>JAKSZT010054462.1:8539974-8660766 GCA_026826555.1 Tolypeutes matacus | reverse complement strand
GGAGGGAAGGAAGGCAAACTTAGCACAAATTGCCATGCAGTTCTATTTCCCATTCAAAGCAAGAAAGTCATGTTCAGGAGTGGACATTAAATGGTATCAAAGATTTGGAAAACATAAAAGGAAAAGCAAGACTAAGGCATATGAATTACAGAAAGACAGGTTTCCTATTAATATAAAGGACATTCTACTAATTAAGAACTGACCAACAATTTAATGGATACCTTGTAAGTTATATAATTTGTGATAGTCAATACTGAGTTATATTTATTAAGGATATTGTATACAGAGGGGATATAGTACTACATTATTTGGGAAGTTAAAACATAAATTACCAAACCTCTAAGACTTTATTATTCCATCATGTTTGGTACAAGCTTTGTAGGCCTGTTTTATTTTTGCTCATTAGTTTACTGTAACTAATGATCTACTCCCTGAGATTTATGGCAGACAATATCCCTAATATCAGGAATTCTTTTCTTCCTTTTTAAAGTAGCAAAGAAGATATAATCAGTCTACAGTTGTAGACTTCATCACATTAGTGATATATACAACAACCATTGAACTAAAGACTGCTGCCATTTGGAATCTGTTGATCCTTTAGTAGCATTTATTATCATGTTAGTTACAGGGCAGACAAGCAAAGGAATATGTGTTTCACATGTTGTTGATCAGCATGTGGTTATATGCTCACTATGTGGGTTCCAATATGCTTGTACTCTAATAAAGATTTTTTTAATCCATGTGTTTGGCAGAAAGCAATTTTCCCTTTTTCTGAAGGGCAAACGACTGGTAAAACGTGGCTTAGCAAACTGTTGATGCTTTGCCTGTTAGAGTTTTTAATTCTATAAATCATACACATAACTAGCGTGAAAATGGAATCAACTCAACTGCAGACATTCAATTTCTTTAACAAAGCCATAAAAACACATTATCATTTGTATCCTACTAGATAAAATGTGGGATTAGATAACTAAGCAATATTTAGTGAAAAGACCAGATATAAATGATTTAAGTTATTATATTAAACACATGATCCAAAAACATTAACTGAAATCTCTCCAAAGCATCAATCATTTTTGAAGGCATCAAGCATGCTTCCAATGTCCTTGATTCTTGTTGACTTTCTCACTCAACCAAATTGTTTTGAGTTATTTTATTCCCTTACTTTTGTTTCCCAAATGATAATTAGCATCTGGTAGCATGGTGATGAATTCTTTGCCAAAGCATTTTTCTTATTATATTACCATCCAAAGAATTTCTTGGTGCTACTGCTCTTATTTTTTTTTCCATTTTGCCATTCTGTTTTGTTATGCCATCAATTTCTCCTCACCAGAGATCTACTCCAGAAAAACATGTGGTACTGAAAATAAAATGAGGCTTTTTTTTTTTTTTCCCAAAAAACAAAACATAAAACAACCCCAACCGAGAAGGTCTTCTGCTACTAGCTTAACCAATAGAAGACATAATAAAAAGAAAAACAAAACAAAACTTGTTTCTTAGCATATTTTTTTCCTTTCTTGAATTGGTCATTAGTATACACATCCAAACAGATGGTTTTAACTTTTAATATTTTTTCCAACTCATTTCCTGTTGAAAGTATAGTAAACTGAATAGTTTGAAAGAAGGAAAAAAAGTCTGACAAATCGCAACTTATTTGAAAACTAATGGGCTATTTAGATTAGGTTAGCTATTGACACATGGATTTCTTTGTGGTGTGTCTGGAAAACAAAGAAAGAAAAATAATAAATTCTGTCTTTGCAAAAGAGAAGTTGAGAAACGCAAAGGTAAACATTTTGCATATACCTAAATTACCCAGATTAATTCTCAAGATTGCCCCATACTTGTACATTGCTTCTGCATGGATCTCGTAATATTGAATCACAATAATGGAAAAACGATAGCTGTCATCTAGACCATTTTCCTATTTCTCTAAGGGATTGTGCCCAATTACTCCATAAACATAATGAATCAGTATGCACACATGCACACACACAAGCACTTATCCACACAAACTGTTTCATGTACCTCCAAAAATACATAGAGGTAGGCAGAAGACATTCTTAAAGCCAGACATAGAGATATGGGATCTAGAACCCTGAATGAATCCAGGTATATGCATGTATTAGGAGATCTTACTTAGGAGAAAGTCATTGATTTGTAATTAATCTCTCATTACCTTGTCCCAAATGTTAGAGGGAGAATTAGTGTTTCCCAACATCCTGGATACTGCTCCCAAAGGTGGCCCACCCACTCCCGGTCCTCTACTGCCTGTTTCTAAACCTCTATGACTTCTAGAAGTGAAGAAGGGACTAGGGTATTGAAATATTACTAAACAGTAAGTGTTCAGTCAGCTCTCTTCCCTAGCTCTCTTCACTAGGCTCAGAGGGCAAGGAAGAGAGTTGTCTATGCCAAGAAGACTTAAGGGTCTCTAAATTAGCCAAGAAGTTAGGACACCAGTGTACTGAATAAAATGTGTCCAGTGAACAATAAAATATGAAGACAAAATTTTTCATGACCTTAGGAATATGATTAATTATCAAATTGGTTCCTTCTACAAATAAGACCTCAATTATATCACTGGGAATATATTGAAAATTTGGCAAGTGAGCAATGTATTTAGAACATTTGAAAACAGCTGAAGCTTTGGGGCTTCCAAGCACCTTGCCCATAGTCAGTTTATATTTCAGAATGTGGATATTTTTCATTTATGGCAGAGAGTCATATGTTTTATAAACCATTAATAAATATGAATCTGTTATATTTTTCACAGCTTGGTTAGTCAGTATCAGTCTCTGGACAAAAGAAGGAAGACTCTAAGGAAATAAGAGCCTTCTATGAATTTTTACAAGCTCCCTTGAGAGTAAAAGAACTTAAAACTCTAAATGGATCAATGCCAGAATAGGTGAACAGTAGAAGATCCAAAATTTCCATAGAAACGGGGAATTGCCTTATGCACTAGAAATGTATTTCTGGTTTAAACAGGTTAGAAAAATTTTAATCGTGACCAGAGTAGATTATTTCAATTTCTGATCAATTGAAAATATACTAATTTTGCTTTGCTATGCCAGTATTTAAAAAATGGAACTTCGAAAGTGATTAATTCCTATGGAATTATAATTTTCTACCTAATATTATCAATAATTATTTATAGATCTTATTTCCACATCCTTGAGAGTTTAAGCCCAGCTTTGATCATCTCTGTATTTCTAATATCTGATATTATAATAAAAATTTGGATAAATTCAAATATATTCATGCAGCAATACTATATAAGAACTATTGTTGTTGGCTTATTAAGACATTTTTTGATGTGTTCTTTGGAAAATTTTAAATATTAGACTTAGTAAAGATAGGATATCTCAGTTTGAAGGTAAGGATTGGCGTAGTTGGAATAGTGAATCATAAAACAAGATTATTTCCCTCAGTTGTGTAACCAGGACTCAGTAAGCAGATCACAGACTTTGAAGTCACAGCAAAATGGTTTCTCATCCAGTTTTACCATTGTCTAGCTGGGTGATTTTGGGCAAATTACTTAAACTATCTGTGACTCCATGTCTCCTACCATAAAGAGGAAGTGAAAAAATATCTCATAACATTGAGGGAATGAGATTAGGAGACGAGCAAGTCTCTGTAGGCATTAGATGGGATCATGGAAGCAAAACACAGTGGCTGGCACCTAACAGCCACTCAAAATGTTAGCTATTTTTCATGTAATTAGTAACATGTAGTTAACATTTTTAAGCACCAACGAATACATTTTAAACATGTAGTTAACATTTTTAAGCACCAATTAATACACAATTTTGGTGCCTTTCCTGTGAGGAATTTAAAGATAAAAACAAAGAATTTGCACTATAGTAGAGTTCATAGACTAATAGCAGATGGGGAATGGATACAAATAACTATGCTACAAGAATGATGAAATTATTGGAAAACAGACACACATACGAAAGAGCACAGAAGAGGGATTACGGGTGGGCCATAATAGATTTTACTGGGAATCTGGTTTTTGGCAAGGCCTTAAAAAATTGATAGATATAAATGACAGTAGAAGAATTAAGAGATTTTACAACCATGTGAGTAAACATCTTGAGGCATAAAAAAGTAGAGGAACAACAAATAATCTAATTAGTTAATTGTTTTATTTATAGTATTTTATCCCATAGTCCAATTTATGAGAGCTATCATTTTTGAGCACCTGGTATGGGCCATAGGATTTGCACATTACCTCCTTTAATTCTAATGGCAAGTCCATGCAGTAGATAGCAGATGAGGAAAATTAGGTACCGAGAGGATAAATGACATCTGTAGTTTAAGTGGCAAGTTTGGATACCTGACTGATTTTATAAGCTCTCCCTTTGATCTATCCAAATCCTTCTCATTTTCAAAAAATAATTCAAGTCTTTCCTCTTCTATGAAGTCCTATCAGCCTGCTTTTGTCTAAAGACTCTCCCTCCTGAACCACTTCTAGTTGGACCAGCAAAATTTTACACCTGGTCACAAAGCACACTATATTGCTTGTTATTTCACGTGTGAATTGTACATACACAGGATTAAATGTTGGCTCTGTGACACTGGGTGAACTATTTAATCTCCATGAGTCTTTTTTTCATAAAGATGCCAACACCTACAAAAAAGCTTTTGTAAGACATATATGTGTGTCACATATTCCTCAATAAACATCAAGCCCATTTCCCTCCTCTTTTTCTGAATACAAGGTAGGTAAGAATAACATGATGATTAATTAGCAGAAAATAAAGACCTACCAGCATTCTCAGTCACTAATCTCCACAGAGCTCATCATTCGAAAAGCTGCTGCTGGTTCTATAAGAATTCATCTCTGAAACTTTGCCAGCACACCTAATTCTCAGAAAGAATTTGCTGAGGTAATAGACCTTAACATGACACTCATTCTCCTGTACTCATAACAGGATTTTCAGATCTTTCTTCTTATGAATATTATGCCAACAGGACAGCAACATGCTGAAGTTGTTATTGAATGACAGAAGTGCTAGGTAAATAGAGAACCGGGAAAATCTTCCTCCATATTCCGTTGTCAAGTTGAGCAATTTCAGGACCCAGGCCTTCAGACAGCAGGTTTTATTAATCTGAGGGTTTGCCTCATGGAACTACTTAAAGACAGATGCTGGTTGCTCTCAACTTCCAAGTAGGTGGTACATCAAGCCACACCAGGCAGAGATTCGCTGGCTTTAATGGTCACAGAATGGTTTTCCACAAGCACATCTGAGGTTCAATTAAAGGATTGAAGTCACAAGCACCAGTGAGTCAGGGTTTGCACGTGGAGTCTTTGCCAAACAGAGATACTGGCAAACTTTTCATTTCACAGAGCAGCCATTCCATGGATGTACCCGAGAGATTCTGGGCATTTGTTGCCCAGATGTTTGGCTACTTGTCTAAGAAAGAAAAAAAAAAAAACCAGAAGAAAGCTTCTCTAAGGAAAATGTCCACATTCGTTAAAGAGAAAGATGAGCAGTTTTCTTAGCAAGTTCGTTATGAAAAATAATTTTTTAAAGGTGGTATATGCAAATCGAACAGAGTTTAATAAAGTACCGTATTTTTTCCAGAGATTACAGCAGCAGAGCTAATAGGGGACTAATCACATTTTGTAATTCAATCCACCATATCAAATTATCATTAAAAGCAAACTCCAAACATCTAACCTTGTTACTCATAATTCATAAACAATATTATGGATTTGAGTTTGACCTTTCCTTCTGTCACGGTTAGGCTAAAGTGTCAACTCGGCCAGCTAATTGTGCCCAGTTGTTTGGTTAAGCAAGGACTGGGCTAATTTTAATATAAGGACATTTATAGACTTTGGGCACCAGTGAGTTTACTGCATGGATGGCTGATTACATCTACATCAATCAGGGAGATTGCTGTAGGCAATGAGTGAGGCTTGATCCAATCAGTTGAATGCCTTAAAAGGGGAAGTGATTTCAGCATTCAGAGAGAATTTCCCAGCTAGTCTTTGGTTAGCCAATGTGTCCCAGAAACTCATCAAGGAACTTCATTGGACTTTCATTGGAGCCCCTGGCTTGCAGCCTGCCTGAGGAACCTGAACTTGTCCACTCCACAATCACATGAGAGAATCATAAAATCTCATATTATTGACAGATATCTCTTGTTGATTCTGTTTCCCTAGAGAACCCTGACTAATATATCTACCCAAGTCTTTGTTTTTTGTGTGCTCTCAGCCAAACTTACTGACATCTCATTTTTGGAACTGTTTACTTATGAAATGCCAACAGCATAGGTGCAAGGAAAAGTTTTTGAGGTTCCATTGAGAAAACATGACGAATCTCCCATAAAGGAAAATGAGGCTATCTAACAAAAGATGTGCAATTATTCTTTGAAAGGATCAGACTTGACAAAGGTATATTTAATTAAAAAAAGAAAGTGGCAAAGCACCAATAACTCCAGTACAGTAGGTCTCCTTTCATCAAATATCCAATAAAATAGTACAACATTATCAAATTTGTTAGAAAATGTTGGATTTCATTGTGATTATCACCTAGTTAAAATTAGATTCTCCTGCCTCCTCAAAAAAACAAAACAAAACAAAACAAAAAAACTTTAGTCTGTATTATTCTTCCTATTAAGAATCAAAAAATCAACTCATGGAATTGTTTTATAGATGAGAATTACTAAAGTTTTGGTTTCAAAGAACCTCTCATTCTACACACAATTCCTCTTTGTTCCCTTTTTCCGAATCTAACTCAGGGGCCATCTCTTGGCATTCTTATTCTCCATTCTATAATACTAATATATCTGGGCTTTTCCATTAATTCATTTGCTCAAGAAGTATTTATGGAGTAAATACTCTGTGCCAGGCACTATTTTAAGAAGTAGAAAATACCGAAGGGAACACAATGGAGGAAAAATCCTGCTCTCGTTGAACTGGCAATGTAGTGAAGAAGACAGACAGGGACTATGATAAGTAAAAACATATGAGTATTAAATAATGGTATATAATTACAATATAAACCAGGAAAAGAAATAGGAAATGTGGGAAGGCGAGTAATTTCAGATAGATTTATTAGGTTGGGAATACTATGATAATACACATGGTCAGGCATGTGATTTTAGAAATATTAAGATAAAGATAACTATTTGATATCCAAGTATAGGACTTTCTCTTGAGAGGTTAAGAGTTCAGAATTTAGGAGTTCAGAAATAAGAAGAAAGGTCAGGATTTAAGAATAAATTTGTAATCCTCAGCATATAGGTGGTATTTAAAACCTTGGGACTAAATAAGATTATTAAGGAAGTGAATGAAGAGAGAGAAGAGAACAAGTCTGAAGACTGAGCCTGAGGCATGCTAACCCTAAGAGACTAGGGTGATGAGGAGTCATTGAAGCTTTTATGCAGAAGGAGCAGTAATTGAGGTGAAAGGGGGTAGGGTCCTGGCAGCCAAATGACAGAATTGTTTCAAGGTGAAGAGATTCATAAACTAGGTCTAATGCCTTTGATAAATCCAGTAAAATAAGGTCTAAAATATTTCATTGAATTTAGTATTGTGGAGGTCCTTTGTGAAATTGATGAGTAGTTTCAGAAGCGTATTGGGGCTGAAAGCTTAACTGGAAAGAGTTAAAGAGAGAGAATGGGATGCAAGGCATTTGAGACAGAGAGAATAGATAATTGTTTTAAATGTATAGTTTTTACTACAATGAAGCACAGAAAAATTTGGGAGTGGTTGAAAGGGTACACACGGTCAATAGTTTTATTTATTTTCTTTTAAAGAAATGACAAATTATTGTAGGTTTGTTGATAGGGATTACCTGAGAATTAGGGGGAAATGATAAATCAGGAGACATTGGGGGAATTGCTGGAGTGGTGGCTTGGTGGATGAAAAGATGGGATTTATTGGTCATTTGAAAAATTTATCTTACAGATGACTGTACAATTCACCCACAGTAGCAGAAGGAAAGGTAGAGAATATGGATTTAGAGACCAGTGAGGGTGAGATGGGAGCATGAGCATTTTGGATGGCTTTCATTTCTTCAGTGAAAATGGAAGCAAGGTCATCAGTCAAGAGTCAAGAGTAAAGATGAAGAAGAGTTGTTGGAAGTTTGAAGAGTGAAGAGAAGGTATGAAATAGTGCAGGAGATTCAGATTATGCATATATCAGAGAAAAGTCATATGATTGCAAAGCAACACTAATCATTCTTTTGAATTATTAATTTATTAAATTAATTCATTAATTTAAGGCCACTAAATCTTTGTTAGGGTTTCCCCCTCAATCTATGTTCAAGTGCTTGGGAATAAATTTGATGAGGAGAGAGCATTGAATTTAACCCAGGAAGAGGTTTAGTCAAGCAAAGGCCCTGATGTTAGAGAGGGGCTAGTGGGTTGAGGGAATGTGGAAGAGAAAGCACAGTGATGAAACGTTATTTAAACTGAGTTGGGGTGCAGTAAGGTCACAAATGTCTGAGCGATAGTGAAAAGAGGATGAGATCAATAAATTGGGCTGAATAAGGTGGAATACTGGTTGGAGTTGTGACATCATTAGTACTTCATTTTATTTCCTTATTCATCTGTCTCTGACTCGGACTGGAACACAAGGTCCCTGTATATTCTTTCAACTCCTCTGAGATCTGCTTCATATCATGTTTTCATGGAAACACTTTCCAACCATTTCAGCTATTGTATTTTGTATGTTTTGTTATAATATTTAATAGTTATAAATTTTTATATGAAACAGTCTCACTCTTTTCTTTTCCTAAATGAAAACTCCCATGTGTTGCATATTTATCCAATTTTACATTTTTCCATTTTTCATTTACTAAAACATCACCATTACTCTAGGGTTTTTTGGGGGAGGGGTCCAGTAGTAAAATAGCAGCACTTTAAATTCCACGAAGGTAAAAGCTCTCCTGTTTGAGAAGGAGGGAGGAGTAGGGAGAGAGGAAAGAGAATATGAAGATTGTAAGGAAATTGGGGAAGAGAGGGAGACAATGTATGCCACAATACTAATTCATCCAGATATCACATAAGTAACAAAATGTTTCATTCATCCAGTTAATTAAAACATCACTGATTTCAGGGGATCAATCCTCAAAAATATTTATTTTTATAAGGCAACCTCTTGATTCAAGAAATGCTAAAGCTACTGTCCCAGAGAGCAAATCTGATTACAACAACATTAGATGATATTCAGGCATAGAAAAATTAATCTTAAAACAAGTTACCCATGAAATGGTCTTGCACTGACATAGAACAATTTTTTTCATTAAAAACAAAACCTGTAAATTAAAGACTTACTAGGTGTCAAATACTGTGCTAGCAGAAGAGGCTATAAACCAGATGTTATTCCTGCCTTCAAAGGGTACAATAAATATCTAGTGTAAATAATCTATTAATTAACATTTATTGTATTTTAGTCCAATGAAAAAAGGTTTTTGTGTCACTCATGTCAACAATTATGTCTTAATTGCTAAATTCAAAAAGAATCATATCCTGTTTCTTGCGTAAACTCTCTGTAGCACTTTCCACTATTGGTTCCCTCTTCTTCAAAACTTTTCTCTCTTGTAAGTATTAGCATCATTGTCTTTGGGTTTTCATTCTACTTCTCTGACAATCCCTTCTCTGACCCCTTACTGGTTTCTTCTCTCTTTTTCTACACTGTAAATAACATTCTTCTGAGAGAGCCAATCTATTGTTTCATGTACTTCAACTTCTAAATTTGTCCTTGGCTGACCTCATCCAAACTTATTTCATAATGAATAATACTATTGAATTTCCAGCTCAGATCTCTCTCCTAAAGTCTTGTCCTGTACATTAATCATCATTATAATTACATCATCATCATTGTCATCATTATCATCACCATCAATATCATCATCAACATTTGTATATTTAAGTTTTCAAATTATGTTTATACATATTACCTCATTTTATCTTCCTAAAAATGGTCAGGTATTATTTCCATTTGATTCTTCCAATCAGCAAACATTTATTTAAAACATTCTAGGATAGGAATAGGAGATATAAAATGACACTCTCTGTGGGTTACAGAGGCAATTTAGTCAAGTTGGGAAGATAGACACATAAGCCAAATATTATGAGAGAATGGAATAAGTACAAAGAGATTGGCAAAATGTTATGGGAATGCAGAGAAGGTGAGTCTAACACAACTTAGTAAGAGGATACAAGGTGAGCTCTCCTGGAGCTAAACCTTAGTCACAAATAAGAGTTAACCAGGTGTGAGGACATGGAGAAGGGAAGAAAGGCATTCCAGGAAAACCGTATAGCCTGACACAAGGCATAGGAGTGAAAAACATCAGAGTGTGAAGGAAGTTATAAGCAATCTAAAGTTCATGGAACATAAAGTTCAAGACCTGTAGTGATAGTTTGTGAGGCTGCAGAGATAAGTAGCAGAAGTTCACATGGATAAACTTAGGGTTTTAAGAGCTGTTAACAGTTTTAGGCAGAGGCTTGACATGATATTATTTCTGTGTCAGACAGAGGATGTGGTAACTGAGCAGAGGGAAATTATTATAGGAAGAAAACCAAAAGTATGGAGTCTACAGAGGGGGATGTTGGAATTATCCAGAAAAGAGACAATAAGAGCCTGACTGCAAGCAATAATATTGGAGATAGACTAGAAAGGGCATTAGTGAAGTATAAGGAAGCAAGGATTTGATGACTGCATCCCAGAGGATGTATTAAGAGCTAGGAGGAGGGGTTGGGAATCACTCCTGCATTTCCTGGGTGAGTGAATTGTGATGATGTCATAAACTGTAATAGTGGAGGAGGGTTGCGGGAAAGCTGCATAGTTTAATTGATGGTTTTTGAAATGCCATCTCCTGTGGAGATGTCTACCTGATAATTGAATACAAGTATCTGAACCTGAAAGGAGATACTAGAGCTGGATATAACAATATGGGAGTCCTCCAAAGATGAGTGTGATTGAAACTGAGAGAACTGGTGAGAAAATTTCAAAATTACATACTTCTAAAGCAGTTAACAAGCTAAGGATACAATTTTTAAAATTAGGTAGAAATCGGGTCAGAAATCAGATTACAAGGATGAAAACAGATAAATGGAGCTAGGCATTAAGGGATCAAAGTGATCATTTCATTGTAAAAAGGGTATAAATAAAGGTGGAAAGACAAGAAATAAATAAGTAGTATTTAGTTAATAATAAGAAAATCTGGCTGGAGTAAAGCCCCGTAAAAATGTTATAAGGTAAAATATTCCTTATATATTGTGCCCAATTGGAATGTTAGGGCCCTACTGCATGCTCCCCTATCTTTGCTTCCTCATACTAAATATTTCACTTTTACTGTTTTTCTAATATGATGTGAATAGGTATGACTAGTTCTGTTATATCTGTGAAGCCTTAGCACATTGGTAGGCATCTAGTGGTTGGTCAATCCATACCCATTCAACAACTATTCATTAAACATCTACTGAATGCCCAATAATGTTAAATGGATAATTGAATAAACAAGTGAAGACTAGTTCCTTCTGACTAGCTTAGCTATTACACAACACTAATATACATACATACATATATACATAGTATAAGCTCATGGAATAATGTGAATCCCAATGTGAAATTACTTGATTCTAAAAATGCAAAGGAGAAAAGTAGCCCCAGAACTGTTTTCTTAAATTCTGGAGCAAGGATATGATCTAACATGGGAGTTCTATGAAAATATTTTAAAATTAATACAAGACCTTTTAGAATATTAAAATATGCCTTTTCTTTTTCTCTTTTCTAGCAAAATAAATAAAATCAGCACTAACTGTAAAACCAAGAGGTCATTCTCCTTTAGTTTTTGACTTCCAGTCAGAGATTCTTACATTGATTTTTCCCAATCGATGTTCATCTCAAGCCACTGGAACAAGCTCATTCGGCATTTCCTAATGAACTTCCACCTAGCTAAGCTGGCTGCTGCTTGGCTCCTCAAACCCCCAAATGAGCCACTGAGCTATCTGGCAGCTGTCACACAACCTCTTTAATTTATACACATTTACACACACACCAATTAGTTTATCTTTTCTTTGGAATTTGTTAATAAAGTTAGACAATTAGGACATTCGGAATTTCCATTTTATGAAACTTTGAAGGTCAACCACTTAACTACGTGCTGTAACCCATACTTTTCCATGGTGTCTCACATGGGTATGCCATGTGTGATGAGTTAGTGGAAACTTTTGAATATTTAGCATGTACTAACTCTTGGGGTTACCCATGCATCCATTGTCCTCGGTACTATTCATAGGAGAAAACACTTTGGAACACCCTGTACATTTTGGGCTCTGGTCTGTTTTAGGGGTAGAAATCTTTACATAGGCATTTTTTCATAGATTATTAGGAAGTTATAGTTTCATAGTTAATAGGGAAGAAAGTTGATGTTAAAAGTATTTAAGTATTTGTATTCAGATTCATGGGTAGCAGATAATAACGCTAGAATTCAGATAAAAGCATGATTCCAAAGCTCACACTCTGCAGTAGCATGGTTTCTTCCCTAGGGGAGCTCATTGTCTAAAATAAGTATTACAATACAAAGGGAAGAGCCATGTGATAGCAGTATAGAAGAAATATATAGGTATGCCGAGTCTCAACAGTAGGAAATGTTCTGCAGCACAAAGATATTTGAGATGAACTTTGAAAGACTTTGTGGAAGTTTGAGAGCTGATGGGTGGTATAGGGGCAGCATGTGAATAAAATGAAAAGAGTACTTGGGATCAGAATGAAAAAAGATCTTTAAAATGTGATAAATTATGGCATGTGTAAGAAATATAGACTATTTTGGTGAGACTGAACATAACTTGAAGGATAAATGGGACAAAATTATGCCACAGCCTGAATCTACAAAACAAATTTCCGACATTTCATATATTCCTCTTCTCTACTTTAATCTGTTTGCTTTACATTCAGTAGCTCATTTTCTCTCTCCCCCACTAGAAACTAAGCTACATGAAGGTATATTGTTTTATCTGCTTAGAACAAAGAATAATACTTGACCATAGTAGATATTCATTAAATATTTGGTAAGTGAATAATTTTTTAGTTGTAGGAAAGAGGGATATCATTGCAATTTTTAATGCAGGAACAAAATAGGAAAATATGTGTTTTGCAAGTGCAATGGCCAGAGGCAGGGAGAGCAGTCTGAAAGAGATGGCAGTACTATAAAGAAAGGATTCAAAAGACATAAAGCTTCTTGGCTGGAGTCTCAGCCCAGAATTGCATACACTAGATTTTTAGTCCATCCTTGGGCTAGCTAAGAGAGTACTGTGAGAACTTACAGATGTGTGTGATGAACCATGTCAATGGACTTTGAACTTTGGTGGACAAGAAAGAAGAGAGGCAGGAAATATTATTCTGTTTCTCTCGAAAGGCAGTTTCTGGGTCAAGGATATATTAGAAGGATGACTTAAAATCATTTGGAGAGTACAGAGTATAGGTCAGTAAGACCCAGCACAGGGTTCACTGAGAACAATTTAGGCTGTGTGGTGCTGTACAGAGAAGAGAAGATTGACTCTGTTCCTCTGAGTGTGAGTTTTGAACAGGAAATGTCATACATTAACTCACATTCCATTAGTGAATCTCAGTCCTGTGGCCCCACATAGATGCAAATGGGGGCTGGGAAATTTTGTTCTTGACTGGGCATATACTTCACAGAAACAACACCAGTTGGATGGGCAGCTAACTGCCTTCCATGGTGCCACTCAAACATTAATCTATGATGATGATGATGACTTATTTTGAAAAAGATGAAGTGTGAGCTATATTTTAGTGCATTTGAATGATTTCACAACTAAGTTATAATATTCAAAGAATGTTGCTTCAAATTAATTGATATGATTATAGACTAAATTTCCTCAAAAGAGAAAAAATTGTCTTTGTAGTTCCATCACCTACTCCATATTTTGAAAAAGTCTCATTAAGTTTTTATTGCCTGAATGCATAAATTTAGAAGATGCCTCAAAAATGTAATGCATAGCTCTTTGTCCCGGGGCATGTCTTGTAATTGTTTATGAGTATCTTGAAGATGGAGAAAATAATGACCTGCTAAACAAATTTTAAAATTATAGAAATTTAGAAAATATGAAGTATATCTTAAGTGAAATAACTGGAAACCCAAAGAATCACAACCAGCTGAATTAATGGGATGTAACTAATAAGATGACATTAACAGGGGTCAATATAAGACCCACCATTTGAAATAAAAAATCGCAGTTGAATCAGAAGAGGTACAACATGGCTTCAGAGGAATATGTGTGATAAAGAGTTAAGATTTTTTATTAAATGATAATTCAGTATAAGTTAAAATGGCAATGTCTTTTAGGCCACATCAATAGAAGTATAGAGTTCAGAGGAAATTATGTAATGTTTTCATTATAGTTTCTACTGTCCCAACAGAGACTATTCTGTTCAAAAGTATTTGCATAAAACTGCATTGAGTAAAGAGGAAGGGAGGAACCAAGATGGCAAGATGACTAAAAGGAGTGTAAAAATAAATAAATAAATAAAAGTAATGTCAGATGATGATGGTATGATGACTTTGGGGAAAAGAAGACTCAATGGAACTACTAAGAGTTTTCAAATTTTTGAAGGATGTAATGTGAAAGAGGAGTCCATGGCTAGTAGTAATGCTTCAATATAGGCTCATCAATTGTTAACAAATGTACACACTAATGAAGATGTAGTTCTATAAAAACTACCCCAAAATAAAGACAACTTGTCTCCTTTAGTTCTCCATAAAACCGAGCTCAATGGCTTATAGTTATATTATGGGAAATTCATGTTTTAGAAGCAGAATCACCTCTTTAAAGTGCAAATTGCCATATTGTATATCAAATACAAATCCATAGACTGCACGACATAAAGACTGTGACTATATAAGCAGATCTAACGTATAATCAGGTCCATTACCAGGCATCAAACAACAGACCATTCACTTCCTTTCCTCATGTGCACATACTTCATGCCCACTCTCCCACATATATTTTTCACATGGTTCACTTCTTTATATGGTTCCACATGTGGCTCTGCTTAACTTCTAAATATCTCTTAATCACAAAATGAAAGAGAGAGACATCCAGGAAAGGGCTGTTTCAGACCCCTATTTTCTTCTGATACATTTCATATTTAGGCTTCTAGAGTCTCTAAGTGATTATCTTTCTAAAAACGTCAATGCATCTTCATGACTACAAAAGGGACAGAATGATTGTATGTATTTTTCCATTTGTGTATTAGTCAGCCAAAAGGGTGCTGATGCAAAATACCAGAAATCTGTTGGCTTTTATAAAGGGTATTTATTTGAGGTAGAAGCTTACAGTTACCAGGCCATAAAGCATAAGTTACCTCCCTCACCATAATTTGTTGCCACTTGTTGGAACAAGATGGCTGCCAATGTTCAGCCTTCCTCTTGCTCTTAAGGCTCCGTGGTTCCAGCTTCTTCCAATATCATCTTAGGCCATCAGCCTCTCTAGGCTTTGTCTCTCTCTCTGGGGCTCAATTCTCTCCGAGCTCAGGCTTGCCTCTCTCCACAAGGTCAGCTGTAGACTATCAGGCAAACAGCTTGTCTCTCTTCCTGGGTCTCTCTTCTCTGCCATGTCTGTGAAGCTGTCTCTATTCCTGTGTTCTTCTTCTATATGTTTACTTCCCGGGCTCCAGCTCAAAACTCCAAACTCCCTTCTCTGTGGTACGGTTTCTCTGTGAGTCCCCACCCACCAAAGGGGCAGAGACTCAATGTTCTACTGACATGGCCTAATCAAAGCCTCAATCATTATTTAATCAAATAAAAATGAAACCTTGGAATCCAATATAATCTAATATACCCAGAGGAACAAACCAATTTACAAACATAATCCAATATTTATTTTTTGGAATTCATAACCAATACCAAACTGCTACAATTTGTATGAAAAAATCTAGTTAAGCAAGCTTCCAATAAACATTTTTCCCCAACCATGAGTGTGATTGTGATTTAATTTAAGTCTATGTAATACAGACTTAAAAAATAATTTTTCTTACTGGCAGAGGACTGGCCTAAATTCATAGGGAAAATATTAGACCTAGTAACCTAGTGAATACTACTATGCCAGCCCCATTACCTTATCCAGGTAAAAAACAGATCCTCTTTCAAAGATTTTTAAAAATTATTCTAGTCATCTTTGATACATGGATTAAAGCTACAAAATTGGATTAGTCCTATACCAGAATTGATAAATTGGGTGTACCTTGGCTTTATCTGAAATTAGTGTCAAAGGTAAATAATAGACTTTATTATGCCACTTTTATGGGGTTTGTATTCTATCTTCCTTTGGCATGTGTGATTTTCTTTGTTTTGTGAGTTTTTAAGGTCAAATAATATATGATAAGTAAAGCCTATTCAATGATATTTGTTTATAAGAACTAGAAGCACCAGATACTTTTGAAATCAGAATGTAAAGTGAGGCAATAAATAGGAATAATGATTGAAAGCCATTTAAAGAGTGAATATGCATTCCATCTTTATCCAAAAAGAAGTTAGAAAGTTTCCCCTGGAAAGGTTTGATCAGGTAGATTCTAGGCAAGGAAATCCAAGGCATTGCTAGGGACTGAGGCAATATGTGATTCACAAAAGCATTAGATTAGGTGAAGTTCTAAATTCTGAGTGGTAAGATCTCCAAGTCTCTTTCCTATTCTCTGCTTCTAAAAAGCTGGCGGCCAGTGAGATAATCATCCCCCCACCCCCCCCACCCCCCCCCACACACGACAGTAGAGTGGAGAGTGCCTATAGGGCATGGGATGCTTGCCCAAGAGAAAAGAGGTTGAGATACTGGTAGTTAGGAGTCCCCACAAAATAGATGGGTCCATAAATGGTCGATTGACACCAAAGCCACAAATCTCACTCATGCACAAAGAGCTTGTAATCATCACTTTTAGTGCTCACAATTTAATATGCCCCACCAGTGGCTCATTGCCTCAGCAACAGCAGTTGGTTCCAACTTCTACCTCCTTTCAAAATTCCCAGAATCAACTTTAGCCTGCTTGTTCATGGTAAGATCAGTAGCCAGTTGTGCTAGTCAGCTAAAGGGGTGCTAATGCAATATACCAGAGATTGGTTCATCTTTATAAAGGATATTTATTTGGGGTAGAAGTCCACAATTACCAGGCCATAAAGCATAAATTTCTTTCCTCACCAAAGCCCATTGCCACGTGTTGGAGCAAGACAGCTGCAGACGTTTGCCACGGTTCAGGCTTCTTGGGTTCCTCTCTTCCCAGGGCTGTTTCTCTCTGGGCTTAGCTCCTCTGTTTCCTCCACAAGGTCAGCTGTAGACTATTATGCTCTCTAGGCTTTGCTTCTCTCCACAAGGCCAGCTGTGAACTCTCAGGTGAATGGCTCATCTCTATCCCAGGGCCTTCTCTCCAACATCAAAACTCCAACATCAAAACTGCTACTCAAAACTGCTGCAACTCCATTCTTTGTGATGCCTTTTATCTTTTATTCCCCACCTACCAAGGGGTGGGGCTCAACACCCTACTGATGTGGCCCAGTCAATGCCCTAATCATAACTTAATCATGCCCAGATGAACAGTTTACAAGCATAATCCAATATATATTTTTGGAATTCATAATTACATCAAATTGCCCAATGGGTACACCAGTCAACCCCCCTGGGTCTGAGTCCCAGCCCTACAGAAATCCCTGTCTGAACTTGTTTCTGACAACCTCAACAGCTAGTCTTTGATTTTTAAGTCCTAACTTTGGTAGCTGCTTCCTGAAGTTATCTCTGAGTTACTACAAGGCTTTTGTTTTGTTCTTCCAACTCTATAACACCACTATGCCCATTTTCCTGTATTAAATTCTTGTTTCCATTTCTGTTTTTCTGATGCTTATTTACTCAGTAGCAGGAATAGAGTTATTGCCAATGATTCTGGGATTGTTTTGGTTATGCCCTTGTAGTTTGTCATACCTCATGATATATTAACTGTGAAAAATAATTTTAAACATTCATTATCTGGCTAGAGAAAGAATGTACTCTGTACATCCTTTTGAGAATCTACTAGTACCTATAAGCACTCTGATAAGCTTTTAACATATGCTGCATTCTTTATTCCCCATAAGATAATTTTCTTACACTGATTTTATAGGTAAAGAAACTATGAATCATCAAAAATTGCTCATTATGGGGAAAATTAAGTTATATCATTAGAGATTATCTAAGCACCAGTCTTGAAGTCTTATGCCTTTGAAATATAGCAAGATAAATTTAACAATAACAACAACAACAACAAAAAACAGACCAGAGATATACAAAGTTAAAGGGGAAAGGAAGACTAGGCAATTTTAATTTAAATTTCAAAAAAGAATCAAAATTAATCAGCAAAAAGTGAATAGTGAAAAAAGAGTACTGAAGGCAAACATTAGGAAGATTGATCCAAGGACCCTCCTGTGGGAAAGGCCCAGCACATCCCAGACTCCTCAGCCAAATGGCGGATACCATTGTATTGAATTTTTCAGAGCATATTGGTCTGCAGCTTTAAATAATGAGATCCTATAGTACCTTGTTATAATTCTACATTAACCCAACAAACTTATAATTAAACTTCAGATCTGCCTCTCAAGAGAAATTATGGTGATCAAGCTAATGTGTGTATCTTGGCTTGTCTGACTTATTTTTTATTATAAATTAAGGCTAGGGTTCTAAACAAGGGGTCTGTGAGCTTGAATTGAAATTCAAAAAAAATATTATTTTGGGGGGTACGTATTGGTACGGGTGTGATATATTTATTAAATAAAACACAGTATAGTGTGAACTTAGCAAGGGGTCTGTGGTTTTTACCTGACTGGTAAAGGGGTCCGTGGAACAAAAAGGTTAAGAACCCCTAAACTAGGGCATTCTGAGCTCAAGTATCCTCATTAAAATCTGAATTATTAGGTGGGTGCCCTTGAGCTATCTGGTCCTATTTTGATGCAACACTATGGAGAGACAGACCTTCATGCTAGATAATTACCAGTACTTAAGAGGTCTCAGAAGACAGCCACCACTTCCACTCTCAACTCTGCTGGACGTTTCCCACAAGTGATGAGCTTTTCCATTTGAAAGGAATACACTTCCCACTTATTTGAAAATACTATTGGCTACTCTTTTGTATATTTTAGATGAATTGCAGAATTGCGTTTCCAAGTTCTACCAAAAGTCCTATTGGGGATTTGATTTTTTAATTGAATTAATTAAATAGATTAACTTGGGGAAAACTGACAGCCTTAAAATGGTGAATTCTTCTACTTAGTAAGATTTTCTGTTTATTTAGTCTCAACTTTTATGTTCTTAGGCATTATAGTTTCTTCCTGTAAGTCTTGCACAATCTTCGTAAGCTGATTCCCAGATATTGGGGGAGGAGGAGTTGTCAAAATGCTTCTTTCTAGCTCTTACAATTTCAAATTGAAAATTAATTGCTCAGTTGATCTTTCAGTTTACTGATTTGTGTATATACATGGATAAAGCTTGTTGCCTGAGCAGGTGGTGGCTCAAATCTTGTGTTTCTTTTCATTTGGGCAGCTTTTACCCACAGACTAATCATAGGATCTCCTTGCCCAGAAGCTGAGTCAGAGAAGGAAATTGGAGGTCTCACTTTTCAGTATATAAACTTCCACTTATTCTCCATTTTCTTTTGGAATGTCCACCTTCAGCTTTACCAGAGTCCCTCTAGCTCAGTGGTTCCTAACCTTGGCAGCACATTAGAATCCCCTGGGGAGTTTTAAAACTCTCAAAACTCAGGCCACACACCATGCTAATTAAACAGAATCTCTGGGGTGGGACTCAGGCCTGGGTAGTTTTTAAGGCTCCCCAGGTGATTCCAGTGTGCAGACAACTTTGAGAAACAGTGTTCTTGATCCTTGATACTCAACGTGTGAGCCTCAGTCCAGCAGCGATATCACCTGGGAGCTTATTAAACGTGCATATTCTCCAGGCTTAACCCAATCCTATGAAATAAGAATCTGCATTGTAACAAGATCTGTGTGCACATTAAAGTTTGAGGAGTATTTCCTTAGAAATGAAATTTTCAAAGTACTATGCCTCCCGTCTTCTGCTGAGTTGGAGAGGGTTAATTGCCAGGTTTTTGTAGGTTGGAGAGGGGCTCTGGGATTCTCTTTTTCAGACACAGGTTCTCAACCTTGATTGTACATCAGAATCTTGCCGAGGGCTTCCAGGCCCTACACAACATAGTTTCTAATTCATGAACTGTAGGGTGGGGACAGAAAATTTGCATTTCTAATGAGTTTCCAAGTGAGGTTGACGCTGCTAGCTGGCTATCTCTTTTTAAGAGCTACTGTTTACAGGACTCAAACAGTACTCCTGTTTTCAGCTTCAATAAACTCTTAGATTCACTGCATCTGCTACCTAAAATTGCCAAATCTTTCTTGAGTCTTAATTGGGGAATTGCATTGATTCCAGGTTTCCCCATGAGTAGCTTGACATTCTGCTTTTTCTTGTTTGCTAAGTCAATTGTCTCTCCTCCATCTGTTTTTCAATTTCCCATATCTTGTTCCTTTCATGTCATTTCCAATTTCCTTTTTCACCTAGGTTTTATTCCTTTTTTATTATTTTTGTGGGATTTCATAATGGAAAAAGATAAGCATGTTTAATTGTCTGCAATGCAATTGAAGTGTTGTTACTTTTTTGCCTAGGATTTTATAACTCTATACATCACATATTGTTTATTTTTAAAATGTGATTTTTAATATAGGTAATAGCCTAGAATCTCTCTAATGTTAATAATTATATTTATTTTCCAATCCTTTTCTGTGTGTTTTATTCACTCTCTTTCCTTGGGTGTTAGCTTCTTTTCTAGTTAAATGTGATGCATCTCTTGTTTATTTTGAGATAGTTGTAGATTTACATGCAATTTTAAGAAATAATACAGAGTATGGTGTACCCTTTACCTATATTCCCCCAATGGCAGCATCTTGTAAAATTACAGTAAACTATCACAAAAAGATATTCACGGTGCTATAGCCCCATCACTTAAGAATCCCACCTCTTGCCCTTTTATTGCCACACCACCCTTCCGCTTTACCCCATCCCTGACCCCTGACAAGGACTAATGTGCCCTCCATTTCTATAATTTTGTCATTTCAAGAATGTATATCATCCCACCCACCATATCCATGGGATATAAGCCCTCTCTCATTTGGAGGTGGAGTAGACATCACCATCCCATTCCCCTCAGGATTAGGGGAAGAACTATGGACTAGAGTGGACTTGATGGTATTCTGTTGTTCACATATCATGATTCTAGCAATGGAAGAAATTATAACAATGAGGTGGAGCCAGTGGCCACTTGACACTTTTGGGGCAGGGAGGGGATGTGCAGTTGAAATATAGGGGCTTCTTTGGGATTTGGAGGTTGTCCTGAGTACCATTGTGGCAACGGATGTAGGCCATTTTAAATCAGCACATACCACCTAGAACTGTGTGGGAGAGAGTGTGGTCTACAGTGTGAACTGTGGTCTATGGTTGGTGGCAAGGCCCCAGGATATGTAAGTCCATTGAGGGTGGTGGGCCACACTTGTGGGAGATGTTTGTGTGGGTTGTGGTGGGAGGTGTGGGAGGTGGGCAACATGGGAATCCCTGTGGGTTCTGTGTAATATTTTGGGTAATCTAAGCACCTCTTAAAATATATTTATATATATATATATAAATAACATTTTTGTAAGCAAATGCACATATATGCATATATATTTATATATCATTTTGCAAATGTTGGTATGTATTGTGAAAATTTTGATTTTTACCCACAATAAAAAAAAAAAAAAAAAAGAATGTATATAAATAGAATCACACTGTATGTAAACGTTTAGGATTGGCTTTTTTTTTACCTCAACACAATTCTCTGGAGATGCACCCAGGTAGATGTGTGTATCAATAGTTCGTTCTTTTTGTCGCTGGGTAGTATTCCATGGTATGGACATATCACAGTTTGTTTAACCATTCATCCATTAAAGGAAATCTGGGTTGTTTCCCATTTTTGGCTAAAGAATAAATCTGCTATGAGCAGATATTTTCATTTCTCTGGGATAAATGCCCAAGAGTACAATTGCTGGGTCATATGCTAGTTGCTTGTTTAGTTTTATAAGAAGCTGCCAAACTATTTTCCAGAGTGGTTCTACATTTTGCATTCCCAACAGCAATGTATCAGGGATCCGGTTTATCTGCATCCTCTTCAATATTTCTTGTTGTTTTTTTAATCTTTCCGATAGGTGTGTAATGATAACTCACCGTTTTACATTTTCAAAATTGATGATGGAGTTGAATATCTTTGCATGTCTTCTTTGCCAACTGTATATCGTGTTTGGTAAATTTCATGTCTTTTGCCCAGTTTCTAATTAGATTCTTTGTTTCTCTTCTGTTTCATTGTGAGAATCCTTTATGTATTCTAGATACTAGTGTTGGGGATTAAATCATGTTCCCCACAAAAGGCGTGTTAGAGTCAAAACCCTTGATCCTGTGGGTGTGAACTCATTTGTAAAGAGGATCTTGAAGATGCTATTGGTTCAGGAGTGCCCAAACTGAATGAAAATGGGCTTTAATCCAATAGAGCCGAAGTCCTTACAAGCAAAGGAAATTGGACATGGAAAAGAGAAGCCACAGGAAGCAGCCAGAAGCTGGAAGCCAACAGAACCCACAAGAGAATGCACCATGAGCATTGTCATGTGACAGGAAAGCCAAGGAACTTCAAAGATTTCTGGCCAGCCAGAAGATACTGAAGCATGCCTTCTAGCCTCAGCTGAGTCTTCCAATCTATAAACATGGAATGGCTCTCTATTTGCTTAGGCCTTCTTTGATTTCTTTCATCAACATTTTGTCATTTTCAGCATTCAGATACAGTACATGTTTTGCTAAATTTATAACAAATATCCTATTTCTTTGCAGTGATTGTAAACGGTATTCAATTTCCATATATTCATTGTTAGTACATAGAAATATGATAGATTTTAGTGTCCTGAACTTGTATTCTTGACCTTACTGAAATCACACATTAATTGCACAAGTGGTTTTTTGTGGATTCATGAGGATTTTTTATACAGACCATCATATCATCTGCAAATAGGAGCAGTTTAATTTTTTCCATTCCCATCTGTGTACATTTATTTCTTTTTCTTGCCTTACAGAAGGCGACAGAACTACCTATACCATGTTGAATAGAGTGGTGATAGCTGACATCTTTGAGTTACTTTCAGTCTTAGAGGGAAAGCGTTCAGTTTTTTATCACTAATTATGATATTAGCTATAGGCTTTTTGTAGATGCTCTTTGTCCAGCTGAGGAGCATCCTATTCTACTGTTGTACTTTCCTTTCTGCAGTTTTAAGCCTTCTGTTATCATATCCTTTTTGTATAGAGAATTTCCTTTAGTCATTCTTTAAGGGTATATATGTTAGTGAATAATCCCTTATTTTCCTTTCATCTGAGAATATCTTTATTTCCCCCTCATTCCTGAAGGATATTTTCACAGGATATAGAATTCACGGTGGACAGTTTTTTCTTTAATCATTTGAAAAATATTGTACCTCTTCTTACTGGCCTCCATAATATCAGATAACAAATCCACTGTCATTTGAATATATATTCCCCTATAAATAACACATCATTTGTCTCTAGATACTTTCAATATTTTTCTTCGTCTTTATTTTCCAGAAGTTCAGTTATGTTGTATTTTGGCATGGATTTCTCTAGGTTTATTTTATTTGGGCTTGGTTCAGCTCCTTGAATCTATAGGTTCATGTCCTTTGCCAATTTGAGAAGTTTCCAGCCCTGCTCCATGTCTCCTTTCCTTCTAGGACTCCAATGGTACAAATGTTTGAAATTTTGTTAATTTCCCAAAGGTCCCTGAAACTGTCTTCATTTCTTTTAGTCTATTTGTCTCTTTTGTTAAAATTGGATTAATACTATTGCTCTGTTCTCAATTTCATGGATACTGTCTTCTGTCATCTTCCTACTATTGAGCCAATCCACAAAATATCTATGGTATATTTTTCAGTAGTATAATCTCCATTTGGTGTTTTTCATAACTTGTATTTCTTTGCCAGTATTTCATTTTTCATTTGGTTCAAGAGAATTCCTAAATGCTTGTTGAAACATATTATGATGGCTGCTTTAAGATGCTTGTCAGATAATTCTAACATCTAATTCATCTCAGTGTTAGCATCTATTGGCTGTCTTTTCTCAATGTTATAATTTTTCTGGTTCTTGGTATGACACATGATTTTCTGATTGCATCCCGGACATTATGAATATTATATTATGAGACTCTGGATCCTATTTATCTTCATTTTATTAGGGCAGTCTCTCTGGTGAGGTGTAGCTAGGTGCAGGAGGGTGTGTATGTTCAACTTCCTGCTGATCTCTACTAATAACATCTAGCAAAATGGGGCACTGCCTTACACTGCTCATTACCTCCAAGGGGAGACCTAAGATCATTGCCCTGTTGGACCCTGTGGCCACGAGAGAGAGAGAAAGTGGAGAGCTGACTCAAACGGCTTTGTTGCTGCAGAGTGGAGATGGAATCTCAGTTCCCTGCTGGTCCCATTGACATCAGTGTTGGGAAGAGGGAAGGGGAGGATGCCAACTGGTACCCGCTCCTACCCTCCTATTTGCCTGATTGATGCTGGATGGGAGTAGATGCTCAGCTCCTCAGTGGGCCTCTCTGACACCTGGGTTGGGTGGTTGACTATTCCATCTTGCTCAGGACTATTTTATCTTGTTGATGCCAAGTGATCCCTGCTATCAGAGAGTGGGGGAGGTGTACTGACTAGCCCCACCTCACACCACCTGGTTAAATCTTGTTGCTGCCAGTCAGGAATGGAGGTTCAGCTCCTTGCTGGAACCTACTGACACTAGCTAGCTGGGGAATCAAAGCACTGCCTATTTCTTCTGTTTGGGAGATGGAAGATGAGCTTCCCGTTTGATCCTGCTATATATATATATATATGGAATCAGAGCACCTCTTCCTTCTGCCAGACAGATTATGGATGATTACAGTTTGCTTTACTCTTGGACCCACTGACACCACCAGCCAGAGAACTGAAGCTTCACCTGCTTCTATGGGGTAGGAAGAGGGAAAGAATGGAAGATGAGCATTTTGAAATTGTGGTGGGGTGCGTTATCCATTGGTGTTTTTCTGGAGTAGCATAGATATTTTCAAAATGGTTTTCTGTATGCCACCCTTTTTGCAATCCTTTGGTTAAGGGGAACAGGTTTTTCTTGGAACTTTCTCTCTATGTTGGTGGATCTGACTAAAAGGCTTCTGCAGTGCCTTGACAGGATATAAGGGAGGCAGTAAGGAAACTTCGAGAACTCAGTGCTGTGTTGTTCCTCAAATTGCAAGGTCTCAAGGCAATCTGTCATCTTCTTGCTACCTTTCAGAGACTTCCTGTGCTTTTTGTTGTGTTACATCTATGGATTTTTGGGTTGTAAGGGGGAGGGCAAGGGAGAAATTAGACTACTCCATCTTGGCAGAAACAAAAGTCCCAGTGCATCTCTTTTAAGAGTTGGTTTGTCTCAAATGCTTATGTTTGTGTTTACAAATCTCTGTTAGTCCCTTGTGGATGTGTGTTCCGAATATAGGGGCTCATCTTCCATGATTGTGGGGACTGGGCAGGACATAGTGCCCCTTGCACAGCTAGATTTTTTTCTTGGACATAAGGATTCTGTTTCCCTGCCATTCCTGGTTGTTCATAGTCTCATCACCCACATTTTTATTTTAACTTCTGGGGAAACTGTGAGTTCTCTCTCTTTAGTACAAATGAGGAATAAGACACACATCTAACCTGGCTTAACCAGGCTGAATGCCCTTCCCTAATTTTGCACAGAAATGACTGCCTCCATGCCTTTTTAACTCCATTCATCCTTGAATCTATCCTTGGAGATTTCATCAAATGCTCCTACCTCTGTAGCAGTCTTTTATATGGATTTGGCGCTACGACTTTGAGAAGCTTAGATCTTTCCTCTCAAAAGATCTGGCCCTATCTACATTCTCAATTTTGGAAATTTCTCAACATTTTTAGTATGCTGATGGCACAGTGTTCTTGCCTCCCAGCTCTTGTCTGGAATTAACTTATTTTATATTTATTTATTTTAGCTTTAATTTTCATTTTTTTCTGTTTGGAATCAGGGACAGAAGGGAAATATATGTTTATGCTTAATAAGTTTTATGCTTCCATAATCTCTTTCTTTAAACATAGTTACAAATTAGATTTTGAATAGTGCTTAAAAGCCATTTTTTAGCCTTAGCCTTCTCAAACACATGGAAAATACCTACTGATATAATAGACACAAATATGCAAATATGTCTTATTCATCCATTATTAGGGTCCCCGAAGAATTTTTCCAAGCTATAGGTACATAATGAAATGAGATTTTCATTCTTAAAATACATATATATATATATAGTACAACAAACTCTAATGTTGAGTTATTTCTGTAGTTCAAATATTTTGTGCAAAGATATGTAGTTTAATTTTATCGGTCTTTCTGACTGAGTAAATTCTTTGGAAGAAAACACGAAGAAACAACCTAATCAGATAGTTGAAGTATGCTACATTTGGAAAGTAGAAAATAGTGAGGTATAAGAAGTATATTTTTACAGTTTGTACATATCCAAATAAGCTCAAGCCTTATTTCCATGACTTGGAAAGTGCATGAGTCAGGGTTCTCCAAAGAAAGAGCAATATGTATACACACACTCGCATAGATATGTAAAGAGATTTATTATAGGAATTGGCTCCGTGTCACATGACCATGGGGATTGGCAAATCCAAATTCCATAGGGCAGGCCACAAGCTGGAAACTCCTGGCGCAGGTTGAAGTTGTATTCTCAAGCAGAAGCTGGCTGGTCGAAGAAGAGGCAGATATTCTTTTTTCTGACTTCTGAAAATCCTCAGTTCTGGCTTTAAGATCTCCAAATGAATATGGATGAAAAGAGTCTCCTCATTGCTGAGGGCACTCTCCTTTGTTGATTATAGATACAATCAGCTGTAGATGCAATCAATTGACTAATGATATAGATCCATGTACACAATGACCTCACAGCAAGAATTAGACTAGTGCTTGCCTGACCAAACAACTGCACAACATAATCTAGCCAAGTTGACACATGAAATTAACCATCACAGGAAGATATTTTAAATGCCACTATAAAAATTGGCAGAATAGTAATCAATTTAAGGAGACAGAAAATAAATTTTTATCATGTCTATTCTGGTTAATTTATCTTCAGCTAGCCCAGATGTATTATTAAAAAAATAAGAGTAATAAACCTCATTGTAGATTGGATTGGCAGAACACAATATTTTGCATCAGGTAAACATTTGCTGTGACAAGCTATAAAATTGATTTGGGGCTCCATGTAAACCAGAGCAAATTTGCACATTCAGCCATCCCTAAGCTTATGGACTACACTCAGCTCTATGTTACAAAAATCACTTTGGTCACAAAATATCAATGAAAATTCATAATCATCATAGGAAAAATATTTCAAAGTCTTATAAGAGTTCCATCTTCAAAACAAAGAAGAGCATTTTGAATCATACATTTAGAGAAGCTCACCTAAGTATATATGGAGAAAAATAGTTATAATTCCTGATTAAGGTGAAAACCAGAAATTAACTCCTACAATTATTAATGCTGGGCGAAAGTTATTATGTTCAGAAAAAAGGCTAAATATTTAAATTCCCATTTTTAAATTTATAATATAGAAATGTGTAAGGCTTACAATACCATTCTGATTTAAATTATGATTTGTTCCACCCATCCTATTCTTAAAAACATTTTTAAACAGATTTCTCTCAGTAAGGTATCTAACTTTACAGAAAATACTTACTTATAAAGTGAGAATAAAAAATGTAATCCTGGCATCAGAATTTGAGAATTCACAAGACAAGCCAACTTACAACACAACCAAAGGTGCATCACTATGTAAACCCCACTCTGAAGACTTCACACCTGCCAAAGGAATGCATGATAAAAGTATTCAGGGGCCACAAAGAGCAGTGCATTTTTTACTAATGTAGCTGTGTAATACATGCAGTGTTCTTTCTGTGTCACTATGTGTTAAGAGAAATTATCTAAGATTAAAGCCTGTTCATACTGAACTAATGCAAAACAATGAACTATTGAAAGTCTTTCCTTCCGTCGGTTCTAATTTGAGGCATCAAACCCCTACATTAAGTTATTCCCTTCAGAGTCATAGGACAGTGTCTGGCTTACTAACTTCCTGCCTAATGGATCTTGATATACAAATTGGACTTTTCGGGTTTTATTGCCCCCTGAGGGGATTACTGCTGGATTATGTTCATTTATTCTTCTTCATTCTTTATCTATTATTTACACGGGGAAATATTCCTGTTTTTCTTTTTGAAAATGTTCAGTTATTCCTGGCATTACCAGAAGAATTTTTGTCAGTTCTATAAATTACCTATTACTGTACATTTCCAAGCCAATATGTTAGAGAAATTCATGTTGAATCTACTGTAATAATGATTTATACTGTACAGTAATTGGGTCTGACCATGGTGATACAGGATATTGCCATTTTATTTCCCTGCTTCATATCCTGTGAGTAATATTTCCCTGCTTAAAGTCACGAGTAGAGAAGTTCCTCTGGAGCCCTCAGGATGGCTCTGGAACAATGTGTGCAGCTACTTTTGCACACCCAAGACCTTCCTTCTCCTCATTACGACCCCTGCAGTGTGATTCCAGAAATGCACGGAGGCCAATCTCTCTAGAGTCAAAGGCTCAACTCCAGAGCTTTCCTACTTGAAGATAAGTTAACCTCTGGTGTGTTGAGTCAACACTGTCCCTGGGTGAAGGCCACTTTAGGGGACCTGAATGTATATACCACTTGTCTCCAAAGTGGTGTGCAAGCACCCTTGTGGGCGGTATGCAAGAACGTAGATGAAGGAAGAGAATATTAGAACAGCTACTTATATTTATTTTATTTCCTTTTTATTTGTAAATTTTGTGGTATACATAGCATTTCTTGGTAGTACATACATATAATTTGTAAATAAATTCATTAGTGTAATACTAGGTGTTTGTTGAATCCTGTTTAGATATAAGGGAAGAATTATTCCCTTTTACATATTCATAATCATGTCTCTATTATACCTTGTTTCCCGGTTGGGCTTGACCATGAAAAACAATTCTACATTCTGCCTCCATTTGCATCATTCCTTGAAATTTCCATGATGGGCTCTGCTATTTCCTACCACCTTATCTGTACATTTCTCCTAGTCTTATGTTCACTCCCTACTACTTCAGCTCCATCATTTTGTCTATTGAACATTTTTGGTTTCATTTTTCATGAGCCAAGCATTATTTCGATGTTGCCTTTTCCTGACCTGCTCACCACAAATCCAGGTATAATTGCCCTCCCCAAATTTGTGCCCACCTTGGATGTCCACGGGATCTTCTCAGAGCAGCTCTAAGAGAAGCATAGTAGATAAGAGCAAGGCTTCTGGATTCAGAATGTCTGGGTTTCAAATCCTGGTTTCAGCATTAAACACATGAACTTGGTCAAATTACTTCATGCCTCTATGATTCAATTTCCCCAACTGTAACATTTAGATGGTAATAATGACTGCCTAATAGACCTGTAAGGATACAAAGAACCAATACACAAAGAGTACATAACACACTGGCACTTAGTAGGTGCTTGGTGTTTGTTATAACACTCAATTGCACTTAATATTTCACATCCCTGTCTTCCTCTACAAGAAAGCGAGCTTTGTAAGTGCAGGTACCATGTTATATTCATTTTTTTTTTTTTAATTTAAGAAGTTGTAGGTTTACAGAAAAATCATGTAAAAAATAAAGTGTTCCCTTATACTCTTCTATTGTTAATGCTTTGCATTAGTATAGTACCTTTGCTACAATTGATGAAAGAATGTTAAAAATGTACTATCATTTTTTTTCCAGAGCTGGCTCTGGGGAGCTGGCCAGGAAGGGAGGCACAGTTCCAGACTCTTCTTAGCCTTCCTAAACCAAAGTTTTTTTTGCCATTCCTACAAGCCCAGTCTTGTTGCTATGGTCCATAATTTACACCAGGATGTATTTTATTCCCACATACTACCCTATTACTAAGACCTTGCATTAGTGTGGTACATTCGTCATAATTCACATTAGGTTCTTATTATAAGAACATTTTAATAATTGTACTGTTAATCATCATTTACACAAAGGTTCACTGAGTTATACAGTCCTTTGTTTTAATTTTTATTCAAGTAACATATGTAAGACCTAAAACTTCCCCTGTTAACCACATTCACATGTATAATTCATTGCTGTTAATTACACTCGCAATAATATGCTACCATCACCACCATCCATTTCTAAACCTTCACAATCAACCTAAATTGAAATTCTGTACTAATTAAGACTCCCCCATTCCCTACCCAAAATCCAGGCCCTGGAAATCTATATTCTAGATTCTAACTCTATGAGTTTGATCACGGTAATTATTTCATATCAATGAGATCAGACGATATTTGTCTTTTGTGTCTGGCTTATTTCACCCAGTGTAATGTCTTCAAGGTTAATCCATGTTGTCACATCCATCAAGACTTCATTCCTTTTTGTTTATCCATTCATCAGTAATGGACATGGGTTGCTTCCATCTTTTGGCAATTGTGAATAATACCGCTATGAACATCAGTGTGAAAATATCTTTTGGAGTCCCTGCTTTCAACTCTTTTGAGTATATAACTAGTAGTGGGATTGTTGGATCATATGGTAATTCTATTCTTAGCTTTCTGAGGAACTGTTCTTCAAAAGCAGACATAGCACTAAACTAGTTCATTTCAAAATTAAGCTTTAGAATAATGCGCAATTTCATGTTATGCCTTAAGTCCAAAAAGGTAAACTTTGAAGATTGTTTGTATCCTTTTTTAAAAAACAAAACAAAAAAATCCCTGAAAATATATAGAAATGATGGAGGAAAAAAAAAAAAAAAAAGCAGACACACCATTTTACATTTCCACCAGCAATGAATAGTGTCTTTATTTCTCTATACCCTCTTTAACACTAGTAATTTTATTTTATTTTTTTTAATAGTAGCCATCCTAGCAAGTGTGAAATGATATATCGTTGTGACTTTGATTTGCATTTCCCTAATAGTTGGTAATGTTTAGCATCTTTTCAGTCCTTTTAGCCGTTTGTATATCCTCTTTGGAGAAATGTCTACTCAAAAGTCTTTTGTTCATTTTTAATTGGGTTGTTTGTCTTTTTATTGTTGTGTTGTAGGATTTCTTTATATATTGTGGATATTAAACCTTTATTGGATATGTAGTTTCCAAATATTTTCTCTCATTGTGTAGGTATTTTCACTTTCATGATAGAGTCCTTTGATGCACAAAAGTCTTTAATTTTGAGGAGGACCCATTTATCTAATTTTCCTTTTGTTGCTTGTGCTCTGGGTATAAATTATAAGAAACCACTACCTAACAAAAGACCTTGAAGATGCTTCCTTACATTTTCTTCTAAGACTTCTATAGTCCTGTTCTTACATAGGTCTTTGAACCATTTTGAGTTAATTTTTTTACATGATGTGAGATAGCAGTCCTCCTTCATTCTTTTGCATATGGATAGCCAATTCTCCCACTACCATTTGTTGAAGAGATTATTCTTTCCCAATTGAGTGGACTTGGTAGCCTTGTCAAAAATCAGTTGGAAAAGGTGTTAATAATAGGGTGGCATAAGTGAATTCTGTATTTTATTTATTTTATGTGTGACATTTTTGTAAACCTACAACTTCTCCAACAAAACTATCATAAAAAAATAAAGTATAGTTTAAAAAAATCAATTGGCCAAAGGTGAAATCATCAAGGCAACATAAGCCATCCCATGAAAAAGAATCCCCAGATAATCAGCTAATAAAAAGAAAAATTCTGGGACCAGATGTGGCTTAGGCAGTTTGGCACCCATTTCCCACATGGGAAGTCCCAGGTTCGGTTCCCAGTGTCTCCTAAAGAAGACAAACAACAAACAGACAATGAGCAGACAATGAGCAAAAAACAACAAGCAGACAATGAGCAAAAACAACAAACAAGACAATGAGCAAACAATGAGCAGACAGTTAGCAAAATCAAAGACTATGCACAAAAATAAGAAGCAAATAGATGAGGGAACCACCCCAGGGTGGGGTGGAGGAGAAGAATTCCACTTTTTTAAAACTCTGGAGGATGTTAGAGACATTCACACATGCTGAATCAAAGAACAAGAAAAATGTAGGAAATGTCTGTCCTGGATGCACTGGTCAATTCCTATCCCCCTCATTCAGCCAGCACAGCTATAGAGCCACTCACAGCAGAATGTTATAACCTTTTGCATATCCAGGACCAGGGACCAATGTCCACAGAGACCCAGTGTGGAACACAAGTCTCTAAATTGTGCTACATACAAAAGGAACTTCAAGGGGTGGGCAGGAGTAAAAGAGAAAGAGACCACAGAAGAACTGTTGACAAGAGCTGTGCACACTCAATAAAGTTGCTGTTGGCTGGACCACCTAAATGCAAAACAGACTTTTCTGTAGTGAGCCATTTTTCTGGATTGATCACATCTGGGTCCCTAGGGTGGGATACTCTAAAGGGGAAGAAACCAGAGGCAGAAAAGCCTAACAGAAAAAAAAAAAAAAGGCGGGGGGTGGGGGGAGAACTGAACTGTAATACAGAAAGGGTCCCAGAACTGAAAAGTGTAAGGAAAAGGGGGCACTGAGTGAGAGAATTTAAACTAATCACAGGAGCTGGACAGAAAATAAATCTTTTTAAAAATATAAAAATATTGTAACACATATCCAGGGCAAGAATCAGATGAAGAGGGACTGAGAAAATTTGAATAGTTAAACACAAGCTACACTAAAGGTCCAGAATAAGTTGAAACATGCATCAAAAAAGAGACTTAAAACAAAGCCAATCAACAATAAAACCCTAGACAAGAGGAAGAAATGAATCTTCTGAGTTAATGTATCAAGATCTTCAGATACCCAGGCATCAGAAAAAAATTACATGTCATACCAAGAAACAGGAAGACATGGCTCAGTCAAGGGAACAAATTAAAACTTCAGAAGAGACACAGAAATTGGAACAACTAATCAAAGCAGTTCAAACTACTCTCCTAAATCAATTCAAGGACATGAAGGAATATATGGATGTAGAGCCAAAGGATATTAAGAAGACAATGTGTGAGCATAAAGAAGAATTTGAAAATATAACAAAAATTATGGGGATTAAAGGCACAATAATAGAGATTAAAACTACACTAGAGGGGAGTGAATGTGGCTCAAGTGGTTGAGTGCCTGCTTCCCACATGGGAGGTCCAGGCTCAGTCCCTGGTGCCTCCTAAATAAATAAATAAATAAACAACAACAACAAACAAACAAATGAAAAAACCAACTCAGGGGAACTAGTGGCTCAGTGGTTGGGAGCCAGCTGCCCACATATGAGGTCTGGGATTCAATTCCCAGCGCCAGTAACTAAAAATAAATAAATAAATATATATATACACACACACACACACACACACTAAAGGCATACAACAGCAGATTTGAACAGGCAGAAGAAAGAAACATCAAAGTAGAAGATAGGACAATTGAATTCTGACAGTCAAAACAACAGATAGAGAAAAGAATAGAAAAAAAATTGAGCAATGTCTCAGGGACTTAAGTGACTACATGAAGTGCACAAACATATGCATCATGGGTGTCCCAGAAGCAGAAAGAATATTTGAAAAAATAACAGCTGAAACTCTTATAAAAACATAAATATATATGTCCAAGAAGTGCAATGTACTACAAACAGAATAAATCTTAATAGACCTACTCCAAGACACATACTAATTAGAATGTCAAATGCCAAAGATAAAGAGAGAATTCTGAAAGCAACAAGAGAAAAGCAATTTGTCACATACAAGGGATCCTCGATAACACTAAGTGCCAAATTCTCATCAGAAACTGTGGAGGTGAGAAGGCAGTGGTATGATTTATTTACGGTACTGAAAGATAAAAACTGCCAACCAAATATTCTTTATCAAGAAAAACTGTCATTCAAAAAATGAAAGTGAGTGTAAAATATTTACACGTAAACAGAAACAGAGAATTTGTCAACAAGAGACCTGTCCTATAAGAATTACTGAAGGGAGTTCTTCAGATTGAAAAGAAAAGACAGAAGAGAGTGGCTGGGAGTCATGTGAAGAAATGAAAATTTTCAGTAAGAGGAACTAAAAGGGAACATGCAAAACCCAGTCATACTGTGTCTTCAATACATAACTACTCTTTAATTCCTATAAGACTCAGAATACAATTGAACAAGAAAAAAAGCATATTTTCTGATAATGGACATGCAAAATATAACGTGGTAACATGGGACAAAAACAACATAAAGAGGGGAAACAGGGAAACAGGAGTAGAGAACATGTAGGCTATTGAAGCTAAATTGATATCATTTCAAATTAGTAGTTTATAGATTTTGTGTAATATAAACTCCAAGGTAACCACAAAGAAAGTAGTTTAAAAATATACAGAGATAGAAATGAGGAAGGTATCAATCAGATACAGCACAAAAGATCAACTATACAGAAAAGTAAGTTGCAATAAAGGAAAAGAAAGACCAAAAAAAAAAAAAAAAAAAATCACTTACCAAAAACAAGGGAAAGATGACTGAAATAAATAAGTACTGACTTTATAATAAAAACACCGAATGTTAATAGATTAAACTCCCCAATCATAAAACACAGAGTCGCTCAGTGGATAAAAAGGCATGATCGAAATTTATATTATTTACAAGCGACTCACCACAGACTCAAAGACACAAAGAGGTTGAAAGTGAAAGGATGGAAAAAGATATTACATGCAAATTATAACCAAAAAAAGAGCTGGGGTAATTATAATAGTGTTGAACAAAACAGACATTACATCAAAAGCTTTTTAAAGAGACAAAAAAGAATACCATATATTAATAAAAGGAGCAATCCACCAAGAAGAAATAATCATATATTTATGCACCTAACTATGGTGCCCCAAAATACATGAGGCAAATGTAGGCAAAACGGAAGGGAGAAATAGACTCCTCTACAATAATGGCTAGAGACTGACTTCAGTACACCACTCTTATCAAGAGATAGAACATCTAGGCAGAGAATAAATAAGGAAATAGAGATTTTGAATAAAAGGAGAAAATAACTAGACCTATCAGGCATATAGAGAACATTGAATCTCAAAAGGGCAGATTATACATTCTTCTCAAGTGCACATGGAGCATTCTCCAGGATGGACCACTTTTGGGGCCACAAAACAAGTCTCAATAAATGTTAAAAGATTTAAATTATAGAAAGCATCTTCTCTGACCATAAGAGAATGAAGCTGGAAATCAATAACAAGTGGAGAAATGGAAAATCCACAAATATATGGAAGTTACATAACACAATCTTAAGCAATCAGTGTGTCAAAGAAGAAACTGTAGGGGAAATTAGTAACTATCTTGAGATGAATGAAAATGAAAATACAACATACCACAACTTATGGAATGCAGCAAAGGCAGTGCTGAGAGGGAAATTTATACCCCTAAACACTTACATTAAAAAAGAGGAAAGAGATAAAATCAAAGACCTAATTGTACACCTGGAGGAAATAGGAAAACAAACTAATAGCAAACTAATCCCAAAACAAGTAGAAGGAAAGAAATAAAGATTAGAGCAGAAATGAATGAAATTGAGAATAAAAAAACAATATAGAGATTTATCAAAGCCGGAAATTGATACTTTGAAAAGATCAATGAAATTGGCAAACCATTAGCCAGACTGACAAAAACAAAAATAGAGAGAGGATGCAAATAAATAAAATCAGAAATGAGAGGGGAGACATTAAGTACTGACCCCATAGAAATAAAAGGGATCATAAGAGGATACTATGAAAAATGGTATGCCAACAAATAGGACAATCTATATGAAATGGAAAAATTCCTACAAACACACAAATAATCTACACTGGCTCTAAAGAGATAGAAGACCTCAATAAGCCAGTTGTGAGTAATGATATTGAAATAGTCATCACAAATCTTCCAACAAAGAAAATCCCAGGAACAGATGGCTTCACAGGTGAATTTTACGAATTATTAAGAAGAGTTAACACCACTCATGCTCAAACTCTTCCCAAAATTTGAAGAGGAGGGAACACTACCTAACTCATTCAATGAAGCCAGCATCAAACCAAAGCCAGAGACAGATATCACAAGAAGGGAAAATTACAGCCCAATTTCTCTTATGAATATAGATGCAAAAATCTTCAACAGAATAGTTGCAAATTGAATCCAACAACACATTAAAAGAATTATACACCAAGATCTTGTGGGTTTTATCCCAGGTGTGCAAGAGTGGTTCAACATAAGAAAATCAATTAATGTAATACACAACGTTAACAAATGTAATATATATGATCATCTCAATTAATGAAGAAAAGACATTTGACAAGATCCAGCATCCTTTCTTCATGAAAACACTTGCAAAAAATAGGAATATAAGGAAATCTGCTCAACATGATAAAGGGCATATATGAAAAATCCACAGTTAACATCATACTCAGTGGTGAAAGATTGAAGGCTGTCCCTTTAAGATCTGGAACAAGACAAGGATGTCCACTGTCACCGCTGTTATTCAACCTTGTACTGGAAACTCTAGCCAGAACAGTTAGGAAGGAAAAAGACATAAAAGGCATCCAAACTGGAAAGGAAGAAGTGAAACTTTCACTATTTGCAAATGACATGATCCTATATATGGAAAGTCACAAAAATTCTACAACAAAGCTACTAGAGGTAATAAACAAATTCAGCAAATGGAAGGACACAGGATCAACATGCAAAAATCAGTAATGTTTCTACACACTATCAATGATCAATCTGATCAGGAAATCAAGAAAAAATTCCGTTTATGATAGCAACTAAAAGAATCAAATATCGAGGAATGAAATGTACCAAAGATGTAAAGGACTTGTACATGGAAAACTATAAAACATTGCTTAAGACATAAAGGAAGACCTCAATAAATGGAAGGACATTCTGTGTTTGTAGATTGGAAGACTAAATATCATTAAGATCTCAATACTACACAAAGCAATTTATAGATTCAGTGCAATCCAATCAAAATTCCAACAATCTTCTTCGCAGAAATGGAAAAGCCTCATCAAATTTATATACAAGAGTAAAGGTCCCCAAATACCTAAAGCCATCTTGAAAATAAAGAAAATGAAGTTGAAGGACTCACACTTCCTGATTTTGTAACTTATTACAAAGCCACATTAATCAAAACAGCTCGGTACTGGCACAAGGATGGACATAAAGACCAATGAAATTGAATTGCGAGCTCAGAAATCAATCCTCACATTTATGGCCAACTGATTTTTGAAAAAAAGACCGAAAAAAAACAAACCTACATTATTTGGAAAGAGTATCAAACAATACATTCTCTGTACAGGCATAATATATAAATCTCTAGACTGGATTGTTTGTACAAATGATGACTTTCTTGTAAATGTCTTATAGAAAAGCCCAGTTATTTTTTTTCCACACCCATATTTTCTGACTAGAGAAGCAGCCAAGGTTCCTTTGTGAAGAATTTGCTCCCACACATTCCCTGCTAAGTGGATAGAGGTTCCTGGACAAGTAACTGCAGGCGATTGAGGACCATGTCAGGCGTGTTGACCTGACATGAGTTGGTACAATCAGATTACTTCGCCCATTTCCCACAATATGGGATGGAGACACACATCAGCCTGTTAGCTCCTGGACTAAGATGTGACATAGAACTCAGACAACTATTTTTCACCTAATCTTAAAAAGAAAGAGAAAGATGTACTGCAGGGAGAGAAGAATGGCAAAGGCCTACAGAAAGAAACTATGTAGAGTGAAACTACATTTAAAGACCATACAGTCCCAGCAAGAGAAGATAGAGGTAATGGATTCTGTGTTACTGGTTCCAGTCTTGTTTTAAAAATTTTCAGTACCACGAGGGAGGGTATAGTTCTTAGGTACATCACTCTAAAACCAAACTGCCCGATTTAAAGAATAACTTTTCTACTCATTAGCCAAGCTAGCTTGGACGAGTAATTTAACCTTTCTGTGTTTTAGATGCAATTTTTGGTGAAATAAATAACAATAGCATCCCTTTCGTACAATTGTTGTGAGGATTAAAGGAACTTATGAATGTGACATGCTTAGAAGAGTGTCTAGCAATTAGGAAATGCTATATAATTGGTGGTTCTTATAAGTTTCTTATGTTTTCTTCTAAAATTTAAACTTTACCTTTTTAATAAAATCCTTAATCTAAAATTTAGACTTTGTTATGGTCTGAGTTAAGAATCCAATAAATTAGGGGGTGGTGGTGGAATCTATTCTATTGCCAGAGGAATAAATAAATTAATAGCGAAACAGTCACACAATAAGTATTGTACAGGAGTAAAAAAGAAGGAACTAATATGTAATATGAATGAATCATATAATCATAATGGTGAATAAAATATGCCCTAGAAATAAGAATTGGAAATTATCTTAGAAACTACCTCATACCCCTTTAACAAGGAGGAACGTAAGAACCAGAAGCAAGAGATCGTCAAAGATGATCTAGTTAGTAAATAGTAGATGGATACAGTAGAAATAATAGAGAATTTGGTGTTAAATGTCCTGGGCATCCTACGACTCATCCTTCACTAGCCTTGGGACTTAAGGAAGCCAGGGATCTGCTAAGAGCTTCAGTTTTTTCATCATTAAAATGGACGTGATAATAATATTAATGTCTGCTTCTTAAGGGAATGATGTGGCTCTAGTAAAACAGCTATGAGCAAGAAATATGAGAGACTCTATGTAAATACTAGTTATTAGTGTGATTTTTAAAAACCTGAACTAGAAATCAGGTGTCAATCAGGTATCAGTCTGTCAATCAGATATCAATCTGGTCCCTTTTTCAATGCAACGACACCTCTCATACCTTTAATGGAATGATTAAAGCAGTTGTTTTTAAACTCTGGAAAATCCAGGATGAATTAAAAGGTATTTTTGCTATCCTAGAGGTAATGAATATGTATATGGTAAGCCCTAAGCAGTGCAGGGCATAACTGTATGTGTTTATCGTAGAATATTATTTTAAAAATTTAAAGTTTGTTTGTAGAAAATTACCAGAATCCAACTGGGATTTTTCTATAAGGACCTTTATTTTAAGCTTTTGTGATGTCCATTTTATATGACATGAGTACTGTTTTGTTTATTTCAAAAAAAAATTCAAAATTACACTCTTTCTCAAGTATCCCCAATCTTCCTCAAAACCATGAATCCTGGTGGGGGCAGGCCCACCCACACGGCATGGTTGGCTGACCCGGCGAGCACGGGCAGCAGGGGGGTGATAAATGAATAAATAAATAAAATCTTAAAAAAAAAAAAAAAACCATGAATCTGATAGTAAGTGGGTAGTTAAACTGACTCTGATAAAGATAATAGCTTATATGCTTGGGAAAGAAACTTTAATTTCCTAATTATGTGACTTTTTATGCTCTAAGTAGTAAGATTTTTATGACAGGGATTAAACTCTTTAGTGAACATCTAAAGAAAATAAGAAGTTGGAGGTTTTATGCTATTTGCACAGCCATCTACTTTTCAAGACAGACACTGTTTCAATGCCTATGACTCTTTCATATAAACATAAACAGCAAATTAAGATTTAAATTAATCAGGAACCAAAAGAAGTCAGGTAATCATAAAATTAGAGAGACGATGGCAATAATAATGTTAGTATTTATTACCACATTTCAATTACTAAGAAAGTATAATAAGTGCAACAAGATGGATTCTGCTCTCAGACTATCTTATTTGAACCAAAAAAAAAAAAACAGCCAAGCAAGTTAATTCTCAGATTAGACAACTGAGAATCAGAGGCTCAGTAACTTACTGACTGTTATGCTCATCTGAAGTATCAGAGCCCTGAGACAGACCAAAACAGGCATGAAATTTAGAATGTCTTCTCTCATAATTATTTTCATTTTGAAGATTTAATTTGGAGGGGGTGGTACTAAGTTACTGTTGATATAAAGAATTAGATAATTTTACATTATTTCTATAATATATTATTAAATATTGTAATAGAATGATAAATATTAATATTATATTAGCATGTCATATTATTTATTCAGTATATTAACTGAAAGGCCATCAATTTAGGCATTACCGGTTAGAACAGTGTCATCACTGTGTCATCACTTTACTACCAGTTAAGGAGGCATATAAAAATAAACTTATTGCACTCCTCCTGATTAATCAGATGTGTGTCCGCATAGGGACAACTTGCTTGAAGAGAGCAGGTGCAGTAAGGATTTGGAGCAAGAGCTGCGGCAACGATTTCCTTGCTCCTAGTTTGCTACTGACACAGAACAACCCTGGAGCAAACTATTTCAGTGGCAGCTTCCTGATAGCTTCCCTCTCTTCCTGATGGTGATATAGAAAACAGCCATCCTGGCCCCCAAGGTCTATGGAGCCATTCAGGTAGTTATTTCTGGAAATCCAGCCTATACCAGATTAGAACCTGCCTTACCAGTATTTTCAGTGATTTTGGAAGCACCTCAAGTGGTGGCTACAAGACCTGGACTAGTTTCTATAATCTGCTAGTGAATCCTGTCACCATAAGGTATATGAAAAAATATCGGTCAAAGGCTGAAAAATACTGCCACATAGGCCAGGCGGATTAAAGAACAATGTATCTCTCAGAAAAGGCTGCTCCTTAAAGATGCATCAAGGAGATCTCTGTGGAATAGAAGTAAAATCTTCACAGTTTAAATGGGAGATAAGCCTACAAGGAGCAGAGGACATAGCAAAAACTTAGGTAAGAGTAAGGATATTAAAAAGAAAGAAAGTAGAACTAATCAATGATGGTGGATACATCTTCAAATATTGAAAAAAATACTGAAAAGTATTTTTCTTTCACGCAAAATTGAACAAAAATTTCAAAATAAGAAAAAAGTATACAAATTACTGGCTCACATAGATTCTTGGATCTAGAATTTAGAGATAATATAGGCAAAGTTCAGCATTTTGCCGTTAGAAACAGAGCCCAATGGAAGTTGACTTGTTCAAGATTATGATAGAGGCAAGACAAGAAAATAGGCTTCCAGACTCTAAAACCAATGTTATTCCCTTTATATCACGTCACATCATTCAGAACTTTTCAGCCATCACCTTATAAAATGTATGATCTTTGACAGGATGAGAATATTTCAGTTTTATTTATGATAGAGCATGACAAGTAAATATATCATCACTTTCGAATAATCTTCATGTCTGAGAGAAGTGGTTATTATCCTGTCAAACAAAAAATAGTAATTTTAATTGGGGTAAATGAAAAAAATGGAAATTATATCACTCGATTTTAGAGAAGTGCGTAAGTAAAGTCTGATATTTCATTTTATTGAAATCCTGCTTTATATATCCAACAAAAGCTTGTTCACAAGGCTAACAGGGGGATTTAAAATTAGAAGATGAGCTGCAGTACATATTCAATACCAAAAGACATTCAGACATTATAAAAATCCCTACTCTCCCATCACTGAAACAGCTGGGTAGCTAAGATTTCATGTAATTTACATGAGGAAATAACTGCATGTAGCTTTCTCATTTTAATTGGATCGTTTATAAACAAACTGCCATGACCCTTTCTTTGAGACCATAAACTAGGCACTTTTCATTATTATCTTTACAACCTTTAGAAGTGATTAAAACACATTTCAGGGAACAATTCTGGGCACCAGGGTCTTTAGTTTTAAGGAAAAAATTGCTCATTCATTAAAAAGTTAGATTCAAAACACTTTTTCCCCCATAGAATTAAAAAACATGCACATTCCCTTTAAGCATTAAAGAAAATGCATGAAGCCATTTGAAAGCAAAGTGTGATTTTGCAATTTTCTATTCGTCCCTTAAGGAACATATCTTTATGAGCACCTGGTAAATGCTCCATGATGGTATGTGATGTTTGCCAAAACAGCTTTAGCCATTCCTAATATCCAGGGATTCGCTTTCTTCCACAGTAAACTCTGGGTTTATTAATGCCCAGCTAGATTTAAGGGAAGAGTTCATATCAGAGACAGAAAAGGAAGGACATGTAATAAATATGAAAATATATATAGGTCACCAGACACCTGTAGATCTGGTATAATTAATGTAGTATTCTTGCCAGTAATTTTACGTGAATTATGGAATTATGGATATTCACAGATGTGTTATGAATAATTGCTTAACAATTGTTAAATATTGTTAAAATTCCTTCTAAAATTAAATTTATAAAAACATTTCAAGCAAAGAACTAAATAAACAAGCACTTTAAATGACAGGAATTATTGCTATACTCTATTATAAAACACCTTGAGAGAGTGAATCATGTTAAGTATCCCCAACAAAAGACTCTCTCTTACTCTTAATTTGCATCCCTGTGGGTGTGAACTCATTTGTTAAGGGACCTTTTGAAGATATTATTAGTTGAGCTGGGCCAAATTGAATAAGGGTGAGTCTTGACCGGTGTTACAGAAGAGGAATTTCTGACACAGAAGTTAGAGAAAGCCATAGGAAGAGGCCAGGAGCCAGCAGGAACTGGAAGTACAGGCACAGAAGAGAGAACCATGAGATGTCGGGCAGTAGTTTCACTCCAAGGAACCCCAAGGGTTTCCTCCAGCCGACACCAAAGCCCCTTTTTCTCCTAGATCAGAATCAGATTCTCCCCTGGGTGACCTCGCAAACTTTCCATTGAAACAAAGTCTCTGGAACTGATCAGGTCATTTAATTCACACTAAAGTTTATGTCAGTGACAAACCTAGAAGCTGTGTTGCTTAGAGAGAGTGTGTATTTTATTGAGAATTCAAACCACAAGCCAAAGGATCAAAATTTATGACTAGTCTTTGCTTTTGGTCAGTATGGATTAGGTAACCTGAATAACTCTTTCACTGCAAACAACTAGAAATACCAAATATGAGTATTTTTAAATTATTTTTAAACATACGGATAAATTGTCAAGTTAATTAAGAAGACCAAAAGTACGTTAGAACTGTACCCCAGCGAGGGAAATAGAACCCTGAAACAGTCTTGGGCAAAGAGAAAACGAAATTAGTGCAGGGAACAGAGAGAAACCTCAAACCTTCTTAGATGGAAACCCATTTCACACAGCCTGGACCCCAGGAGGTTTACTCCCTCAGTTTAAAAATGAGCAAGAAATAAAACCTCTCTTACTCCAGAAAAGAGCAAGAATTTGTTGATGATAGAGGTAAATAATTTCCTCTGGGAATTTCTAACCCTAATCTATCATTCAGACTGGCAAGGAGGTAAGTGGTTCCAAAACCTCAAGTAAAGAATTTTTTCCTGTGGTGGTCCTGAACTGGTTTTGCCTGCAGTGCCAGATAGACGCAAATATAAATCTTGTCTTGAGAAAACCCAAGTTAACCTAGGCTCAAAGAATTCCCACAGGTAAACTTCCGGTAAAAGTGAACTCACATCAAGATCGTGAAAAATATAAGTAAAAAATATGTTATGGGTAATAGGAAAATAAGAGCCAAAGAAACTTCACATAAAGGAGTTATCAGAAACTATAAGATATAAAATAACTACGTATTAAAGATTTTAATATAAAAGATCAGATTGAAAATGAATAATGAGCAACTGTATAAAAATGCACAAACATTTGAAAATGAACCAAATACAAAGTTTAGGCAAGAAAAACATATTAATTGAAATTCAAAATATGACATATATATAAAAATAAGATTGGACACAGTGGAGGAAAAAAATTATTGAACAAAAAAAAACCTAGATCTGAAGAAAATTCAAAAAGAGACAAAGAGATAGATAAGAAACGGAGAATTTCATGGAAAGGTCTAACATTTTTTGTACAATCTGACATATTTCTAAATTAAGCTTATTCTTGGGCATAACATCTTTTAAATTTTTGTTTACATAATTAATTTATTTGCTATTGTAAATTGATTTTCTCATTGTATTTTCTATCTGGTTGCAGTTCACATATTGAAAACACTTGACTACATATAGACATGCAGATTGAATTGACACATTTGTACTTTCTCAAAACTTCTCTCCTCAATGGAATCTGACTTTGTATGTTAAAATCTTTAAAGGTTGACTTATAAATTTAAATAATATACTTAATCTCTAAAATTTAATTTATGAGCCTTGAGATTTATGTCCAAAATTCTGCTTCAACAAATGCTGAAATTGGCACAGTAACATATTTTATCACATTTTGTTCCCTCCTAGTATCATTTCATTCACTTTAACTATTTTTATTTCTTTAAATAAATGTGTTTTCAGTTATTAGGTCTAATTCCCATAGGTGTTGAGCTGCTCTCTGTACTTAAAAAGGGACCTGCACTCATGCATTCTGTGTCTTCTCAAGTTCTGACCATTTTAATTTTACCTATCTGTTGGTTTCCTTAATTTTGTTATTTAGTAATTTTTTTTCAAAAGTCTTCCTGCTTGCTTCACTTAGAGCTTCAGATTTGGGGCTGTCTTCTACTGCTTTTATTTTTTAAATGATAAGTTGATCAGGTGTAAATTTATTAACTCACATTTCTTTCCCTAAAAACTTTTGAGGACAATGCCCAACTGTCCAGAAAAGGACAGAAAAGGATGATGCTCGCATGATTTTTCTCCCTTTTAGAAGATTGACTGGGTGGCTGTTTTATTTTAGTGTTGTTCAGTTACAAAAGGCTGCAGCATTTACCCTTAAAGTCTAATAAATGGACTGTTAGGATTGCCTGTTACTGTTGCTCTAGTCTCCCCTTCCAGAACATTTATTATGTATCTCTTGTAGTCCTTTTGCTTCCTTCTCTATCACTTTCTCTCTAATTAAATTGATTTCTTGGTCATTTCCTTTTTCATCAGTTTCACTTCTTCAAACCCAGCCTCCATGTCTCTGATTGCAGAAATTTTCTTCAAGAAGCAATTTCTTATACCAATCAAGGTCAATTTTTTCTTCCAATATAAATTTTTATCTAGCTTTTTAATATATATATATTACTTTTTATTTTGGTGCTTTCTAATTATTACTTACCATTTTAGAGACATCACAGATCCATATAGCTCAGCTATTACTTGAAGAGTGTGAATAAAGTACTGGCAATTTGAGGGGTCCCTGTGATGCAGAAGCAGCTTCAGGTCAGCCACCTTATTTTAGAGCATTTTCTCATCAAATGTCTGCCATTTACTTTAAATGCAGTGAATCTCTGCTATCTCTGTTTGTGTAGTCTATAGCATGCAAGAAAGTCTTATATGATGCGTGGTGCATGTGATCTGGTTGGCGATTTCACTTTCATTCATCTTTCTACAACAAAATCGATAAGCTCTCTCTCTCTCTCTCTCTCTCTCTCTTTTTTTTTTTTTTCACTCTCTTTTACCCTGCTTCTCCCCTGGACTGCTTTCCACAAGAATTCAGTGGCCACAGAGGTTCTCCTTCAGTTTATGCTCATCTGAAGCTCCAAGGAGTAGATCCATGGTTAGGGAAACGTATATAGCTACCCTCAGGCTCTGAATCTCTCCATCCTGAGGAGACCATCATTTGTTGCTGGCCCTTCTCCACCCTATGCAAACATTTTAAATGTTTCTTTCTACTTTTGACATCTCTTTTGATTTACTCTAAACTTTACTGTATTTGGAAGCTGTTCTGTGGGTTAGAGTATATTTGGATTAGTGGTTGGTTCATAATTTATTAAATTGGTTTTTTTTTTTTTTTACTACATTTGGTTTCTGTAATTTTCAGTGATGACAGGGAGTGAAGTGTAACAGAAATGCCTCTCCTCTACCATTTCCCATCCCCACCCCCCACCCCAATCAAGTTATTTGGCTTCTGGACTAGGTATATCAAAGCTTTGTACAAATTGTACTTTTGAATCACTTTTTAATGACATTACTCATGAACTCCAAGTTTAGGTCACTGTGAATATATTTGGCAGTCATACAAAAAGATTGCATTTCCTAGGATGAGATAGCAGCCTTTATATCTACTTTTTTAATATTTTTCTTCCTCTATATACTCCCCATTCCTAATCTTATTCATTTCCTTACTTATCCTATACTAAGGAAATCCAAGTCCACAATGATGTCGTGAAAGGATGGAAGAAGTCTTTCTTGCTCAATGTAGCAATAAATAGTCACTGTTTCAAGGTTTTTTTAGGATTGCTGAACTCTATGTACAAATGTGCCCCCCTTTTCCAGGGTACAGCTATTTAACAAATTCCATATCCTGAAAAGAATAGTTTTATAAATAAAATGCTTTTGTGCAAGGCTTAATACTGAATTGTTCTATAATACTATGCAAGATATATTCTCTTTTGTCACTTAAATTTCCATAGGCAATGATTAAGGCCCTACTTAAAAATATGAACTACATATTTAAAAACCCAATGGTAAGTTTAAATTCATATTTACAATAATAGGAAAATACATTAAACTTTTAATTGTTCTCTGCTTTCTAAAATAAAAAATAAAAATCAATTATTTTCAAATCCTATAATGATAAAAGGTATAAATCAAGAATAAAATAAAAGCATATTAAATTAAAACTTACTTAACAAGCAATCCATTTTTTTCTGGCAACAGTCTCCAAAACAATTCCTTTAACCACATTACTAAAAGATAATAAGGTAAAACCACAGATTTTGCTTCTCTTTGCTATTCTTAATCCAAGATTCCTTTTAAAAATATCTGCAACAGCAGTGAATACAACAAAATTTGAATTTTTTGTAGCTGCCAATATATGAGTTCACAAATATCATAATTTCAAATAAATGGAATTCACGGTTGGGGAAATATCGCTCATGCTTAAGATGGACTAGTAGTCTTACTCAGAGAAGGTATTTTTCATATGAAAGTCGATTTTCAGGTAGCCATCTACAAATCTTAAAGTATTTGAGAGTAAGCTGGGGCACATTATGCTCACTGATGACATAATAATCTTTCCCTTACAATATGATAGCTTCAATAAGCTTTTATATTGAACTACAGTAACTATTCTTTTATATCAAACTGCTTTACAATTTGGTATTCTTTAGTTATTCTAAACACAAAATATTAATTCACACATGAATACACTCTGACTTAATGAAATTATAGAGATAATATAGAGTCAACACACTGCCAGTTTAATACAAAGAGCCACATCAACCTAGAAAGCAGGCTAGAGTTTAAAAACAAATGCTTCATTTATACTGAGGCATTTAGTATCACATTATGATGACAACAGAAAATAATGTGCTGCTGGCCTCTTTTCCACCATTTCCCACACTATATGACCCTGACATACCTTAAGTACAAGACCTTTTACAAATCAAATCAAATGTGCAATCTTGGAAAAGTTTTGTTTTTTTTCAGGGGTACTTATTGATTCTATTACACTTTTTGCAATTTGGAGCTCATTATCTCTGGGGAGTCTCAATTATATTTTAATTCAATGCTATGCAAAGCTTTATGTAAAATCGTTTAATTAAAAATAAAATTTTGATATACTAGAAAGCTAAAGGAACCTAATGCATTCTAACATTCAAGCAGCTGATTTGAGTATTTCATTTAATTAGAAAGTATGTATTAAGCTCCTCCTATTTTCCCAGCACTATTCTAGAGTGTAGGGACACCTTAGTGACAAAACTAGAAAGTGTGCTGCCTTGAAGCAGCTACAGCAGAGTAATATAGACATGATTTTGGTTGAAGAGTGTTAGAAGGAAACCAGCATGTCTTAGATCAGTTCGATTTCTGTAAGGAAATAAGAATTCCTTTAGCTAAGCATCCTACTACAATAATGTTAAAATAATTCTCCCCCACTTATATCCTTATTATTTCTAAACATATTCATTTTGGATATACTGATTTTAAAATATCTTTTAGATATATATATATATTCAATTACGGCTTTTTGGCATCTTTCATGAAAACATAGTTTACCCAAGTCTCCCAACAATAACTGAATGCTTTTTATCACATTTTAAAACTTCTCTTACTTCTTAGATAGAACTAACTAGAATGATATAACAAAATTTTAGTGTCCGGGATAACTTACTGCTTAGTTCTACCACAATTGTAAGCTAGTGAAATACCTTAACACCTTTGTAATTTCTTTAAAATCTCCTTAATGTCCTTATAAATTAAAAGGGAAAATAGAACATATATTTGTGTATTACTTGAAGATTAATGAAGATATATATATATATTAAGCACTTAGAAGCAGTTATTTATTTAATTAGGGCCATGATTGTTTGAATAATTATCTCTTCCAATAATCTATGAGTATTTTGAGTCAACCATTTCTTTCTTATTTATATCTCAATAACTTACAACAATGGCTGATATATAAAGGGAACTTGGTAAAGGAATGAATGAATGGATGGATGAATGAAAACTATTCATATTTGTACTGAACATGCCGAAGATGGGTGGAATTAGGGTGGGCTTGTATTATCATCCCTTGATTTACAGATAAAATGTAGTTAAAACACATGACTTTTCTAGGGTCACAGAGACTAGAACCAGTCTCTTCTAACTTAGTATGATTCCCTGACTTTTCACTATTTTTCCCATGCAGCCCTGTACCTAGGTCCTTTAATGTACCACAACATTTAGTCTACTATAGTGATAAATAGAATGTGCTAGCTCTTACCACTGTCTTAATCCTCAAAGTTAGCTAAGGAATTTATCAACGTTGACCCTTAATTGCATTATTAAAAGGTCTATGGCATCAATGAGATTGTTGGAATATTTACTAAGCCACATAACTGAAAATAGAGCATACTCCAAAAACAATTCTACTGAGCAGTGGGACATATAAAATGTACAACTTTTAATTTAATATGTTTTAAAGGATTGCAGAATTGAATAAATTCTGCTCTAGTCAAGAGCCATTAATCATATATTTTCAGGTTGCACTTTAAGACAATTATGTTTTGCTTAAGCTGCACACCCCCATCCAAGGTTTGTCTTATTTTTATTATCTCAGGTCAAGAAAGTCTAACAGGGATCAATCTTTCTTTTAAATACTTTATAGCTCCATGTTCCAATTCAGCAAACATTCATTTAGCACATAAAAATAGAAGACACTATGCCACCAGCTGTCCTCACCTCAAGCTGCTTGTTTCTTTGATGAAAAATTAAGAAAGAAAACATATATTGACCTAGGTTATGTGTTTAAAGTAGTCAACATCTCTGTTTTTGTAAGAGAGTAGTGGTATAGTGAGGGCGGGGGACGGGGCACAAAATTTGGGATTGGAAACATTGATTATGGCTCTGCTTCAGTGCTGCTTTCTTCTGCTGCTACAGTAGTTTACCCTTCCTCCACATAACTCAGAGTTAACTCAGTGGTCTCCCAAAAGTGGCACATGAAGAAAATATTAGGAACAATTATTAAAAGTTACTTTCATATCATCCTTCAAAGATTTTTCTTTATGTTTTGTAATGAATTTATGATTAGAAATAATCTCCAAAATAAATTTGTTTAAACATTTACAAAAATAATTGGAGTTTGCAATTAAAACTGTTTAGCAACTATTGATCTATTCAATGGGAATTAATAAGAAATACCCACCTTAACTTAACTTGCAGGATGATAGGATCATATAAGAATGTATAGAGTCCATAAGCTTGCTACTAATGGTTTGGTACATAATTGAAGGCATTTTAAACCAAGAACAGATACTGTATAGTTGTATTGTTATCATCCCAAGCAATTCTGTTTTTACCGTAATAACTTAATAAGCAATAAAAATATTTTCCATCATGAATGGTCTTTTGTTTGTGTCTCTCTTCAGTATTTTCTCCCAGGAGTGTTGTTTTGATTAAGTCTATGCTGTGCTAAAGCTTATCAGTTTCATGTTTCTCTCTACCTGTTGCCTCTGTACTTGAACTCTGTTTCCGTTTGGATCTACTGCTATTACACTCCGGTGCCTTTTCCAGGGAAGCTTTATTTCTCCTGCCAATCACACTAAATCTTCTTACTCCAAATTTTAAGCCTATGTCTTTGTTATGCTAAAAATGTGACTGTTTAACTCATAGAACAAGATTCTTTGGTATCCTACTTCTTATGGTCCCATGACGTCTAATACAAATTCCCATGATGATATATTTCACACTGTATTTTAATTTTCTATTTTCATGCCTGCAACTCTACTGCTTTGTAAATAAATTCCTTGAGGGCAGAGATTCTCTCCATAGAGAAGATGGCCAAAGATATTTGATCAGTCTTTCACCTCTATAGTCTTGACCCATTCCTCCCCTTAAAATCAACATTTTTATACTATTTTATTTTCACATATCTAAGATGCTGTGTAATCATTTATCTTACATGTATATGTTCAAATATGTAAAGTATAAAACCAATTTTAGCATTACAAAAATTATGTCTAAATATGGAAAGAGACATAAATACATAAAACAGAATGATGAAAGGGAGTTCTCTTAGGGTAAGGAGATTTTTTTCTTTTTTGTGATTGTATTTATTTTATATAATTTAAAAATAAAATAAGTCAATTTGTAATAAATAAATATAACAAATATTCTTAAAAAGTAAAACCCAAATATATAGCATTGCATCCTCTTCTGGGTGATCAGTAAAAAGCAAACGTAATTATGACGGGTTAGTCTTCAAGGAACTGGAAAAGATAAACTAGGCAGAAAATTAGTATGAACTCACTTATTCAGACTAACTTGATAGATCAATTTCATTAATGAAAAGACTACCTAAAAAAAAAATAAAGTTAAAAAATACAAAAACTTTAAACTAGAATCAGATTTGGTGAACTTCTAGCACAATCACCCTTCATTTCCACATAAGGAAGCTGAGTCCAAGTTTATTTAAGTGTTTTGTCTAAGATCTTTACAAGGAGGATTCACAGCCAGCGCTGGGACTAGAATCCAGGTGTGCTAATTCCTAGTCTAGCGCTCTTTTAATTACTATTAGGCACTCATGATAGACTAATCACCACATTCTCTCAAACCTGTATTGCTACAACAGTCAGTTGCAGCTGGGCTGCTTCTCAGCACTCCCAGGATGGCAAAGAGATTACATTTCATGGGCCAATTCTGTCACTGTGTAGAGATTTCCTGGAGCGTTTGTTGAGAGGGATTCTAAGGCCACATCTGAGCTCAACAGGAGAGTGCCAAAATAGACTAATATGACTGCCACGGTGAGAAGACAGAGAGACCAGTGATAGAAGCTGCCCTTCCTCCTTCCACAGTCCTGGGGAGGCTCCCCTTCTCAAACACACAAATGTCCATCAATCACAGTTTTCCATTTCCTGTTCTAGCAAATCCAACTTCCTTTGCCTAATTTCAATATCACCCTTTTACCGAAGCGACTGGAACTTCTCCAAAGCCCCACCTACACTATTTTGAGTCATTGCCTGTATATCCCACATTTATTCCTACCTTGTTGAAAATGATAACCAGATAGTAGGTGTGCCTTCTGAGCCCCTATTTTCTTAACTAATACCTTACCATCACTTATATCCGATGGCAAAGTCTTAGCAAATACGCTGAGGCACAGACCCAGGTCATCCTCACAGGTGATTTAGACCTCTAGTGGACTACTCATCCAGAAAAGGCTAATCACGTTTCTCATGCCAGCAATTACAAATGTGATGGAGAAACTCACACAGCAAGATGATCATTTTAACCTGGTGGCAGGGGTCCCCATTTCAGGTAACCAAAATAAGTCAACATGCAAGGGCTTGTGTGCAGGGAAAAAGAAGGAAGCAGTTTGCCACAGAGAGAAAATCTCATGTGACCTGTTTTATGCTCGTATTCTAGATCTTATTCCCAGGCTGTAGGGAGGTCAAGCTATCTGTACTGACATTTGGTTCCGTGAGCCATCTCTGTTTGTTGTAATAAATCTTCTTACTTAATTTTGCTTGAATGAGTTTGTTTTCTCAAATAAACTCTGTTTATGTTTGCCCTCTGCTCACTATTTCTTCATCCTTCCCTTTCCTGTTTAATTTTATCCTTCTTTCACAACTCTGCTCAAGTTCTGGCTCTTCTATGAAACATTTTTGGGTAGTTAAAACCCACAGGACTATTACCATTCTATACATTTTTATTGTGTTTTTGGTGAATATCATTCAGTCTAATATGGAACTAATGTTTGCTTCATATATTTTTAATTTTCTTGAGTATTTTACAAACTCTTACATATAACTTTTGCTTAAACTATTAGCATTTGATGAATAAAGGGTTTCTTTTTTAAATTTTTCTTTAGACACAATTGTAGAATCACATTTCAATTGTAGTAACTAATGGAGAGATCCTGTCTCCCCTTTAGCCAGTTTTCCTCAATATCACACAAAGTATAGGATAATATCACAGCCACATGCCATTGATCTCATTCAGAATTCCCATTTTCATTTGTGTTTTGTATGTGTGTATTTAGTTCTAAACAATTTTATCACGTGTTGACTCATGTAACTACCCACACAGTCAAGATTCGTAACAGGCCATAGGACCAAAAGGTTCTCTCAAGTTGCCCTTTTATAACACACCCTCTTCCCTCTAGTCCTTAGCACCTGGCAAATGCTAATCTGTTATCTGTTTATATAATTTTGTCATTTCAAGAATGTTGGGTCTATGCAATCAAACAATATGCAACCATTTCAGACTGACATTTTCACTTAAGATAATTTTTGGGAAATCATCCAAGTTGAATTTATTAAAAGTTTGTTCTTTTTATCACTGACTAGTGTTCCATGATATGGTTCTACAGTAGTTTGTTGAATCATTGCTCTGTTGAAGGACATCTAGAATGTTTTTGAAGGTTTTTTTCCTATTAAGAATAAAGCTGTTGTGGACATTCATGTACAGGTTATTGTGTGAATACAAATTCCCATCTCTCTGCTATAAATGCACTGGGCACCATGGTAATTGCATGTTTAGTTTTGTAAGAAACTGTTAAACTGTTTTCCAGAGTGGCTGTCCTATTTGACATCTTTATCAGCAATGTATGAGAAATCCAGTTTCTCTGCAGCCCTCAGCATATATTGTTGTCTCTATTTTTTGTTTTTACCATCCTGACTGGTGTGTGGTAATATGACATTATGGTTTTAATTTGCATTTCCCTCATGGCTAATAAAGTTGGACATCTCATGTGATTATTTGTCATCTACTATCCTCTTTGGTAAAATGTCTTTTGTCCATTTTCTAATTGGATTGACCATTTGTGTGTGTGTGTGTGTGTGTGTTTTAGTGCTGAGTTTTGAGAGTCCTTTATATAGTGTAGATACTAGTCCTATGTCAGATATGTGGTTTGAAAATATTTTCTCCCAATTTGCAGCTTGGTTTTTTTTTTTTTTATCTTGCAATAGGATCTTTCCTGGAAAATATGCTTTAATTTTGATGAGGTCCAATTTATCCATTTTCCTTTTTGGATCATAGGCATATTTCTGTAGATCTATTTCTGAGATTTCTATTGTGTTCCATAGATCTGTCTATCCCATCGCCTCACTGCCTTGACTATTATTCCTGTATAGTAAGCCACTATATTAAGTAGAGTGATTCCTCCCGCTTTATTCTTTTTCAAAATTGTTTTCACTATTATGGACTTGTGCCTTTCCATATAAGTTTTAGAATAGACTTGCCTATGTCTACAAGAAAACTTTTCTCGGATTTTGACAGGAATTGTATTAAACTAATAGATGAATTTAGGAGAAAAGACATCTTTACTTTGTTGAGGCTTACAATCCATGAACATGGTATGTGACGCCATTTATTTAACTCTCTTTGATTTCTTTCATTACCATTTTGTAATTTATAGCATACAGATCCTGTACATGCTTTGTTAATTTTATAACCAAATATTTCATTTATTTTTGTAGTCATTGTGCTGTCCCTTGAAGAGGCACTGTGGTGCCAAGGTCCTCATGGTGGTGCTGATTGTGCTGTGATGAGGTCTTAGCTTATGAAAACATTATTTCTAGCTTCTTGAAGTAGTTACTTAGAATGTTTGAGACTTTTCTTCTTTTCTAATATCAGCATTTACTTCTATACATCCTTCTCTACACTGGTTTAGCTGCATCCCACAAATTTTGTTATATTGTATTCATTTTCATTGTTTTATGTATTTTTAAATCCCCTGTGAGACTTCCTTGGTAACTCATGGGCTGTTTAGAAGCATACATGTTTTTAATTTTTGTTGTTTTCATATTTATTAGTTTCTGATTTTATTCCATTTTGTTCAGAAAATATACTCTGTATGATTGCAATTCTTTTAAATTTATTGAGGCTTGTTTAAATTTATTGATAGGATAAATTTAAATTTATTGATAGGATATGGTCTGTCTTGGCATATGATCAATGAGTGGTGGAAAGGCATATGAACTCTGCTATTTCTAGGTGAACTGGTCTATAAATTTTCATTTTATCCTATTGGCATCAAGCAATGCCAATGTGGTTCAGTTCTTCTATATTTAGCTTATTTCTTGTCTAGTAGTCATATGCAATTGCTGAGAGTGGGGTGTTGATACAATTTTTCTTTCATGTATTTTGAAGTCCTATTGTTTGGTGTATACAAATTTATGGACTACTGGTCTTCTTGGTGACATAATTTTATCATTATATAATGTCCCTGTTTGTTTTTACTATTTTTCTTTCAAGTCTACTTAATCTGTTTTAATAGGGCTACTCCAGCTATTTAAAAATAATAATAGATGATATATGATTGTATTTTTCAAGTTCATAATTTCCATTTGATTATTTTGTATAACTTACATTGTTTTGCTGTTATGTGATTTGTAATTAACTATTTAAATATTTTTATGGTGGTTCCTTTGAGATCTTTTTCAGAGAGTTCTAATATATGATTCATCCAGGCATTGGTGTCAGTTAATTGCATTTTTTCATTTAAGTTGTGATGTTCCTAGTTCATAGTATGATTGGTGATTTTTTTATTATAGCCTGGATATTATGTTAGACTTTTGATCCTATTCAAATCCTTTATTTTAGGAAGCAGTCACCCTGTTTAGGTTTAGCCTACTTTTGTGGGCTGTAGTTCCAAAGACAATTTAGGTTTTGAACCCTTGCTATGATATTATATATTTCATTCTTTTGGCTCTGCTTAGGTGCTTACTGGATCCCAACTGATGCCAACTACAATGCAGAAAGCATACTCCTTGGCCATCTAAAAGTATGAGTTAGGATGTGGGAAATCTGGTCTCACAGGGCAGAAAGTGTTTCTCCTGGCCTGTTCTCTGACCACACAGTTCTAGTGAGGTACCGCCGTGGAAGGTAAATGCCTAACTGGGCTGCTTTCTGACACTGGACAGAGGGCCAGGAGACCCTTGCCTTTTCTTGTTGGGTGGAAAGTTGTAAAATGCTTGGGCTAGATCTTTTTCTGCAGCTGGAGGGTCGGGAGCTGCCAAGTCTTGGTGGCTCTCTGTTGTTGGGTGGAGGACTGGGAGACACTGGTTCTGGATCGCTTTCTTTTTGTGGGTGGAGGACCTGGAGGAACCAAACTTGCTGGCACCTCCGGTGCATGCAGAGGGGTCTCTCTGTTGCCAGTGGTGGTGAGGCAGGAATGGGTAAAAATAAAACCCAGGGAACTCACTAAAGTGTCACCTCAAGTTTTGAGGTCCTTAGCCAGTCTACCTTCTTATTTCCATCTTGCACTGTCCTTTTCTGATTATCTGTTGAATTATTCCATTGTATTTAGTAGTATTTAGAAGAGAGGATCAGGGAAAAGTGAGTCTACACAACTTACAATTTGACCTAGAGCCGAAGAAACAAGATTTTCTTTATAGAAAATTACACTTTTGGAATTATTGATATTATAGTATATTTCTAGTTAAGTGCATATAAATTATGGTTAGAAATATAATACATATTTGCAAAATAAAATCATCTGAAAATTTTCTATAAGATTATAATTCATCATTAAAGGAATTCTTAAGGTAGTAATATTTTATAATTTCTAGCATTATATCATTTTTAGACCCCATCATTCTTTAAGAAAATATACAAAATTCATGAACATCAAGATAAAATAAAACCATGTTTTGAACTACCAGTACTAATAAAAATAATTCTAAATAGAAAAAGCAAATTCTAAAGGGAGCAGGGTTTTTAACAATTAATATCCTGTAATTGGATGACCCTGGCATGACAGTTTGTTATTTGTGGTGTTGCTGAGATCAATTTGGAAGGATGAGAATTGAGACCTGAAATTTCTTTCTTCACTATAGACAAGTCTTCCAATAAAAAATACTTGGAAAAATTGTGATTATTTAGAAGGATATTTATTTTTGCTGATGGTTTTAGGTCACCAGTCTTGAAATAGCACTGCCCAAGAAGTTTGCTATTTAACCTGCAGCTGATTATGTATAATTTAACCTTTCATATATTTATTAATTGAACAAATATTTACTGAATGCCATATACATGCCAAGCACTACAGCTTTGTGAGTGAATGGAACAAATTTGGTCCCTGCACAAATGCTACTTACATTTGAGTGAAGAAGACCAAAAATAAATTAATTAGTTAATAAGAGCAGTGTAATTACATTGTACTTACATGTAATGTAAGGTATTGTCAGCTAACAGTTGCTTTGTCATTGCACTTCCTCCCTCATATTGCTTCCCAAATGATAGATAGACATATCGTATTACATGTGTCCAGGGGTAATTTTGAGGCTACACTTTCAGTTCTACAGAAACTATAAATATGATCAAAGAAAACCTAAGATTGGAGGTTCTATGGTGAGTTTTCCACATCAATGTTGCTGGCCTTAGATGAAATGGCAAGTGTGGCCTGCAATAAGACTTTTGACAATCTGCAACCACCACAAGCTAGATTGAATCTTTGCTTACACGTAGAGCAGGGGTTCTTAACCTTTTGTGTTCCCTGGACTTCTTTGTCAGTCAGGTGAAATGAATACTACTATAATTTATTTATTGCATACATTCATAAGTGAAGGAAAATGTTAGATTTCAGTTAGTGGTCAGAGAAAATAAAGATAATACGTTGATTTTTTTCAATTCAAGCTCATGGACCCCCTGAAATCTAAGAACCCCTGACAGAATATTTCTTCTATAATGAGTCACTATTGTTCAGAATAGCAAGTCTCTGTTTATTTTAGTACAGATAGCTGGCATTGTTACTTTTATCTTCACCAGGCCTCTTAGGGGAAAACAAACAATTTGGTTTGTAGGGTGATTTCCAAGCCATGAACTAAGATCCCAGCTAAAGACTGTGACATGCTTGATGGTAAAAACCTTTTATCTCTGCGTTGCTAGTACTTACCATAATCATTACATACAGTAATATTGAAATTAATGCTGGTTAAATTAATAAATCAATATATGAATCTAAAATAATAAGTACAATTATACTGGATCAAAATTCAGTGTGTAACATTTATCTCCAAATGGGATGTTTCCCCATGAAGATATAGTTCCTTCTAAAAATAATGCCAAGCTTTAAGTTGATTCATTCCCATTGGAAAAATAGAGAAGATATGTGTACAATTTATATCAATGTGAGTAATGGACCATGTAATAACACCCAGAAAATATAGTGGAAACTGGTTATACTAAAAATCCATATACTAGGGCTATCCCTTAATTTGAAAAGCTTGATAAACATTAAAAAAAAGTTTTTCTTATTAACCTAAAGTCATATTATCCTAATACCACTTTCACTTCACCTCAAGATGTAGTAAGCATTTACTGCGTATCAATAATACATCAGATACAAATGCAGTTTTCACTCAAAGTTCAATAGAGGTAATAAGCACATAAAAGCTACCCTGTGGATAATAATGAAAAGAATTGGAATCTAGGATTCATCAGAGATGAAGGCATGAGTTGATTACCTGATGATGTTCAGCATAATATGAGTCTAATATGAAAAAGTAACCAATCATTGAATCTGAACTCTTGAATGCCTATTTATTCCACGATCAGTTTGCTATGTCTGATTGTATTTCTAGAAAGTTCATAATGGTAATTATACCCTGAAACAATGAAAACAAATACATTTTCTGCTCTTTCCCAACACATCCTCTTTCCTGTGGTTTGGCTTACCATAGCTAACATTCAGTCATGGGTACCACGGAAGAGCTTTACAGTAACTCTGAAGGGCACGGTACACCATGGGATCTTACAGTCAGTGATATCACATTCTAAAGAGATAGAAATGCAAATATAAACCAACCACCTGTGGATCTCTGGGGATAAGAAACGCACTCCACTGCTCTCTACCCCAGCGTTCTTTTTCGTGCTATTCCCTTTATCCTTCTTTCCTAACAGGAAGAAATTTGAATATGACTGCTCAGATAATAGGGTGCTGATTATGGGTTTCTGTTTTGTGGCCCTCTTTCTTCCTCCTTTTCCATCTATGCTGGTGAGCTGACCAAGATTCCAGTACCACAAGGGAGTAAGTTGGAGCATCTTTCTCCAGGTATCTTTATCTGTATCACTATCTCTATTTCCGTATCTATCTTTCAGATTCTGTTATTCTCTTCTTGTCTTGGGGACTCTCCTAGGTAACCAGTCCATGATAAGATTTGGGTTTGAACCAATAGGATGTACAAAGACCTCACAGTTCCCTGGTCTTTATTAAAGGTTCAAGTTCAATTTTTGATCTCTAGGTTGATTTCTTTTTTGTCATTGTTCCTTTGCACATATCTCATGCAGACATACTATTGAAGAAGTGTTGAAGTCAGGTGTTTTTGAACACCATATTAATACCATCAAACTTACCCTCAAGTTAATAGCAGTCAGGAATTGACATGAAATTAGAGAGAACAAAATGAAGATCTAAGGCACAAATTCTCACATTTAATGGACCATTTCAGCATTAAAATTGATCAGAATTCAGAAGATAAGCATAAATCAATGAGCAAAAGCAGACATATGGCCTCAAACAAACAACCCAAAACAAACAAACAAAAAATAGAAACAGTTAACACAATTGCTATCATCTGCTCTGGGTATGAATTAAGATCAATTTTCAGATCTTTTTCTAATCTTTTTATGTCCATAAATAGGAAGTAATCTATCTATTTTCTTCATCCAACTCATCTGTAGAGGAAAAGTGTTGTTCAGACACTCATAATCAATTCTCCCTTTTTAGGTAATACATTCCCAGTCCAGCCACTCTGGCCTGGCCAAAAAGATAACTGCATTTCCTTGATACAATGACTGGTTCAGAGACAGACAGTGACCCAGTCAAACCTCATTAGAACCCATGGATCTTTTGTATCAGACCATGATGACATCTTTTGTGTTCCTGAATCCACCTGAGCTTTTCAATTACTTGAGCTGATAAATGCTCTTACTGCATAAGAAATAAATTCCTGGTTTCAAGGAGAGGAGATATGTCAAATTCTAAGTACAGAAACTAATCTCCCAATAAACAGAAGACATAAAGTTCTCTCCTCTTCTTCAGACCCATATATTCAATGCTATTGAATCTCTCTTTGGTTTCCCATCCAGAGTTCAACTGCCATTCAAATTAAATCCTCATTTCCTTCTAAACCTCCTCCTCCTCTTTCTCTATTCCATATTTTAGCTATTAACTCCATGATCCACCCAAGTATGCAGGCAAGGAAGCTGAAAGTAATCTTTCCTCCTGTCCCTTCTCTACCATTTAATCAGCGACTCAGTTCTGTTGCCTCAACCTGCCAAATACCTTCAGAAGCCATAGTCCTTTCTCTTCCTGCAACACCACAATCTTCACCAATGTGAGGGAATGTTCAGAAAAATTCAGAACAAATGTCCATTTTCATGGTGTGACTGGGAAAGGCATCCAACTCAGACTTGGGGTTTAGAGACAGGGACAAATATATTTAAGTTTACACCTGACAAATGAGTAGAATTTAGTGGAAAGGAGCAGGAAGAGGAAAGTTTATAGGGTGTCCCTTTGTTGGTCTCCTTGCCTTGAATTTTCTCCTTGAAATTCCCATAGCACCCTCCTCTTAATATTAACTCCCTGCTGCTCTCACAAAGTATTTAAATTCTGCAGAGGAAATTCAAAAGCCCATCATTACTTAGCAGCTACCTATTTCTCCTCTCTCCCTTTCAACCACTGTTTTCCTTGCTTTCTATATTTATTTGGTTCCTCAAAAGCCCCATGAACTTCTCTTCTTTTGGGGGATTTTGTACATATGCTTACATTCTGTTAGCCAAATAAAATCATATGGCCAAGCCTGACAAGGAGGAAAAGAATACTCTGACTATATGAATTTCCTCTAAGTTACAAGGTAAAAGATGTTAATGTATAATCTTCTTAACAGGGAGGGTACTGATAGTTGGAAACCACAATACAATCTACAGCAGGATTATTTTACCTCTTTTAGAGGTAAGATGACAGATACTAGATTCAGTGTTTTAGTTTGCTAAAAGCTGCTAGGAGCAATATCTGAGAAATGGGTTGGCTTTTCCAATGGGAATTTATTAGGTTAAAAGCTTACAGTATTGAGGCTGTGAAGATGCTCAAATCAAGGCATCTTCAGAGAGGGTGTCTCACCAAAGCTCCACTGCTGGTGATCCTGGACTCCTGCCACATAGCAAGGCACAACGGCAGCTTTGCCGGCCTCTGCCTTCTCCTCCAGGCTTTCTTCCCAAGCCCAGCTATGCACAATCAGGCACAGTGGCAGTATCCACTCATCTCTCCCCTTTTTCTCCAGGACTCATCGCTAGTTCTGCTTTTGGCTTTTTTCTCTCCCAGCTTCCTGTGTGAGGTCCTGGATTCCTTCTATGTGTCTATGAGGCTTTTTCTCTGTGTCTGTGGCTTTTTAGTCCTCCATTTATAAAGGGCTCCAGTAAAAGGATCCAGACCTACACTTGTTCCTGCAAACTAATGAAAGACCCTTCACTTAAGCAATCTAATCAAAAGGTCCCATCTACAATGGGTTTACAGGCACAGGAATGGGTTCACTTTAAGAACAGGATTTTCTGGGGTCCACAAAAGACTCAAGTCAGCACACTCAGGAAAATCAAACTATGGTCTCATGGTTTTACAACTAGTAAATGGCAGGTTTGGGATGGGTCCAAATCTAAAATCTTTGTCTTTACTTGAAGGCTTTTCCAATAAAAATTGAGAAGTAATTTGGATTAGAAACTGATAAGTGAAAATTGGAGTGAAAGCTGCTTTGATATATAAAAAAAAATTTACTGTTTCCCAACATTTTTCTCCTGGAATCTTCCATTATCTATTTCCATGTTTTATGAAAAGAATAATAGTTCATGATCTTTTTGGCTTATTGCCATTTTGCTTTTGTAATTAAAATGGATAATTAAGTGATTTTATATAGTTGATATATTGATGATGACCCCGTGAAAGCCCCAAGTAACACTCTTGCTAACCAAGATGTAAAGCAAATCCTAATTTTATGTGGAAATTTGTCATTTCTGTCAGGTGAGTACATAGAATGTCAAGAACTTGCAAAGGAATACAGCACTTCCAAAATCAGAGTTAAAGATAAGTTTGGTGGGCTCAATTATCCCATCATCCCTGAGGAAGCAAAGGAGAGGGGACAAGTAAGCTATGACTGTTATCGTGATGGGGAGCAGGGGTATGAAACTTTATTTTTTATATATTTTTAAATGGATAAGCTTTGAGACCTAGAAGCAGTAGGCATAATGATGTCAATAAAATCTAAGGTTTTTTGGGTTAGCCCTGTCTCTGCTTTCCTTAACTGAGTACAGGAGTCAAGAAAGAACCTCATCAAGTTAAAAAAGAGCATAGATACAAGAAACACTTTATTCATGAAGATCAAAACCAGATAGTCAGGGAATCTATATGGACAGCACAAGGAAAAAAATGGAGGTAGAGAAAATGCAGAGAATGAAAGAAAACAGAGAATAACACGGAATGTGAAGTAAAAAAGGTAACTGACCATCAAGTCATTTGCAGCTGCAGGTCCCAGACATGTTGTCCAGCTAGACAAAGTACCGTAGTCAGACATTCTGATTAGTTTACAATCACCAGCTCTGTGAAAAGAAAGGTTTAACAGTCAATTTTCAAATAAATATCATGTTATGGTTTATTTATATTTAATGGTAAATTTGTAACCTAATAAGTAAACATCAGTTAACTGCTGTCTTAGCTTCTTGGCTACTGAAACAAATACCACACAATGGGTTGGTTTAAACAATGGCTGACAGTTTTGAGGCTGGGAGAGCTCCAAAATCGAGGCAACAGCAAGGAGATGCTTTCTCCCCGAAGACTGTGCTATTCTGGGACTGGCAGCTGGCAATTCTTGGTCCCTGGCTTTTCTCTCACATAGCAATACACATGCATTTTCCTTCTCCTTTCTCCCCAAGATTCCCTGACTTCTGTCTTCTTCTCATCGCTGTCTCTCTATAGCCGTCTCTATGAGGTCTCCAGGAATAAGATTGTCAGTTGGCCACACCTTAACTAAAAGAACATCGTCGAAGAGTCCTATTTACAATGGGTTCACACTCATCACTTCTTGCAAATACTATGCATTTTATCTTCAAGAAAACCCTTTGTTAAGCCCTTAAAATATGGAAGGCCACCAAAACCTTCCTAACATTTATCTGGCACCCAGGTGGAAACAAGCCTTCCATGATCCTGGTCTGACTGCTTTCCTGGTTACCGGAGAGGAATGGAGAGAGGGAAAGTGGGTCAAGCTAATACAAACCAATTGATTTCTCATTATATATTCATTCATATGCATTTATCTTTATCATTCAAATTTTTAAACACTTTTCCATCTTACTACTTAAAGATTTATTTTTAATGTTTTTTAGCAAGCGGCCCTAGAGTTGTTATGGTGATAAAAATTAATACGGTACATCTTACAATTTTATATTTTTTAATTCCAATGTCGTGTTTTCAAACTTGACCATAAAATTGAAACTGATGCAATGTAAAGAAAGAATTTAGAAGTATGAGATTAATAAAGCATTACACTTAAATTCAAATCCGAGTTTTATACCTTTTTCTTTTGATGATTACCAGGATGATACTATATAATAGTGTGGTCAGAATGAGAGAGAGATTTGCATTTTCCTAATTTTCTTTTATGTCATTGTTTGTTTCATTTCTTCTTTCAAGGAATAAAGCTTACCATGTAGAAGGCATTGTGCCAGGTTCTGGAAACTCCAAATAAATAAGTCACATTTATAGCCTGTTGGGAAATTATTATTCATAAAACTAACTATAGATGTAATTACTAGGTTTACATAGCATTATTATGCATTTGTGATGTGGATTGCATACTTACTATAATTCTAAGCCCGAAGATATTAAAATAGTTAGATTACCTTGGTGTTAGTAGAACTAATTACAAAGTGCCTTACATAACTCAGAATGCTTTGCTTCACTCAGTCAGTTCTAGCATGTTGTTTTTAACAACAATATGCTTATAATGCTTGGCCTATCATTAAGAAGGCATGCATTTAATAAAAGCCTGAACTGTGTGGTAGCTAATGCACAGTTCTATCCGCTTGAATAGAAAATGCAGTTATTTGAAACGCCCATTCTGTCTTCCAGGAAGATACAGTCTTCATATGTAACTCACACTGTAGAAATGGCATAGACCTTTTATTAACTCAGTTTAACCAAAAAAAAAAGAATTTTTACTGATTTTGCAATATAATGAGAATTCATATTCAGTGCAATAAGCTTATTGTACTGCTACAAGAAGACTCATGGGGATGAGGTGATGTTTTTAAGTAGAAAAATATAAAAACAGTTCACTATGCCTTCCCCCATTTTTACTTCAGTGAGCTCTATTTGTGTCAGGTAATATGCAGAGCAGAGATATGATGCAGGTACCGTGTAAAACACAGGTTTGAGGACAGTTTGAGTCTATTAAGTGGATACTGAGCACTAAGCCATTATCCATACTCATGTGGTATCAAAATGAAATCATGATTTCAGCCCTTTATTTATAAGAATTTCTATCCAATGAATTTTTTCATAGATAACCATGGCTTTTGTCCAAGGCAAAATTATATTTAAAAATTTATATCTACCAGTAAAGCAAATGTCCTATTCTGAGAATATTAAACATCAATAAGAGTGATGGTATTCAAATGAGGAAAAAAATTCAACATGCCTCTTCACAAAAGAGATGAGAGATTTCTTCCATGTGTTTTTATCTTTCTAGTATCCTCACCTTCTCCTGAGCTATAGGCACCCATTCCCCTGGGCGTGGGGAGGGACCTATCAACAAGACTGGCCTTGAGTAAGCGCAACATATTCAAAGGGAAGCTAGTCGCTTTTATATAATATGCTTTGTGGATTCCCCACACACTTTCCAGGGCAACAGACTTGAAAACTTTAACTTGCTCATTCCTAGACTCTAACATGGAAATCCTCTGGTAAATACAAATGCCATCTGAGTGTAAAAAGGTATCCAACCATTATACCTTAACCTCATTTACTTAGTTAGATCAAGAACCAGTTCCAGAATGGAAAAGGACATCAAACAAATTAATTTTCAAGACATTTGTATAGGTACATGGAAAAGGTCAAGAAAAGTGGAACCTGCCATATACATTCTGTAGGGCACTTAGAGTAAATCAAAACTCAGAATGAAAATTATGAAAAGTACAAGGAGGAAAGTGGTGGTGAAGTCTAGGTCACTGGGACCAACTTTTAAATTTTCGTTTAGTGCATCCTGTGTGCCAGGCACTGTGCTAGTTACTTTACCTATGCTATGACAGATCCGTGTTGCAGAAGTGAAGATCACAGACATTGGCCTTTATTATTTCCACTAGAAAGAATGGTGGAGCAGAAAGACTGTGCCATACCGCCTTTAGAGTCAGAACAGCATGAAGTTTCAATCTCGATTCTGCAACGTAGTATGACAATTACCTTCCTGACTTTCAGTAGCTTCATCTGTAAGATGTGAGAGATGCTACCTCCCTTCCAGGGTTTGGGATGCAGATCTGAAATAACATACGTGAAACTGCTAACAGAGTTAGGAAGAAGTGATAAGCAGCTACTAAATGGTAGTTACTTTTCTTGTTGTTTTTGTCATTACCGTTATCTCCTCACTGCTGCCTACTCTGGGACTAGGGTGACAGACGGAGGATGAACAAAATTCAGGGAACCCTGGCGTGGAGGGTAGTGAAGGAAAACTGTGATAGTTGAAAGGAGGGATTAACCAATTGCAAAGGCAGAGCCTTCAGAAAATGTGAAGCTTTCTGCCTAAATTAGTCTTTGTATTTTGGTACTTCACCAATCTGGGTTCAAATCCTGGCTCTGCTACTTATGAAACAGGGGACCTACATCAAGTTACTAGAGCTCTCTAAATCTCAGTTTCTTCATCAGCTTAACAGGCAACCAATGCTTTCGAAGTACCTAATATTACCTAAATTATAAATTGTTCTGAAGAGAATGTATATAACATATTGCATGGAACCTGGCGCATAGTAAATGTTAAATAAATGCTATCTGTTGTCCTCCATTGAATAATTTAATACTATTTATTATTGTTTTTCTTAACTCTGAAAAGTAAAACAGGTATCTCATTTCCGAGGGGAGGTGGGCACAAAAGTCCTAAACCTCGAGAGAGTAGAGTGGGTCAGCAAAGTCTCCATCCAGTGGGAACTTCAGGGTGGGAGCAACCTTGTCCTTTCATAACGCTGTGCTGTGTGATTATTGCAAATGAACCTGCGATCCTTGACCAGATATACAAAAAGAGCTCCTTCCGCTTGAATTTTTTTAATGTATTTTTTGGGTGATGATTTGTTACCACAGCAGTACTCACTCTCATTACTTTTCCAGCACTGATGTTCTCCTGAACATTTCCTAGAAGAATTCCTCTAAAATGTAAGCCATCAGAAAGACTAACGGGAAATGCCCGTCCTCTCTCCGAGTAATAGGAAATGATTTATTGTGGTGGGTTTTTTCTATTGTATTGCAGAAGCTGATCTCTATTACGTTTGACATAAGTGTGAAATCTGTTTTTCAAGGTTGTACCACTAAAGGCAAAACAACTTACTTGAAAGGTTAAAAATAATGCACAACGTTCATTCTTTATCATCAATTTAAACAATTTCTGTATTCTGTGTGCATTTTGAAAAATGTAAGCTGCCCCTTTTACAAATGTAAAATACTAAGTTTCTTAACAATGAGTTACTTTATTTTTTAATAATAATTTAAAAAAAATTTTTTTAAAGATATTTAGATTACATAAAGGCTACACAAAAAATGTAGGGATTCCCATATGCCCCACTCCCCACACCTCCCACACCCTTCCACGTAAACATCCTTCCTTAGTGTGGCACATTCATTGCAACTGATAAACGCATCCTGGGGCTTTGCCACTGAGCATGGACCATAGTTCACCTTGTAGTCTACACTCTCTCCCACACAGTTCTGCATATTATGGGACAATATAAAATGGTCTATATCTGTCATATATGTTCAATTATTAAATGTGCAAAATAAAGTGAAAAAAAAAAACAGGGAAGCGGCTGTGGCTCAATCAGTAGGGCTCCCGTTTACCATATGGGAGGCCCCGGGTTCGGTTCCCGGGTCCTCCTGGTGAAGGCAGGCCCGCCCGCATGGCGTGGTTGGCTGACCCAGCGAGCACAAGCAGCAAGGGGGGGGATAAATGAATAAATAAATAAAATCTTTAAAAAAAAAACAACTTAAAAAAAAAGATATGTGGGAAGGAATCAAGTCCTTCAAGGTCCTTAAATTTATTTAGATAGATAAAAAATGCATAGTCACACATTTAACAATGCAAGACTGTATGTTTATATGCTAAATAAGTGCTAAGAAATAATGCTTCTCACATTTTAATCCACATAGGAATTACCTGGAGATTTTGTAAAAATGCAGATTCTGATTCAGGAGATCAGAGATAAGTCCTGAGATTCTGCATTTCTAACATGATCCTAGGTGATGCCTCAGCTGATACAGTCGCCAAACTTGGAGTAACAAAGCAATAGAAAGTACAATAAATGACTAAGAAGTGAAAAGAATGCAGAAGGCTGTATGAAAAATAAAGGTTTATAGGAAAGAGCCACAAAAAGGAGCTACTGATAACAGAAAGAATCCTGGTCCGAAGACTTGGGATCTTGTTTCAACTGATCTCAAATGTGCTGTGATTGTAGGAAGCACATTCCAGTCTGTCTGGTCCCATCTGGCTTGGTGGCCTCCAAAGTTCTTTTCAAGATGAAATAGCCTGTGATGCTCAGTGTAAATACCCAAGCATCTCACTCAGCAGTTGGTGCTGTAAGAACTCTGATTCTGAGTTTAGTGTTATGGCAGCAGTAGTAGGATTAGAGGATGTGATTTCAGGAAGTAAGAAAGTCCAATTGACAACATGGTGGTGAATAAGTGTACTTGGTATGTAGGAGGTTTTTGTTTGTTGACTGATTTCCCTGACATATGATAATTTTTTTTTTATGAGGCTTAAACATGGTAATGAATGTGAAAATATTTTTCAACTGCATAGCACAATAGAATATAAATTACGTGTCAGGTAAAGAAAAACTAATGAGTAAACGTGGACATTGGCCTGGGGGAGGGGGATATAAGCAAGGGTAAAGAGCAGAGATAACTGAAACAGAAAGCTGGGAGAGAAATGGGTATCAAAGAATGTTGAAACCTCCCACAAGAAAGGAAAATCAGAATTATATAGAATACAAAAGTGTTCATGTCTTCCCTTGTCATTTTACTTGCACTCTTTAAAAGCTTAAGCCTACTTTTGCTATTTTCTATATTCTTACAGGAACAGAGTTATTAACCAGCTAAGTGATGTACCAAGCCCTAGCCAGGAACTAAGAGAATTTGATTACTAATAAATGATCTCAACTTACTGTCTATAAGAAAGTTTACATGTGTTAAAGGGAATATTAATAGTGATGTATAAAGCATGTGTACTGCACTTCACCCACACTATTTCAGAATAGCACTGCACTCGATTTCCTTATATTGTAACTGGTCTCTCTGTTGTTCCTAATCGCTCTGGAGTCATATATAGCTTGATTAAGACTCTGCATTGCCCTTTACTATGTGACTTTGTTAATTTATTTAAAACATACTTAATAAGTATTTATCAGATGCCTTTAATTTGCCTGGAATCATGCTTGGCATTGGGAATGCAATAATAGACAAGCTCAGCCTCTCTTCTCAAATATAAATGAAGAGGCTATGAAAATGTCCATTTGGCAGATAGGGAAAAAAATCTACAGCACTTATAATAGGCAAAAGGATAATATCACAACTACACAAAGAGTTTTTGCAATTAATAGGGAAAATACATTAAACACAATAAAACTAAATCTCAGAATGTGAAGAAGGAATTAACAGAAGAAGAAATTAAAATGGCCAAATATATGGCGTGGGATATGTTTTCCTTTTATTACTTTACTCCACAAAGTAAACTGTCAAGGTTATGAGAAATAAGTACCTCTTACACTGGTGATTAGAATTGAATTTGTGTTATTTTGTTGGTTGGTAATTTAACACTCTCTATTAAAACTAAAAGGGAAAATGTTATGACCCCACTGGTCGACTTATATGACCTTTCTTTGAAAAATAATAAAATAAGAACCCAAAGATAAATGTAGGACAATTCCAATGTATCAAAAATGCCCCATACTATTTACAATGACAGATACCAGCCTTTATACATTTTGTCAAAACCTATAAAATTGTGCCGTGCAAAGTGTAAAACATTATATAATCTATAGACCATGGTTAGTAGCAAGGCTTCAATATGTGTTCATCAATTTTAACAATTATACCACACTAATGAAAGATGTTGTTAATGGGGAAAATTGTTGGAGGGGGCAGGGTGGGGTATATGAGAATTCCCTATATTTTTTTTTATGTAACATTTATGTAACCCAAAGCTCCTTTAAAAATAAAAGGTAAAAATTATTAAATATATATATATGTGTAGGGGGTAGTGTTAAAAAATGGAAACAATCTAAATATCCAACAACAGAGGAACATTTAAGTAAACCTACGTAATCTATGCAAGGGAATGATATATTCTGAGCCATTAAAAAGAATGAGGTGAAAATAGCAGTATTGGATGGAAAATGTCTATAATATATTTGAAATAGAAAAAAGCAACTTGCAGACCTATATTCATAACATGATTTCATTTTTTAACTAGACATATATAGAGAGGCTAGATACATAATATAGATATAAATGGTGCAGAGGAAAATGTTGGAAGGACTTACACCAACTATCAACTATATTTACTTCTGGGAGATTTGAGAGAGTCTGGTGTAATATATGTATATCAGGGTTTCTCAACCTCAGCAGTCAATAGTTTGAGCCAAATCATTATTAATTTTAGGGAGCTGTCCTATGTATCCCTGACCTCTACCTACTAGATGCCAGTAACCTGCCTCTCTTCTTTGTGACCAAAAATATCTCCAGGCAATGCTAAATGTCCTAGGAGTCAAACCCACCTCTGGTTGAGTAGCTGTGAGCCATTGAAAATAGATACGTAGACATATAGAGGATATAGACATAGATATGAGATCCACAAATTTATACGTACATATATGATTGTGGAAGTAGGATTTAAAATCCACCACCTTACTTACTTTTCCATTACTCAGTTTCCTCATCTACAAAATAGGTATAATGCAAGCTAATTAGCAAAAGTTGTGAAAGATTGCCTGGCACATAGCAGGCTCTTAATAAACGATAGTCCCTTTCTTCCTATTTAATTTTGAATCTTCACTGGCTCTCGATTTTGCTGGACAAAGAGTTCTTGCCCTTTATTATAATTTCCATAGTCTCTTGCACATAGCGGATGTTCAATGAACTATGCCGGAAGGCATTCGGTCATCATTGGAGAAACACCTTAAGTACTTCAGGGGAAAACTGCTAAGTACGTCTGATGTTGCAGTAAAAGTGCTATGTAATTCCAGGGTACTACAGCAGCCTTCTATCTATAAAAGGAATGAATATAGTGAACATTTAGAGGAAATTATAATTATGTTATTTACCGAAGAAAGGGTCTTACAAAAATAGATGGGATGTTTAAAATTAGCACTAGATAACAAGAATTTGCTAATTACCAATATGAAATATTAAGTGGTCTGAAAAGAACAATGGGAAGGAAATTACAGAGCAGAAATCACATTAATGTCTAAAAGAAAAGCATTAATAGAATTGCATTGTCTTATTAAAAATGAATCACCGATTAAGAATAACTCTAAGTGATACAAACAGGTTTCTGCACAAATAGTTAAAGCAGAGCTTGTGCAATTAGAAGTTCATTAAGAAAATAGCTAACTAACCTGGAATTTTATACAACTTTTCTAAGCCATGGTTTTTAATCTCCACGGTACAGTGAAAAGACTGTCAATTTAGCTATAAATTTAAATGATACTAAACATAAATTTTAAAAAGTAATAGAACTAATAAAGCAAATTTTAAACACTGTGTTAGTGAAGGTATGTTAATCTAATACATGCTGGCTGTTTTATAAAGTAGTTTAAATGCTGTGTCTTATCACAGTACACTGGAATTTTAATCCAAGTTAGGAATAAAATACTCCTCTATATAAAAGGCTTTTCTTGGTCTAGATTCTAAATAATTGCTGAGGTTACTACTCAGTTTTAATAATATATTTGTAAACTTCAAATTAGCATAATTTTATTACATATCCTTTCATAAAATTGTATCCTACATGACAGTCAATTTCGAGAACTTAGTTATAGAGTTGGCTCCTGCCACATATGAACTCAATTATACAAGTTCCTTTCATTTCGGCAGTGAGTTCATAAAGATTATAAACCATTCAACTTCCCTATGGCAGAGTTCATGTCTCCAACCCCTGAGGTATTACATATTCCTGCTTTTTTTAAAGGGTAGATTCAAAATAAACAATAATGACATAGTGATTATAAATATGAAGAAATACAGAATTGAATTACTTTAATTCTGTCATTCTGTGTGACAACTTGGCATTTTTATTTGTCTTTAAAATTTGAAACAGTACAACAGTGTGAACTGCAAGATGTAAAATTTTGTTTTAAAGTGCAAAATTAAATGTTAAGCATCCATTAAAGTGGTCAAGGAAAGACTAGTTTCAAAATTGTCTATAGAGCAAAAAATAGTAATTTTACAATATTAAATAAAAAATAACATTTTTAATTGTCTATATTTTAAAGTTACTGTTGATACATTAATACCACAATAACAAATGTAGGCAGAAAACAATTGCTAATTGTTTCTGTTAGCCTCCATTTTTAAATGGTTTTAAATAAGAAATGTCAAATATATACAAAAGTACAGATGGAATGATAGTTGGTCTGACATTTTTCTTCATAATAATTTGGGGAGTGGGGAGGGACTTTATAGATGAAACAAGATTGCCTATGGATTAATAACTAGTATAGTTGAATGAGAGATTCTTGGGAATTCATGATATGTTATAATTTCATTTTTTAAAATGTAAGCAAATAAGCATATATATTTATATCTTTCTCTTTCACAGACAAATATTTTTATCAGGAAAGGGTGCTGGATTTTGTCAGATGCCTTTCCTGTTGTGTCTACTGAGAAAATCATGTGGTTATTTTCTCCCTTCAATCTACTAATGTAGTGTATTACATTGATTGCTTTTCATATGTTGAACCAGCCTTGCATTCCTGGGATAAATCCCACCTGATCATAGTAAATAGTCTTTTTAATATGCTTTTTGATTCAGTTGGCTAGTGTTTTAGGGATTTTAACATCTGCATGCAAAACAGAAATTAGGCTATATATTTTTTCCCCTGTAATACTATTATCAGGTTTTGGTACCAGGGTAATGCTGGCCTCATAGAATGAATTAAGAGTGTTCCCTCCTCTTGAATTCTTTGGAAGAGTTTTGAGAAGGATTGGTGCTAATTCTTTAAATGTTTGGTAGACTTCATTAGTGAAGTCATCTGGTCCTGGACTTTTCTTTGGTGGAAGGTTTTTTTGTTTTTGTTTTTTTACTATTGATTTAATCTCTGTACTTGATATAAGATTGTTGAGATTTTCTATTTCTTCTTGCATCAATTTACATAATTTGTGTATTTCTAAGAATTTTCCATTGCATCTAGATTATCAAATCTATTGATTTTTTTCCCCAAAGAACCACCTGTTTGATTAATTCTCTCAATTGTTTTACCATTCTCCATTTGATTTATCTCTATTTTCATTTATCTCCGGAAATATTTCTCATTCATTTTTATAACTGCATATTATGTCATTGTGTAAAAATACCATACTTTATTTTTTTCAGTCAGACCCCTATTGGTGGGCATTTGGGCTGTTTTTCTAGTTTTCTTCTATGTTTGCATTGCTGTTACTAATAGCACTGCAAATGTCTCATGGCATCTTTGTTGGTAAGACTAACTTTACTTCAGTTGTTACATTGATTAGAGCAAAGGTGACTGCCATGCTGGTTTGAGAACACTAGTCTCCACTCAGCCCACAGGGATAGTACCAATACCACTAATTTTGTAGACACCCTGGAGGAACACACACAAAGATTTGTCAGTTGAATGAAGAGGTGGCAGGATGCAATCCAGAGCTCCAAGCAGTGTGGTTCCACTGGCCTTGCTGTCCTTATGGGTGACTCTCCATCCCTTGAATCAAGGCATGCTAGCACTTTGCTCCAACTTTCTGTCACCATTCCTACTAGAACTTGGCACAAATGCTACCATGCCAGAGTTGTAGCCAATTTTATTAATGCAGGTGTCAACTTCCTTAATGATTTCCTCATATCGTTCCTGGCTGTAGGGTGGCTCAGTAGAATCCATTTTGTTAACACCAACAATTAGTAGTTTCACATCCAGTGTGTAAGCCAGAAGGGCATGCTCACAGGTCTGCCCGTTCTTGGAGTTACCAACTTCAAATCCACTGACACTGGTGGCCACAATCAGGACAATACAATCAGTCTGAGATGTGCTTGTAATCATATTTTGGATAAAGTCTCTGTGTCCTGGAGTATCAATGATGACCACATAGCACTTTCTGGTCTCAGATTTCTACAGGGAGAAATGATATCAATAGTGATACCATGCTCACATTCAGCTTTTGGTTTGTGCAAGACTCAGACATATTTGAAGGAGCCTGTCTCTATCTCAACAGCCTCTTTTTCAAAATTTTCAATGGTTCTTTTGTCAATTTCACCACATTTGTAGATCAGATAGCCAGTAGCAGTGGAATTGCCTGAGTCTACATGTCCAATGACAACAATGTTGATATGAAATGTTTCCTTAGCTGTTTTGGCTTAAGATTTATAATGGTTTTTACAATACCTGTATGCTGATAGGAAACACATTGCAAAAAATCTGTATAATTTTAATGTGTTCATGAATTTTAATTTATATACAAATTATATAGAAGTTGAAATTTAATTTATTTTTTCATTTTGATTAATTATATATAAACTTTAATATATACATTTGAATTATATATAATATATATTGCAAGTGTATTTTGCATGTGTACATACATATAATTAATTTTTTTCAATCTCATTACTATGAGGCTATAAGTTTAAAATGAAAGTTTCCTATGGAATGGGTTATAATTAAAATTATCATTACTATACAGTTGGCCAAATATATCAATATAGTGCAAGTTTTTAAAAATAATTATTAAATATAATCAACAAAATTTTATTGGAAATGCATCTCAGTGAGGTTAATAGGGCAGTTTCTTGCTTGCTTCTTGTATTTTCAATTCATTCTTCTACTCCTGGATGAATGTTATTTATTGCTAGATGAAGACAAATCCTCAATTACATTCCTTTGCATCATTTTTACAGTTATGTTCACTAAAAAATCTTATTTACCGCTATAAAAATATTGAATTCAATTGAATTGTTTAGCAATTACCCTTAATTTTTCATGTTTATAACAAAAATTATGCAATGATTTATCATCAAAAATAATTTTTAATAATATGGTAAAAGAAATTATATTAACACCAATGTCACTGAAAACTAAAAGAAAAGTAAATGTATTTCTTGAAAAATGATTTGATAGCATGTCATTAAATCATTTATTCTCTCAATTTCAGATTATAACAAAGAAGCTTCACAAATTCTTATTAAGAGGCTTTCAATATTACCTGTTAACTCCTTTATCCAGAGGTATCTTATTTAAGCTAATATATTAAAATTTTGATAAAAATATAGTTATTTTAGATATTGCTTTTCCAAAACTATGGATATTTTATCTATGAGGTGCTTTTATCTTCTGCTATAAAATACTTTTTCAAAGCTTGGAGCCACAAATTTTGTTAATAAAATTAATGGAAAATATCTACCATGTGACCTATTTAGCAAAGCTAATTAAGCTAAAGCAGAGAGTGGCAAAGACAGAAACAGAAGAGAAAGAGAATGGAACTCTTTCATAATCTTTGATCTATCCTTTCCTTTATGTTCTGGGCATATTACTACATGGAGTTTGATGTATACCTCACCTTAAATATTCTCTCTTCTAATTAGAGAATTTAGTCCATTTAAATTATGTTTAAGTTACAGTGATCTGTACTTGTTTGTACATTGTATTTGCTGCTTCATCTTTTCACACTTTTCCTATGTTTTTTAATCCTTTCTTGCTTTTTTTAAAACATATTTTTATTACAGAAGTTGTGAACTTACAAAACATTCATGCACATGTGTAGAATTCCCACACAACACCCCTTCACCAACACACCACACCATTGTGGAACATTTGTTACAGATTATGAGATATTAACATCAAACTATTACCACCAACTATGGTCCATAGTGTAACTTTCTTGCTTTTTTATTGACTGGTTATTTTACTTATTTATTTTCTTAAAAGTTTTTATTTCATTTTTTTAATTTGTTTTCAATTTATATCCCATCTTTATTATCATCAGTGACTACCTTTGGAAATTTGTCATGCATTATTAACAAATCTAACATTAATCAATATCATAACTCCTCAATCTGAAAACTATAAAGATGATAGAACACATATATTCCAATCAACCCCTCCTAAAACAAATGCTCCTGTCCCCCTTTACTTTAATTTTATCTTTTTAAACCCACAAATTAGATATCATTATCATTAGTTTATATAAATATAAATTTGCTTACATTTAGCTACATATTTAGCAATTTTTTGTTCCTTCAGGGGTCAATTTCCTTCTTTCCTCAAAAAGTCCTTCAGTGTAAGCCTGCTAGTGGTAAGCAGGTGTCTTTATTTATCTCATAATGCCTTTAGTTAGCTCTCTTCCTAAAACGTAAATTTTTATAATACTAGTATATTTCCATTAATATTTTCTCTCTTCATTTGAAGTTACTATTCCACTGTCATATGGATTTTATTGTTGCTAATGAGAATCTGCTGTAAGTCTAATAGTTTGTCTCTGAACTTTTTCTCTTATTTTTTAAAATCTTTGTTATTGTGTAGTTTTTCTTATATGATCCTTGTGTCAATTTATCTATATGTATCCTGTTTGATAGATGTACTTTCTTTATCTGCGAATTCATGCCTTTCATTCATTTCTGGACATTTCTCGGCTATATTCCCTTCAAATATTCCCTCTTCTCCTTCTCTTTATTCTTTATTTCTGGAACTCCAGTTAAACATGTGTTATTTCTTTCCATTCTACCCTTCATATCTCTTGTTCCTTTCATATTTTTCATATGTTCTTGTCTCTTGCTTTGTAAATTTCTTCAGCTGTACCATACTGCCCATAAATTCTCTCCTCAGCTAACTAGAACATTCTTTGAATTTTTTCCGTTAAAAATTTTTTTTTATTGAAGAAGTTGTGGAGTTACCAGAAAAACATGCATAAAATTCAGAGTTCCCATATACCACCTTATTATTAACAACTTGCTTTGGTGTGTGGCACATTTATTACAATTGATGAAAGCATATTTTTATAATTGTACTATTATCTATAGTCCAGGGTTTAACTTAGGGTTCACTGTGTTGTGCAATTCTATGGATTAAAAAAAAAATTTAAATCTAGAAACATATTTAAAACCTAAATTTCCCCCTTTTAACCAAATTAGAATATGTAATTGAGTGTTGTTAATTATGTTCACAACATTGTGCTATTATTACCACCATCCATTACCACTTTTCCATTGTACCAAACAGAAACCCAGTACACTCTAAGCCTTAATTCCCCATTCCCTCCCCTGACCCCTCCCCTAGTAACCTATATTCTAGATTTCGACTCTATGAGTTTGCTTATTCTAGTTGTGTCATATCAGTGAGATCATACAGTATTGGTTCTTTTGTGCCTAGCTTATTTCACACAATATGATGTCTTCAAGGTTTATCTATGTCGTCACATATATCAGCATTTCATTCCTTTTTATGGCTGAATAATATTCCATCATATGTATATACCACATTTTGTTTATCGATTCATCAGCTGATGGACATTTGGGTTGCTCGCATCTTTTGGCAATAGTGAAATAATGTTGCTATGAACATTGGTGTGCAAATATAGGTTTGAGTCCCTACTTTCAATTCTTTTGGGTATATATCTAGAAGTGGGGTTGCCATATCATATGGTAACTCTATGCTTAAATTTATGAGGAAATACTGAACTGTATTCCACAGCAGCTGCACCATTTTATGTTCCAAGCAGCAGTGAATAATTGTTCCTTTTTCTCCACATACTCCCCAACACTTATTCCTTTCCATATTTTTTGATAGTAGCCATTCTACTGGGTATGAAATGGTATCTCATTGTGGTTTTGAGTTGCATTTCCCTAATGGCTAATGATGTTGAGCATCTTTTCATGTGCATTTTGGCCATCTGTATATCTCTTTGGAGAAATGTCTATTCAAGTCTGTATTAGTCAGCCAAAGGGGTGCTAATGTAAAATACCAAAAATGGGTTGGTCTTTATAAAGGGTATTTATTTGGGGTAGAAGTCCACAGATACCAGGCCAGAAAGTGTTAAGTTTCTTCTCTCACCAATGTTCATTGCCACGTGTTGGAGCAAGACAGCTGCCGGTGTTTGCCAGGGTTCAGGCTTCTGGGGTTCCTCTCTTCCCGGGGCTGCCTTTCTCTCCGGGTTTAGCTCCTGTTTCCTCCACAAGGTCAGCTGCAGATGATCAGGCGAATGGCTTGCTTCTCTTCTCCTGGGGCCTTCTTTCCATCATCAAAACTGCTTCTCAAAAGACTGCTTCTCAAAAGACTGCTTCAACTGTCCTTTGCCTTGCCTTTTATATTCAATTCCCCACCCACCAAGGGGTGGGGTTCAATGCCCTAATCCTAACCTAATCATGCCCAGATTAACAGATCAGTTTACAAGCATGATTCAATTATATTTTTGGAATTCATAATTACATCAAATTCCCCATCTGTTACAAAGTCTTTCAGCCATTTTTAAATAGGGTTGATTTTTCTTGTTGCTGAGTCTAAGGATTTCTTTGTATATTCTAGATATTAAAACCTTACTGGATATGTGGTTTCCAAGTATTTTCTCCCATTCTATAGGTTGTCATTGTTAAAATATGTTATAATAAAGTTCTTTGAAGTATAAAACTTTTAAATTTTGTTGTGGTCCCATGTGTCCATTTTTTCTTTTGTTGCTTGTGCTTTAGGTCTAAAGTCTAAGAAAACATTGCGTAACACCAGATTCTGGAGATGCTTCCCTATGATTCCTTCTAGGAGTTTTACAGTTCTGCCTCTTATGTGTAGGTCTTTGATACATGTTGAGTTAAGTTTGTATATGATATGAGATAGGGGTCTACTTTCATTCTTTTGCAAATGGAGATCCAATTTTCCCAGCACCATTTGCTGAAAAGACTATTCTTTTCCAATAGAGTTGTCTTTGCCCCCTTGTGTTTGATATTATTTATGGATTCCAAAAAGAAAGATTATGTTTGTAAACTGGTCTTTTCCTCTGAGTGTAATCCCCTTTGACTGTATTAGATTCAGCTGAGATGTCTTTGATTAAATTTTATTAAGATTAGGATTTTGATTCGACCACATCAGAAGGGTGTAACTCGGGTTAAGTCCCTGCCCCCTTGGTAGGCTACATAAATGGACACTTTCTCAAGAAGACACACAGAAGAAGATATATTAGAAGAGAGAACTTCATAGATGAGAGATCTTTGTCATGATATGGAAGAGAAGAGAACTTTTATCCTGTGACTGTGGGAAGAGAGACAAGCCCTATGCCAGCCTGTACTGAGAGAAAGGAAGGCTGAACCCTCGCAGAGATCAGCAATTGTCTTGCTTCAACACATGGCAACAGACTAGTGAGAAAACAACCTTGAGTTGGCCTCTTTAGGGTCTTGTAACTATAAGCTTTTACCCCAAATAAATACCCTTTATAAAAGCCAACAGATTTCTGGTACTTTGCATCAGCACCCCTTTGGCTGACTAATACACCCCTTGTCAAAAATCAGTTAGCCATAAATGTGAGTGTTGATTTCTGAACTTTCAGTTCAATTCTGTTTGTCTATCTGTTTGATCTAGTGCCAGTACCATGCTATTTTGATGACTGTGGCTTTAAAATAAGTTCTAAGGTCAGGAGGTGTGTGTCTTCCAATTGTTGGATTTGGTTTGCTAATATTTTTTTGAGGATTTTTGCATCTATATTCATAAAAGATATTGGCAGAGTAGAGTGTGATGAGCTGATGCTCAGTATTGGCAAAACCTGTGATGAGGTGGAAGGGGGTGTTGGGCTGTGATGGGGGTGATATTGGTGCAATGATGTGATTGGGTTCAACAGTGTGGGTCTGTGAAGGGGAGAGGGTGGGGGTTAGGGTTGGACTATCCATGGAAGAAGGGGGAGGGTTGTAGGAAAGAGCAGATGAACTCTGGGGATTTGTAAGTCTGTAGTTAAAACTACAATGATGCAAATGTTCTTTTGGCAAATATGGCAGGGGAAGATTACTGGTGTAGGATGTCAGGTGTTGGGGGATATGTGGAACAGGATGCACCTAGGGCATGCCTCTATGGAATATGTAAGTGATCCTCTTGTTGTAGTGTGTTATCTCAGCAAACAAGAAAATATTAAGTCCCATCCTGGGGAGTCCTACTATGTTCTCAGTTAGACAGACAAGAATCTCTTGAGAACATAAGCAGTGCCTAATAAAAGAAAACAGACTAATATGTCAAGCCCTCAATATTATTGCAAGGAACTATGAATCTTATTATTCAAAAACTGAAACTTAGTGGTTACTCTAGGTTCCAAGGGGAGGGGGAAGGACCATGGGTAGTAGCAATGCTTTAATACTTGTACACCAATTTTAACAAATGTACCATTCACATGTAAAATGTTAATAGGGGAGAGTGGAAAAGGGGGAGGATATTGAGTATATGGGACTCCCTTATATTTTCTATGTGACTTTTCTGTCACCTAAAGATTCTTTGAAGATAAAACGAAAAAATAAGACACTGGGGGAACATATAGAAGAAATTGTCACTATATATACAAGATAATAAATTTTACAATGATGAAAGACAATGTATAAAAAATTTATTTGATTTCAGATTTTTTAATTTTTTATTTTTCTATTTTATTTGCTATTTTAAACATTATTATTATTATATTATTTTCTTATTAATCTTATTTGGGGTTTTTTGGCTTCATTTTTGGAGAGGTTTTGGATCACAGAAGGGTCACAACTGTGGCAGGGGAGGATCACTGGTGTAGAGTGTCAGTGATGAGGTAATGTTTGGGAAGGGGTGCACATGGGGCATGCCTTTAAGGCATATGAATACGTTCAAGTGTTCATGGGGCATTGTCTCAGTGGGTGGAGACCTATACAATAATGGATATAATATTGAATTCCCATCCTGGGGAGTCCTGCTACATTCTCTAATGCAATGGCAAGAATCCCCCAAGTACATGGGTACTGCCTAGTGAAAGAAGAGAGACCATTACACCAGGCCCTTGATACTGAAGATTGTACTTATGAACCTTGTGAAACTGAAACTTAGCCTAGTATTATATACTGTCTAAGAGTTACCTCCTGAAAGCCTTCTTTTTGCTCAAATGTAGCCTCTCTCTAAGCCAAACTCAGCATATAAATGCACTACCTTCCCCCTGGTGTGGGATATGACTCCTGGGAATGAGCCTCCCTGGCACTAAGGGATTATTACCAAGCACCAACTAGCAATGCATCTGGAAAAGGACCTTGACCAAAAGGGGGAAATATTAAATACAAATGAGTTTTTATGGTTAAGAAGTAATCAAAAAGATCTGGAGTAGCTATACTAATATTGGGCAAAATAGATTTTAAGTGCAAAACTGTTATAAGAGATAAAGAACATCATTATATATTAATAAAAGGGGAAACGCATCAAGAAGAAATAACTATAATAAAATTTATTCACCTAACCAGGGTGCCTCAAGATACATGATGCATACACTAGCAAAACTGAAGGGAGAAATAGATGCCCTTACAATAATAGTTGGATATTTCAATAAATCACTCTAAGTATTGGCTAGAACATCTGGACAGAGGATAAATAAATAAATAGAGATATTGAATAATATGATAAATGAACTAGACCTAACAGACATTTATAGAGCATTATATCCCAAAACAGCAGTATATACATTATTTTCAAGTGTTCACGTATCCTTCTCCAAGACAGACCATATGTTGGGTCACAAGACAGGTCAATAAATTTAAAAATATTGAAATTATATGCAACCCTTTTCCTGATCATAATGGAAAAAAGTTGGAAATCGATAACAGATAGAAAAGGTGAAAATTAACAAATATATGGAGGTTAAACAACACATTCTTAAGTAATCATTGGGTCAAAGAAGAAATTGCAAGAGATTTCAGTAAATATCTTGAGACAAATTGTAGCCGTCTGGCAATTTGATGTAATTATGAATTCCAAAAATTATAATTGGATCATGCTTGTAAACTGATCTGTTAATCTGGGCATGATTAAGTTATGATTAAGGCATTGGCTGGGCCACGTCATAGGGCATTGAACCCCACCCCTTGGTGGGTAGGGGGATCGAATATAAAAGGCAAGGCAAAGGACAGAGGAGGCAGCAGTTTTTGAGAAGCAGTTTTGATGTTGGAGTTTTGATGTTGGAGAGAAGGCCCCAGGAGAAGAAAAGTGAGCTGTTCACCAGATAGTCTACAGCTGACCTTGTGGAGGACCTAGAAGAGCTAAGCACAGAGAGAAACACAGCCCCAGGAAGAGAGGAACCCAAGAAGCCTGAACCCTGGCAAATGTTGTCAGCTGTCTTGCTCCAACACGTGGCAATGGACTTTGGTGAGAGAAGAAACTTAACACTTTATGGCCTGGTATCTGTGGACTTCTACTCCAAATAAATACCCTTTATAAAGACCAACCCATTTTTGGTATTTCATATTAGCACCCCTTTGGCTAACTAATACACAAATGAAAGTGAGAACACAACATATCAAAACCTATGGGATATAGCAAAGGTAATGCTAAGAGGGAAATTTATAGCCTTCAATGTTTACATTAAAAAAGAAGAAAGAGCTAAAATCGAAGACCTAACTGCACACCTAGAGCAACTAGTAAAAGAACAGCAAACTAATCCCAAACTAAGCCGAAGGAAAGAAATAATAAAGATCAGAGCATAAAAAATGAAGTTGAGAACAAAAAAAACAATAGAGAGAATCAACAAAACCAAAAGTTGGTTCTTTGAGAAGATCAACAAGATTGGAAAACCCTTAGCTAGACTGACAAAAAAGAAAGAAAAGATGCAAATAAATAAAATCAGAAATGAGAGGGGATACATTACCATTGAACCCACAGAAATAAGAGATATCATAAGAGGATACCATGAACAACTGTACACCAACAAACTAGTCAAGATAGATGAAATGGAAAATTCCTAGAAACACATACAACAACCTGCACTGACCCTAGAAGAAATAGAAGACCTCAACAAACCAATCACAAGAAAAGAGACTGAAACAGTCATCTAAAACCTCCCATGGAGCAGGTATAGCTCCATGGTTTGAGCTCCTGCTTCCTATGTACAAGGTCCCAGGTTCAATCCCTGGTGCCTGCTTAAAAAAACAAAAATAAAAAAAAAAACCTCCCAAAGATGAAAACCCCAGAACCAGATGGTTTCACAAGTGAATTCTACCAATTTTTCAAAGATGACCTAATGTCAATCTTGTTTAAGCCCTTCCAAAATATTGACCAGGAAGGAATGCTACCAAACTCATTCTATGAAGTAATATCACCATAATATTAAACCAAATAAAGATACTACAAAAAAAAAAAAAAGAAAGAAAGAAAGAAAGAAAGAAAGAAAGAAAGAAAGAAAGAAAGAAAGAAAGAAAGAAAGAAAGAGAAAGAAAAGAAAATTATAGACCAATTTCTCTAATGAATAGGGATGGAAAAATCCTCAACAAAATATTTGCAAACAGAATATAAAAGCACTTTAAAAGAATCATACACCATGATCAAGTGGGTTTTATCCCAGGTATGCAACGGTGGTTCAACACAAGAAAATCAATGAATGTAATAAACCACATTGATAATTGAAGATGAAGAATCATATGATCTCAATTGACATATTAAAGGCGTTTGACTTGATAAAAGTCATCCTTTCTTGATAAAAACACTCCAAAAGATAAGAACAGAAGGAAGCTTTCTCAACATGGCAAAGTGCATATATGAAAAACCTACAGCTAGCATTGTACTGAACAGTGAAAAGTTGAAAGTTTTCCTGCTGAGATCAGGAACAAGACAAGGATGCCCACTGTTACCACTGTTATTCCATATTGTGCTAGAAGTTCTAGCTAGAGCAATGAGGCAAAATAAAGGGGGGAAAAGGCACCCAAATAGGAAAGGAAGAAGTAAAACTGTTGCTATTTGCTGATATGATCCTATATCTAGTAAATCCTGAAAAACCCACAAATAAGTTACTAGAACTAATAGATAAGTTCAGAAAAGTGGTGAGATACAAGATTAATCTGCAAAAATTAGTAGCATTTCTATACACTACTGAAATCTGAGCCATCTAAAGAGGAAGTCATAAAGATTTTCCATTTATAAAAGCAACTAAAAGACTCAAATATTTAAGAATAAACTTAACTAAAGACATAACAGACCTATATTCAGAAACCCACAAAACAAACCACAAAAGAAACCAAGGAAAACCTAAATAAATGAAAGGAATCCCTGTTCATGGATTGAGATGTCAATTCTACACAAACTGATTTACAGATTCAATGTAATTCCACTAAAATACCAACAGCCTTTTTGCAGAAATGGAAAAGTGGAAAAGTGAATTATGAAATTTATTTGGAAGGGTAAGAAGCCCAGAATAGCCAAAAATGTCTTTTAAAAGGAAAATGAAATTGGAGGACTCTCATTTCCTGACTTTAAAGCATATTACTTAGCTACAGTGGAAAAACAGTATGGTACTGGCATAAAGATAGACACATTGACCAATGGAACTAAATCAAGAACTCAGAAGTAGACCCTCTCATCTAAAATCGAGTGATTTTTGACAAGGCTGTCGAGCCCAACCAGCTAGGCCAAAACAATCTATTCAACAAATGGTGCTGGGAGAACTGGATATCCATATCCAAAAGAAATAAAGAGGACCCCTATCTCACACCTTGCACAAAACTTAACTTAAAATGAATCATGACCTAAATATAAAAGCTACAACCATAAAACTTCTAGAAGAAAATGAAGGGAAATAGTTTCAAGATCTTGTGGTAGGTAATTTTTTCTTAAATCTTACACCCTAAGCACAAGCAATGAAAGAAAAAGTAAATAAATGAGACCTATTCAATATTAAATGCTTTTGTTTTTCAAAAGATTTTGTCAAGAAAGTAAAAAGTCAGCCTATTCTATGGGAGAAATTATTTGGAAACCACATATCCAACAAAGGTTTGATATCCATGGGTTAAAGAGATCCTTCAACCCAATGATAAGAAGACAAGCAACACAATTAAAAATGGGCAAAAGACTTTAATAAATATTTCTCCCAAGAGGAAATACAAATGGCCAAAGAGCACATGAAAAAAATGTTCAACACCACTAGCTATTAGGGAAATGCAGATCAAAAGTACAGTGAAATGCTATGTCCATTATCCAAAAACAGAAAACTAAAAGTACTGGAGAGGATGTGGAGAAATAGGAACACTGCTTCAGGAGAGAAAATAGAATGGTACAGCCTCTGTGGAAGATAGTTTGGCAGTCCCTCAAGAAGTTGAATATAGAACTGTCACATGATCCAGGAATCCCATCACTAGGAATATGTTCAGAAGAACTGAAAGCAAGGATGCTAGCTGACATTTGCACACCAATGTTCATAGCAGCATTATTCAGAATTGCTAAAACATGGACCTAGCCTAAATGTCCATCAACAGATGAATGGATACTCAAAATGTGGTATATCCACACAATGGAATACTATTCAGCTGTAAGAAGAAATGAAATTGGGATGCATTTGACGACCTGAATGAACCTTGATGATATTATATTGACTGAAATAAGCCAGACACAAAAGAACAAATATTGTATGGTCTCACAAATATGAACTAAATATGATGATTAAATTCACAGAGGTAAATTCTAGGGTATAGGTTACAAGGGAAGAGAATGTGGGTTGAGAATGGGAGCTGATGCCAATGTATGTGGAAATTTTTATTAAGTTTATTGTAAAAGTGTGGAAATGAATAGAGTTGATGGTAACATGTTATAGTGAGTATAACTAACACTGCAGATTTATAAATAAGTTTATGGCTGAAAGGGGAAGTCCGTGGACATAAATGTCAATTGAAAGGAAACTAGAGAATAATCTAGGGCATGCATAGCATAGTGTTTTCAGTGGTGGATGAAGATTGTTGCTAATAGTAAAAATCAAAGAATGTTCTTTTTTTGCAAAGTGTTAAGAATACGGTGATACACGGGAAAATTACACTAATGGAACTTATGTTAACTCATATTTTTGCAGCAATGCCAGAGAAGATATTATATCAATTTTAAGAGGCAACTATAGGGGGTAAAAGGCATTATGGGACTTTTCCTTTTGGAGTAATAAAAACATTCTAAAATTGACTGAGGCCGTGACAGCACAACCCCGTGGTGAAAATGAGAGCCCCTGAGTGTACCTTGAATGGATTGCACAAAACATGAAGGTGTATAACACAGGGAGTCCAGTGGTGGAAGATGAATTTTAGTTGAGGACAAATATGAGAACATGCTCTCATGAACTATAACAAGAATATAATACCAATATAGGGTGTTAATAATCGGGTGGGTTGCAGGGGGGAATACACCAAATGTAAGAGATAGGCTGTCATTAGTAGCAATATTTTGACTATGATATTTTATGTTTGTAAGAAAAGTTTCACAACAATGCAAGGTATTGGTGGTGGAGTGATGTGTGGGAGCCTTGTATGATGATGATATGTGTGTTTGTTTTGTAAGTTCACAACTTTTGCTATATACTTACTGTTTACGCATGTGCATGTATGGAAGATATATTTCAATACAATTTTGTTTTAAAAAGTGACTGTGCCTCCTCAATATTATGTTTCCCCTTGCTTGGCTTTATAAATACTGTGAGAGAACGTTAGGAGACAAAAAGACCCCTAGTGGAAGGAGTTAGTGTTCTTGTATGACCACAGGGAGCAGAGTCTCCCTTGATCTGGAACACTGGCTTGAAACTGTTACATGACAATGTATGAAGAATCTACTATGTTGAGTCATTGTATTTTTGGATTTATTTATTGCCACAGTTTAACCTTCCCTAACTAACATGCTAGTATATATTTTTTAAATACAAAATAACTACAATCCCACAATACAGAGACAACCACTGAAGTACATTAAGATCCGTAGCTGTTAACCACTGCGCTTGTCAGACTACTTCAATTGCTATTATGCCTATAAAATGTTTATATACTTTTAGATTTAAAAATTGTTTTGTATTTTTCATTTAATACTACTAGCCTCTTCTATTAGTTTGGAATAATTTCAGCTGCAAGGTACAGACAACCCAAATAGTATCTTAACTATCTTAAATATACAGGGATTTACTTTTTTCCCAATATTAAGTGACATAACTGGTGGCATTATTTAGGTTTCATGTAGTAAGGCAGATAATACTATTACTTCTAGTACCTGGTAGTAGCACTATTACTTCTGCTACCTGGTTCATATATTTGTAGAGTACTTTAACCTATAGAATACATGAAAATCATCTTTTGCGTGAGTTCCTCCTCTATACTTCAGTATATAGAGGCTTCGTTGCAGGAAATACACTTCTCAGGATGGCTTGTACCACTGTTCCTGCTGACGAGCTTAAGAGCAAAAAGTTTAAGGGCAAACAAGAGGCCACTGTGTTTCATGAGTCAAAGCCTATGTGATCCACCAAAAACTGTATTCAATCAGTGTCTTTTATATTTAATGAAAATTCCTGTGAAATGCAAACAATAGTTTACATGACAAATTTAGTTTTCCATGTAATGTATTTATTGGAATTTTCAATAACCTATCACAAGGCTTCAAATCTTGGGGGGGTATAGGTGCAACAATTTAAAACCTCCCACAGCATGTTCTCTGTGCAGTGCTAATTGAGGTTTCACTTTTGAGTTTGCACTATTGTTATGTATGTGTTTTAACACCCCTATAAGGCTATAAACTCCTTGAGCTGCTGGTGTGGATGAGGTCCATGGGTTTCCCTCTATAGTCCAAACAAGTTCCTTTGGCATGGGAGCCTCCAGAAATAGTTTTTCAAGGGAGTAATAAATAGATGGAGGCTTTTTATTTAAAGTATATGGCCAGAGAAATGAATAAAACAAACTGACATTTTTTCCTTCCTCCTCTAAAGAATACAAAAGGCAAAAAATACACTAATTCAAACTAAAATTCATGCCCTGAATATTGAGTGTTTTTTTCATAGAATTCATTATTCTTATAGATCATCAAGTAGGTTATAAGTTAAAGCCATGGCACATACTACACACACACAAAATGGAATCAGCTGGGAAACAAAATGTTCCCTTTTCCTCAAGTATTATTTACTTATTATAGCAATTCCACATCACATTTTGAAAAATAAAGTATGGAGGAAAATAACCCTCTTCTAGTGGTCTCACTCTGTGAACTCATGTTCATAATATTTACAGTTTCCTGTTTATGCCAAGCCATACTTTTATTGTGTCCATTTGCTGTCTTTTCGGGGGATACCACTGGCTCTTTTATAAAATAGATATCTGTTTGCTATCTGCTATTTAGAATTCTTCCATCAAAGTATGATTTGAAACATTTTGCTCTATTACGTTATCCTGTTCCTTTATTCTAAAGTTATTTTCTTTTTACTGATTCATTGGAGTTCAAATTAATATGGCTCATTCATGTCTATGTTTACTTTTTCACTTTCAATGAAACTCACTTGATATCATTAACCTTGTCAAGTTGTGCACCTGGTAGGCAAGCTCTTTCTCTAACAATAGAGCAAACACATTACAAAACCAAGAGAAAGGGCTGGAATCATTAGCCAGAAAGCAGTGAAACGAAACCATAGTGAAGCTAGCCTGCACATCTGACCTTGAGTCAAAAGGTCATGAGTCCTATGAGGTTGGAAGTACCATCCCTGCCAATGTTGTTTGTTGCCTACTCAGGAAAAATTGCATCGCTTTACTTATTTTGTTTTACATACCAGCACCTGACACAATGCTGTTTAAACTCTGTTTTGAATAGTATTAAAATTCAAATGTTATCTTAGATAAAAATTATGAGATACTCCTCCCCAAGAGGATGATGTAAATATAGTTCAGCACCTTCTCCCCAACCACCACAGAGCTTCCACTGAGATGATTAGCGTAGATTAATAGGAAAAACGTCTATCAGCACTTGAAATAGACATGAGCGACAGCCACATGAAAAACTTCATAGTTTTTCTCCTGGATGTGGTGCAGATGGAACCAAACTGAAAGAACTACCTAATACTTATCATTGCTGTAAAATCTGCCCATCTGCAGACAGCTGAAGAAATCCAGACAGATCGTAAATTTAAACATGGGGAATCCAGGGCGAGAATTGGGCTAAAGGACACAGAGGGAATATATCATCAACCAGGCTTTCTTTAACCAGTGTGAGTTAGCAGGGTTTGGAAACAGACATAATAGGAGGTGATAAAATACTGGAACAAAATACAATACTGGGCCAACACTCAGTGGGTCTTGCCTCAGGCGGGTCGGATCCATGTTCGTAGTTGGGGTGCTGACTGAGCCAAAGGAAAGCCAAGTTTGTGGAGGCTGTACCCTAACACCGGACTCCATCACAGGCAGAGGAGAAACAGCAGCCAGAAGAGTTCTGTGGCTTGAATAGCCAAGGGTCTAGTCCTTCCCCCGTCATCTCATTCTCCTGGATTACTGAGCAGAGAATATACGTTTGCAGTTAAGAGACATGAAGTTTAGAGATTCAGCCAAGATTTTGATGGCAATTACAACTTGATTATAAGTCAGTATACAGCATAGACTTCACTCTGTAAGTTTCAGCAAAGAGAGAAAAATTAGCAGAATGTAAATATTTTGTATATATTTGCAAGTAAAAATAAGAACACAGTTGAAACCATGTTGTGGCAATGAACACTTAATTGGATAGTTAAATAGAAAAAAGCTAAACAGGCTTCCAGGATTTAGAGGAAGAAGATACAAAGTTTTAAATAAGGAGATGGAAGACAGGCGGATCAGGCAGATTGAGTCTATGATAAATAGAACCCAGAGACAGAACGGAGGAGCCTGAGACGAAGTTTCCGAAAGACAAAAGAAGACTAATTTCTTGGAGAATTCCTATCCAAAATTTGATATTGTCAGGCAAATTTTAAATTCTTGTCAATTTGATCACTGTTATCTCTCTAGGGTTTAAATTACATTTTAATGTTTACTAGTAGGATGACCATCTTTCCATGAATCTATTAGCCTATTATTTTTCTCTTACGTAAGTTGCCTGATCTTTTCCCCATTTTCATATTCAGTGATTTGTGTTTTTATTTTGGAATTGTGGCAGGTCTGCATGTATTTTGCATTCTAGGTGGATTAAAGATATAATGTGAAAAGTCCATCTTCAAGATGTGTAGGGGGAAAGAAAGTGAATATCTTTATAAAACTAAAATGGAACTGTATTTATTAAATAAGTTAGAAAAGCATAAATATTAAAGTAAATGTTGAATCAATTCACTTACATAAAATTTAAAACTTTTGTTAAAAATAATACCATAAAAATGAAAAAGCCACTTGCATCCAGGGAGCAGACAATTGTAACTCTCTAAATGTTTTTCCAACACAGAATACCTGAAGCACAATAACACAGAAATTTAAAAATAAGATTACTAATAACTAATATTTATTAAGCACTTACTATGTGCCAGTCATTATACTAACTGTTCTAGATGGGTTATTTCATTTAATCTTCTCATGAGCAAGATGACTTACCTCATTTAACGCACTCACTAAGGTAAGAAATATATTTTTTCTATTTATCACATGAAAAAAAAAAAAAGGCTTACAAATATAATTTGGATAGACATTGGTTAAACCAGGATTCCAACCCAGTTTGTTTAAGGCCAGAGCTCATGATAATGAACACAACAAATATCCCTAGTGTCTGTAAAATCTCACCAGATAGAGTTGCACAGAAAACTCACCACATGCTTATGGCACCATGGCATTCTTGTTGCTTGGTGCTAGCAGCTAGCAGTGGGGCCATGGGTAAGAATGGATGGTGGGGAGTGGCATTCATGTGGGAAGGCGGGTTGAGATTGCAAATCTGCCATGGAAAATAATGTCATAACAGAGACTGGAGACTCCAGAAACAAATGGGACCAACCTCCTCACTTAGCCTAGAGCTGCCCCTGACTCTGATGAAGTCTGGAAGAGCAAAAACTGAGACTCAGTAATATTTCGCCAACCTAGTTCGTTTTCACTTCTCAGCTTGGAAAAGATACATTTTCCCTTTTATTTTAGACCAATAGAAAAGTCATGACATGTCATTCCAACTTTTCTGAATAGTATTTTTTCAGTAGCACCCCATGATCAGACAGTGCCTACAGCCTATTAATTCCTCAAGTTGCCTGATTCTTGCCAGTTTAATATATAGACTAACTAGATGACATCTAAGAAACTAGAAAAGTATATCGTATTTACACCTTCCATGATGATTAATCTATAACAATGAGTCATGGAGATTAAATTTGCATTCAAGACTATTTGACTTTATTGTTGGTGTGCTCTTGTACAATAATTAGATAGAAAAGTGAAATTTTAACATTGTCTTCTGGCCTTGAGCTTGCATGATTTAGCTCAAAAAAATATTTGTTATTTTTAATTATTGAAAGTCTTTTGCCCAGTCATAAACTACATATGATATTGAATTCATCAAAATAATGTCATTCTCTTAGGCTTCCTCAAGGTCATGGTAAGCCTCCCTTCAACCTGCATCACAGATATTTAAAGCCTTAGTTTTAACTGTGAAACAGGTTACTTCCTTAGAGAATTTTCAAGCATCACCAAAGAAAGTCAGCAAGGGGGAGGAGGATGAAGGAGCAGAATTTTGTCCTCCCAAGCTAAAGAACATGCTGACAAAGTTACCATACTAATGCAAAGTGTCAACAATAGGGGATTATATGAGAACGCTGTATTTTTCACATGATTTATCTGTTAACCTACAGCTTCTCTAATTAAAAAAAAAATGTAAAAAAGAACACACTGAGCAATAAGATAAGTTGTGATTATATTATTCCCTCTCCAAACCTACTATTAAATTTTCACCCTACCTTCCAAACAAAGGGCTATTTTTTGACTAAAACTTTAACCCGAAAGTTTCTTGAGCAGTCAATAGGTAAAACACTTCACTTTACAAATGAAAACACTGAATTCTAGAAAGAGTAAGTACATGGTTCAAGAGGAAAACACTTAATATGATGCATGCTCTTCTAGTTAAGACATTACTATAGATATGCTATAGATATAGACATAAACATAGAGCGACTCTCCCTGAAGTCTCACAGTAGCCTTATAAGGCTTATTATACCAAATAAATTGTGACACAGCTGGTGAGTAAGTAACAAAGCTAGAATACAGCCCCAGGTTTGTGTGAGTGTGAGTCTGTCCAGCTCAAGGTCACCAGGTGTTTCCACTTCGTGGTACCACAGTGCCTGTCGTTCAGATGCATGACTGTAGGTAGAGACACCGCTGGATCCACATTCCTAATTCAGTATTATCCCATGAAGCCAATCATCAATGGTCCCTGATGTTGTGGAAACATATTTCTAAAGGTGTGAATAGAAATTTGTCCTACTCAACATTTCTTCTAATACCTTGGATGAAGGCATAGAGGAGACGGTCACCAAGCACGAAGCTGCTGCACTCTGAAATGCACTGTCATGCCTGAGCACAGCTCACACTTCCTGCAGGCAGTCCCCAGCCAATGACTGTGCACATCAGGCACACCCAGGAATGCTGACAGCCTGCTTGGGATCAAGAACTCCCCAACAGCCTTGCTGAGACTTTCTTGTAGGTCACAGCAATTTAGTACACTTTCATTCAACCTCTTTCCCACACTCGTTCACTCTGAGCCATACTTCTATCTTATTCTGACAGCCCTTCCCATCTTTCCAGGCTCCTTCCCCATTTTTTTCACAGGACTTTCCTCTAGTAAAACCCTTACAGATGTAATTCTGTCTTGGCACCTGCTTTTTGGAGGATGTCCCAGTCTGCTAGGGCTGCTGTATCACAGTACCACAAACTGAGTGTTTTAAAACAACAGATATTTGTTCTCTCATCGTTTTGGAGGCTAGAAATCTGCAGCCAAGGTATTGGCCAGGCCATGCTTCCTTTGGAGTCGGTGGGGAGTAATATGCTCAATGTCTCTCTCCTGGCTTCCGGTAGGGCCTTGCTAGCAATCCATGGCTCTAGGTCAGGTTCTGAGATACTGGGGAGTGGGAATTCAACATACTCTTTGAAGGGACGTAATCCAAACCACAGCACAAGGTCTGGGCTAACACACAAGTGTAAGACGGAGGCAAAAACTGTAGTGTTATGTGCAAACACTGACACTTGGATTGACTGTGACTTCAACACAAGTGTGATGTAACTATTAAAAAAATTATTTTACCATAAGTTGGGTTCATGGTAGTAGAGTAACTAGAAATGCCCATCTTAGCATGTTTTGGCACCTATTGTGTGCTGAGCTCGGTGGTCATCTGGGGGATATTCACATAATTAGACCCTGTATTTGTTTCTTAAGAAAGCCACAGTTATATGGACAAGAGAAGTGTTGTCCCATTTTTCTCCGAGATGTTTGGTCATGCCAAACCTGAAGAGTTGGCTTTGGTTGTTAGAAGTAAACATCCACAGAAAGATGAGTAAACTGGAACACTTCAGAAGAGAGGGAAGAGGATGGTTCAGGGACAGAGAACTGTCACAGGCAGGAAGAGTAAAGGAACTGAGGATGTTTATCTTGGACAGGAAAAAAAAAAAAAGACTTCAGAGACACATAATAGTGAATGCATATATTTGAAGTGCTCCTTTTGTGCAAGGGGAGATTTTACTTACTCTCTTTGAAATTGTTGAGTCAACAAAGGATCAATGAATTGAAATTTCAGTAAAACATATTGTGTTTCAAATCAAAGAAGTTTTCAATAGAAATTAAAATATGATGCCCTTGGAGACAATGAGTCCATTGTTCTTTTGGAAGTATTCAAACAGAGGCTATATGACTATTTGGCAGAGATGTTATAGAAAGAGTATCGCAAATATTAGAAGAATGCTTGAATTAATGTTAAGGTCCATTCCAACTTTGTCAATCTATGGTCAGATATTTGAATTTTCCATCTGTATCTGCAAGTAGCTACTTCTGGAAGACTATGTAATGAACTCTGTGATTTTAAGATTTAGTTTACAAATGCTAAAAATGAATATTAAGGAGCAAGAGGATAGAAAATTGAAGAAAGACGAAGAGCTTTGTGTCATCTTAGTTTCTCTAGCTGATATGAGATAAACCAGGACTTAAAAAGAGAAAACTGCTAATGTCATTGGAAGCCAAGTGAAGAGAGCACCGATTTTAAAAAAGGAACATTAAAACAGATGGAAAGAATCATATTTTTAGAAGAGGTTTTATAGGATAATGAAAAGTGAACGAACTTGTTGCTAGGCAGACTTCAATCAATACCGTTTTCATAATCTACTACTTACATTTCTTGGCCAATTCACTTAACTCTTTTTAAAAAATCTCTCAAGATTGTTTTCACCATTATCATAACATATGTGAAAGGCCTCTGCCAGTCACAAATAGCTCAACAGAACCATGTTTACTCCATTCTTGTTTGTGCTAATTTTCCAAACTACTAAAATTTCAGACATTCATTGCATACTCTCTGACTTCTTGCTGTATTCAGTGATTAGTGGAGCCTGAACTTGGATTTAGCCCATAGTTTGTGCATTTCCAAAATCTGTTACAGAAGCTCCTTTTCCATGACATAGTGCTCTGGAGTGGGCTAACCTCATCCACTCAATGGCAATGGGGAAAGGGGTGATTGTGTGATAGTCAGAGTTTCTCAGCTGCAAGGAAGGGAAAAGTATCTTCCACTGAGCTCTAGATTAGCTCCAGAACAGAAGTGGAAGCTGCCCTTACAGATGTTCTGAGCCAGCCCCTGTGTCTTAGCTTCCCATCTGCTAAAGCAAATACCATACAATGGGTTGACTTAAGCAACATGAATTTCTTGGCTCACAGTTCTGAGGACAGGATAAATCCAAAATCAAGGTATCATCAAGGTGATGCTTTTTCCCTGAAGACTGTGACATTCTGTGGTTTGTTGCTGGAGATACAGGTCCTTGACTTTTCTCTCTCATAGCAATGCACATGGTACCTTCTTTCTCTTCTAGGTTCCATGGACTTCTGGCTTCTCATCATAGCTTTCTCTATGTCTGAATTTCATTCTTCTTATAAAAGAATCCAGTAATCTGGTTTAAGGTCAAACCTGATTCAGGTTGCCATACCTTAACTAAAAATAACATCTTCAAAAGATCCTATTTACAATGGGTTTAAACCCACAGGAATGGATTAAGACTAAAATCATGTTTATCTGGGGTACATAATTGAACCTATCACACCATGAATTCACAGATTAGAAACCTAAGATTAGGAAGAAGTTTCCTAATTCCAAGGTAATCATCCTTCCTCTGACCCTAGCAACATTTTGTTCATCAATCTGTCACAGAAATTGCTACTTTATTTTGAAATGTATTTCTTTATATACTTGCTCAAGTCTGTGTGAGCCTTTCAAGGGCATGAATTATGTTTTATACCATATTGTATTCCCAGTAATTAACACAAATTCTATAAATTAGTAGGAGTTTAATAAATGACAAATGAACAAAATACATGAATGAATGGTGTGAAAAAAAATGCATTGTTGAAATTAGCAACTAAACTAGAACTAGAATCCAGATCTTTTGGCCATCAAAAATCCATTTCGTTTTAATAACATTAGGGTCGTAACACTAGCTGTATACCCAAGCTAATTTTATTACTTTTTAAAATAAACATTAATGTTAGCTTTTAGACTTTTACGGTTAGTGAAGATAGAATAATTTCAAAATCTTTTTGCATAGGTTTAGTTAAATATTTCTCAAATAATAATACTTTGGGGGTGGTGTCTGATTAATGGATAAATCACATGTGGCCAGATAGAAATCTAAATCTTAATATTCATATATATATAATTACATATTTTTATTTTGGTATATTATTTGGTAAAATGAGGATATATATTACTGAATTATATATATATTACTCAATTCAATCCAACAAACATTTACTGAGTCACTATTATGAATTAGGCATTACTCCAGGAATTTGGGAAGAATGATGAACAGCATCGGCCCTCATTCAAGGAGCCTTAGCCAGCATACCCACCAACAGTGTAATTACAAAATGTGACAAGTACAGGTACTAAAGAAATGTTGTGGAAACACAGAGATCAAAATGGCTGGTCTGCTACGTGTATTGTGGGAGACTTTACAGAGAAGCAAGACCTGAGGTGGTTTTTTAAAAATAAGTCAGACAAATGAAGACAACTACCACATTTCTATGCATTCCCCCCTCCCATTAAGTTCCCTTTGCTATGTAACATTCAGCATCCATCCCATTTTAGTCAATGCCTTCTTAACCAGACTAGTCAGTAATGGGAGATTCTAGATTATGTAATCTTCAGGTTAGCCCATGTACCCTATAGAGGCATTATAACTTTTCGAAGAAACAGGATATATTTTAATATTTAGATGAAATTGATGAACACTGAGCCTCTACCCTCTACCCTCTTAGGCATGAATAGATATTTATATAGTTTAGGTCCATTGATCCTTTCAACTACACTATGAAGTAAGTATTATCACCCAAATTTTAATTATAAAGGAGCTAACACCTCAGTACAGTACCCAAGATCATATAGATAATAGAGTTAGAATTTAGACCCAGATCTACTTGACTTCAACACCTGAGCACTTTCCACTATGCAATGCAATCTCAACGCATTTCTCATAACAATGATAAGTGCTATAAAATACATAAATATGTCTGGCTTGACTAATTAAACCCATCAGGCATAATTAAACCTATCATAACCCAGTAGTCTTGAATTTTAGGCACAATGATATCTAAGCAACATTTATTCTTTCATGGCCATTCATTCATGTAATCTCATTCATTCATTCACTCATTTTATAAATATTTTTTAATCATTTGACATGTTCCAGGTGATGGTTGGAAGGAGAGAAAGGTAGTTAGGAAAGAACAGAAACGAAGCTTGTTTCATAAGGCCATCTGCAGAGTCTGATGAGAATATCTCAGCCTTTCAATTCACACTTCCTAAAGAACACAGACCTGATCCGGACAGAAAAATAGTGTTGAAATAATATCATTCCTGCATTATCAAACCATATTACACTTTCCACAGAGCTTTCACTTACCATTTTTTCCACCTCTACTTCTCAACAACCCTTTCATTGAGTAATTCTTTTATCTTTGGTTATCTGATGTTACAATTTCTAATCTTCTTTGACAAATAAGCGTACTCAGATATTAAAGTTAAACAACTTGCCAGGGAATACAGTTGGTGATGAAGCAAGGGCTAGAATTCAAGTTGGGCCAGGTGCTGAGATTAATGTATATTTCATTACCACGAAGCCATCTATCATTATGCATGTTATGGAGTCCTTGAACTAGAGATGATGTAAGCCCAGATCAGTGAATTCAGTTCATTTCTAATTAACAGCTATTGAACACTTAACTTATGCCAATAAGTACTTAGCAATTATAAAGAAAAGTACATGGAAGTGTTCTACATGACCTTACAATGATGGATACAGGCCCTGTTAAATTACATCAAAATTTATAAAAATATATGGTTCAAAATGTAAACCATAATGTAAATTATTGAGCATGGTTGGTAACTATGTTTCAATATTTTTACATCAATTGTAACAAATGTACCATCCACATATAAAATGTTATTAATAGGAGAAAGGGGAAAGAGGGGAGGATGTTGGATATATGAGAATCCCTTATATTCTGTACATGACTGTTCTGTAACCTAAAACTTCTTTGAGGACAAAATGAAAAAAGTAAGACACTGGGGGAATAACTGGAAAACAATGTCACTGTATATATATACAAGACATAAGATCTTACCGTGATGAAAGACATATTGTCAAAAAGAAATTTATGTTTAATATTTTTCACCATTTTTTATTATTCCATTTTTTTTTTAATTTGTATTTAATTTCTTATTTTTAAAACCATCATTATTATTTCATTTTCTTATTAATTGTATCTGGCTATTTCGTTGCTTTCATTTTTGAAGAAGTTTTAGATCACAGAAGGGTTACAACTATGACAGGGGAGTATCATTTGTGTGGGGTATCAGTGATGGGGGATACATGGGAGGAAGTTCACCTGGGCATACATATAAGGCATATAAATGTGTTCAAATGTTCATGTGGCATTGTCACAGTAGGTGGAGATTCACACAATAACTGAAAGAATATCAAATTCCCATCCTGGGGAGCTCTGCTACTTTCTCTAATGGAACAGCAAGAATCCTCTGAGTACAGGAGCAATTACTAGTGAAGGAGGATGATCCATTGATGGGCCATTAATACTGAAGACTGTACTTATGAAACTTTAATCTTGAAATTGAAACTTAGCCTAGTATTATAGGGTGCCTAAGAGTTACCTCCTGAAAGCCTCCTTGTTGCTCAAATGTGGCCTCTCTCTAAGCAAACTCAGCATATAAATGCAGTACCTTCCCTCCAGAGTGGGACATGACTCCCAGGGATGAGCTTCCCTTGCACTGAAGGATTACTACCAAGCATCAACTAGGAATGCAACTGCAAAAAGACCTTGACCAAAAGGGGGAAAAGGTAAAGACAAATGAGTTTATATGGCTAAGAGACTTCAAAGTGAGTTGGGAGGTCATTCCAGAGGTTATGTTTACACATGTCTCAGCAGGATCTCATTGACTGCCAAAGTAAATACTACCTCAACTAGTGGGGCTTGTGAAGACTCTGGAGACATCCAGACACTATAGTCAGGGCAGGTAGCTCAGGAGTTTGATGTCTTGCCAGAGGTCCCTACTTTGGAATTTATGTTCCCCCATGTGACAGAGATGGACTCAGTTGTGGTTTCCCTAAACATGGCTCTTCTGACCATTCTATTTGAACCTATAATTAGTACTAGGGTTGATAGGTTACATCCAAGAGACTAAAATCTTTGGCTTTCCATGTGCCAGCTGGGCCCTGAATCTCAACAGAGTTGCAACGCCTACTCTCCAGTTCGTTGGACTCACCCAGGACAACTAATAAGATGATGATGGACAACGATCATCCCAAGAACTGAGAGAGTCTACAATTGCAAGCAAGAGGGCCCCATCCATCTGCCCAATGGAATTGAAGCCACCCCTCAATTTAAGGTGGAGTGGGCATCACCATCCTAGAATCCTCATGATTGGGGAATGAACTATGGACTAGAGTAGAATTACTGGTATTATACTATAGACTTATTGTAATTCTAACAATGGAAGAAATTATATCATTGAGGTGGAGGCAGTGGGCACTATAGGTTCTGAGGGCAGGGAGAGGGGGAAAACAGGTTTAATATGGGCGCATTTTCAGGACTTGGGAATTGTCCTGAATGAAATTACAATGACAGATACAGGACTTTACATATCTTACCATAACCTAAAAAAATTGTGTGGGAGAGAGTGTAAACTACAAAGTTGACTATAATCGAAGCTTAGTGTCAATGCTCCAAAATGTTTTCATCAATTGTAATGAATCGAATGTACCCCACTAATGAGGGATGTTGTTAATGTAGGAAAATGTGGGAGATGTAGGGAGTAGGGCATATGGGAATCCCCTATATTTTTATGTAACACTTACATAATCTAAGTATCTTTAAAAAAATAAAAATAAAAAATATATTTTAAAAAATGTACAGTGTCAAGTATCTCAGAGTCTAGTATGGGAAACAGTTATATAAACATAATTCCATCATGTAATGTAAGTACAAATGACCCAGTTGTGTGAATAGGAGGTGAAGATAAATCATGGAACACTTCCTAATGGAGGTAACAGCTGATTATCATCCTAATGGGTGAGTATGGATTAGCCAGTGTCTTGGGTGGAAAAGGAGAGTTGTTTTTTTTTTTAAGGAAATTAACAAAAAGACACAGAACATTATGCATATTTATTTTAATGCAAGAAATAACATTATAAACATCAGGAAATACCAGTTTGGTGTTTCTAAAAGTTGAATTATAAGGCAGAGGGTAGCAGAAGTTAGAAGGAAGTTAGAGATGCTCATGGATCATTTGGGTAGAGATCATGGATAATCATGATCATGGTTAAGAGCTTGAATTTTATCCTATTGATGATAGAAGCTGTTTAGGTACTGACCATAGAAGTGATAAGGGCAACCTTCAACTTAGATAGCTCACTTAGATACCAGAGAGGAGAATAGATTGGTAAGATTAAGATAGGATGTAGGGTTTTGGAAGAAAAGAGTTAGTGAAGTCCTGAACAAAGAAATGGGAGTTGAGTGGGAGGGTAGATTTGAGCAGTATTTAGGAATTCAACAAGCAATATGTGGTAACTGATTTTATCTAAGGAAGAAAAGCGAGAAGGATATCAAAAATGAGATGCTGATTTCCCCTTTGGATATTTGGCCTGTTTGGCACAGATTTCTGACTGGATGACTCATCAACCATTCCAAACCCACTGTTTCACTCTAGAGAGGCTGGAAAAGCTAAATACTTTCTCAGACTAACTTTTGTAATCAGGGGTGGACCTCTGACAACATTCTGACCAATGAGAGAGAAGCAGAAATCTGTTGGAGAATTTCTTTAGAAAACAAACCAAACCAAAGCAAAAATAAATACAGGCAGAAATCATACCAATCCATTTTGTAATAGCAAATAGAATACCAAAAAAGACTCACATTTCATCAACAGAAGAAGGCCAAGATAATATCAGAGATGCTAGCTTTGGCTACTTTGAGCTTCTAGATAATGTAGATCTACAGACTCTTTTTTCTTAAGTGCAAAGTAAACCTTTATTGAAATTAAACCAATTTGTTAAGTGTTTCTTTTCTTTGCATGTCTAATTGATACAACTTGCTCACACTATCATTAATCGAGATGGAGTGCAGAAGAAAGGAACTTTGGTGGGAAGAAATGGGAAACAGTGATGTCAACTTAGGCCATGTTGAAATGCAATTTACTATTGGTCATAAAGGGTAAGATGTTCAGGTAGAAGTTGTATATATTGCTTCAATATTCAAAAGAATGATTGAGGGAGGCCAAGTTTGAGAATCACCGCCAGAATATGGGCATTACCTGATAATATAATCAAACCATGTTGTCCCTCCCTATCTGAACAACTTTGTTTTCAACTTCCCAGCTTTTCAAAGTATCCTAGGTTCTCTCTAGTCCCAACCCAGTCCAGTTGCATGGTACACCACACAGTGCCCTAAAACCCTCCTTGTCTGAGAGGGGAACTGAACATAAGGCAGGCTAAAATTATGGGAATGAATACAATAACCCAAAGGGAACACATGAAGTGAAAACAGAAACAGAGTAGAATATGAAAGAAGATCTTCATTTCATTAACAGGTGGAGAAAAACCAACCTTTTAAATAAGCATGTTTGGCAAATCCATTTCATACACCAACATTTGGGTTGAATGTACTATTCTTTCCATTCTGGTTATCTTATTAGCGTGTTTTAAAGGCTGGACCATTTCAATTCTGTCTTTGGTATCCTACAGAGCACCTAGCACAGAGCACCTAGCACAGTGCTGGGTCCTTTATAAATACTCAGAAGGAAAAGTAGTCATTGATATTCTATTTCAGACCACTGCATGCCCTCCAAAATGTGTTTTAGTGGCTCAGTAAGTCTTTTATGTAGAATTTCATCTATGGTAGTTTAGAAAAAAACAATTCTTGAATTAAAATATTGAATGTATATCCTTATAATTGGAGTAAGATGGAATTGCCCTGATATTTTAGTCTTCATCTGAAATATTGATTATGTATCTGTGGGTATGTTAGGTTTGTTCTTAACCAAAGAACAAGAACTATTATTCTAAATTGTGGAACGCATAATTCTCTGATAAGTCTTAAGTATTATTGACTTAGAGAACTGGGAAATGAAAAACAGGGAAATTATCAAAAACATGGAAGTCTAGGAAATTGCCACAGTCAAGAGGGGCCTGAGGAGACATAATGACTAAATGTAATGTATCCTGGGTGGGATTCTGAAACAGAAATGTGAGGGGTGGGATGGGGAGTGGGGGTAAGAAGGGTAGGCTGCACAGGGGATATGGGAGCTCTCTGTGCTATGTGCTCAATTTTTCTGTAAATCTAAAAATGTTCTAATAAAGACAGTCTATTAATTTATCAAAAGGAATATTAGTAACCAATTCCAGCATTTATTTAAAGTGTAGAATCTAGCTGGTGCCTAGCTCAAGACTAAAAATGGGATTCGGAAGACCTGGTTACATTTTCTGCCCTTCAATGATGCATTAGCTGGATGGAAAAATATTGTTTTTAATTGTTAGGTTTCCTATAGAAAATAATTTTCCTTCATGCTAAAGTAATTTATTGAAAAGGAAACCCAGCGATGGGAGATTGTTCATTTATATACAAGATCCAGATTCCAGTTTACACTAATTATCCTCTGACCTATGAGTCTTCCCTTTTATTAATTTATCTTGAGCCTTATGAAGAATATTTTCAAGTCTTGCAAAGGCTAATAGAATAGAATCGTTTTGTCACTGTGCTTTATAGTTCATGGTGTGATGACAGGGTCATACACCTTTTACAGGTACACTAACTCTTCTACACCAAAGATACCCATTTATTAAGTTGGAAATGGCTTTATGATATGCAGAAGCCCAGTAGTAAGCTTTATGGTACATCTGCTCCACACGATGTTGTTGATAAAAAGCAGCACACAAGCTATTTTACCCAAAGCATAGAGGGGGTGTTTCACATTGCGATTCAGTGACAACATAGTACTGTGATGAATGTTGTTGCTATGCTCCACCTGGAGATGAATTAGAGTAGCTCACAGACCAGCAAGGTGAACATATTCTCTCAAAGTGAGCAACGTACACTTTTTTTTTTCTGTCTTAGTGACATAATACTTTATATGATTCAATAACACAAAAACATAAATCACTACTCATATTATTTAAGCGCAGTGTCTTAGTTTGCCACAGGGCTGCCAATGCAAAGAACAAGAAATGTGTTGGCTTTTATCATGGGGATTTATTTGGAGTAAAATCTTACAGTTCTGAAGCCATGAAATGTCGAAATCAAGGCATCAGCAGAGATGCTTTCTCAGAGTCCTGCCATGTGGCAGAACAAGATGGCCACCAATGTCTGCAGAGGTCCCTGCCTTTCCCTCCAGAATCTACCATCTCCCAGAGCTCAGCTGTGGGCGAAACTGGAGTCCTTTCTGTCACATGACTGGATCAAATATGGCAGCTTCCTTTTTCTCCTGTGTAGGTCTCTCTTTATGTGTCTCCATTTATATCAGACCCAGCAAGAGGGCAGAGACCCAGGCTGGCTTACATCTCACTGACATAGTCCAATCAAAAGGCCCCACACACACAGGAATGGATTAGCTCAAAAACATAATCTTTCTCTTTTCGAGATTCATAAAAGTTGTCACAGGCAACTACCATATATGGTAGAGGCAAGACTGACTTCTTCTTGCCCACACAACTAAACCACATTTCCCAGCCTCCCTTGCAGTTAAATGTGGCCATGTAACTGAATTCTGACTCATCGATTATGGGTAGAAGTGATATTCACCATCTCCAGGCCTGGACAATAAAACCTCTTCTGCAATGTTACACATTCTCCTCCTTGTGTATTGTTTATAGTCTCCATGAAGAGGACCAATAGAAGGCTTGAAGCCCGAAGAGAAGGATCCTAGATTCCTGAATGGCTGCATTTGGTAGTTTTGCTAGCAAACAAATGCATTCTTAATTTGGTAAACCACTAAAATATGGGTAGGGGGGAGGGTGGGGGGTGGATGGGTGTTATTACAGCAGTTAGCCTACTCTGAGTAATAGATCATGTTTTATATTTCCTAGAACTTTTGACTCAAAGTTATAAATTTGGAAATTACCAAGTCACATCTTTCATTAGCAGCAGCTTAATTTAGTAGAATAGATAGAAACAATAACAATAATTGATTCTTTGTAGAGTTATCCCAGATATTTAGTCTAGGGAATAAGGAGATGGTATATAATAGTTAAATTAAAATATTTAAGGTCTTTTCATGGTTAACAGTGATTAGCTGCAAAGAGTAGAAGGTAGGACCAATATATAGAAACTATAAGAAAACAGAAATGTACTGCTACTGGAGTTAATATTGAACTTAATAAAAAGTGAGGAAACATTAGAACAAGGTTACCAAGTGAGACCTTGAGATCCTGATACAGAAAGTTTTCAAGCCAAGCCTGGCTTACCAACGACTTGGGGTTCTATAGAGTATGGGTGAGCTTCTTAATAATAGTAACTGTATATTATAGGGACCCAGGGATCACATATATTTTACTGTTGTTCTTAATTATAATGGTGATAACAATTACAGGTAATTCAATGTACAAATATCTATTGGGCATCCAACTTTTATCAGCGCAGTGTTAAATCTGAGAAAATAAAGATATTAAAGGCATAAATATTGCCCTCTGGTAGTGGGCAATTGAATTGAAGAGTAATATAATCAAAGCTAAACAATACAGGATAGAAGAAATGCAGTTCTAAAATGCATTTACTCTGACCACAAAGGGTACATAAAATTCTGCATAAAGGTATCTACAAGGGCAGCTATGATCCAATAAGACTTCAAGAAAGATGAAGGCCTTAAGTTAGAGCTTTAAAGACAATTAGGATTTGGAAAGCCCAAGAAAAGAACAGAGAAGGTATAACATGAATGAAGGCATCTCAAGTCATACTAACCTCTTAGATCTTTGGTTTCCCTATTGTAAAACAAATATAAATATATACTTGCCTCCATAGTTTTCTGAAGGTAAGCTATGACATATGAGAACATATACATATATATTTTTAGGAGGTATGGAAGATTGAACTGGAGACCTCGTACATGGGAAGCAGGCTCTCAACCACTGAGTTACACCCGCTCCCTGAGAACATAATTTTTAGACTGAAGACTTGTACACAAGTCTTGTAATTATCTCCCTTATTACATCAAATTCCTCACATGAAAGGTCCATATCTTTCACTGTTGAATCTGCAGGGACTAGAAGAATGTCTGGCCCAAGGTAAGTACTCACTAAGTATCTTCTGATATATTAAATAAGTATGAAAATGAACAGACAAAAAAAAAAAAAACCCTGTTCCATTTTGAACTAGATGAAACTTCTGGTGAGGTTAAAACAACATGCTTTGCTCAGAGATAAGAATCACCCTTTCTTGATCCCCCACTTCGGAACAAACACTTTAACACCAAAATCCATTTATCCTCACAGAACTGCATGTTGTGTACAGTGATACCTGAAGCCAAAAGGTTTTAATTTTCTTTGGTTATGTGAATTTTGTTTTATATTGAAGTGAGTAATTGTTACAAGAGGCCAATTCTCCAACATGTTACAGTTCATGGAAGGAACACACAGAAAATATAATTTTATAATGTGTCTGGGCACATATGGTTTGAAAATTGCTTGTGAGTGCTATACTTTGTGTCTTTTACCTTAAAATTATGCAGTGTTTTCCAAATTTAAAAATGCCTCAATCTCAACATGCAGACATTAACGGTTCAACACAAATCCTGGGAGATTATGTGAACAGATTATTTGTTTTAATAGTGAGGGGTTTTATTTTAATAGGAATTGAACATTTAAATGGAAATATAAGACTAGAAGTTAAAGACACATCTTATTTCATATCCTATTTCAAATCCATTAGCAATCATTGAAATTACCCAACTAGTTACAGCTCATGATTTGATTTCTACAAGAATGTTACGAGAAATATTCATAAGAACCAGGAGTTTAAAATTCAGAGATTTAGCTTACTCTCTAGAGATTCTTTCCATGGATGTAGCAAAAATTCTTTACAGCACTGGGACAATTGACAGAGCTTCTTAAATTTTAACTCCCTTTTAGGATTAAACATACACATGCACACGCACATACACACACACACACACACACACACTAGCAGCTGAAGGCTTAATCCTGAATGATTAATACAAACACAAGAAAAAGACAGAAAACACTGCCCCAGGTTTTCTCAGAGAACACGGAAAGCACCGCAATAGACAGTTTAGCTGTAAGAGATTTTAGAATCATACTTTATCAGCAAATCAATGACTGGACCAGCTCCTCAAGATCTACCCAGTAATCTTAGAATACTATTTTCTCAATTCCACTTTTTCTCTTAGTTTAATTTCTAATGTTTTCTCCTCCGAAAAGAACAAAGAAATTCAATGTAAGGGGGGATGAATTTTCCTTTCCACATTCATTGACTTCATATCCAGCAGTAATAAATTCTGTATACTATTCTTTCTTTCAACCTCATGATTTTTAAAGTTGTATTTATTTTTAATTTATGTTTATTCACAGTAGCAACATGTTATACTTACCTTTTCATCCAGGTAAAGAGTCTATGAATCAGAATAGAAAAGAAGAGTAAAATTTGGCATACTCTGTCTCATGTGATGATAAGGATTATAACAAACTAGGTTAGGTACTGACGATACTGATCGTTATGATTCTGATCCTTCAGGAATACCTGAAGAACAATTCTAAGAAATGCCATGTTAGAGTTATAGCCCCATCCTCAGTACTACCAGGCATTAAACCAATCTTTAATGTAGCTTTTAGTCCTATATTGCCAACCTCCTATAAGACATATCCACTTGAAAGAAACTGGAGGCCATAGCACACTTTGCTATAATATCTTCATTTCTATTAGTGGACCTATTTTCCAGACCTCTATTTCTGTGTCCTCTACAGTTACCAAGCCTTTGGACTTGTCTTTGTGGTGTCACTCCGATTTTTTTCTTTCTCTTTAATCCAGTATAGCTACTATAGTCCAAAATGCTGTAACTTCAGACTTGATTTCACAATATTCTGATAAGTTGTTTTCTTCTCTTCTTTCCTTCCCATAATGTATTCAATATCTTATGTTTCTTCTATAAATCAGTCCCACAGATCCAGAATCCTTATGAGCTGGCACTTCCTATATCAGATACCATTTGAAAAACCAAAAGTGTGTTTATCTTCATTTAGTTTTTGGCTCAAATATGTAGAATGTCTGGCAAAATAATGTATGAAGATATTTGTTTGTGTTTGTTCCTCTTCGATTTTCCCTTCCCTTCTGAGAAGCTGCAGAGGAGCAGCCAGAGGGAAGTGTAGTTGGTGCTGGGGAGGAAGTGTCGTTGGGAAGCTGGTGACAGAGGAGAGCAGGGACGCCCACATTTCCTGGCTGGTGTTGTGGGAAGTGGGGTACCTGGGAGGAGAATGGCTGTGTGCTGCACTTACAGAGACTGGACACATGCACTGAGGTTTGCACCCCCTGGCTAATTCTGCATGAAATCTCTGGAGTCACTTGTTCCCTCTTGAGCAGCAAGGCAAACTTGGGCAGAGAGCATATGAGCTGCAACTCACGGGAATTGAAACCCCAATTGCCTTTTTATCTAAATATTTTGAATTGTTAAGATGTCTGGTAGTTTTGCAACCCTTGAGAGAAAATGGATACCCTCTACCTTACCTGAAATGATTGTGTTGAAATGTCCCTGCAGAGATGAATTCAGAGATGAATCATATTGACTTGGAAACCTAAAATAATATGCTTTTCTTGCACTCCAAGATCATGGTATGAAATTCTAAAACACCATCAAAACTAATAATACTAAGGCATGAACATCTAGGTAAGTGTGCTAGAATTATTCGTTTTGCTAGAATTATTTGTTCTATTTTCTCTTTTCCTATATAAGGTTTGCTAAGGAACTTATATCCATAAAGACATTCATGGTCTCTTACACTCTTACAACATGAGCATACCCTTAATTTTTCATCTGTTTCCATATTCTTCCCTTGCCCACTCACTCCCTACCCATGCACTACCTATACTCTAATTATTATTTACTCCAGACTATTTTTAGTGTATATATATATATATATAATTTCTTGCATCCAAGCTTTTGTGCATATTTCTTCCTTTCTTTAGAATGAAGTTCTCTTTTAAATACATAGAAATATTCATTTATTCATTCAATAGATTTTATTTATTCTATAAAGTAGAAAGGAATACAGAGGTATATGAAATATCATCCTTGCTCCTAAGGATCTTATGACTGAGATAGACTGAAAAATAAAAATAAAAATATTACCAACCAGCCAATCAAACAAATAAACAAAAACATTTACAATGCCCCATCTAAGGGAGGGAAATGTCCAGATACTTAGGGAACAATCATCCACCCCACAGTAGAGGCTTAGTGATGGCTTGGGGGAAAGTAAAGCTTAATCTAGATCTTAAACAAGATGAAGAAATCAGCAAGATTAAAAGAAACTGTAAAGGTATTCCAGGCAAAATGCAAAACATTCTTGAAGACAGATGTATGTAAGTGCAGAGCACTTTATATTTAGAGAATATAGTTTGTGAGTGGAATACATAGTTGAATACACGTGTTAGGGAAGTATACACTGCATAGTCTGCTACTTCATCCTAAATGCTGTGAAGAGCTATAGGATTTAAAGTAATGATTGCCACCCTAAGACTTTTACTTTAGAAAATTCGCTCAAGTAGCAAGATGATTAACAAAGGGAAAGCCTTGATGGAGAATAACAGAAAACGATTGTATTTGTCTAGGCAGAAAATAAGTGATGTCTATGTTAATTAATTAATTACAATGGAAGTAAAGAGGACTAGTAAAAGGAAGAAGAAAAATTTAAGAGGTACTTAGGAGAAACTATCAATAGAATATGATAACTCATCTCAATCTGAAGGTCAGTAAAGTAATAGATCGTGAGGCACAAAATTTGGGAACTGGCATATTGACCCCCAAGAGGCAAGAGAAGGTCATTTAGGAAATGTCTGTAAAATAATAGGACAAGAGAGACGGTATCTTCTTTGCTAAGATGATTTTTTTTCAAACTGTTCCGAGAAACTCAAGGCAAAAATGAACTACCCTTCTGTGTTCCGTGCTCATATAGAATACGCTCCTTACCCCCAGGGCTGCATGTTGTAATATGTTGCAAGGGTGTTCGTCTTCCCTGTTCTATTATGGCCTCTTTAAGGAGGCAGATATTATCAGATACTTAGTAAACGTGTGCTAAGCAAATGAATGGATGAATGCATTCTCTCTACACATTGTCTACACATCACACAGAGAGTTCCAGATGGAGTTGTTGTGCCCTGAGAAGATATCCCCAATCTGTATCTTTTCTGTTCCATTCCTTAAAAATGTCAAAATAGAAAGAGATTAAGCAAGTCATCTATATTTATCTGAATGTTTCAGCTAAGAGATTCCATTTACAAAACAGAAAAGAGGGAAGGAAATAAACACTCATTACCCCTTCTTTATTTAGATAAGTTTTGTGTTTCTGTTGTTTTTTTTTTTTTCTTATTAGAGAAGTTGTGGGTTTACAGAGCAATCAAAGCATAAAAATAAAGGATTCCCACATACCACCTATTATTAACACCTTGCATTGGTGTAGAGCATTTGTTACAATTGATGATAGCACATTTTTATAACTGTATTATTAACTATAGTTCGTGATTGTACTTGAGGATCACTGTGTAGTATAGTTCCATGGATTTTTTTCTTTAATTTTTAATTTATTGCCATATATAAGATCTAAAATTTCCCCTTTTAATCACATTCTGATATATATTCCAGTGGTGTTAATTATGTCCCCTATGTTGTGCTACCATCATCACTATCCATTATCAAATATTTCCAACATTCCTAATAGGAACTCTGTCATTTTAAGCCTTAAATTCCCATTGCCAATGCCCTTTCTGTTTCCTGGTAACCTATATTCTTGATTCTGATTCTATGAGTTTGCTTATTCTAATTACTTCACATCAGTGAGATCATACAATATTTGTCCTTTTGTATCTGGCTTATTTCACTCTATATGATGTCTTCAGGGTTCATCCATATTGCCACATGTATCAGAACTTCATTCCCTTTACAGCTGAATAATATGCTATTGTATGTATATACCACATTTCATTTATCCATTCATTGGTTGATGGACACTTGGATTGCTCCCATCTTTTGGCAATTGTGCCACTATGTACATCGGTGTTCAAATATCTGTTCAAGTCCCTGCTTTCAATTCTTTTGGGTGTATACCTAGTAGTGGGATAGTCAGGTCATAGGATAGATCTATACTGAGCTTTCTGAGGAACCACCAAACTGTCTGTAGGAGCTACACCATGTTACAATGCCACCAGCAATGAATGGGTGTTCTTATTTCTCCACGTCCTCTTCAACACACCTTATTTTACATTTTTTAATAGCAGGCAGTCTAATGGGTATGTAATGGCATCTCATTGTGGTTTTGATTGGCAGTTGCCTGATGACTAATGATGTTGAGTATCTTTTTGTATGCTATCTGGCCATTTGTATATTTTCTTTGGAGAGATGTCTGTTCAAGTATTTTGCCTATTTTTTAACTGGGTTGTTTGTCTTTTTGTTGTTAGGTTGAAAGATTTCTTTATATATTTAGGGTATCAAACCTTTATCAGATGTGTGGTTTCCAAATAATTTCTCCCATTGAGTAGGTTGTCATTTTACTTTCATGATAAATCCTTTGAGCCACAAAAGCTTTTTTTTATTTATTTATTTTGATGAGGTCCCATTTATCTATTATTTATTTTATTGCTTATGCTTTGGGTGTAAAGTCTAAGAAACTATTGTCTAACACAAGGCCCTGAAGATGCTTCCCTACATTTTCTTCTAGGAGTTTGATAGTTTTGGCTCTTATATGTATGTCTTTGATCCATCTGAGTTAATTTTTGTATATGCCACGAGGGAGGTGTCCACCTCATTATTTTGCATATATATGGCTATTGAGTATCCCCAGCACAAATTGTTGAAGAGACTATTCTTTGCCAATTGAATTGCCTTGGCAACCTTGTCAAATGTCAGCTGGCCATAGATGTAAGGGTTGATTTCTGAGCTCTCAGTTCTAATCCATTTGTCTATATGTGCCAGTACCATGCTGTTTTGATTAATGTGGCTTTGTAATAAGTAATAAGATTGGGAATTGTGAGTCCTCCGACTTTGTTCTTTTTTAAGATGGCTTTAGCTATTTGGGGCCCCTTACCTTTTCATATAAATTTGATGATTGGTTTTCCATTTCTGCAAAGAAAGTTGTTGGAATTTTTATTGGGATTGTATTGAATCTATGAATTGCTGTGTGTAGGATTGAAATAATGATATTTAGTCTTCTAATCCATGAATGAGGAATGTCCTTCCATTTATTTAGGTCTTCTTTGATCTCTTTCAGCATTGTTTTATAGTTTTCTGTGTACGAGACTTCATATCCTTATTTACATTTAGTCATAGATATTTGAATTTTTACTTGCTGTTGTGAATGGAATTTTTCTTAATTTCTTCTTCTGATTGCTCATTGCTTGTGTATAGAAACACTACTGATTTTGGGGTGTTGATCTTTGTATTAGTCAGGCAAAGGGGTGCTGATGCAGAATACCAGAAATCTGTTGGCTTTTATAAAGGGTATTTTTTTTTTTCAAAGATTTTATTTATTTATTCATTCATCCCCCCCTTGCTGCTTGTGCTCGCTGGGTCAGCCAACCACGCCGTGTGGGCAGACTTGCCTTCACCAGGAGGCCCCAGGAACCGAACCCGGGGCCTCCCATATGGTAAACGGGAGCCCTACTGATTGAGCCACAGCCGCTTCCCAAAAGGTATTTATTTAGAAGCTTGCAGTTACCAGGCCATAAAGAGTAATTTACTTCCCTCACCAAAGTCTATTGCCATGGGTTGGTACAAAATGACTGCCGACATCTGCAAGGGTTCAGGCTTCCTCTTCCTCTTAAGGCTCTGTGGACCCAGCTTCTTCCAAAATCAGCTGTAGGCTGGGATAAATCTCGTTTCTTTCCCAGGGGTCTCTGCCTTGTCTAATGGAAACTTCTCACATTATCTGCTTCTCTGTGTGTTTACTTCCCAGGCTCCAGGATCAAAAACTCCAACCTCCCTTCTCTGCAGTGCAGTTTCTCTGTGAGTCACGGCACATCAACAGGGTGGGGACACAACGTCCTACTGGTGTGGCCCAATCAAAACCTTAATGATCATTTAATCAAGTAAAAGTGACCTCTGAATCCAATATAATCCAATGCCCAGAGGAACAGACCAGTTCACAAACATAATCCAATATCTATTTTTGGAATTCATAAACCATATCAAACTGCAACAATCTTGTATCCCCACTTTGCTTAATTCATTTATTAGCTTAAGGAGTTTTTTTGTGGATTTTTCAGGATTTTCTGTATCTAGGGTCATGTCATCTGCAAACAGAGCAAGTTTTACCTTTTCCAGTTTGGATTCCTTTTATTTCTTTTTCTTGCCTAATATTGAATAGCAGTGGTGATAGTAGGCTTGATCTTTATCTTAGAGGGAAAGCTTTCAGTCTTTCAAAATTATGTAGGATGTTAGTTGTGGGTTTTTCATATATGCCATTTATCATGTTGAGGAAATTTCCCTCTACCCCTAGGTTCTAAGTGTTTTTTAAAGAAGGGATGCTGGATTTTGTCAAATAACTTTTCTGCATCAATTGAGATGATCATATGGTTTTCCCCCTTCATTCTGTTAATGTGGTGCATTACATTAACCAGTTTTCTTATGTTGACCCAAACTTGCTTACCAGGGATATATACCACTTGGTCACAGTACAATAGCAATAACATGCTATTGTATTTGGTTTGCTAATATTTTGTTGAGGATTTTTGCATCTATATTCAAAAGAAATATTGGTCTGTGGTTTTCTTTTCTTGTGGTATCTTTATTTGCCTTCAATCTGAGGGTGACGTTGGCCTTATAGAATGAATTAGGGGGTGTTCTCTCCTCTTCAATTTGTTGGAAGAGTTTGAGCAGAATTGGAGTTAAGTTTTCTTGAATGTTTGGTAGAATTCCCCTGTGAAACATGGGCTTTCCTTGTTAGAAATTTTTGATTACAGATTTAATCTCTTTACTAATAATTGGTTTGTTGAGATCTTCTATTTCTTCTTGAGTCAATGTAGGTAGTTTGTGTGTTTCTAAGAATGTGTCCATTTCATCTATGTTATCTAATTTATTGGTATACAGTTGTTCATAGTATTCACTTATACCCCCTTTTCATTTCTGATTTTTGTTATTTGTATCCTCTCTCTTTTTTTCTTTGTCAGTCTAGCTAAAAGGTTGTTGATGTTGTTGATCTTTTCAAAGAAACAAACTTTGGTTTTGTTGATTCTATCTGTTGTTTTTTTCCCTTTCTATTTCTTTTATCTCTGCTTTAATCTTCGTAATTTCCTTCCTTCTGCTTACTTTATGTTGTACCATATTGAATCTCTTCTCTTTTTTATCTGGGTATATATTTTTTTCATCTCTTTTACTTGTGGTTACCATGGGGTTAAAATCTAACATCCTAAATATAGCAATCATATTTCAATTGCATGAACATATACTTTTCCTATACCCCTAAGTCCCCCCACTTTTTTGTACCTCTTGCCACTTAGACCTTTTTACATTGTATGTCCAAAATTATAGATTTATCGTTACTTTATGCATTTACATTTTAGCACCTGTAGGAAGTAAGAAGTGGAATTACCTCCCAAATAATACCCTATAAATGCTAGTATTTATAATTATCCAAATGGTTACCTTTACCACAGATTTTTATTTCTTTGTGTTGCTTTGAACCACTGCCTATTGTACTTTCTTTTAGTTGAAGAATTGCCTTTAGCCTTTATTATACAGCAGGTCTAGTGGTGTTGAACTCCTTCAGCTTTTGTCTATGTGCGAATGTCTATCTATCCCTCAGTTTTTGGAAGAAAGTCTTGCAGGATATAAAATTCTTGGTTGGAAGTTGTTTCCTCCAGCACTTTATGTATTTCAGCTCACTGCCTTCTAACTTCCATGGTTTCTGACCATAAATTGGCACTCAAGCTATTTGGGACTCCATTGCAACTTTCAGAACTCTCTCCATTTTCTTTGCATTTGATAGTGTAATCAATATATGATGGGGTATATTTTTCTTCATGTTTATCTTATATGGTGTTCTCTGCATTTCTTGGATGTGCATATTCACATCTTTTGCTAATTTTTGGAAGTCCTCTGTCATTATTTCTTTGAATATTCCTTCTGCCCCTTTCTCTCTTTCTTCTCCTTCTGGTATTCCCATGATGTTTATATTGGTATGCTTGACAGTATCTGAGCAGTGGCTTAGGGTATTTTTGCTTTTTATCATTCTTTTTTCTTTCTGCTTCTTAGCTTGACTCATTTCAAGTGTCTTGTCTTCGAGTTCACTGATTCTTTATTTTGTCAGCTGCAGTCTGTTCATGAAACCCTCATCATTTTTCATTTTAGGTAGCATGGTCTTCAACTCCAGTTGTTGTGTTTGTTTTTTTCAAATTTCTATCATTCTACTAAGATTCTCATATTACTCATTTATTGTTCACCTGATATCCTTCAGTTTTTTCTCCATATTTTCCTTCATCTCCTTAAATATTTTTGAAATCATTTTTTCAAGGCCTATTTTTTTTTTTTCTTTTTTCGGTATGTCCCTATTCTGGTCTTCTTCGTTGCTTTATTTTTATTTTTATCCTCTTCTTTTGGATGGGCCATCGTTTCTTATCTTTGTCTTGTACTCTTTTGTTGCATGCTGTATGTTTTAATATTTTAAAATTTTAACTTTGTGATTAATTTTCTGAGATGTCTGTTTCTTAATTTTGTAACCAGCTGGAGATAGGACAAAATTTTTTCTTAAGCTTCAGCCCTATCAGGAAGGTCTGCCCGAGGCATTTGCACTGTGCAGGGTTTTCCCTGTGTTTCTCAGTCAGTGTCTTGTCCTGGGCTTTTGCTTGTTAGATGGTTAGGAGTTCCCCCATTTATAGGAGTTTGATTGTCCCTTCTGTTTCCTGGGAGACAGATTTCTCTTTCCCGGGTGTTTGAGGCTTACAAGCCTTTGCCCCATATTGTCTGCCTCTATAGTTTTTACACTCCTTTCATTGTCTCAAGCTGCTTTTGTGTGGAAGGCAAATTCTTGAAGGAGGGACTCACCAGCAAGGACTTTCCCAAATCAGTTTTTCACAGCTGAAGCAGGGCCAGGGACCTAAAAGGGGGATCCAGAGTGCCCTGGGGAGAGAACCAGTAAGGGTGCCAAGAGCTTCTTTCGCAGCTCCCCAAAGCTGAGCTTTCTTGGCCTGCCCAGCAAAGGCAGCCCTCCAACACATTGTCCCCAAAGGCCTGAGGAAGCATAGAATCTTTAAGTCTCCTCCTCTTCTGCATTTTTCTAGGGCTGTTTGAAACAATGGCTGTCCTCAAAGCCAGGTTCCAGCAATCCAAATTCACTAATCAAAGCCATGATCAGTGATTGGTTATGCCCACTCCTGGTATTGGGGGAGAGGAACCTTGACAGCCAGACGTGAGAGTGAGGGATGGATGCCAGTAGCATGCTGGGCAGAGAAAAACAGTAAAAAAAAATTTACTGTTTTTCACTGAAATTTATCAGCTTCTTCCTCCTGCTCTTCCTTGGTTCCTGTACAGTATTCTTCTGGCCTCCAGAGTTCCAAAATAGTTATTTCAGACTATTATAATAGTTGTTTTCTGCCTGTATAATAGTTGTTATCTAGAAGACTGAGTCTTGAAATTCATCTGCCATCTCCCCACAATCCTTATTTAGATGTGTTAATATATATTTTATTTATTCCTCTTTAAAAAGACTCGATGAAATAGATAGTTTAGTTATTTTACAACTGTAGGAACTGAAAATCATTGTGGTCAGTAACTTGCTCAAAGATGAACTACTAGAATACAATAACAATGGAATTGAACACAGGTCTTTGAATTCATAAATAGGGTTTTTTCAATTAAACAGTGTTGAAAAGATGGATTATCTTTATGGACATCTACAAATACAATAATTTATAAGGGATAAAACAATTCCTTACAAAGTTCAACATCAATATGTGTGGAGGGATCGTTTAAAAGCAAGTGCATAAAAAAACAGGCTATTCCCTTCAAAAATGAGAAGTTCCAGAGAATTTGCACCTGATCATGTATTACACCATCTTTTGTTTCTCCCTTCTCAATAAAAACAGCAAAAATCTGAAATAGTTAAAAGGTTTGAGATATGACTAAAACATCCTTTGTTCTTCCTATGTGTATAAAATACTTTAGGTAACAGGGAACCCCCTTTACAGCAAGCAACTCTGAAGAAAATTCCTCAAAGCAACATCTCTGTTTCTGCAGCTAAAGAGAATGATTTCTTCTTTACAGGAAAATTGTTACTTAGGAAATGCGAATATTAAAATTTCACTATGTTTTTTAAAATATGAGATCATCTAAGTATGTTTCTGACCAAGATGCTCTACTGGTATCACTACCATTTACCATTTACCCTCATATCCAGAAACTGTAGTTTTTTATTCAACAAACATCTATTGACATGAACTATGTGCCAAACACAGTCTAAAGTGTTGTGAAGACTGAAATAAGAAAGATTCATTTCCTGTCCCAAAGAGTTCACATTCTTTTGGAGGAAAAAGGAAAGTTAGTAATATAATATGGGACATGTAATTGTAGATTTGAATTTAAATGAGGTAAGAACACACAAGAGAGAGGAAGTCATTCTGCTGGGAGACTCAGAAACAGTATCACAGATGGGGTAGCATTTAGCATTGCCCTTATAGGACAGATAAGAGGACAAAAGATAGGATGAGACTTTCAAGCATAAGTAAAATCATGGAGGAATAAAAATATGTTATATTTGGGGAATAATGAGAAAACCATTTTGACTTTGAGAGCCTGCTATAGGGAATGCAGTCAGAGCACACGAGGGCATGGATTATAGTAGTAGAGAAAAGCAAATGAGTTTAAGGAATGTTTCAGAGAATATGGGATTTGATTGAATGTAGAAGTGTGAAGAGAGAGCTACCAAATGAGCCTCTAGAGTTTTTGTTTTGTTTTATTTTAATATGGAAATCCAAATAATTGTTTTTTTATTGAGAGAAGATACAGAGGAGAAGACATATCAAGAAAGACAATGATAATGAGTTCCAATTTGGGTATCTTAACTGAAAGGTGTTCTGGATGGTAATAATATATTGATAGATTCTGCTTTGTTATAACATAAGGAGCTCTGGAAAAGGTTTTCTTCATTGTCCTGACCATAACAGCTTCAGTATTATCACTTACGCTTGTATTGTCTTTTACATTGTTCTCTAAAAATACTACAAAAAGGGTCAAAGAAGAACTCATCTGTATCTGTGAATCTATTTCATCAGGTAATTTTCCAGGATCCAAGGGATGGAATCAGTTTGAGCATACCCGATCTCTGAAGAGGGAAAAGGACATTGAATACTTGGGAAACTGCCAGAAAGAACACAGGATGGGGTATTGAAATCAAACTCTATTGAACTTACTAGGTTGCTCTGGGACAGCCCAACAAATCAGCAAATCTCTGATAACTCTGTACATGTTTACTATATTCTTGAAAACCTAATATTTGAGAACCTACTGTGTCAGATACTTTAAAAATGTATCATATTTTATCTGCACCACCTTTGTCCATACTGCAGTTAATAACAGCATTTTCCAAAAATGCAGACTGAAGATCTAAAGATTTAGGAAACCTACCTAAGGTCAACTAGGAGTGCATCATAAAATGTGATTATCTTATTCCATACATGGACACAAATCCTCCTAACAAAAATTCTAATAATAATTTACACTTTAAGGAATTTTTCTTGTGGACAGTGATTTATATTTATGAACCATAAGATTACTTTATGTTTTCCTTTCCAGAGTTAAATCTTCATTTTCATGTTGACACCTTCAGAGTATTCAAAGAGATATACTTGTGTTGTGGAGAACTATTCAATAGCATCTTGTTGGTTGTGAGTAGTTTAGCATTGCAGTATTTTGGCTTTAAGGGAACAGCTGTATGGAGGCTTCTAAGGAATTACAGAGCCTCTTTAAAAATCATTGGCAACTCAGCAATCATATCACACTAAGTGTTGACTAACTTGAAGAACTTGTCAAAGAAGGTATAAGAATAAGAATTAAGGTGGAGCGGGCAACACCATCCCAGAAGGTGGAGTGGGCATCGCAATCCCCAAATCCTCAAGACTGGGGAATGAACTATGGACTAAAGTAGATTTACTGGTATTCTACTATAGACTTATTGTGATTCTAGCAATTGAAGAAACTATATTATGCATATACAGGCAGTGGCCACTAGAGGTTCTGGGGGCAGGGAGAGAGAAACACAGGTGAATTATGGGGGCATTTTGGGGACTTGAGAATTCTCCTGAATGACATTACAATGACAGATATGGGCCATTACATATCTTGCCATAACTTACAAAATTGTGCTGGAGAGAGTGTAAACTACAATGTAAACTATAATCCATGCTTAATGGCAATGCTCTAAAATGTTTTCATCAATTATAATGTCCCACACTAATGAAAGATGTTGTTAATGTGGGAAAATGTGGGAGGTGTAGAAAGTGGGGCATAAGGGAATCCCCTATATTTTTATGTAACATTTATGTAATCTAAATACCTTTTCTAAAAAATAAATAAATAATATATTTTTAAAAAAGAATTACCCATTTTCCCACTTGCATTCATTTAAATTTTTGTAATCTTAGAAAATCTTTCCACTGGCAAGTTGTAGAGTTTCCTCCTCAGGCTTGCCTTGTTCAAAATTTTCATCAATGATTTGTTTTAGGAAATAGACAACGTGATAATCAATAACCATTTCCACAGATGACTCAAAACAGCAGAAAAATAAATGTACTAAATACCTGAATCAGGGTCCAAGGGTTTTTTGGACAGGCAGGAAGTATAAGTCAAAACTGAAAAGTTGAAATCTAATTGGTTCAATTGTAAAGCCAGGAGCTTTATATAGGTCCCAAGCATTAGGTCCAGTGATGGGCTGTAAAAAGAAAGCTCTACATATATAGTAGAGTTTTTGAGACATCAACTTGTGCTTTGTTGTCATTGATATAAAGATCATTGGGAAACATTTTTGTCCTCCTTATACAGGAAATCTTTATAGTTTGAGTCTAGGCTCATTCACTGAAATTAACCTTTAACAGCTCTTATATTTCTGGGACAAAAACAATTGCCAGATATCCACCTGGTAAATCCTAAAGAAAGCTAAAGCTTGGAATGCAAGAAAGAACTGGACCAACCCAGAAACAGTGAAATCAGTGTCATGAGTCCAAACAATAAGGTATGAGGGTTGTAGGAGCTTAACACCAAAAGATCTGTGGCAAAAGATGTCCATACATACATGTGGCATGGAAGGAATAGGTGGATACAAATCAAACTGATGACATGATCTTGGACAAAGAGCATGTCAGCAGCAACAATGATGGGCCAAAAATTATAGGTCTTTTCTCTGTTTTCAAAGTAAGAGCTAAGCCTTCCAGATCTATATGTGATCTTGAAGAGGAGTAATCAGAAATATTACAGGTATAATTTATTGACATATGAGGATTGACATGGAATTAACACACCGAGATCAAAGCCATGTACTATTTTTTTTTTCCCAAATCGGTTACTTTTACAAATTATTATTGTCTTTAAAGAAGATTATTTTTAAAGATTACGTAAATGTTACATCACAAATATAAGAGATTCCCATATACCCCTCCCACATTTCTCTGCATTAATGACATCCTTCATCGATGTGGCACATCTGTTACAATTGATGGACATGTATTGAAGCATTGCTACTAACCATAGTTTATATTATGGTTTACACTTTGCACAGCACAATTGTGTACGTTTTGACAAAATGTATAATGGCCTGGATCCATCAATGTGTCAAGGTCATGAAGAACAATTTCAAAGTACCAAAATGCTCCATGTCACACTTATTCTTCCCTTTCCCTTCCCTGAGAACCTCTGGTGACTGCTGCCTTTATATCATATTACAAGTTCTTCCAATACTAGAATAATAAGTCTACTTTAGTCCATAGTTGCAATCCTTCTTTATGTTTGTTCGTTCCTCAATCTTGAAGATTTTGGGATGTTGATGCCCACTCTGCTTCCTATTGAGAGAGGACTTAGATCCCATGGGGAAGATGAGTGGAAATGTCTTGCTTGCAGTTGTAGATACTCTCTGTTTTTTGGAATAAGCGTTGTCCATCATCATCCTTTTGTTAATTGTCCTGAGTGAGTCCGATGAATTGGAAGATAGGTAGTGGCTGCAGCTCTGCTGAGATTCAGATCAACCAGCCTATGAACAACCAGAAGATTTAAGTCTCTGGTACATGTATTTAATGGTTATAGTGCTAATTATAAGTTCAAATAAAAAGGGCATAAGAACCATGTGTAGGAAGATTATAAATGAGTCTAACTCTGATACACTAGGGGGATAGGTTATCATATATTCCAAGGTAAGGCCCACTGAGAGGGTGCTGAATTCATGGGGCTGTCTGCATTGCCTATAGTGTCCAGGTATCCCTAGAGCCCTCAGAAACCACCCTGTTTGAGGCACTGTTTGCTGCAGGAGTCAGTAAGATTCTCCTAAGAATGCAGAAGTGTAATCTCTGGAATGACCTCATGACTCACTTTGAAATCTCTTAGCCTTAAAAACTAATTTGTATTTAATATTTCCACCCTTTGGTCAAGGTCTTTTTCCAAATGCATCGCTAGTTGTCACTTGGTAATAATCCCTTGGTGCCAGGGGAGCTCATTCCTAGGAGTCATTTCCCGCACCAGGGGGATGGTAGTACGTTTATATGCGGAGTTTGGCTTAGAAAGAGGTCACATTTAAGCAATAAGGAGGTTTTCAGGAGGTAACTCTTAGGTAATTATATATTATACTAGGCTAAGTCTCAATTCCACAAGTACAAGCATTAATATCAAGGGCCTGGCACATTGGTTTGTCCTCCTTCACTAAGCACTACCTGTGTACTCTAGGAATTCTTGCCACTCTATTAGAGAATGTGGCAGGAGTCCCCAGTGATGGAGTTTCAATCACAGGCCATGACTACTGACAGTAAGCACATCACTTTGGAATGTAGGAGACACCCTGGAATGTAGGAGATAAGAGCCTAGTCTCAAGATAATGAGATAGGATCTTATAGTAGCTGGGTGGGGAAACATCCTGAGCTTCTATTGAGTATTTTGTATGTTAGATAAAATTTACAACATCTGCTACATGCTGGAATGTAAACCCTTCAAGACTTGCTGGTTTTAGTAAAATGTAAACTGTCAAGTATCTATTGCCTTTGGATATGCGCATATGTATTTTGATTGGTCAAAAACCAAATAAAAGCCACACTCTATGGTGTGGCTGGGCTCTTCTCTCCATTTTGGACAGAGAGTCCCCTGATCCCAGTTATTTCTTCTCTTTGTCTTATTCTTTCTTTCTCATTAGCGGCACCGTTTTCACGGACCCAGTTCCTGACTGGCAACACCCCAAGTTGGGAATTCAATATCCTTTCAGTTATTGTGTGGATCTCCAACCACTGAGACAACACCCCACGAACACATCAACACAGTCATATTCCATAGAGGCATGCCCCTGGTACATCCCTCCGCCCACTTCCCCCCACCGCTGACACCCCATCCACGATCTTCCCCTGCTCCAGTTGTGACTCTTCTGCAATCCAAAATCTCTCCAAAAACAAAGCCAAAAAATAAATAAATAAAAATTATAAAGATAAGAAATTTTAAAATTAAAAATTTAAATGAAAATTTTAAAAAAATTTTTTTTGCTTTGTCTTTCATTCCTGTAAAATCTGTTAACTTTTATGTACAGTGATAATTACTTCTGTATGTTCACCCAGTGTCTTATTTTCTTCATTTTATTTTCAAAGAAGCTTTAGGTAGCAGAAAAGTCACATAGAAAATATAGGGGCTTCCAGAGAGTGGATGTAGCTCAGTGGTTGAGAGACTGCATCCTATGTATGAGGTCCCAGATTCAATCCCAGGTAACCACTTGAAAAAAAAAGAAAGGAAAGGAAAGGAAAGGGAAGGGAAGGGAAGGGAAGGGAAGGGAAGGGAAGGGAAGGAAAGGAAAGGAAAGGAAAGGAAAGGAAAGGAAAGGAAAGGAAA
>JAKSZT010054462.1:8426305-8539964 GCA_026826555.1 Tolypeutes matacus | reverse complement strand
GGAAAGGAAAGGAAAGGAAAGGAAAGGAAAGGAAAGGAAAGGAAAGGGGATTCCCATCTACCCCACTTCTCACCCTCTCACATTTTCCACTATTAATAACACCTTACATGAGTATGGTACATTTGTTACAATCGATGAACAAATAGTGATGCATTGCCACTAACCATGGTCAGAGGTTTCCATTATGGTTCACATTCTATACTGTACAATTTTATAAGTTCTAACAAGATGCATAATGGCCTATATCCATCATTGCAAAATCATTCAGATCAATACCAATGCCCTAAAATTTCCCCATTCTCTATCCATTATTCTCTTCCCCTCCCCTCGGGACCCATGGTAGCAATTTTTGAAGAATAAGTTTCATAGTTACATGCAATAATTTTGAAGGCTTGACATATTGGTTTGTCCTCTTGTATTAGACACTACTTATGTTCTCAAGAGATTCTTGGCCCTCTATTTGAGAACCTTGCAGGACTCCCCAGGATGGGAGTTTAATATTTTCTTATTTATTGTGTGGGTCTCCACCCACTGATACAACATATTATGACAAAATTATCACTAACACACTCCCTAGAAGCCTGCCCCAGCTGTGCACTGTCCTGAATGCCCCCCATCCAATACCCTAAACCAGTAACCTTTCCTTGTTGTATTGCCATAAGAGTATTCCCAACTTTGTACTTTCAACCACATACCCGCCAATCCCCAGTATTCACCTGATCCCTCCCCCAACCTTCCCCCCAGTTCCAACCCGCCCTCGCCACTCTACCCCACTGTCAGACCTGCACCACCCAACCCTATAATATCACTACACTCCTGTCATATTCCTTTACTGCCCAAGTACACACATCCACCTTATCATAGATTTTGCCCATATGGCTGTTGGCTCACAACCTTCTTCTCCCCTTCTCTTTCCCGTAAACCCATCTTCCAGACAATAGTTCTCTGAGTCTGCTCAATTTACTTGATTCATATGAGTGAGATCTTGTAATATTTGTCTTCAATTCCTGGCTTGCTTCATTCAACATAAGGTCCTCAAGATTCATTCATGTTATCCCATGTGTTAGCACTGTATTCCTTCTAACAGCTGAGTAATATTCCATTGTATGTATGTACCACATTTTGTCCATTCATCTGTTGATGGGCATTTGGGTTGATTCCAACTTTTGGCAATAGTGAATAATGCTGCTGTGAACATTGGTGTGCCTGTATCTGCTTGTGTCCCTGCTTTCAATTCTTCTGGATATATACCCAGCAGTGAGATTGCTGGATCATATCGCAGTTCTAAAGTTAGCTTCCTGAGAAACTGCCAAACCATCCTCCACAACGGCTGTACCATTTTACATTCCCACCAGATGAGGTTTCCCTTTCCTCCACATCCTCCCCAACACTTGTAGTTCTCTGTTTTTTAAATAGCTTCCAGTCTAAGAGGTGTAAGGTGATATCTCACTATAATTTTGATTTGCATTTCCCTAATAGCTAATGATATTGAGCATATTTTCATGTGCTCTTTAGCAATTTGTATTTCCTCTTTGGAAATGTGTCTATTCAAATTTCTTGCCCATTTTTAAAATGGGTTGTTTTGTCTTTTTATTTTTCAGATGTAGGATTTCTTTATATATGCTGGACATTAAGCCCTTATCAGAAAAACGATTACCAAGTATTTTCTCCCATTTACTTGGTTACAATTTCACTTTCTTGGCAAACTTTTTATTATTTATTTATTTATTTAATATTTATGCATTCCCTCCACCCTTGCCGCTTGTGCTTGTTGTCTGCTTTCTGTGTCCATTTGCTATGTGTTTCCTCTGTGTCTGCTTGTCTGCCCTTTGTTGCGTCATCTTGCTGTGCCATCTCTCCATGGGTGCGGGCCATCAGCTCTCCACAGGCACGGGCATGGGCCATCAGCTTTCTGCGGGCGCAGGCCAGCTTGCCCTCACCAGGAGTCCCGGGAACTGAACACAGGACCTCCCATAAGGTAGACAGGAGCCCAACCACTTGAGCCACATCTGCTTCCCTTGACAAACTCTTTTGAAACACAAAAGTTTTTAAAATTGAGGAGGACCCATTTACCTGATTTTTCTTTCATTGCTCATGCTTTGGGTGTAAAGTCTATGAAACCATTTCTTATTACAAGGTCTCAGAGATGCTTCCCTATATTATCTTCTAAGTGTTTTAGGGTCTTGGCTCTTATATTTAGATTTTGATCTATCTTGAGTTAATTGTTATATAGGGCATGAGATGGTGATCCCCTCTCATTGTTTTAATATGGATATCCAGTTTTCCCAGCACCATTTGTTGAAGAGGTCATTCTGTCCATTTGAGTGGACTTGGTGGCCTTGTCAAATATCATATATGTCAGGATCTATATAAGAACCCTCAGTTTGGTTCCATTGGTCAGTATATCTCTCCTTGTGCCAATACCATGCAATTTTGACCAACATAGCTTTGTAGTGTGCGTGAAAGTCAGGTAGAGTGATTCCTCCAATTTTGTTTTTCTTTTACAACATGTTTTGACTATTAGGGGCACCTCACCTTTCCATATATATTTCATAATTGGCTTTTCTGACTCACTAAAAAAAATGCTGTTGCAATTTTTATTGGAATTGCCTCAAATGTGTAAATCAATTTGGGTAGGACAGACATCTTAATGATGTTTAGTCTTCCAATCCATGAACACAGAATTCACTTCTATTTAGGTCTTCTTTGATTTCTATTTACAATGCTGTGTAGTTTTCTATGTACAAGTCCTTTGCATATTTAGTTGTTTATTCCTAGATATTTGATTCTTTCAGCTGCTATTGTAAATGGAATTTTTTCTTGATTTCCTCCTCAGATTGCTCTTTATTGGTGTACAGAAATACTAATGATTTTTTCTGATTAATCTTATATCCTGCCACTTTACTGAACTCATATATCAGCTTTAGGAGCTTTGTTGTATATTTTTCAGGACTTTCTACACATAGGATCATGTCATCTACAAATAGTGAAATTTTACATCTTCCTTTCCAATTTGGATGCCTTTTATATCTTTTTCTTGCCTAAGTGCCCAAGGTACTAGAAGTAAGTACTTCTAACACAATGTTAAATAAGAGTAGTGACAGTGGGCAACCTTGTCTTGTTCCAGATTTAGAGGGAAAGATTTTAGCATTTCATCATTGAATTTGATGATAGCTGTGGGTTTTTCATATATACCCCTTTACTGTGTTGAGGAAGTTTTCTTCTATTCCTATCATTTGAAGTGTTTTTACCCAGAAAGGATGCTGTATTTTGTCAAATGTTTTTTCTGAATCTATAGAGATGATCATGTGATTTTTTTTTCTTTTGATCTGTCAATGTGGTGTATTACATTGATTGATTTTCTTATGTTGAACCATCCTTGCATACCAGGGATGAAACTCACTTGATCACGGTGTATAATTTATTTGTTGTGTTGTTGAATACTATTAGCAAGCATTTTGTTGAGGATTTTAGCATACAGGTTCATTAGATATTGGTCTGTCATTTTCTTTTCTTATGACATTCTTACATGTCTTTAGTATTAGGGTGATGTTGGAATCATAGAATGAGTCAGGGAATGTTCCCTCCACTTCTGTTTTTTTGGAAGAGTCTAAGCCATATTGATGCTAGTTATTTCTGAAATGATTGGTAGAATTCACCTGTGAAGCCATCTGGGCCTCGGTTCTTCAAATTTGGGAGATTTTTGATGACTAATTCAATCTCGTTACTTGTTATTGGTCTGTTGAGTTCATCAGTTTCTTCTTTTGTCACTGTAGGCTGCTTGTGTGTTTCTAGAAATTTGTCCATTTCATCTAAATTATCCATCTTTCTGGCATACAATTTTTCAAAGTATCCTCTTATGATACTATTTATTTCTGTGGGATCAGTAGTGATATCCCCTCCCTCATTTTTCTTTTATGTATTTGCATTTTCTCTCTCTTTTTCTTTCTTAGTCTAGCTAAAAGCTTGTCAATTTTATTAATATTCTCAAAGAACCAGTTTTTGGTTTTGTTAATTTTTTTCTAGTGTTTTTTTATTCTCAATTTCATTTAGCCCTGCTCTAATCTTTCTTATTTCCTTCTTTTTGTTTACTTTGGTATTAATTTGTTGCTCTTTTCTAGTTCATCCTTGATTAGTTAGGTCTTTGATTTTACCTCTTTCTTCTTTTTTTATATAGGCATTTATGGCTATAAATTTCCCTCACAGCAGTGCTTTTCCTGCATCCCATAGGTTTTTATATGATGTGTTCTAATTTTCATTCATTTCAAGGTAGTTAATGATTTCTTTTGAAATTCCCTTCTTGACCCATAGATTGTCTAAGAGTGTATTGTTTTACTTCCATATCTTTGTGCCTATTCTTGTTCTCTGCACCTTATTAATTTCCAGCTTCATTCCATTGTGGCAGAGACATTACTTTGTACAATTTCAACTTTTCTGAATTCATTGAGACTTATTCTGTGGCCTAGCATGTGCTCTATCCTGGAAATTGATCCGTGTGTGCTCAAGAAGAATGTATATCCTGCTATATTTGGGTGAAATGTTCTGTATTTCTATTAGGTCTAAATCCTCAATGTATTATTCAAGGTTTCTTTTTCTTTATTGACCCTCTGTTGAGATATTCTGTCTAATGGTGATAATGGTATATTAAAGTCCCCCACTATAATTGTAGAGGCATCTATTTCTTCACTTTTTTTCCAAGGTTTGCCCTCTGTATTTTGGGGCAAATTGGTTAGGTGCATAAATGTTTATGATTGTTCTTTCTTCTTGATAGTTTACCCCCTTTTAATAACATATAGTGTCCTTCTTTGTCTCTTAAAATAGTTTTGCACTTAAATTCTTTTTTTTTTCTGATAATAGTATAACTATTCCCACCTTTTTTTTTTTTTCTTTTGGTTATTGCTTGCAGGTAAAATTGTTTTCCAAAAATTCACTTGCAACCTCCTTGTGTCCCTGGGTCTAAGGTGAGTTTCTTGTAGACAGCATATAGATGAGTCAGATTTCCTTATCTATTCAGCCATTCTGTGTCTTTTGATTGGAAATTTTAAGCCATTAATATTCAATGTTAATACTGTCATGGCAGTACTTATATTAGCCATTTTATCTTTTGGTTTGTATATGTCATATTTTGTTTTTATTTCTCTTTTTTATCTTTTTAGTTATTCTTACTAATAATCTTCCTTTCTACCCTCTCCTCCAACCCTCTCTTTTCTGTTGTGTTTTTTTTTTTTTCCTTTCAACCTGCAGAACTCCCTGCAGTATTTCTTGAAGAGCAGGTTTCTTGTTGACAAACTCTCTTCATTTCTGTTTGTCAGTGAATATTTTGAACTCTCCCTAATTTTTGAATAACAGCTTTGCTGGATACAGAATTCTTGGCAGGGAGTTTTTTATGTTTGTTTTTGTTTTTGTTTTTTTCCTTTAGCATGGTTTCAGACAAGAAGTCAGCACTTAATATCATCGAGCTTCCCTCGTATATGATGGATTTCTTTTCTCTTGCTGGTCTCAGTATTTTCTCTTTGTCTTAAGCATTTGACAATTTGATAAGTGTATGTCTCTGTGTAGGCCTGTTAGGATTTACTGTTTGGAGTGTGCTGCATTTCTTTGATATGCACATCTATGTCCCTCAAAAGAGTTGGGAAATTTCAGGCATTGTTTCCTTCAACAATCCTTCTGCCCACTTTCCTTTCTCTTCTCCCTCTGGGATGCCTATAATGTGTAAGATTGTTCATTTCATGTTGTCATTCAATTCCTTGAGTACTTGATGAATTTTTTCTATCTTTTTATCTATCTGTTCTACTATCTGTGTGATATCAGATTTACTATCTACGATGTCACTAATTCTTTCCTCTGCCTGTTCAAATCTGTTGTTATGTACTTCAATGTATTTTTTATTTCTTGCATTGGGCCATTCATCACCATCAGATTGATTATCTTTTTATGTGTGCTCACAATTTCTTCAGTACATTCTCATAGTGTCTCCTAAATCCTTTATCTCTTCCTTCACTTCATTAAGTTGGTTCATGATATTTGTTTGGACATCCTTGATTACTTGTTCCATGATCTGCATCTCCTCCTGGTTTTAGTTCGTTCATTTGACTGGGCCATGTCTTCCTATTTCTTAGTATGGTTCGTAATTTTTTGTTGGTGTCTAGGCATCCATTTGTTTCGATGGGCTTATTCAGATGGTAAGCTTCTCTTTCTAATCTAGAGTATTATTTTATTTTGTTTTGTGTTAAGTTTCTTCTTTGAGACTTGGTTCCACTTATTCTATCACCTTGTAGTTGTCCATGTTCCCTTGAAATAATAAGACCATAGAAAAGGAAAGAGAGAAGAGAAATACAATAATAGTAAAGTAATAGTAATAATTTAAAAGCTAGAATAGGAACCATAAAAGAGCCATGAAAAAATAAATAATAAGAGTGAAAACTCATAAAAATAGAAAGGAATAAGAATTTAAAAGATAGAATAAAAAAATGAAGCAAGAAAAAATAGAATAAAAGAAATGACCAGAAAGATGAGAAGAGAAGAAGAAGAAAATGAAGCCCAAACATTGGATGGTGGAATGAATTATAAGCAATGGAAGAGGGAAAAATGAAAAAAGAAAAGTAATAAAGAAACTAAGGAGAAAAAAAGAAGGAAAAGGAAAAAAAAAGGAAACTAAGAAAGCAAAAATCAAAAAACAACTCAGGAAAAACAGGCTTCCCTCTTATACCACTAGGAACCATCTCAGGCTGCTTGTGCTCACCAATCAATCACCCTGCAACCTACCCTCCACAGGTAAGGTACCCAGTTTTTGCAAATAAAATAAATAAATAAATAATAATAATAAATATAAAATAACGGATCAAAAAACCTAAAACAAAAAAATATCAGTCTATAAATTCCCTGTCCCAAGATGCTGACTGGATGCCTGACAACCTGATGGATCACTCACTGGATCCCTTCTCTTAGGAGATGCTTAGAATTGAAACAATGACCTACTATATGTGAAGCAGGCTTTCCTCTACTGAGCTATACCCATTCCACAGGTTAGGTAAGTTTCTGAAAGGCCTCTCCACCCTCTTTTCCTCAGGCAAGTTGGACTTTTAACAGCTTGTACCTTTCCAGGCAGCGGCAGAGGCGCCTCCACTGCTGCTGCTGCTGCTTACTCTCTCTCTCTCTCTCCCTCCCGCCCTCTCTCTCTCTCTCTCTTGCTGGTTAGGCTCCTGTCCACCTACCCTCACTAACCTAGTTCTTCTCTCTCCCAGCATGGTTGGGTGTGACAGCCTGCCTGCTCAGATGTTCCCTCCCCTCTCTCTGGGGCTGCTTCAGTGTTGCCTGGGGTCTTTTTTGAGATTCAAAAGGGGTTCAGCTGGCCAGTCTCACTGAAGAGAAACCATTCTCTGCCCTCTGCCAGACTCCTCTTCTTCCCAAGGAAGAGAACCTTTTTTCCCCACTTAATGGCTGCAATTAGCCAGGAGTTTTACCAAGGCTCTTCGCCTTGAGGGTGGGGTATATGTGCTATTCCCAGCCACAGGGGTAAAGTAACTCACAGTTTTCATTTTGCCTCTTTGTCCCTCCATCTTTCTCCCACCTGGATGATGCACAGTACTCTCCTGGTATGATGATGCACAGTACTCTTCTGGTATGCATATCCCCAAAGCAGCTCTTTCAGATATCTTTTTGCCCTTCCTCCAGTGTTTTTATGAGAGAGTTGAGCCCTGCCTACCTACTCTGACACTAGGTCCATGTGCTATTTCTTGTATTACAATTTCATGAACAAAATACAAATCCCCTAGCCTCATTTTAAGAACTGTTTTTGCTCTTAAATTGATTACAAATTTGGTGAAATGCAACAAACAACCCCTTCCTCTGGAAAAATATTTTTTCAGACTCAATTTGCAGATTCAACATGATCCTAATCAAAATTCCAACAACCTTCTTTGCAGAAATGGAAAAGCCAATTATCAAATTTATTTGGAAGGATAAGAGGCCCAAAAGAGCCAAAAACATCTCGGAAAAGAAGAACAAAGTTGGAGGACTCACACTTCCTGACTTTAAAGCATGTTACAAAACCACAGTGGTCAAAACAGCATGGTATTGGCACAAGGATAGACATATTAACCAATGCAATCAAATTGAACATTCAGAAATAGTTCCTCTCATCTTTGGTCTATTAGTTTTGACAAGGCTGCCAAGTTCACTCAGTTGAGAAAGAATTTATCTTCAATAAATGGTGCTGGGAGAATTGTATATCCATATGCAAAAGAATGAAAGAGGACCTCTATCTTACTATATACAAAAATTAAGTCAAAATGGATCAAAGACCTAAATGTAAGAACCAGGGTTATAAAATTCCTAGAAGAAAATGTAGGGAAGCATATTTAGGGTCTTATGTTGTGAGAAAATACCTGGAAACCACATATCTGATAAGGGTTTAATACCCAGAATATATAAAGAAATCCTACAACTCAACTATAAAAGACAACACAGTTTTAAAATGTGCTAAAGATTTGAATAGACATATCTCCAAAGAGGATATACATATGGCTAAAGATTCTCAATGTCACTAGCTATTAGGGAAATGCAAATCAATCAAAACTACAATGATAACATTTTATACCCACTAGAATGTCTACTATTTAAAAAAAAAAAAAAAACAGAAATCTACAAGTGTTATAGAAGATGTGGAGAAATAGGAACACTCATTCATTGTGAGTAGCAATGTAAAATGGTGTAGGCACTGTGGAAGACAGTTTGGCAATTCCTTTGGAAACTAAGTATAGAATTACCATATGACTTGGCAATCCCACTACTAGGTATATACTCCGAAGAACTGAAAGCAAGGACTTGAAAACATGTTTGCATACCCATATACATAGCAACATTATTCACAATTGTCAAAGGGTGGAAGCAACCCAAGTGTCCAACAATTGAGGAATGGATAAATAAATTGGGGTATATACATACAATGGAATATTATTCAGTCATATAAAGTAATGAAGTCCTGAAACACGTGACAACATGGATGTATCTTGAGGACATTTTGCTGAGTGAAATAAGCCAGATACAAAAGGACAGATATGTATAATCTTGCAGCCATGAGCTAATTTTAATAAGCAAACTCATAGAGTTAGAATCTAGAATATAGTTATCAAGGGATAGGTTGGGATTAGAGAATGGGGAGTTGATGTTTAATTTGTACAGAATTTCTATTTAGGTTGATTGTAAAAGTTTGTCAATAGATGGTGGTGACAGTAGCATATTATTATTTTTTTTTTTTTTTTACAAAGCACCTCAGCTATTTATTTATTTATTTTTTAACTTTATTTTGTACATTTAATAATTGAAAACATAAACAATTAAAAACTAAAAAGTAAATACAGATGAATAAATATATACATTTCTCAATTAAATGTAATGGACACATGTAAATTTTTTTTTTTTGAATCAAACAATATATTACACAATATATTTGGTTCATAGTAACGCATTCATACAGTATTTGTCCTTTTGTGTCTGGCTTGCTTCACTCAACATAATGTCCTCCAGGTTCATCCATGTTGCCATATGCTTTATGACTTCATTTCTTCTTACAGCTGCATATTTAGGGAAATGCATATCAAAATTACAATGAGATATCATTTCACACCTATCAGAATGGCCACTATTCAAAAGACAGAGAACTACCAGTGTTGGAGAGGATGTGGAGAGATAGGAACACTTCTTCACTGTTGGTGGGAATGCAGAATGGTACAACCACTATGGAGGACTGTCTGGCAGTTCCTAAAGAAGTTGAATATAGACTTGCCACGTGACCCTGCAATACCACTACTGGGTATATACCCGGAAGAACTGAGAGCAGTGACACGAACAGACATCTGCACACCGATGTTCATAGCCACATTATTCACCATTGCCAAAAGCTGGAAACAACCCAGGTGTCCATCAACAGACGAATGGATAAACAAACTGTGGTCTATTCACACGATGGAATCGTAGCATATTATTATGAGTGTTGTTAACAACACCAAATTGTGACTAGGTGAAAGTGGCTAAAAGGGGAAACTTTAGGTCGAGTATGTTACTAGAATACAAATTAAAGGATAAAACTTGTGACTGTACAACACAGTGACTCCTGTTGTACACAATGGAGTAAAGTTAATAGAACAAGTATAAGAATATTCTTTCATGAATTACAACAAATATATAACACTAATACAAAGTGTTAATAATAGGGTGGTATATGGAAAAAGATACACCTAATGTGAACTATGAATAACAGTTAATCGTACTATTTTAATAATCATTAAACATTTGTAACAAAGGTAACTACTGTTAAAAATTTAGTGCAATTACAAAAAAAGTGCTACCCTCATTTGTAACAAACGTTTATACCAATACAAGGTACGGGCTGTGCGGTGGTGTATGGGAATCCTGTATTTTATGCATGATGGGTCTGTAAACCCACAGACACACACAAAAATCCACTGGAATGCTTTTTTAAGAAATGCAAACAATGGTTCTCTCCAGGTCATGAAATCATGGATCATCTCTTTTTTCTTTCTATTTCCATATTTTAAATTTTTCTCTAGTGATCATTATTTAATAAAAAAGAATAATAAGAAAAAAATACTATCACAAACAGAAGATAAAAATATTTTACATGCATTTTTGGTCAGATAGTTTTAAAATACTCACAGGTACAATAATAGAAATTGTGCATAATGAGAACAAAATATATGCTGAAAATGGTAAATAAGCATGTAAAGGACTCTTGGCCCAGGTTCTGTCATACAGTAAGCTTAATTATTATTTCCAAAATATAGTTCATAACAAAGTGACCTCATATATAGAAAGACAGCATGATATGGTGAAAAGTACTAAGATTTTGAAGTTAGACTTTCAACTATAAGTTTATTTCTTCATTTAGAAAGTGGTAGAAGACTATATGTGACATGTATATACAAGGATTTGGTGAAGTAAAAGGTATATAAGGAGACTGGCACAAAGTGAGGGCTCAATAAGCTATTCCTATATATATCTCATAAGAAACATGTTTAGACTTTTCAGTTTTAACTACCTTTTTTCAAGTTAAGACACTACTCTTTCTTGAAGAGATTATTTTGTAAATATATGACTGTAACATTAAAATACATATGGCTTAATAGAGCAATAAGGCGGTAGGAATTATTTCTGAGAACTCTCTTACAGTCAGATTGAAGTAAATTTGCTTGCTCACTATGTGATCTCAAACAGATTACATGAAATGTTTTTCCTCTCTCAAACCAGCTGTACAATTAGGTGGAGGCAAAACCCCAATAAAAAACAGATGCTGCCTGCTCCAAGAACAAGTTTATCCCGGGAACATAATTTCAAGGTCTGAAGCATGGGTTATTTCCCCAAAGCAACACAATTGTTGATCACGTTTAGATTCCCAAGAACATTATTTGAAAAAGCCTGCTGACAAAATTGATTAGTGTATTTCAGCCGTGACAGGTGCTTAGTCAAACTGGTTTTAGCTCCTCAGGGAAAATGTGGAAAACCAAAATACCTGAATGGTTAAGACTGGATTCTCGCCTATAGGATTTCTCTAATTAATAAAATAAAATGAAATATATATGAGAATGATTGATTTTTGTTTTCAGTTTAATCAAAATGTATTTTTGTTTTATTGGTCCATCTATTCTTATGGAAGTATTGCCCTGGCATTCTAAGCAAACCCAGAAATGTTGTGCCTATTTTAAAAGAACCTTTACCTATTTTGCCCACTTTTGACCTCAAAATAATAACTTTAACAATAAGGTAGATCATCCAGTTCAGGTATTTATATTTAACAATGGTGTGAAATGGTTATTTAACATGAAACTTAATGAAGACTATAAAGTTATTTAATAATAAACATGGAATCCATAGTCCATAATAAGATCTATATACAGTTGATAATGGTCAATCAATCATTTATAGTAGATTCTAATATCAGCCTCTAGCTCTTCTTCCCTGAGAAATTGGTGAAAACCTTGCCCAGGTTGGCTAAAGGATTTTTAATAGCTGGTGTGGGAGGCAAATCCATTTAGATCACCATCTCATACCACACATAGAAATAAAAGCCAAATTATTAAAAAGCGAAGGATAAAAAAAAGCAAATGATTAAATTAAAACCTAAAAGAAAGTGTAATTAATCATATCTCTAAAGAGGGAAAATTCTCCAAACTTAAAAATTATTTTTTAAAAGGCATAAAATAAAATATTCATAGATTTAACTATATAGCATCACTTGTATGCCAACAACACAGCTAGGGTGAAACTGGGAACTTTCTAGAGAGAGAGAATTATCTGTGCAGAGGTTCTCAATGACGGTACATTCCAGAACCAGAGACCAGTGTATCAGGAGCTCAGTGAGTGAGGGGAAAAAGGTAGAGGGTAAGTGCATTCTGCAGGCTCTCCTCGGCTGTGGTAAGGACTTTACATTCTATTTTGTGTAAAATGGAAGTTATTGAAAATTTTTAAGCAAAGGAGATATGTGACATGACATGTTTTAAAATCAATTTTACTTCTCTCTGGAGAATTAATTGGAAAGTGTCAAGAATGGAAATACGCAAACTTGTGAGGAGAATTGTTTGTTTACTGTCCAGTCAAGATATGATGTTAGCCTGGGCTATAGTGATGGCTCTGGAAAGTAGAAAACAGTGGATGGGACTTAGGTATAATTTGGAGATAGAATTGTCAGGACTTGCTGATGGATTGATTATGATTGCTTAATGAGAGAGAAGAAAACAAGAATGACTTCCAGGATTTGGTCTTGAGTAGCTGGATGGAAGGGGCATTTGCTCACTATTTCTTCAAAAAAAGAAGGGATACCATATTTCTACACAATTGCATATGCTATTCCTTTAATTTGAAAGCCATTCTGCCTTTTTCTTTGAAATTCCAGGTCTTCAGGGCTGTTTCAGAAGAAATCACATAAATAGGGGGTTTGTGTAAATATCCAAACATAAATCCACTCTTCCACTGTACTCCCTTGGTCTTTATATATAGCACTAGTATTACATAACGCACATTTTATTAGTATTAGCTGCTAATTCTTCTATCTTCTTACTAGACTGAGGGTTCTTAAGGAAAGGGAATCTGTCCTTTCATCTCTGTACCCAAGTATCTCACAATTTCCTGCATAAAAATAATATAAGTTGAATAAATTTTGAATGAATATATGCGTATACATTTCCAATTGTATCATAAACTAATATACACAACAGATGTTACTGGATACACCATCCCTTATATTTTGGCACAGTTTCTGTATGAGCACTTTCACATGATATTTCTTTCAGGCCCTAGTATTATGCTTAGATTAGCTGTGATCCTCTGAGACATTCATTCCTCTGATAATTTTTGATCTCCTTCCTCCTTTGGCAAATATGTCACATTTGTTTGTGCTACCCTATACAACAGTTCCCTCTCACTCAGACCAGAAATCTCCCCTCTGCTGGGTTACCCAATAATATATGTCCAACTCCCTGTCCATTCACACATTTAAAACTTGGGAGATTTAAAATGAAATTAAAAAAAAAAAAATTGTCAGAGAAAAGAAAGCAAGATTCTATAAACTCAGCAAGAATTCTATTTTCCAACACCCTTCATTTACAAGAAATTGAAAAGATTTAATTTCCAGTGTCATCAAAAGATGTCTTCAATAATTAGAAAATGATTTCCTTTGGAAGCAATTGCATTCCACATATAATTTAATTGCTGTCCATTACATAAATGGTAATGTAGGCAGCAAAAGTTTTTAAAATGCAGCTGCATTTCATCCAAAGCTTTATGATCATAACAACATAGCACGGGATAAGCTAGTAGAATTTTTTAAAATTTTTTTGCAAAATCTGCATTTAACATTTTAAAAGCTTTACTTTTGTCCTGCAAATTCATAGTGCAATACTCATAACAAGGGTTTTTTTTCCCCTCAGCCACACAGTTGTGCATTTAAGGTTGGAGCTGAACTTGGGTGAAACAGATGGCCACCTTGGTAAAACAGAAGTTAAAGAGGGTCCCTTTAAACCCCACGGATAGCACACAGTTTCTGTCCCTCTGTAATAGTCCTGCAGAAGCCTGCCATGAAGATGAAGCTCCATTGTTTGAGGGACAACATGGCCTTCAGAAATTCAGTCCAAAATGCAAACATAGTCCTTGTGAGTCATGACCCACCAGACGATTGAGATTCCTTTCACATCCACAACTTGCATGGCCGTAGGGGAATGTGTTGAAGGGAAAATTGACCTGGGCAGGACAATCATAATGAGGACTTGGCACCTAGAGCTGCCAAAAGCATTGAAACAAAACCCAGCAGAGACTTAGAAGGGTCACCAGCCTTTTCTAGTCTGTTTCACACATTTAAGCTGAATTACGCTCTTACTTATTTAACTCTCTGTAACATAGCTATGGATTAAGTCCATGGACATATGACATTCTAAAATCAGATGGAGACCATTCAAGTTCAACCTCAGTTGTGACAGCCTTAGAACCAAAGATGACTATCTACCATGTCACAGATCTAAAGAGAAAGAAGCATGATTGATATATTTGAGTCAATCAGGGTGTCCATACCATGCTTTTCAGTCATGCTAACTACCGAAAAAATGCATCTGGCAATATGTCTGAAAAGAAGTATTGATAGTTAATACTATCAATAGTATTAACTTTAAAACAAAGCTTATTTTTATAAGCTTTTTTTATTTTGTAAAATGGTATTATCACTATTATGTTAACATGACTATTCAAGAACAGCAGTTGAAGGTTCAAAAAAGCCTCACAATTACAATGTCTCAAAAATGTTCTGCATGACTTTGCAATGGAAGATATAGGCCATTTTACATTTTGTCAAAACCTGTAAAATTAGGCTGTGCAAAGTGTAAACCATAATGTAAACTACAGACCATGGTCAGTACACTTCAATATGCATTCATCAATTGTAACAAATGTACAACATGAATGAAAGATGTTGTTAATGGGGAAAATTGAGGTATATGGGAATCCCCTATATTTTCAATATCACATTTATGTAATCTAAAACTTTATTAAAAATAATAATAAAGAATGAAAAAAGCCTCACAACCTTTGCTCAGTAACAAAACAAAATTTAATTTTTATAGCTTCTTGCTTGATAAACAAACTGTTTCTCCTGAACTACGACACATGCAGTTTTAATTCAAATTTTAGCAATGAACAACTACATAAATTCAGTACATATTTTCTAGCATAATATGTCTAACTCACAGAATCAAGGATAATTGCAATTTTTTTTATTCTGTCAATGCCCTCCAGGCAAATATCATTAGAGACACAACTGTAGTTGAACAAATTGGGCTTGTTATTTGGAAGGACACATACCATGGAAAAATGTGGTTATCTCAGTAACAGTTTGTTAGAAAGACATAGGATTTGGGCTTGTGTTAGGTGATTTCAAGGAAGGTTTAAGAGAGCAGAGCCTTTCTGTTGGTAAGTGGGGTTAATTCTGTGATTGAGATCTAAATAAATCTTCTCTACACAGAGGACACACTAGATTGAGCACAAAACTATAATTGATAAAAATGTGGCAATAACTTATATTAGGCAGGGAATGCTTGATATTTTTTGTCTTGGATAATGTTTATGCTTCGCCTGTGTTGAGACATGATTACAGAGTTGTCTTGTTTATGTCTTGTTCCATGTCTAATATTGCAAGAGGTTGGTGTTCTCTGATATTGTTTACATTCAACAGGAGAACACCAAGGTCTTGCTCAGAGTGACTGGCCAGCTCCTGGATCGGGAGCTGCTTTTTCCTTTGTCAAAACACAGATCTAAATTCCAGCCTACACATTTTGTTAATCATAGCATCATGGCCTACAGAGGCGAAGTAATATACAAAGGGACAGCTCACTATTGGCTAGGCTGACACTAAATTCTATGATCCACATGATAGTCTGTTTTTCTTTCTATTAAAGCATCCTTTAGTCCTATCCTCACTCAGTACACTTACAAAAACTTGGAGTTCTCATTTTGAGTTATAAGGCATGAAGAACGACTTCTGCTACGTTGAGGCTTCCTTGGGCACTTTAAACTCATCACGCTTTAATGTCTCTTGTTTTGAAATTACTGTTAAAGTCCAGGACCTCAATCATTATAAGTATTTTAAGTCAGCCATGGCTTCATCACCTTAATAATAAGCCCAGAGATGATTCTAAGTCAGATTCTTTGGGGACTAGACCCAGTCATTAATTCTTTTTAAAGCTCCTCAGATAATCTTTTCTAATTTTTTTTTTTTTTTTTAAAGAAGCTTTAGATTACATAAATGGCACGTGAAAACTATAGGGGATTCCCACATGCCCCACCTTGTCCCCCTCCCACACTTTCCCACATTAAAAACATCTTTCATTAGTGTGGTGCATTTGTTACAATTGATAAACACATATTGATGCATTGTTACTAAGTATGGACTATAGTTTATGTTATAGTTTACAGTCTGTCCCACACAATTTTATATGACAAAATGTATAATGGCCTGTATCCGTCATTGCAATGTCATGCAGGACAATACCAGGGTCCCGAAAATGCCCCCATGTTATACCCATTCTTCCCTCTCCCTCCCCTCAGAACCCCTGGTAGCCACTGCCTTTATATCAATAATATAAGTTATTCCATTACTAGAATAATAATGTCTATAATAGAATATTAATAAGTCTACTTTAGTCCATTGTTAATTCCCCAATCTTGAGGATTTGGGGAGGGTGATGCCCACTCTGTTTCTAATTGAGAAAGGGCTTGGATCCCATGGGGCAGATGAATGGGACTATTATAATTTTAATATGAAGGCAAGATTGAGAACCCTGGTTTAGGATCTCACGTTACAAAAACTCAGATTGCTGCCAATTTTACTGCTAATTACTAAGCAAATAATTTTTTCAAATTAACCAATGAATGTACAAGCACAAATATTAGGAATTGAAGATAGTGGGAAAGTGTTCAAGGTAATGAATATTATTATTAATAATAATTTTGTTTTTATTAACATTACCATTTATTTGAATCCTGTTTTGAGGCCAAGTTATTTTTCTTGTTTGTTTGCATATGCCCATAGACTTAAGTCATTTCAGGCTTTGACCGAGGCTTTTTCACTTTTTATTTCTAACAAATAGAACAGTGCCTGGTACATAGTGGAAGCTCAAGTCGTGTTGGTGAGTGCACAGATAATGAAAAGAACATTCTTTTCATTGAGCCTGCATTCAATTGAGTTTAAAATATCATGGCTTCAATTTGTACTAAATTTTGCCTTGGACATGTTGCAACTATCCAGAAACTTAGAAATTTAGGCTACATGAATCAGTTATGATCTAAATCATCTGTTCTTCAACAGAAATATGAAAAGATATTCAATATGTTCAGGAGATTCACCAAAACTGTAGGTTTATAAAGTATCTGATTCACAAACCAAAAAAGGTTTCCAATAATACATCTCTTCCTCTTGAATCACATGTTAATTTTTGAGCAAAAAAGTATCTAAGGATAGCTACTGCAATTTTTAAACATTTGGCAAAATGGCTTGTTTCTTTAATTGTACTATTCCGCCAGAATAAAAAAGAAAAAAAAATTCATAGACAATATCTTAAATTACAGGAATGAAGAAAATATCTCTGTTGTTTGGCTTTCTTTCATGCCCTTAAAAATCCCAAATCACTTTGGCTCTTTGATTTTCCTACCCAATTACTCTACTCAATCAGTTCTGCAGTATTTTTCAGTGAAACAATGTATGATCTCTATGACTCAGGAGGAAGGAGGAAGTGAAGAAACACACAGTGACTTTACTTGGTTTTTTAATGTCAACAGAGTAATACTATAACTGAAAAAAAATCAACACCAAAATCTTTGATTTAATACATTGCAAAACTCTGTCAGATTGATTTGTCCATATACATTCAGTTAAAAAATAAAAATAAAAATAAAGCATTGCTAGAGAAATGTACTTGAAGATATAAATCCATTACATGTCTTGGAGTAAAATCTATTCTGAAATCAATGATGAATCTTTTGTATTTCATGTTACCTCAGGTTCAAGCAAAATATTTTGAAACTGCCTATTTTTTTTTTTAATGTATATCATTTATGCTGGAAAACTTTTTCTCATTTATTACTTAAATAAAACTTGTGATTTACGTATCATTATCCATATTTTATGGATGAGAGAGTAACACATGACAGAATCAGGACTCAATTGCAGATTTCTGTAATTAAAGTCCATTGGTATTTTTTCTTTTTCACGGAACCACAGATGACTAGACCTGTCATATATAGAATAAATTTATCACTAAAATTAAACTTATTCAAAGGATATTTTATTATCAGAAATCACTGCCTTCTTTACTTCATTTTTTAATTTTTTTAATTTTTGGCATTTTTAATATAAGCTTTATTTTAAAGAAACATTGGAACTTTTTTACAAATTGTAATCAAACACTTAAACACTTGGTCAGGTTAAACATTAATTTTTAATTCAAATTAATGACATCCATAGAGTACATCCTGCTTTTGGCCAATATAAAGTTAAATTTACTTAACACTAGTATTTTAACATGTGCTTAACCATTAATCCTTCCTAAAATTAAAAGATTTTAATTATTCAACTTTAGAATGTTAAGCAGATCTTCTGTGTAATACACCAGAGATAATACTTTCAAATATGAAATGTTAAACCAGCAAGGAAATTATCAGAATGGATCTACTGAAGGGGCTGATTGAAAGACTGTCTATATTTCCCTCCCCTTTCCCTCAGAACCTATGGTAGCCACTAAGTTTCAATTTCTGAAGACTAAGTTTCATGGTTACTTGCAATAATATTGAGGGCTTGACATATTGGTCTGTTTTATTAGACACTGCCTATGTTCTCAAGAGATTCTTGTCCCTCTAATTGAGAACATAGCAGGACTCTCCAGGATGGGAGTTTAATATTTTCTTGTTTTTTGGGGTTGGGTCTCCATCCACTGAAATAACTATGCCAAGATGTACACATTCATAGTCCACAGAAGCATGCTCCAGGTGCACCTTATCACACATATTCCCTTCCCCCAACACTGCACCAGGAACCACTCCCTGCCATATTTGCCAAAAGAACATTCCCACCAGACATTGTAGGTCTGTGGTTAATTTTGACCACAGGCCTACAAAAACCCAGAGTTCGCCTGTTCCTTCTTTTAGCCTTCCCCCTAGTTCCATGGATAGTCTAACCTAACCTCCGCACCCTCCTCCCACTCACATCCCAGCATTGTCGAACCCAATCACATCACTGAACCACTATCACTCCCATCCACCGCCCAACCACCCCCTTCCACCTCATGTAGGTTCTGCCCATATTGAGCATCAGCTCAGCACACCCTACACCCTTTCTGTCTCCTAATACCCTTTAGAATAGTTGGAACTTAGGGCATTTTTAGGGCTTGGAGCTGTTCTGCATGATCTTGCAACGATGATACAGGCCATTTGAAATTTTGCCAAAACCTATAAAAGTGTATAGAGCAAAATGTAAAACATAATGTAAACTATTGACCATGGTTAGTAGCAATGCTTCAATATTTGTACATCAATTGTAACAAATGTGCCATATTCATGCAAGATGTTATTAATAGGGGAGAGTGGGAAAGGGGAAGGGTTGGGTATATGGGGATCTCCTATATTTTCTATGTGACTTTTCTGTAACCTAAAGATTCTTTGAAGATAAAGCAAAAAAAAATAAGACACTGGGGGAACATATGGAAGAAATTGTCACTGTGCCTAAAAGATAACAGATCTTAGGGTAATGAAAGACACTGAAAATTTTTTATTATTTAATTTTATTATTATTATTATTTTATTTTATTATTATTTTATTGGTTTGGTTTTGTTTTGGGAGAAATTTTGGATCACAGAAGTGTCACAACTGTGGTAGGGAGGATCACTGATGTGGGGTGTCAGTGATGGGGGGATGCGTGGGGAGGGGTGCACCTGGATCATGCCTCTATGGCATATGAGTATGTTCAAGTGGTCATGGAGTGTTGTCTCAATGGGTGGAGACCCACACAATAAGCAAAAGAATATTGAATTCCCATCCTGGGAAGTCCTGCTACATTCTCTAATAGTATGGCAAGAATCCCCTGAGTACATGGACAGTGCCTAGCAAAGGAGGACAGACCAATATACCAGGCTCTTGATATTGATGCTTGTACTTATGAATCTTGTTCTTGTGAAATTGAAACTTAGCCTAGTATTATATTTTACCTAAGAAATATCTCCTGAAAGCCTCCTTGTTGCTCAAATGTGGCCTCTCTCTAAGCCAAACTTAGCATATAAACACACTACCCTCCCCCCGGTGTGGGACATGACTCCCAGAGATGAGCCTCCCTGGTACCAAAGGATTATTACCAAGCACCAACTAGCGATGCATTTGGAAAAAGATCTTGTCAAAAAGGAGGAAATATTAAATACAAATGAATTTTTATGGCTAAGAGATTTCAAAGTGAGTCGAGTGGTCATTCCAGAGGTTACACTTATGCACATCTCTGGAGGATCTCATTGACTGCCACAGTAAGCAGTGTCTCAAACAGGGGAGCTCCTGAGACTCTAGGCAGGGCAGACAAGGTCAGGAATCCAGCATCCTGTCAGTGGGCCTTACTTTGGAATACATGCTCCCCAGTGTAACAGAGTTAGACTCATTTATAATTTCCCTACACATGGTTCTTCTGCCCCTTTTATTTGAAATTAAATTAGCACTATAATCATTAAATATATGTCACAGAGACTTCAATCTTTGGTCTGTTCATCTGCCAGTTGAGCTCTGAATCTCAGCAGTTGCAAAACCTACTCTCCAGCTCATTGGACTCACCCAGGATAACTAACAAAAGAATGATGGTGGACAACACCCATCCCCCAAAACAGAGAGTACTACAGCAAGCAACACAGATCCATTCAGCTACCCCCATGGAATCTAAGTCCCCTCTCAATCAGAAACAGAGCAGGCATCACCATCACAAAATCCTCAAACTGAGGATGAACAAACATAAGGGGGGGAATGTAACTACAGACTAAAGTAGACTTATTATTATTCTGGCAATGAAAAAAAATTGTAACATTGATATAAAGGCAGTGGTCACCAGAGATTCTCAGGGGAGGGAGAAGGAAGAATAGGTATAACATGGGACATTTCAGGGATATTGGAATTGTCCTGCATGACATTGCAATGATGGATACAGGCCATTATACATTTTGTCAAAACCTATAAAATTGTGTGGTGTAAAGTGTAAACCATAATGTAAACTATAGACCATGATCAATAGCAATGCTTCAATATGTGTTCATCAATTATAACAAATGTACCACATTAATGAAAGATTTTTCTAATAGGGAAATGTGTGAGAAGCGAGTAGGTGGGTATATGGGAATTTTCTTATATTCTTGATGTAACATTCATGTAATCTAAAGCTTCTTTCAAAATAAAAAAAGGCTGTCTATATAAAGAGATGCATTCACCTTAGAAAGCACACACACACATACAAACCACAAATATAATCTCCACTACATCCTCCTATAGTTATATTACATAGCAAACTGCAAGCTCATAAATTTCTTCTACTATATATGAGCTGAAAAAAATATAATAAAAAACCTAAGTCCTTGCAGACATGCAGGAGTGGAATGTGCCTGCCTTAAGAGGAGAAGTTTAACAGGCCATCACCGAACACTTGGTACCAGCTGGCTCCCAGATGCCACTGATCAGCTGAAAGTGATGGTCTTGCTCATGATCTCAATGGACTCCTGAACTTCATCCTTCTTGTTTACAAGTGGTGGTGCGAACCTGATTTGTTGCCATGGGTTGGCTTGGCCAAAAGTCCACTATCTCAAAGTCACAGGCATACCTCCCAAGCATCATAATTTTTGATTTCTATAATAATAATAGCATTTAATAATCCTTTTCCTCTTACAGCATTTACAATATCAGAAGGTAGCTTCATGAGTTCATTTCTCAAGATAGTACACATTTTGTCTGCATTTTCAGCAAGGTTTTCTTCTTCCCAAACCTTGAGGGAGGCAATGGCTACTCGGCAGCCCAGGGGATTACCACCTTACATGGAGACATGCTTCCTCGGTTTAATGGTGAACCTTACTTCATCACACAGCACTGCAGATACCAGGTAAAGGCCACCAAAAAGAGTCTTTTCAAGGAGAATCATATCAAGTCTAACATTTTCATGATCAACAGCCAAATATCTACCAGTTCTGGCCAATCCTGTCTGTATTTCATCAGCAATAAACAGAAGCCGGTGCCTGGTGCAGAGTTCCCACACCCTTTCAGGTAGCCTGGATCCAGAACCACCATATCTGCTTCACCTTGAATTGCTTCTACCATAGACTCAGCAACTGGCATCCTGAAAAACACACTCAAGAGCAGGCAAATCATTATATGGAAAGATTTCAAAACCTGGCACGAGCGGTCCAAAACCATCATAACTGGTGGGGTCTGTGGAACTGGAGATAGCAAAGTTCTCCCCCAGAAGATTCCAGCTGCAAAAATTATGTTTTTTTGTATTTCTGAATACCCTTAGCAGTGTAGCCCCATTTATGAGCAAGTTTGCAGGCAGTCTATCCAGCCTCCACCCCTGTATTCATAGGAAGAACTTTGTGGTAGTTGAAAAGTTGAGTGGCATACACCTCGGGTTCACCAAGTACATTGTTATAGAAAGTCCTAGATGTTAAGGTCAATTTGTCAGCCTGGCTTTTCAGAGCATTCACAATCTTTGGGTAACAATGCCCTTGGTTGACAGTACTGTAAGCACTCAGTAAGTCAAAATACTTTCTGCCTTCTATATCCCACAGGTTAAGGGTGGTAGTAGTATGCACCATATTTAGATTTTCATTCAAAAATGTAATCAGAGGATGGAGGGCTTTGGACTTTTTTTTAGTTGCAACAGAGGTAGCAGAAGCAGTGAAGAATGATCTCCACGCCAGAGTACAGCAACCGTCTGCAAATGTGCTAGTTTAGAGAACATTGTGTCCTTCAAACAGGACTGCCACAGACCGACTAGCCTCTTTCTTCCCGCGGTTCAGACTGGAATACAGATTCTTAATCAGAGATGCAGGGACACTCTTCAAAGAGATCATCTCATAGCTCCTGGGCTCCCTGAGAAAGGCCCAGCACACACGGAGTTGATGAAGCGACATCCTTCTCTACTTCAATGATTATTATTGTCTCTAAAGAATATGCCCAGGAACTTTGAAATTCTAGAGTTCTTTATAAATCCACAAATAGAATGGACCTATAGCAAAGTTTAAAATAGAGACATCACAAGAAATGAACCTGGAAAGAGGAGAAAACGTAAAATTTTCACAAACTTTGAATTTATTCAAAGGATACTGATAAGATTTTAAACGGCTTTACTAATTATTTCACTCAGAAAAAAAAAAATTAGAGAAGTTAGACTAAAAACAAATTCTGATTATATAGAAGAGAGAACCTCCAAAACAATGAATAATTGTATGGTCAAAAGTCTTGGGAAGACCCACCATATCCATGGGATATAAGCCCTCTCTCACTTGGAGGTGGAGTGGACATCACCATCCCAGTCCCCTCAGGATTGGGGGAAGAACTATGGACTAGAGTGGACTTGATGGTATTCTGTTGTACACATATGGTGATTCTAGCAATGGAAGAAATTATAACAATGAGGTGGAGCCAGTGGCCACTGGACACTTTCGGGGCAGGGAGGGGATATGCAGTTGAAATACAGGGGCTTCTTTGGGATTTGGAGGTTGTCCTGAGTGCCATTGTGGCAATGGATGTAGGCCATTTTAAATCAGCACACACCATTCAGAACTGTGTGGGAGAGAGTGTGGTCTACGATGTGAACTGTGGTCTATGGTTGATGGCAAGGCCCCAGGATGTGTAAGTCCATTGAGGGTGGTGGGCCACACTTGTGGGAGATGTTTGTGTGGGATGTGGTGGGAGGTGTAGGAGGTGGGGAACATGGGAATCCTGGTAGGTTCTGTGTAATATTTTAGGTAATCTAAGTACCTCTTAAAAAAAAAAAAAAAAAAAAAAAATATATATATATATATATATATATATAACATTTTTGTAAGCAAATGCACATATATGTATATATATTTATATATCATTTTATAAATATTGGTATGTATTGTGAAAATTTTGATTTTTACCCACAATAAAAAAAAATTAAAAAAAATAAAAAGTCGTGGGAAGGAGGGAAGATAGGTGAACCTGGTTTTCAGTACCATTTTCCCCTAGAGGCATCCACTAATTGTGAAATCAGTGTCTGAGAAGATGAGGCACTAAGCAAAGCTTTTGACATACTCATTGGGTGAAGTCTATCAAAAACAGAACTTTTGACAGGGCCTTTTTTCCCTTTATTTTTCCTTATTTTTAAAGAAGTTTTAGATTACATAAAGGTTTCATCTAAAGTATAGGGGATTCCCATATACCTCACCCCTTCTCCTTCTCACACTTTCCCCCATTAACATCCTTCATTAGTGTGGTATATTTGTTACAATTCATGAAAAAATATTGAAGCATTGCCACTACCATGGTCTAGAATTTACATTATGATTTACACTTTGTAATGCACAATTTTATAGGATTTAACAAAATGTGTAATGGCCTGTATCTGTCATTGCAATATCATGCAGTACACTCCAATTTAACAGTTTTTGACAATTTTTTTGTAAAGTCTATGTCCTGCCAAAGAGGAGGGGGTCTGGTAGACTTCACAGGATATGTAGAAAATACATATGATCTTTCCAATAGATGAAAAAATATTTAACAAAAGTCAATATTTCATGATGAAAAAAACTCAGAAAAAAAGAAGTAGAAGAAAATGCATAATCTAATAAAGAGTGTCTGCAAAAAAAAACCCACCAACAACAACACAAAACTCTGACAAACATCATACTTGTTAGTAAAATGTAGACAGATTTCCTATGAAACTGGGAATAAAACAAGGATCCCCACTGTTACCAGTTATCTTCAACATTGCACTGGAGGTCCTAGCTATTTCAAAAAGGCAATAAAAATTTAAGATATAATGATTGGAATGGAAAAATAGTCATTATTAATAGATGACAGACTATATATTTTAAAAATCTAAGAGTCTACAGATTAGCTGTTTGAATTAAGAGGTGAATTTAGTAAGTTTTCTAGATGAAAGGTCAAAAATTTTTAATTGATTATATTTCGATAAACATGAAACAAATAAAAGATAAATAGCATCATAAAACACTTTGAATATCTAAACGAAATCTACAAAATATATGCACGATAACTAACCAGAAAACTAATAAAAATTATTAGTAAATTTAAAAAAACAAATGGTGTTAGAAGACTCAATACTCTAAAGATAATTCTCCACCAGGAAATCTATTCATTCAATAAAATATCAATTACTAGGTCATCAGGATTTGTGTTTGCAAAATAAAAAGAAAAACTGACTCTGAATTTGAAATGGAAATGTGGAAGCCAAGCATGAACAAGACAATTTTGAAAAGAAAAAACCACCAAGGAGAGACCTTACTTCACTTGATCTTCAGACTTATTACAAAACGAGAGTAACTAAAACAATATAATGTCTGTTCAAAGGTAAATAAACTAACAATGGAAAAGAATAGGGAATCCATTCTGTTGACACATATTTGGACATCTGACCTATGACAGAAAGTCACTGAAGAACTTTTAATATATGGTGCTATATCTTTGGATATATACATGGAAAATAAAGAAAGTTAACCCTTATCATATACATAGCATATCCCAAAATATATCTTAAATTATAGATCTAAGTAAGAAGGGTGAAAAAAATAAAGATCCTAGAAGATAACCATGGAAAATATCTTTATGCAGGGGTGGAGAACATTTTCTTAACAGGACATAAAAGTGCTAACCATAAAAGAAAGAAATTATTATTCAAACTATATTAAAATTAAGAACTTCTGCACATCAGAAGACACCAGTAAGAGAGCAAACAATTTAAGACAGTAAAAGAGGAGATATGTGGAACACTTATAACCAATATAAGACTTATATTCAGAATATACAAAGAATCCCCACAAACAGAGTAGAAATTAACACGACCACTTTTGAAACTCTTTGACATTATTTACTAGAGTTGAATGAATATAAGTATACCCCAGTACCATAGCAATTTCACTTCTAGGTATAAACAACATAGAAATAAGTGCACATATTCTCTAAAATACTTGGACAAGAAGATGCATAGCAGTATATTTCATAATAGCCCAAATCTGGAAACAATCCAAACGTCTATCAACTATAAAATGGAAACATAAACTGGGGTATTAACATTCAAAAAATATTATAAAGTGATAAGAAATTATTAGCTACAGCTACATGCAACAAGGATAAAACTCACAAACAATATGTCCAGTAAATGAAGCTAAACACAAAACAATATATTCTATACTATTACATTTATTTTAAAAATTGAAAAACAGGCAAAAGAAACAAAAACAACCTATGGTGTTATGAATCAAGACAGTGGTTATTTCTTAAGAGATTGGAATGGGTAATGACCAGAAGTAGGCATGAGAAAGAATTCTAGGGTGATGAAAATGACCTCTTTATTGAACTTGGGTAGAGGTTACTCATGTGTTTTAACTTTGTGAGAATTCAATGAGCTGCACTTGGGGATTTGCGTAGCTTTATTTATTTCTATCACACTTCGATATAAAGTTAAAAGGAAGAGAGACTACACTGATTCTTAACAGAGTGATAATCAAGGAGGTGAGAAGGGTTCAGATTCTGGATATATTTTAAAATAGTGCAGATAAGGTTTCCTGACTGATAGGAGGTAGGGTACGAGAGACAGGGAATCAGAGATTATGCCTAGGCTTTTGTCCTAAACACAGGAAAAATGAAGCTGCCATTGATTGAAATGAGAAACCTTCAGGCTGAAAAGGTTTTGTGGGGTAGGGAAGAAGATGAGATCTGGGGATGGGTTTGGATTATTTGAGTTCGAGACATCTACTAGTCCACTAAGTGGAACTGATGAGCATACAGTGGAAAAAATGAGCCTGGAGTTTTGGACAGAACTTTGTCCTGATAATATAAATATAGAAGTCTTCAAAATTTAAGTGGTATTTAAAACAGAAATTGATGAGATTAATGCAGGGATAGTGTCCTAGCATAAGATAAAATGGCCAAGGACTGAGCCCTGGGGTCCTCCACTATTTAGAGGCCAGGAAGAAAATGAAGGAGCAGACAGTGAAGAAGGAGGAAGAGCAAGAGAATTCTGTGTCCTGAAAAGAAGTCTATCAAGGAGGATGGAGTGTGTCAAATGCTGTTGATAGGTCAATTAAGTTGAAGGCAAGGGATTAATCATTGGCTTTAGCAACATGTCAGTCATTGATGAATTTGCCTATATCCCAAAAGACTAAATGAAGAAGAGAAAGTAGGAGTCATCTAGCTTACTGACCATTGATTTCTCAGCATCTAATGAAGTTTTTGGCATACAGTAGGTGCCTAGGAAAAAGAAGGAATACATCAGGGTGAGTCAGGATTCCCAACTCTAATAAACGTTGAGACAGTGAGCCAACAAAACTGAGCTTATAGTCATTATATCCTTCAATAAATCAGGGCATCCATCTCAAATTCTAAATGAAAAGACCAGAGAAGAAATCATGTTAAACTTTTCCCTTCTGGGAAAATTCCAATAATGTCCCCCACAAACTATGATTACAGTTCAGTTGTAAGACAGTAAGTATTACAGCAAAGACAGCTCAGCTGCTCAGCAATGAAGTACAGCTTCCTCTATTACATGAGGACCCCCAGAAGATTCAGGTAGGATGTGTGTTAACAGACGAAAAGCAACTCAAGTTACACATAGCAGCTCTAAGAGGAATTAGACTGAGGCAAGTGTAGGCAAGATGGGCAGGCCAGCTCTGTTCAACTCCTATTCATACCACTTCAAATAGCAAAGCAGAGTCTTAGGCAACTGAAGAGGATGGCTGCTAAGAAACTGGTCCGCTGGTAGCAATGGAAAATAAATGAGTGATTTTCCAGAAAAAGCACGAGGAAAATGAAGCAATCAGCACAGAGAAACCAGTTTCGCTCAGTTTTGAGAAGAGTGGCCACAGCTCTGAACCAGAGAACCAGCCTGATATACACCCACCATCACTGCTGGGCACCCATGTGTATTTTTACCAACATGCATTGACAGATATTCACCGGTGAATGAAAGGGTCTTCATAGCTCTAGCACCCAGCAGACAATAATTGTGTATTTCTATATTCTTTCAACAAAGAAGCCTACATTTTATAAATGCCCTTTGCTAAGAATATACTTCTGTAAATTATTATAAAATTCATTCTCACTATGAAATTTAGAATGTATTGATGTATTCAGAATGTATTAAAAGAGGATATAAAAAGGAAGAAAGGGAAAAAATAGGAAAGACAAATTCCTCATGAATCCATAACCTAGAGCAGTACTTGATAACTTTTAGGTTTATTTACTTCAATCACTCTTTTTCTCCTTATATATATATTTATTTGTATGCACATCTTTTGGTACAAAATCTGGCTTAAAGTACAAGTGTATAGTTTTATAGCTCATTCTTATGTCACTTAACATTTTCCCATCAAACATTTTAGCCGGTTCCTTTATGCTGGCTTTACTCTTAGGGTTTTTTTTTTTAATGTGATGGCAAGTAGGTCTACAAGCAGTTCCATTCTCTAACGGTCCACAGATTTTTTTTTTTTTTATTGTGGGTAAAAATCAAAATTCTCACAATACATACAAACATTTGCAAAATGATATATAAATATATATGCATATATGTGTATTTGCTTACAAAAATGTTATTTATATATATATATATATATATATACATATATTTTAAGAGGTGCTTAGATTACCCAAAATATTTAAAAATACTGTTCTCTATACCCATTTCTCCACATCAGTCCTCCAACGAACTCTAAAAGGCCATATGGCATCATATGGCCTCAAACGAATGTTTCACCATGATCGTCCAGCTTGGGTCACTTTTCAGCCCCTGGACTGGAAGAAGGAGATTTGCAATTGACAATACAACCAGGTGGGAGAGGTCAAGTTCTCGAAAGGAAGAGTTGCAGGAGTTAAAACACGGACCAGATGTCCCCGTCCACTAAACCTTGATAGTAAAATTATTTGAAAACATCACAGTTCATTGTTGCATAATATTTTGTTGTATACAGGTGCCATAATTAATTTAACCAATCCCTTATTTAGTTTCCAATTAATGGTCTAAGCAATACCGAGACCTGATAATTGGGCTTCACTGGGGCAACAGACAAGGCAGGGTAGAGGATATAAAATCAGAGGCATCGGTTCCAGCTCCGGCTCCTCCACTAAATAGACAGCACAAGTTTTGAGTAAGTCACACACACACTCTACATCTTAGTTTCTTCATCTATAAAATAGGAATAAATCATATTTCCCTATTTCTGCCCAGAATTTATGTAAGAATTAAAATGATAACATTTTGAAACCACACCTATAAATATTTTGTTAAATTGAATGAGTAACACAAATATCATTTTATACTAATCATGTTGATTTTGGTGATTACTTTTTTTAAATTAAATTTTAATGAGAAACTTTTCAAGGCTTTGGGCATACATTGTCCATTTAGGGCATATTTTCCTTCAGGTTCTCCACTGGAATCAAAAGAAGTTAAAACACACACACACACACAAACCAGTCTGAAGATAAAAACCTTTGTCATTTCAATTGGCCCAGTCTTCAAAAGAACAATTCTTGTAAAGTAAAACCTAAAAGCTCAAGTTTTTATTTTCCATGGTTACTTACACAAATTCAGCTTTAAACCCAGGTGACTCTAAGAGGGTGTTCATTGCCTATTTTAATTAGCGTCTTTCTCCCTTGGGACAACTTAGATATTGGCATTAACACTTTTTAAATGCCATTTGTTATAACTTCAAAAGGACACTATTTGCAGAACTAGTCTATGACAAGGCTGGAATAACACATCATTAAAGACTTAAGGAAAAGAAATATGTATCAATTAAAACAGTTCTTTTATAAAAAGACAATAATTAACCAAATGCCCACGTGTTGGCAGATACTGTTATTTCGTAGCAGACTTAATGTGGTGGCAACACAACTGATTTGGAAAGTGAAAATAATTGATGCTTCAGACATAAGTGGTACTGAAAATAGGATTTTCTTCCGTTGGATGGTTGAGATGCACTGTTGACTAAAAAATAGAAAAATAACCAGCAACCCTGAAGGCATACTAACAGAGACGGATCAGAGAATATTCCGTCTCCATGACAGCTACAGTCTAAGCATCTGTGTTGAGCTCTGTTATTACTTTTAGATGTGGAATATTGCTCAGTTGAGGAACAGCTGAGATGCAATATAACCCATGACATAAAGTGATTAACTTAATTAATTAAAGTTTTGCAATTGGACATTTAAAATCTAGCAATATAGATTGATTAAATATAGGCTATTATTTTTCCAAAATAGTAAATGTGATAGAAGTAGAAGAATCAACTCATCCAATTCAGTTATTGATCACCTACTTTGAGTCAGGCTCTTTGTTAGGAGTGGTAAGTTGAATTTGATATCAATGAGTGCAAAATAGAAAATGTTATGTATAATAGAAAAGTATAAATAAAACACCAAAAAAAGAAAGAGGAAAGGATGAGTGAAGGTTTCCTGAAAGAAAGAAATGACCTAGACTTTGAAGACTAGATAAAGCCTTCCAAATAAACGAAAGTGTGGGAAAGGTGTGTTTTGTGAATAGTTCAAGATTACTGAAGCATTTGATAGGTGCAGGAAATAGCAGGAATACACAGTCTAAAACTGGGAAGGCCAATGAGAATGATTTTGAATGACAGGTTATATTCACATTTAAAAAGAATTGGAAGTGGTGAATGCTATTGAAATGGGAATGACAGGATCATAACTATACTATGGGAAAGTAAATTATCTATACTTACTGTGCCTGATAAATTAGAGAGGAGATAAAATAGAGGCAGAGAGACTTTTAAGGCATTTTTGGAAAAATGCAGGCAAGGGATAATAAGAACTTGAATAGTGGCAAATTCAGAGGAGATGATGAGGAAGGAAACTTGTGCAAGTTTTCATGGCACTTGCTTGGCAGGACTCAAATCTTACTACATGAGGAAGGGATGGCCAGAGATAACATCAAGGACTTGGAGCTAGGCCAGTGAAGAAGCAAGGAGCACAGCAGGTTTAAAAGTACGAAGAAGAGGCTAAACGAAACGAACAAAAGTCGTTTAGTCACCACAGTAAAAGCACAGCTTCTGAAGACATTTCCTTTTAGTGAGAGGCCTTATGATGTACTAGGAAGGGCGCTAGAGTCAATTCCCAAGCTGCTGCTCTGTCACTTCCCAGAGGATTGAGAGCTTAACCTTCCTGAGCCTTCTGGGTTTGGTCACTAGTTTTGCTATTGTCATGATAAGTCAGAGAAAGCAACTCTGAAAGCCATTCCGTTGCCATGTCAGGGAAGAAAGAAGAAATAGTTTGGCATTCCCTCAAGCTTTGAAAATTGAATTTGAGTAAAATGGAAAGAACTTTTTAAATTTAGCTTTCACGATTTCAGGACTTCCTGGGCTCCATAGAGAAAAACTATGTAAATTATATAAAAGAGAATTGTTCAGAAAGTAATCTAGGAACTTTTTTCATTATAACTTGCATTAATACAGTACTTTAGGGTTTGTAAAATGTTTTCACATGACTCATAATATACAATGTCCACTTTCCCACCCTCCTCCCAATTTTGTGGAATAGAGGGCAGGTATTAATGTCTCTGATTTACAGGAAAAGAGGCCCATAAAGTGGAAGTGTTTTACCTCTGTGGCTAACAAATTGAGAACTCTGGAAACTAGCCCAGAATGCTAAACAATACCCAATGCTACCCCTTGAAAGGGACTATTCTTTTTTGAAGTACATTTATCCATACTGCTATTATGATCATCTTCTTACATATTGTAACCATTTACTCATGGCATGTAGTTCTGCAATGCCACACAGGAAGAACCCAATTAATTCTGTTGCTGATGATAAGGATGTTAGTGGTTTGTATTAGCTAAGGCAACTCTGCCTTACAGATGAAAGTCAGAGCTTGACAATAGGGAAGTTCTGGCAGACTTTCCATTTGTAGGACAACCAGGAACACAACTCATCCATTCTTTATCTTAAGGCCAACACACAGCTCCCTCTGGAACATTGCCTCTTCTGCATGCATCTAATTTATTCCATTTCTAGGAATGATGAAAAAAAAAAAAAAAACACATCACAAATATCAGTATAAAAGAGATCATTCAAATGTATACTACTGAATGTGCTTTTCTCTTTCATGTTTTTTAAATAGGCGATCATCTCCTTGGTCAGCCAGAATTAGCTATTTGCCTCAGAAAAGATGAGAATTTTTATAGCGGAAATGTAAAATAAAGGAAGAATCATATATTCAAATTTTGACTACCAAAATAAAATATTTGAGTTTCTACTCACACTTGAGTCCCTACTGAAAAAAATATTTTTTAAAAGCAGGTAGTTGTGAGAAGATAAATAAATAAATAAATAATATGATTAGATAGATGATAAATAGAGCTAACATACTGTGACTGAAGCTGGATGGACCCTAGAAAGTCATGTTCTTACACCTAATCCATTCCTGTAGGTATATACCTATTGTAAGAGGGAACTTTTGATTAGGTTACTTCAGTAGGGCATGGCTCAAAGCAAGTCTTAATCCTCTTTCTAGAGTCTTTTATAAACAGGATGAATACAGAGGCACAGAGAGAGAAAGCCACAGGAGCTGAAAGAAAGCCAGAGGGGTACAGAAGATGAAGCAATGAAACCCGGAAGAGAAGAGAGAGACCAGCAGACACCGCCATGTGCCTTGCCATGTGGCAGAGGAGTCCAGGACTGCTGGCAGCTGATCTTCGGGGACTGGACATTTTTCTCAGCCTCAGAACTCTAAGCTTGCAAACCAATAAATCTCCATTTTAAAAACCAACCTGTTGCTGGTATATTGCATTTTGGCAACCTAGCAGACTAAAACACATACATATATGCATATATATATATAGAGAGAGAGAGACATGTTTTTCTAAATCCCCTAAGTTTCTCTTAACATACCAAAAACCAGGACTAGAAGAACTTACACAAAACCATGAAAAGAAAAAACTTGGAAAATGATGTAAAGGAAATCACCTACCTAGGAAGGAAATGGAGCGGCTTCTGGGACAGGGAAGAAGAAAGTTTTGAATAGAAGAAAAGGTAGAAAAAGGAGCTCAAAAAACAATATCTTTGCTGATTCTAAGGATAAACTCTGAAAGCAGGGCCCAGTAGAAAATTACAGAGAAAGATGGAGAAATTCCAAACAGAGAATTTGAGGCTGGTCCTCCCGTTCCTGAACAGAGCCGGGGGAGGCTGGGAGCATCCAGGAGATGCCCTTTGTTGACCAAAGCCACTTACAGCTCAGCGCTGGCAGATGTGTCTAAGCAGATAATCCTGAGTGAACACTACGGCTTCCTCAAAGCCTGTAGACGATGGCTGGGGATTGCCAGTGGGAAATATGTAAAGGAGATGAGGAGACAAGACAATCAGTGAAGGTCTGATTTCTGAGTGTTGAGACTTCAGTGTGGAGGGAACTCCTGGCCAGGACCCTAGATATTTTCAGTGTTGGTCAGCATGACTCTTCAGATAGTACTGGCACGTTTCAGAAGACACCATCACAAGACACCGAGCAGTCATCGAAGAACAGCTAAAGACTGATGCTGAGGATCATTCCCGCTTTCCTGGAGATGGGGAAGGGAGGAACTCTAAAAGGTGGAATATTTACTCCCAAGAAGATATGTTGATCTGAAAGAGACTGTCTGCGTTCAAAGAGCCTAAAATACATTTACTATGCGCATTTAGATTTCTCCCTCCTCCAACTCTGATACTCAGTGTATGAGGTGGTGATGAAATATGTAAAAGCAAAATAAAAATGTCATGGGAAATAGGCTAAATTTGAAATGTTATTATTCTTCCTTTCAATGAAGGTTTAAAAATTATGTGACAATATAGGGGTATGCTTATAATAAATAGTGTTTTAAATATAAAACATCATGTATATGTATATATGTATTCATGTACATTATAAATATGACTATACAACCATAAAAATATAGAGAAAAGATAAGAAGGATTATACTGAAATATTAATGGTTTTTACATTAATAATGGCTGTACTACTTAAGGTGATTTTTTTCCTCTGCTCTATTTTAATATTTTTCATAATATAGTTACATTATTGTTATAAAAAGAAGGTACCTTTATAATAAGAAAAATAGCTTTGAACCTGTGTTAATTCTCCCAAAGATCAGTTTCATACACTTAAAGCTAAATTTGTTTTCCTTCCAGAAAATTTCCTCTTACTTCAACTAATAATAAGCTATTTTCTCTACATCACACTGCTCTGTAGTAGAGACATTCACAGAATGAGAAATTCAGAAATTCCATTTATCAGCTTGATGTACCTAACTAGTGAGAAAAATCCTATTCCGGCATTATGAAATAGCTTATTTTTATTCAACTGTAGGTGATATGTGATCTAAGATTCCCTCATTTTCATATTTGGCACTTTACTGACATAATTAAGGGACATATATAAATCAATATTAAATAGGTGAGATACAAGAATGCAAACTTTTACTAATTCATCTGACCATAAATTTAAAAATTAAATACTTGTAATGGAGCCCCAGATGGAGCCAACTTCACTCCATATTGTGCGTTTTATTAATAAGAATCTCTGAAATTTCAGGTAAAGTGAATGTAACCGTCCTTGTCTCATTGACATTACTATTTAAACCATAGCTATTTGGAGAAAGTATAAGAGAAAACACTGGAATGTGTGTTTGCACTTTGATTGCTAGAAAGTGAGAAGAAAGGCACAGATAAAAGCATGGAGCAAAGAATGAGCATTGTGTGGCAAAGGGGAACAACAAAGAGGATGGTGACCTTGAGGGGATTATAAAAGGAAGCAGATAAACTTAGGAACTTATTTCAGGAACAGGCGGTAGCATTAGCAACTGAATTAAATTAAAATTAGAGAATATATGGAAAGCATCTAGCATCGTGTCTCAAACAAAGAGAATCTAAACCAACACCCAAAACACTTTGTTGTCAAGCTCTCACGGGGCTGGGTGTTAGGGATGCACAGGAGCAGGGGACAGCAGTGGCTGGTCAGTAGAAGGAAGACATCTGCTACTGAAATGCGCGGTAAGCTGCCCTATTTGCGTCCTTTGGGTAGGTAGAAAGCAAGTCCCTTTGACAAAGAAAGACGGAAGAGTTGTAAAGACTGTCTCAGAGCAACGGGCAGTATTGTGAGAAACCCTCTTCCCTGCCTAGTCCTGCCTCTGGTGCAGGGGACACCGAGGTGACAACACGAAACCGTGTGCTGCCCGAGCAGTTTAGAAGAATAGACAGTTACACAGACCCCAGTCTGAGACCAGGTATCTAATGTCATGTGGGTGCATGATGTGAAAGTTGAGAGATGCAAAAATAGGGGAGAGGCACAGAACTGCCATGTAGGAAGGAGGAGAAAATGGGGGAGCTTTGGGGGGGGCTCTCTGGAGGCCTCCAAGGACATGGTCCTCAAACCACCTTCTCTGAGTATACCAAAGTGCTGCTTATTGGAATTTCACTTTCTAAACATTCTTGTTTGTCAAGATGAAGGTATTACTGAGAAAGTTAATACGGGAAGAAAACTAAAGTTCAATTAAGGGAACTGACTCAAGATCACAGAGCATCGAGCCTATGGCCCTGCTTTTCTGAATCCCTGTGAATTCTAGTTCAAAATCAGGAAAGATTTTCTTTCTTTCTCTGATGATATACCACACACCTTCAGACACATCCCTTTCCGACCTCATTCATGTGCTAGAGCCACAGCTAAGGGAAACTGGTTCTTTGGAACATGAGAGAATAAATTATTTTATCCTCCTTTCTTCCCTCCCTTTCTTTCTCTCCCTCTCTTCTTCCTTCCTTCCTTACTTCCTTCCCACCTTCTCTCTTTCCCTCTGTCTTTTCGTTCTTTGTTTCTCTTTTTTCTACTGTCTTCTCAAACCTTCTCTGTTTTTCTACATTCTCATCAAATAAATAGTTTTTCAGGGGCCTACTCTTTGGGGATTTTGCCCAAAAGCAGTCTGGATCAATGGAAAAGCTGGATGGTTTTGCTCATGCATTTCTATTAGCCAAAGAGAAGAAGAAAGCAAAGGTGTAGAGTGCACACTTCCTGAAGTTGCTATTAAACACTACAATTACCTTTTCGTTCAGAAAGAGCACTTTACAAGGCTCTAGCATCCAGTAACTAAAGTCATATGGAGAAGTCGGTTTTCCTTTTGCAGCAATGATCACAGCTGCTAATCATTAACTATTTCCCTGCAGGAAGAAAGGGGAAGGGGCTTTAACAACTACACCCTCAGTTTATTCTTTCAACCAGAAAGGAGGAAGAAAACCCTCTAAATGATCCCTTCCAATCATGCCAAGATCGTTTGTAAATTGTTATGCCACTTTCTGAATATATTTGACCACACTATTTCTAAGGGTGAATTTTCATTCCACTCTTGCATCCAATTCTCATTTTGCATTTTTTTTTTCAAAGATCAAGAAGACAACAGGATAGGAAATTGGGCTCCTGAGTAGTTCTTTAGACAAAGGAAATTGTGTTTTAAAAATCGTTCTCACATTACAAGAGCAAACCACACACTTTCAGAATGATCCTCCAATGGTGTTACAAGAAGAAATCCTAGCCATTCACAGCCTCTTGAGTAAAGAAGGGCTCTCTTCCTTCTGGAAAACGCTCCTCTTTGGCTGACTGTGATACTCAGGAAGGATGCGTATGGGACAGTGAGTGAGGAAGGTGGCATGGATCCAGTCCTAGATCAGAACTGAATTAACCTTGGCAATCAATGCAGACTTGCATTCATTCAACCACTATTTGCTGAACAGCTGCATGTTCAAAAAGTCCCCTTAATAATATCTTGTGATAGCAAAATGAAAAAGGCCAAGGTATCTTGAAGGAGTTCCAAAATCGGTTACTGGATGTTAGATCCTCATGAAGGTCTCTTGCTGGTATGACAGGCGATCTGTAAAAAGTCAAGAGAATGAAGTCCAAAGATATGTTAATGTCATTATGAGAGTTCAAGCCTTAGAAACTGGTGGAAGGGGGAGGTAGTTAGGGTTTAAAAAGAAACTTTGAAATGGAAATAAAGTTATGTAATAGCACTTTCTGTGAGAACCATCCTCTTTGTTTTTACTTATTTTGGGGGTTCAAATTTTAAGGAACTACAAGTATCTGAAAGCTCTACTGCAACAGGTAGCAGGAGGACCCTGTAATGAAAGTTTGAACCACTAAGGTTGCACTGTCATTGCCTTTTCTATCTGAAATAAACAGAAAATTCCCAAGCCTCTTTTTCATCAATAACCTATTTACTAAAATAATTATTATGCTTAATTATTTTGTCAAGTCCTATGTTAGAATAAGAAAAGGAAAACAAAGGCAAAGATATAACATAGTAGACTCTCACTGGCCTTTATCCTAAAATCTGGGTACAATGATCCTTTCTACTACGTCCTGATTCCTTGTTTCAGAACCACTCACTTCACTATTTGCCCACAGCTCCAGAACTTCAAAACAGCTTGGAATAAAAAGCACAGATACAGGGGACCAGATGTGGCTCAAGTAGTTGAGCCCCCTGTCTCCCACATGGGAGGTTCCAGGTTCGTCCCTAGTGCCTTCTCCTAAAAACAGAAAAACAAACAAGCAAAACAAACGAAAAAGCCAACTCAGGGGAGCCTATGTGGCTCAGTGGTTGAGCGCCGGCTTCCCATATCAGAGGCAACGGGCCCAGCCACTGGTACCTCAAAAAAAAAAAAAGAGAGAGAGAGAGAGATACAGTTATTGATTGTACATACTTATTTCAATTTAAACAATCAATCCAAATATTCACCTTTATTATAATTTGCCATGAGAACAATTCTATTCAAATCCTATCTCCTCAAAGATTCTCTATCATATCTTACATGACAAGAATAAAAAGAACAGTAATTTAGCAGCATAATGTCCCTGAGTATCAGAAACCACATCCACTTCCCTGTGAAGAAGGAGGGCAGAAGCACTCAGCAGTGTACATGGATCAAACATAGCCCAAGGGAAGCTGATGTGGCTCAACCAGTTGGGCGCCCGCCTACCACATCGGAGGTCCCAGTTTCAGTTTCCGATGCCTCCTGGAGAAGGTGAGCAAACAATGAGCAGACAGATAGGAGAACCATCTGGGGAAGTGGGGGATCAATAAATAAAAATAAAATAAATAAATAAACCTTTAAAAAAAAACCAACATAGCCCAAGGCTCCTGATCTGGGGTCCTGTAAGACCCAGAGATTCTTTCGATCCGTGCATTCATCTCATCCCGGGTCTCTACCATCCTCAGTTGATAGAAGACTCTTCCTGTGGACCCTGCTGTGCCTCTGGATCACGGCTGACGCTCCCCCTGCCTGCTTGTAGCTGACGTCAGTACAGAGCTGAGCTTCGGCCCCAATCCTCCTACGCATGGCTTAAAAACAGTCCAAGCCCTCTTTGGAAGTTTACAAGCCTTGCTTGTAATCATTTTCCATTTTAAATTAAACAGCTTTCTAACAACTTTTTAAACGGGTAGAAACTCTCTCCATCCAAATAGAAACTTGGATGGCAGCTTCTTGCTAGGTATTACAGGAAAATAAGTTTCCTGAATTTCTTCTTCAGCTAAGGCTGCCTGTTTTAACTAGCACAGATGACATAACATTTATTAGCAAAAGAGTGCTGTTAAATTGCTTTTTTATAAGGATATATATGTCTCAGAATAAAATATTTTAAATAATTAAAAAAGGAATTCAAGTCGTTTCATTACAGTGATACATATTAGACTTGCAATAAGCGTTTGTTGAGGGCTGGCGTATCCTAAGCTACAGTGAGTTACGTCACTAGATATTGGACGTGGGGGGAGCTAAGAAGAGAAAAGGGACAAAAGCAAAGCCAACAGAAAGGCTGTACTCTTTCTTCTCAAACAGTATAATACACCAAAGAAAATAGTGCTAATAATTGGCAATAGCACTTAGCACAAACCTTCATGATCGTCAAGAGTTCTGTGGGCCAGAGTGACACATTTCCCTGAGCCCTGGCAGAATAGTGGGTAAATCAGCTCAGGATTCATTTCCCCTTTCATGGGTCAGGATGCTTTGGCTATTTTTTTTTTGTATGTCATAACTTAATAGAGAAAAATATCTACAATTTAGTCCCATCTCTTGACTACGTTTACTGCTAAACTGATAGACATTTTCTTTTTCATTCTATTGTGTATTTGACTCTGGGTTTTTCTTAACCATTTTTCATGTGTTTATAGGATTAAAGGGTTATATATGTATGGCGTTAAGGGGGTCCTGGGGTTATGGAGTTATACGGTTAAGACCTTTAAAATATGCACTCCAAACCAACAGACAGTCCTCATGCGCAAATTATTGTACCTACATACAGTTGTATATGTGTGTCTCTTTAGGGTTCTGGTTGGAGTCTCTTATCCACATCTTTATGCTACAAATGGATATCCCTGGTATATGTCTGCCATGTCTAGTTTCCACAGCTATTCATCAATGCCTTTGTAAGTCATCATTTTATCTTTAATCAACATTTATTTCTCTTTCGATAAATATGTTTCTCTGAAAAGTAGTGTGGTATAGTGGAAAGCACTTAGGCTTTGGAGTTTATCAGACATTGGGATCAAATGCTTACAATGCTACTTCCTAACCATGTGACCACAAGTCAAGTTCTTAATATTTCGACGGCTTAGTTTCTTCATCTGTAAAATGGGATGATAATAATACCTAATTCATAGGATGAAATAACTCATCTCCCTTAAACTTTATGGTTTTTTTTTTTTTTTTTTTTTTTTGAATGAACTAAATGAGAAAATCCTTTCTGGTTTCAGTATCACTATGGTACAATCCAGCTGAAATGGACACACTCTGTAACCTATATACCGGGACTGAGGTACTACTAGAAGTATTTTATTATGGAATTGTTCTATACATTATTGAATCTCATAAATATAGTTCAACTGTAGGCAACGGAGACACTGGGAAAAATTAAGTCCTACTAATGATCTTGGATCATTTTGTCTTATATTATGTATTTACATTTTATTATTTATAGAAAATTCTTCAAATTTAGTATCAAAGGTTTTCACGATAAGGATACATAAATATGTAACTTTGGGTTTTAGTTCAATAATTTTCCCCTAAAGACTGTCTATTGGTTTGGAGTGCATATTTTAAAATCCCTAAAAACTCTTAAAAGTGCCACATCTCAAACACTTAACACTTTCAGTTGGATTATAATTCCCAAGCTTCACCATTTTGGAAACTATATGTGACCAGATGCAAGTGGAGGACATTCCAGTGAAAATCTCTGTTATGTCAGTTTTCTCACTTTGCTGAATTCCCAAGAAATAGTAGTTTTAAAGAAATTTTTTTTCAAAGCTTCTCAGCCCATCCAGCAAGCAGATTGTTTTGTCTTGTTCTGTTTAATTGTGTATATTTTGATCTCTCTGTAAGCCTTTACACCTTAGCCATTGCTTCTGAAATACTGACAAAGTAAGATGTTGCCCAGCAAACTTTCCATGCAGTAAAATGACACTCTGAAAGTTGAAAATGTTGCACAACATGCATCTCTGTTTCTAACTTTGCATTAATTCACAAAGATTTGCTGCCCATTTCTGTTTTTAAAAAAATAACAAAATATATCTGTTTCTCCCATACTGTATTTGGATGCTATCCCATAATTCATGTGGAATGCTTTGTAGGATGAAGCATATTAACTGTGTACATTAAATAGTGAGGTTAGTAAGATTACCCTTTCATCATCATCTTCTTCAACTTAGAATATCATCAAACTCTGCAGGGATTACAAGAGTTCAAGTAGAGATTTGTTTTGAACTGGATGATCTTAGGTAGCAGAAGGGACTGCTTTTTATGGTGGAAAGACCTGAGACCCTCTAGTCCTGCTTCTGCTGTCCTTAGCTGCGTGAGCCTGGTGAGTGGCTTAAACTCTCCAGAACTCAGTACACTAATCTATAAATTAGGAGGTTTCACTCGACCTTAAAAGATCAACTTTCCCTCCAAAACAATACTGTCCTAAGAATGAGTGGTCAATACCAGAACAATGTACATTATAGAGCTGCTGAGTAGATTTTTTTCATTCTAAACTGTATTTATATCTAGTTCCGTGTAATTTTATAATTCATTGAGATATGTTGCATAACCTACATATAAAAGTCATTATATAAAAATTACCAAATTATCAGTAATAAAGTGTGATAAGAATCTTCCTGTTTAGAGAGTTCCAGAAAATTTCCACTTGTGGTTTCAACAATGCTAGGGAACACCTACCAATCAGTTTTTTAACAGTCATAAAAATTTGATCTATTCACCATTAAAACAAAAAGACAAGTTGCATGTAGTTGTTAATTTTCAGAATCTTTCTTCATTTTTCATATTTTAGTGTACATTAAAAAGTATATTATGTAAAAGAACACTAAATATTAATAAGTGAATCCACATCCACATCAGAAATATTCCATTCTCAAGAGCATATATGTCTGAAAATACATGTTAAGTACAGAGAAAATCAAGTTTTTTGAAGTTAAAAAAATAACTTTTAAGAAATAAATGGAAAGCAGGTTGAAGATGATGGGTAAAGTTTTCAATTATAGTCTATTTTCTAACAGCATCATGCCTTGAATATTGTGTTTTTACAAAGAAAAAAAGAAGCATTACAGAAGTTCTTCATTTTACCAAAGACAAAAACAGACTTATCTTCATGATAACAATGAAATTTAATTAATCATTAATCTGAATTTTATTATTATATAAGTACATTTCAAAAACAGCTTTTTAAATAATAATACTTAATAATAATTTTAAATCCAAGTTTTCACTTTATTATCGGTTGCCTGTCTAAACTTAGCCTAAGCCCCCTGGCTGGTTTTCAGGAGTTTGAAAGCAAGCCAATCTCTTTAGAAAAAGAAATTATTTTTTCTTCAGGAGTTTATGGCTTGGGGGATTGGTAACAGGATATGGAGACTTTTTTTTTTTTTTCTTTTATGTGTGTGCATGTATTGCACTTAAGATCTGAACATGTCCTAGTTTGGAACTTAAGATAAATAACTGTGACTTGAATACTGGTAACTGGTTATGTGTGGTTTAATCTATAATGCTCAGTCAATGACTAATATGAAGTTGCAATAGTTAATAAATATTTTTCCAGTGAATGAATGAACGAGCTGAATGAATGAACGAATGAATAAAGGAATACTGGTCATTTGAATTTCTTTTGTCCTCTAAAAAATGCTTTAACAATTGCTCCATGAGTATGTAACTACTTAGTATGTCAGAAAATTGATAATCATGAAGATAAGGCTTGTTAAGCAAAGCAGTGAGTTATAGGCTCTCTGATTTCTTCCAGTACCTGAGGTGGCAGCAATGTAAATAAAGGGAAAAAGCTACTTTGAAAACTTTTTCCTCTGTAACAATGGCATAAAACCCTAAGCATATCTCTGAATTTCCACTGTCTTCAGACACATATTAAACAAGAACACGTTTTTACTTTGAATAGTATCAGAGACAGAGTATTTTTTTTAAAATAAAACAAAGCAAAATTTCAAAGTTCCAAGATTTTAGGACATATAACAAATTGGAGACTCCATAGATTTACCTACAATAATTTGGTCTAATAACACTTGCTTGGTCTGAGAAAACTATGGAACCCCACTCATTTAATGAAATCTCAGCCAACACAGCACTAACAAATCTAACCTCATCTTTCAAAACTGCATTTTTGGACAGCAAAACTTCATGCTATTGGATAGAATCCACAGTAAACTGATTCTTCTTAAGATTTTAGTGACTGTGTGGTCCTTTATCACGTGAAGAACACGCAGTTTGGTTTGTTAGGGTTTTGTAATCAAATAAAATCTCAAAATACATAGAGCAGAGTAGAGATCTGTGTAAAAAAAATATCAATTAATGCTCAGAGAGAATAAATGCCAGGTAGGCTATTATTTTCAAAAATCTCAGAAACAGCTTATATTAAGTAGTCTAATATAAACACTAGGGTCTTTAATCTTTCTGTACTTACTCTTTGTTTTCTAAATGTAACCGCTCTTGCAAACTGCCTTCCAGCTCCATTTCTAAGGCTTCCATGAATAGAAATAGTACTGAAGGAGGCCAGCTGATACCAGAGATTGTGGATCAACCAAAGCAAGAGCATCAACATTTTAGAAGCAAAATCACTTTTAATCTTTTCGCTCCAAGGCTTATAACTGAAGCAAGCGTCTCATTCAGAATCCGTATCCCTAGTGAAAAAAATCCTCCACCTAACGCTAGGCAGCTGCACTATGGAAAACAATATTTTTCCAGGGACTATTTGGTCTTTAGGGAAGCTTAATGGAAGGGACATAGAATCCGGAGTTCTGGGCAACATAGCCCAGAATGATATGCAATAGCCATGATTGATCATTTTAAAGGAGAAAGCAAGATACTGGCTAATTCTCAGAGGAAATGAAAGTCTGTTTCACGTAGGCAAATTTGAGGACTCCTTCACAGGAGCTGGTGTGGATGTGGACAGTAATATAGGGGATGAAGAGACTGAAGAAGTCCTTAGAAATGCAAGGGAGTTAAGAATGCAGTATCATCCCAAGGCCAACATTAGTGTGCCTGTGGATTAATAGAAATATGCTTGTACAGCACATAACCTGTATTAGATGTGGACATAATTAAGGTGTGATTTGATCCATCTATTTTGCGTCATTAATTTTCATGGGCAAAAAGCTTTTAGTTTATTTCTTTTTGTTCCTTTAGTGGCTTTGTTTTGACCCTGCTTTTATTTATTTTTTGTCCCCATAACATGTCTTTCAGCCAATGGTGTCTTCTTAATATCACATTTACCTATCCAGAGATTATGAAAATAATCCGGCCAAAAGTTTTATATGAAATGTCTTCTTTTTGCTTAATGTTTTTGGACCAGTCTGTATCTGGATCACTATCTGTGCTTTATCAACTAGATCCAGCTGCTGTGACTCTAAGAGTAGTTGAAAAAATTCCCTTAAATCACATTGTGGCAATCCTGTGCCATATTGAATTTATAGCAATATGGTACAATTGGAACACTATCATCTAACAGATCAGTGCTGCTTTGGATGACTTACCTTTCAATCTTAATACTACTATTGAGCGCATTTATGATTTTGGAGCCACCATTTAAACTCCTGGTCTGTTTTCTCATTGTAAAAATGAGACTATTTGCCACTCGGTCAAAGATGTAAAAATGAACATCAGTTGAACCACATTCTGATTTTCTAAGTGATAAAAAAAAAAAAAATAGTAGAGTTACTTACTGTCATTACTCAATAAGGGAATAAATAATACTAAATAGGTGTTAATGGAACACCTACCTGAGTACAGGCTTACAAAAGAACCTCAGAAGATATCAAGTACCTTTGTAGACAGTATTGCTTCTGCACAGAAATTTATCAGAGAAGTTGGAGCAAGGCATTCAAATAACCTACTTGGACATCTCAAACCCACCTCAAACTCAAGCAATCTATGATATAACTCATGATCTCCATATATTCCCAATGACCCCCAACTTTTCCTATACAGAGGTCCAATTTCTGTGAAGTTACCACATCTATCAAATTAAGAGAATCACCTCCCTCACCCTTAATCCCCTATCACCAGTTTGTCCACCAAATTATATCTCTTTACACCATTCACTTCTCTACACCCACACATCCAAGTCACCAACATCTCTTACCTATATTTCTTTAATAAGCTCCTGAAAGATTTCCCCACACCCATTTTTCCCTAGCACCCCCTCCCCAATGCTCTCTCTTCACTGCAGCTAGGATGCTTTTTTCAAACATACTTGTTTATGTCATACCTCAGTTTAGACTCCTTCGGCAGCTTCCTCAATGCCCTTTAGATAAAGTCTAAAATTGATAATGTGGATCACTTTGATGCCCAAGAAAAATCAGATGTGACAGCTAGCATTCATTTTGGTGAGTACATTTGTCAGTTTAGTTTGTGTTATGCTATGGCAACAACAAAAAATATCAGTGGCTTACAGCAACAAAATTTTTTTTCTTGTTTGTACAATGTTCAACATAGATCAGCTGCAGCTCTGCTCCATGTTGCATTTGTTCTGGAAATTGGCTGAGGGTACAACCCCTTATGGAACTTAGCCGGTTTCATGGAGAATAGAAAAGATAGTGAACCATGAGCTAATTCTGTTCAGAATAACATAGATCAAGTCTGATATCAATAAAGCAGGGAGTACAATTTTCACACAGAAAGATAAGAAAAGGATTATTTGGTGGAATGACAATACAATCTACCACAATTTCTGAAGGAAAAACCTAAAAATCCAAGTTGCTCCGAGAAACAAGAGAAATAAAGGTTGAATTATGAAATAAGTACTTGGTATCTAGACTAACTCCTGGGCAGGATTGTCTTTAAGTCGAAAGATGAATTAGAAGATCGAAGAAGAGCAATATTACAGCAGCAGAGTTTCTTGGTCAAGATCTACAAGGTCTGCAATTCTACCTCATCACCAAGATCATTGTCTATATAAAGACAGAAACCCCAAGAGCAAAGCATCTCAAATCTATCAGATAGATGTCCTCAAGGGTAGAAAAAGATATCACACACCTCTCTGGGGGTTAGTTCTTCTCACTTGTAGAATGAAAAAGTGGGAATAAATTATCTCTAAAGTCCCCCCACCCAATGTTAAGATTTTAAGTACATATAGATAATAATAGGAACAGAGAGCAAAAAGATTAGATGAGTGCATAAATGTGTTTTATTTGGAAAAAATCTCAAATACTCCTTTTACAATTTAATGTCGTATAATACTTATGGAATTTTACCAGTGATGGGCCTTGGGGTGGTTAGTTTTTCCATAGATTGTCCTGAGCACTCAGAGAATACTTTCAATCTAGCAATTCCTGTCCTTCATTTCTAGAATTTTTTTCTTCTATCAGTTTTTTGATACTTGATTTTTCTGTTTTTTTAATTTCTATTTTTGAACTCCTATAAGTCTGATATTTCACCCTATGAAAAGAGCTTCTAAATGTAGTACCCTTTTTCACTAATTTTCTAACTGCTTGCCTTTTTCCTACTTTCTTGCACATTTCTTCATCTTTCAACTCTTCAACTAAGTTTCTTATTTTATTTCTACTATTTGATTTGTTTTAAGTCTCAGGGCACTGGCTATTTCTCTACTTTTAGCATCCTTTTTTAATGCAATGCATTCTCTTAGATAGATAGCTTCATTTTACTTTTATAAGTATCGTCTGCCCTGAGGATTCTGGAAAAAGGATCGTATTAGTGATATACTCTTTGAATCTTTCTAAATCCCAACATAAAATCAGACAGAGAAATCAAAGAGCAAAAGCCAAAACCCATGGCCAACAGCTACAAGCAAACCATGTTGCAAGGTATTTGCCCATTCCTCAAAATACAATGCCTATGTGATATCAGCATTTGAGCAGGAGGAACTTTCTTTTGCCCTCTCGGCTCTTCCCGTTTCTTCAAACAAATAAATCTTTTTAAAGATTTATTTACTTTACTTTATTTTTCTTCATTTATCCTCCCCTTCCCCAGATGGTTCTCTCTTTTGTCTGTTCATTGTTCACCTTCTCCAGGAGGCACCAGGAATGGAACCGGGGACCTCCCACATGAGAGGCGAATGCCCAACAGCCTGAGCCACATCTGCTCCCCGTGGGTTGGGGCATCTGCTAGTTTGTGGCATCTGCTTGTAGCAACAGGGGTGGAGTCTAGTTCGTTGCAGCTGGAGGCGGTGCTTGCCCTCCTTTTATGAGGCACCAGGACCTGAACCGGGACCTCCCATATGGTAGGCAGGTGCCCAAGGGGTTGAGCCACATCTGTTTCCCTTAATATATTTTTAAATTTTGTTTTGTACATTAGTCTCAATGTTTGAGTTGCTCTTTATCTTTCAGGTTGTTTTTTATTTTCTCTAGTAATCTGTTCTTACTTAGGAATAAAATTGTGGGGAATGGATGTAGCTCAGTGGTTCAGTGCCTGCTTCCCATGTATGAGGTCCTGGGTTCAATCTCTGGTACCTCCTTAATAAAAATTGATTGAAAACTGTGTGTATAGCTTGTGAAAAGATAAACTTCCTGAGAGATGATAAGACATCTAATCCTGTAGGTAAACCACACCAAACTGTCAATATCTCTAGATTTTGTTGCCTTTCCTATTGTTATTTAACTTTGCATGGGATCTTTTCTTTGAAGAGAGATCCTCCAATCTCTTGCTTAGATGTTAAAAACCATGTAGCAAGCATTCTTGGGGGTAAAAATGAAGAAAGATCCTATGGGTCTTACTGTTTTATAGATTTTCATTTTTGCCCGTTTTTATTGTGGTACCCCTGCCCTCAACTATGCTTTTGGTGTCTCCAAGTCCAGAGGCTGTTTAACTTCTTAGAGCATAAACCGCCAAGCTCCTGCTAGGATGGCAGAATGTCATTTCCTGAATGTGGGGAAATCTATTTTTTTACTCTATTTTCCCCCAAAACATGGTGTTTTAGTTTACTAGGCTGCTGAAAGCAATATACCATGAAATGGGTGTACTTTTATTCTTTTCTTTTCTTTTCTTTTCTTTTCTTTTCTTTTTTTTTTTTAGGCCAGTGAAAGAATTTATTTGGGAAAAGGGGGAAAGAACAGAGCTTGCTAAGAAATGGGAGAGAAAGACAGAAATATACACCAAGATTTGGTGCAAGCTGCTCTAGGCAAAGAGTTTGGGTTGGCTTTTAACAAGGGGAATTTCCTTGCTTGCAAGCTTACAGTTTTGCAACCATGAAAATATCCAAATCAAGGTATCATCAGGTCAATGTTTTCTTCCTAAAGACTGGCTACTAGTGATCCTGGACTCCTCTGGCACGCAGCAAGGCACATGGTGGCCTCTGCTGGTCTCTCCCTTTTCTTCCAAATTCCATGGCTTCCAGCTTCTTGCTTTGTGGCTTTTTATTTCTCTCTCTGTATTCATCCCTTTTATAAAGGACTCCAATAAAAGGATTAAGACCCACCCTGGATTTCAAACCACCACACATAGGTAGATGGTGCCTCCAATTCTTGAATTTCTTCCAGATTCTGGTGCTGTGAGTACTTCTCTGCAACCCCTTTTGCAGTCATTTAGCTCTAATCCTTCTCAGATACCATTTGTCCTTCCAACCTCAAACTTTTGTTGACATCTCATATCTGTTGTCACCTCTCTATTTTTTTTTGCTTTGGCCAGTTTATTATATCTGTTTTTATTGGGTTTCAAAAGCATAAAATCTCAAAACATGTGTCCAGTCTTCCATATTAAATATGTTTTCCCCCAGTCTATTTTTAAGGCTATGTATATGTTCTCATATATATGTGATATTTATTTTCACATTTTAAAAAGAGGGAATCACGCAGACCAGAGTCATACCTTAATTGAAGCGTAACTTTAGTTTAATGCATGCCATACTCAGTATAGAGTTCTTTCTCCTATTTGTCTTGATCTTTTCTTCTATTTTCAGTGTGTTTGTGTATGTGCCCACATTTAATTTTACAACATTCCTGTGAAATACAAACAGTTCAGCTTTAGTTGTTAGGGTGGGCCTTTGGGGTTAATTCTTTGAGTGCAGCTGCTAAATTTAGTTGATAGTGTCCCTAATGCACCAGGAAAATAGTAATGAACAAAGGTAAGATATAGTGCAAGAGGAGGGGGTAGCAGGAGGATTGGGCTTTCCAAAGCTTCTGATGGCTTTGCCAGACATTCATACAATATACCTTCAGTCATTATGGGGAAATGAGTAATAAAGCAAATAAGCTTTTTGTCAAAAATAATCAAACTTAATGCAACACATACACACACACATGCCATCCAACTAGTTCAATCTAAAAGCTCAATGTGTCCTGGTAAATGATGTCAGATTCTTCCAATGCATAAACTACTTCCTTGAGATAGTAAATTCTACCCTTAAACATTGAAAATTAGGTAAGAGCTTTCTTAGATGAAGAGACTTTGTTTAAATAATATATATATATATAATCCCACACACTGCTTCTTAAGGAATTTCAAAGAAAGCAAAATTTCACCAAATATTTCTTCACCTAGAAATATCTAGGGGCTCCCATACCTCACCTCTTAGGCCACCATCAGGCATTTTCAGGCTCTTAAAAGGCTTCTTATCCACTTTTTTCACCTCCTTCTCCACCCACAACCCTCCTTTGTTATCTAATTTTTTCAAAGAGAATAAGCTTGAAGATGTTAAGTGATTCATCCAAGATTCCACCTCTAGAAGTAGCAAAGACAGGATTCGAATCCAAGTCTATACAATTCCAAGGTTCATGCTCTTTCTGCAATGCCATGCCCTAAAAGTGAGTCAAAAAGAATATTTGTCCTTCCGACCTCAAACTTTTGTGGACATCTCATATCTGTTGTCACCTCTCTAATTCTTTTTCTTTGGCAAACAATTTGTGTAAATATGGGGGAAAGAGATGAGCCAAGCTTGAACCAAGAGAGTCAACCGAGCTGGGTGGCATTTTCAGTGGAAATAATCTCCTATAAACTGTGGCATATGTCTGAAATCACAGGAAATAATGACATCTTGGAGTCATGAAATAAGGACTCCTCAAAGGAAAATACTGTCAAACCATACTACCACTGTGCTTATACTAAAGTATAAGACTGAGCACCATAGTATACCTGCAGGCCTTTGCTCACTCAATACTATGAACAAAGTCAAAAGAGATATTTTTCAGAATGCTCCAAAGTTGAACTTCTTAGGGATAACATTTTATATTGTAGTTTTTATTGTCTTTGTTAAAGTTTCATTCTGTGTCTGTAAAATAACACTCATCAAAATAGTCATTTGACACCCTGAAAATTTTTATCGATGAGTTTCATCTTGGTTTAAAAAGTTGTATTTATTTTCCTGAGTTCACTAAATTAAATATGAAGCTAAAGCTTATCTAGCTCAGTAACATGCACACTCAATACTGTACTGACTAGCTTTTCATCAGCCAAAAGCCTCTAGAAACCAACTTGTCTATTATGGTAACAGGATAATAATAAGCCTAGTAATCAGTATGAATGAGGGGACTTCCTGGAAGTTTATAATTCAACATCAGGATATTTCTTTGAAATTTTACACATTATCTTAAAATCAGTGTGAATTCTGTCATTTATTCCAGAATATTTCAATTAAAAATGATGTTGCCAAAATGCTTCAGACCCTATGAATTACAGGTTCATACTCATCTGTTATAAAAGCACATCAATAAACTGATTCCAGGCATTATGTTTTCCTTTATCATCAGCTTCATATTTAATTTCAACAACACACATCTTTTAGCAGCTAGCTGTTTTGTAGTCAGATTGCAGAGAAGGCTAGGGACAAAGCTATAATTATTTAACTTTATTCTTAATAGTCCATCAAAATATATTCCAAGAGCAGTTAATTGGAGATGGAAGGGTATACTCCAGAGACTCTATTGAAGTTAAACAGAGAAACAGGGTTTTGTTTTTTATTCATACAATGCAGGGCTTAATCATAATGTAACCTCTGCCTGAGTTCTTTGAACTGAAACTATCTTCACTTGTCTTCTGGGATACCACTTTCTGTTTTTCTCCTACCTTACTATTTCTTCCTCACATCATGAACTCTTCCCCCAACCTCTTAACAATGAGGTATCCTGGGGCTCAATCTTTGGCCTTGTTTTTCTCTTTGTTTTCATTCACTCATTTGGTGATCTACACAACAGCATGGTTTTAAGTACCATCTACTACTGTTGAGGCCTAAACATATAGCTGTAGCCTGAACTTCTGTCCTGAACTCTGAATTCAAATATCCAATTGCCTGCTTTGCATCTCCACTTGAATCTCTAATAATCATCTAAAATTAATATGCCCCAAACTGAGGGCCCGATCACATCCCCAAACATTCCCAACCTGCAGGCTTTCTTCCCAATCTAAGTTAACGGCAAATACCGTCTTTCAGTAGCTCAGGTCAAATACTTTGGTGTCATCCTTTATTTTTCAGTTTAGCTCATGCTCCTCTTCCAATCTGATAGGACACCCTGTTGGCTCTACTTTCAAAGAACATCCAGAATCTGATATATATGTATATATATCTCACCTTGCTGATTTCAGTAGCCACCTGTCTTAGTTTCCTAGGGGTGCTGAAACAAGGAATCATAGGCAGGCTGCCTTAAAACAAGAGAAATTTATTGTCTTCCAGTTCTGAAGGCTAGAAGTCCAAAATTAAAGTGTTGGCAAGGCCATGCTTCCTGTTAAAACCTGGAGGCAACAATCTGTTCCATCTTATGACTTCTGGTGGTTTGCCGGCAATTCATGGCGTTCTCCGTTCCAGTTGTCACGTAGCGTTCTCCCTTCTGTCTCTGTGTCCAAATTTCCTCTTCTTATGAGGACACTAGTCATACTCTATTCCAGTATGGCCTCCTTTTAACTGCCCTTATCCCATATATAACAACCCTATTTCCAAATAAGGTCACATTTTTGCAGGGACACAATTTCATCCATAATACCACCTAACAACTCTCCCTACTTCGGTACTTACAGACCTCACCACAAAAAAGTCCATCCATATGTAGCACATTTAGTCTTTCATGTGACTTCCTCAAAGTTTTGCACAGGTATTTTACTTCTGATTTCACACTTACCCGCCACATTATATTCTTCTCTTAACTTATGTGATTTGGCAATTCTCCTTGTTACTTTGAATTTCTCAAATATGAGCATGCCTAGAGATCCAATAATGGGAATCAATGAACTGGCACTTTCTATAAAGAAAGATGTCATTATGCAATGTTCGAATATACATTCTTGCTTGAAATGAATCGAAACAAACAAATTAATAAGCAAGAATATAGGGAGAACAGTGAAAGACTAAAGACACAGTACCAGTTCAGCCATCAGACCTCAGTGAGTAATCTACCCTCTCTGGCCAGGGTTTCCTCACCTGCAATATGAGGGGCTGGGGCCCAGATTAGATCATCTCTAACGTCAGTTCTAGGGCCTGCCCTATATGATTTATAGAAATTCTAATTCTCCTTTAGAGTGACCAGGCAACTTGAAATGGCAGGCAAAGAATAAAGAGCTACTGGAGACATTGCTGGTGAGTTATGTTTCCCATCCTTCTTTCAGTAAACTGAAGATCCTACCTTTCTGTTTGTGGCTTGTCTCCATGATTAATTAAGATTGCAATCTCATTGATCAGCGCTCAAATGATGTTTGCTACAATGTCTGATGTATTGATGGAGCTAATAAATGTCAAATAGCCATTTATAGAACCACCCTGTTCTGAGGAGTTGTATTCATACATTGATAACAAGCAATGTTTAGGCATTGTGCCACTATTTAATTGTGTGACTTTATAGATACATTTAACCTCTTCAGATCAGGAATGTTTTATCCAGTAGGCACAACAGGCAAAGTCCATCCCTAGAGCTATGGGCATTTTAAGATTTATAAAATGGCTCCAAAATCTGAAAAAGAAACTACAAAATCAAAATTAATGAATGCTAATTTATATGTCCAAAAACACTTAAATTGTTCATGTTATCTACATAATTACAATTCAACTCATATATTTCTGAACCAGTTATGTTTATTGCATGATATTTTTGCATTTTAATATGTTTGATCTGATGTGAAGTATACTGCTTGGGTAGAGGGTCTTAGGAAAGGCCCTTTAAAATGGTCTGCTATGGGCTTCATTTTCCTCTTTCCTGTCTCTAATATTCTTAATCAAGTTTAGCTAATCAATTGGAAGATAGGTCATTCAACCATATTCATTTTTTTGCAGCCCCATGATGTCTTCTTTATGTATTTCCGTATTATTTTAGAGGCAAGTGAATTCCTGGCTTCAGGTTCTGAGACGTCATTGCTAATATTCTTACTGTGCAAGGTTGAAACCCTGGACTAATCGTTTAGGTGGTTTCTAAATTTGAGTAAAAAGCTTCTCAGCCTGCTTGAGCTAATCCCAAATGCTCTAGGCTATCCATGCTTGAAAATTCGGTGATCAGTTTTCAAAAGCTGGATATAGTAGAAATAAAATGTCTGATGGCTCCATCGTGTTAGAGTTTCTTTTTTCACTCTCTTGAGGGAAAGCATGAAATCACAAAATAGAATTACCAACTTGAGCCAATTAGGAATTGAGTTACCAATTTACTTCTAGACAAATAAATATCTATATCAAGATTATAGAATGTTGGAATCTGAGATCAGTACCGGGTACCTTTAAAATATATCTGTTGCCACTTTCACTCACATTAAAATGCATTGTTTTCTGGCTTTTGTCCTGTGAAAGTCAGCATTTTTGAAGGCTGAAATAGTGTCTTCCTAGCAGATATTAGAATCACTTTGCTAAAAAAGAATTACACATTTCAGTCCTCAACTTTGCAAACTATTGTCTTCTGCTCTCCACTGAACAAGAATGAATGGTTTGTATCTAATGTCTCCAGTGCCTGGACCAGTGCCTGGCACATAGAAGAACTTCTGTAAACTTTGGGTAAATAAATAAAACAGTAAAAAAAAAAAAAAAAGAATGAATTACAAATGAACAGACTATTATATCTGAATATAGAAATTATTAAAAAGTTCATAACCCAAAAATTAATTTTAAAAAAAGTCTCAACCAAGGTTTTTTTTTGGCTCTACCTTTACCAGTGTCTAAATCTTCAATATTTGGCTCTACAATATCTGTTCTATGGTGTTTTCATGAAAATTAAATAATGTGACCCAAGAGTGGCATCTAGTAGAGGTTAAAATGCTTTTAGATTTTCCAACTCCTCCACTTCCATTACTATAATTCTACTCCCTCTTAATATATAGAATATTTTGTGTTGGGACAGTCTAAAGTTGATTCCTCCAAAATGGCAAATTTTCAAAAGCTTAAGAAATTCCCCTTTATATAGTAAAAATAAAAACAAACAGGAGAAAAATGTCAAAATGTCTGATATCACATTATTTTGTAATTATGCATGGTCCAATGTTGAAAATATTTTTAGTTAATACTTGTCAGAAAGTTCTCGTTTTTAATGTGATTGTCAAAGGAAGCATTGCTAAATTTGTTTCCATCTAAATGCTAGTTTTTATATTAAAATATAAAAATGTTTACCATTTTTTGTGCACTTACTCTATGCCAGGTGCTATAGTATTTTGTGTGCATTATATCTAAGGTTCACAAAAGCCCCGTGATATTTATTCTTCTTACAAATATTTATTCAATGTCTATTATATACCACCTACTTTTCTAAACACTGGATTCAACAAGAAAAAACAACAAATGAAAATTCCTGGTTTCATGAAGATTAATTCTAGAAGTAGGGTGCAGACTATAAGCAAAACAAACGTATTGAATTTAAGACAACTATTGTTTTAGAAAAAAATTAAAACTAAGGAAAGGAGATAGGGGATTTGGGGGATTAGGTAATTTGCAAATTACAGTGACAAAGGAAAGCCTCATTGGAAAGATGACATTTGAATGAGTAAAGACCTAAAATTTGCAATTGTATATTGATCTCTACCTTTATTCAGGTAAGGCATTCTTTTAACATTAATTGTAAACTCTATAGGAGAAGAGATTATCTGATTTTTTTCTCCACTGTATATACAGTGCCTAGTAGATATAATGACTATGAAATAATTACAGGATTTAATTATAATTAAATATACAGGAATATAATAACAATGAAATAAGTCCATATACTGAAATCCTTTTAAAATAGTACTACATGTGTACCCATTATACAAGATTATCATTGTTCGTATATTAGGCTTTTATTCTATGTAGTTGTCACATGCCAAACTATAATCTCCATCAAGCTGGGAAAATGTTTTCTGTTCATCCTTGAATCTCTTGGTTCTAACATCATTCCTGGTGGCTACTACACTCTCCTAAACTTATCAAATATAATATCATGGACAAGGATTTATGTAAAGTATGATATTCCTTACAATTATTGAACCATGCTACAATTTGTACTGCATTCCATCAAAGCAATGCTATTTTTTCATCAGCCAACAACCAAATCTTTGAGATTATATTAAAAAGACAATGTGAATTAGTTTTAGAAGAAGGTTAAGTTGAGGCTGCTTCCATTTTCTCACAATAAGACAAATGAGGTAACTCAGAGTAGATAAAGAAGGCCTGCTGGTCCAGAAAATGGGAGGCTTGGGATGGCCCCAACTCAGCTCCTGAAAATGTTTAATATTGTCCTTTTTTGGATCTCAGATGTCACTTCTAAAAAGTTGGGGAAGGTCTGACAGAATATGTAGGATTTTGAATGATCCCTGAAACTTATTCCAGTTCAAAATTTCTATGATTCTAAATATACTGTCCTTTGAAATTCTTGTCATTTGAAATATGATATTGGTAATGTAACAACCCAACAAATATTCACGGAAGAGCCTTTTTCCCCTTTCTATGTGGACCCCATGGATTTAGAGTCACTTTTAAGTGTAGTATTTGGACTTTGGAACAAATAGTGCATTTTTTTTTTGGAACTAAAGAATTTTTATTATACGAACTTTGAGCATTTGAAGACAAACACATATGCACTTAAAAATTGAAATGACCTTCAGGTCTATTGGCTTTGTAGTTACATCAAGGATAAATTCAAAGACATCAGTTATTCAGTAAAATAGCAGACTCTAGTCATCAAAGGCAAAAAGAACCACATCATGGTTAGTCAGTATCCATCACAGTTTTTCAGCCTCACCACGTTGACATTTGGTTGTGGAACTGTCCTTTGTATTGTAGGATGTTTAATGGCATCTCTGGTTTCTACCACATCGTGACAGTAGCACCCTCCAACTTGTGACAATCAAAGTGTCAGTGCTAAATTTCCCCTTGGGGTCAAAGTCATCCATGGGGAGAAACCACTGGTATAGACAGAAGGACTACTTGAAAAGAAGCCCCCTAGTCGCCCTCCCACTAACCCACAAAAGTGAGTAGAACATGTCCTCACAAGAATGATAAAAAAGACAATTGCAGGTATGTTGATGAAATGAGCTTAGTACTAGTATCCTAGGGTTACTGAGCCATATTTATTTGAGTAAAATATATTGTTGCAGCCTGTATCTGAGCTATAATGGGAAGTCTATAGAGGTTAGTATATTTGCTGGTTATACAACTAGTTAAGATTATTTATATAGTGTGTGAAAATTCACATGGTCTTTCTAGATTAAAAATTAAAGCCAAAATTTTAAATTTGAAAGATTAAGTTCCTGCAGTACTTTATGAGTAATTTAAACAATTAGTGAAAGTCTTTCTTTTACCCTTTAGAAATTAAAAATGTCACTGTTCCTACATACTAAAATCTCTGTGCACTAAAATATTTAAAGGATTTAATTGCTGTCACATAAACTGACAATTGGCAAATAATCAGATGCCAACATGTTGTCTTAAATATAAATAGAATTTTGAAAGAACTTCATTTTCTTTTCCTCTTCCAAGTTTCCCTGTCCCCAAGAAGTTAGAAAGGGTGTGGACAGAAGACAGTGAAGATATGCAGCAATCTGAAATTTTAAAAGGATTATCTAAATATAGTTATGACACCACTCTAGGATTCCCTGATACATCTTTCATCTTCCCTTTAGGCCATGAATGAAGAAAAGCTGAAAACTCACATCGGAAACTGAGCCTGATTTTTAACTCAAAACGACGAACTGTGCAGAATTGTTCTTCATTACATGGCACAGGGAGCCAGATTAAAGAAAATATGCCCAGGTTTTGTTTCATGTAACTGAGGGATACCTCTCCAAAAAGGGAGAAAGGAGCTTTGCAGTATTTATAAAATCTTCCCTCAAATTAGAAACCCAGATATATATTATCTAGAAACTGTTAACCATCACTCTATAATATTTACAATTGTATTAGTCAGCCAAAGGAATTCTGATGCAAAGTACCAGAAATCTGTTGGCTTTTATAAAAGGTATTTATTTGGGGTAAAACCTTACAGTTACAAGGCCCTAAAAGTCCAACTCAAGGTTACTTCCTTACTAAACTCTGTTGCCATGTGTTGAAGCAAGATGGCAGGCGATATCTGTGAGGGTTCAGCTTTCTACTTCTCTCTTAAGGCTCCATGGGTCCAGCTTCTTCTGATCTCAGCTGTAGGCTGGCATTAGGCTTGTATCTCTTCCCAGGGCTCATTTCTTTCCAGGCTCACCTGTTCTGTTCTTTTCATAAGGTCAGCTGTAATCTATCAGGCCAATGGCACATTTCTTTTCCTGGGGCCTCTACCATGTCTATGGAGCTGTCTCTCTTCCTCTGTGTACCTTCTCTGTGTATCTATTTCTTCTGTGTTCTTGACTGAATGTCCATTAATATAGTCCACCAAGGGGGCGGGGACTCAGACCTGAGTCATGACCTACTGACGTGGTTGAATCAAATCCTTAATCTTGATTTAATCAAGTAAATGTAAAGCCTTTGAATTTAAATCAATCAAAGGGTATCATGCCCAGAGGAACAAACCAGTGTACAAACATAATCAGTATCTCTTTTTGGAATTCATAAATCATATCAGACTGCCACAATGATGATCTTATGGCAGCCAGAATACTACCTGCTTCCTTGCCCCTGCCATCTTTCTTTGTCTATTCAGAGGCAGCAATCTTATGCAAAAAAATTGGATAGAAATTGTTTGTTAAACGTGTTAGAGGTGTTCGTGCACCAGCAGTAGTACGTGGACTCCCGGGAGGTACAATTGTCATAAGAAAAGCTTTCCAAAGGGAGCCAGAGAACAGAAGAATGTTGGTAGGGGTGTACGCTGGGAACCACTAGAAAGCGTTGAATGGTATGTTATAACACGTACTCTGAGATGTGAAGGGAAAAATGAGGAAAAGTAGAATATAAAGGAAATAGAAGAAAATCACAAGAATGCAATTGATATGTGTGGAGAACAGAAAATTAAGAATCTTTATAAAGATCACTAGTGGTTAAAGAAAAGTGTTAGACACATGGAAAAGAAATACAGAAAAATACTGATATATGGCAACTTTCTTGAGCTGAAAAGCAGCAAAAACCACTACAATAATCAATGAATGGTAAGAACAGATAAAGTGTGAACAACAGAGTAAAGAAAAATATAAAAAACAAACTAGCATCCAGGCAGGGGGGGAAATTGCCTACTTGGCAATCAAGATATTATAATTTTCCTCTTAAACACCAAATGCCAAAATATAATGGAACAAGGCCTGCCAATATTTGAGGGAGAACATGTGATTAAAGAATGTTTTAACCAGCAAGGCATGTTTCATCAAATAAGCTGAAAGAGAAATTCATGAAAAATATTCCACTTATGACCTTTCCTGAAAATATTACTTGGAGAGGTAATTTTAATTCACTATGGCATGAATTGAAGTTAAAAGTTCAAGAATAGAAAAATCATTATATAAAAGACTACTAGTAAGTATGGAAACCAATTAAACATAGATATAAGTCTAAAGAAACATGTTTACAAAAACAAATTCAGACATCAAAAATATTCTCCAAACACAAGATATATCAAGTAAAACATAATGATGTAGTATAACATGATTTCTATTTTAAAAAACAGATTTTTAAAGATAAAATGTTGGGGAATAAAAAGAATAACTTTGTTTAGAGAAACAATTAAGCTAAATAAATAGAGAAACATAGGTTAAAATTGCAAAGAGAATAGCCAGTAGTATAGCCAAAATTAATAAATAGTATCCAAAATACTGGTTAATAATGTTTCAATATTAAATTTTTAAATGGAAAAAAAGCAAACATTCAGTTAAAACATTATGGGAAAAGTAGAACAGTTGGAAAATAATAAAAATAAAAGCAGAAAATAAGGAATTAGAAGACAGGAAAATGATATAAATTATACTATTCAATTGTATAAATCTTTAAAATGCTAATTCTTTTAAAATGAGCAAGAAAATAAATATTTTCCAAGTCTATTCAAGAAAGTAAACGAAATTACAAATACAGTTATGGAGAAGAGTGTTTTCTATTTCAGAGAAATAGACCCTATATACAATGTACTTACTAGCTTAATAATAGGCATATGAACATAATTGCACATTATGCCAAAGTAGTATTGATATCAAAAGTACAAGGATGGCTTACTATTAATTCATGTACTATCATACCTCATCACACCAATTGGTCAAAGGAGAATATATCAATTTTATTTATACTAACCTGATATTTAATACAATCTAACATCCATTTATAGAAAAAATATATTTTAATAATCCAAAAACTGAATTTTAAAAAATCCATTGCAAAACACCACTGAAAATTTTAATCTCAGAGTAATGCAAGGATTAAATCTTTTTTTAAAAAATGGAGAGTAAACAAGGATGCTTATTCTTAAAAACAAGTATAAGCATAGTTATTTAATATATACAATAACTACAATACATTGTATACTTATAACTTTCCAGGTTCTTACCCAAGACAATTGCATAAGTTATCCCTAATCTCTATATCAACCTATGAAGATAAGATTATTTCCCCAGTTTTAGTGAAGGTAAAATTAAAGCTTTGACAGGTACATAACTTGGTAAACAACACTCAGCTAGTGAATATTAGAATTGGGATTGAAACCAGGTCTGTCTAAATCCAAAGTAGTACTTTTGACCACTTGTTTTGGATTTCCTTGTTCTATATATTCTAAGTATTAAAGTAAGACAAAAAGAAAAAATAAGAGACCAATATGGAAAGTAAGGAACCAAATTATTTTTATTTGCAGATAATAGGACTATTGCATAAAAAGCAAAGGAAGCCAATTGAAAATTTATTAATGGAAAAAGAGAATTCAGTAAGTTGCTCAGATACAAAAAAAAAATGTCAACATCACAGTGGTAGCATTTGAATATATTATAAAAATATTACCTTTATAATAGCAATAAAAAATATAAAATTCACACCTATAAAATAAGGAACATCTATATGAGAAATCTATAATGCAATATTGGTTAAAAACTTTAAAAAGTTCTAGATAAATGAATAAACATTCTTTTTGAATGAAAGTTAAACTATTGTAAAGATATTAAGTCCTCCCTCAATTTGATAAAACATATCTCAATTCACTTATAAGAACAAATGGAGGGAGGAAGGAACAGGTGAATGTATAGCTCGGTGAACTCTAGGGAGGCCAAGGATTGTGACTGAGAATACAATTGTCAGAGTGTTCTTTCAGTATCTATGGCAGGGGAGCATTACTGGTGCAGGGTGTCAGTGGCGAGGGTATGTGTGAGGAGGGGTGTACCTGGGGCATGCCTCTATGGGATATGAATTTGTTTGTCTTGTCACAGGGTGTTTTCTCAGTGGGTGGAGACCCACACAGTAACCAACAAAATATTGAACTCCCATTCTGGGGTGTCCTCCTACTTTCTCAAATAGAATGGCAAAAATTTCTGATTATATAGGCAGTGCCTAATAAAAGAAAACAGGCCAATATGCCAAGCCTTTGATACCAATGTTTGTACTAATGGATCTTATTCCTGCAAAATTGAAACTTAGCTTATTAGTAACTAATGCCTAAGAGTTACCTCCTGGAAACCTCCTTGTTACTCAAATGTGGCCTATCTCTAAGGCAAACTCAGCAAATAAACTCACTACCTTCCCCCCAATGTGGGACATGACTCCCAGGGATGAGTCTCCCTGGCACTGAGGGATCACTACCAAGTGCCAACCAGCAATGCGTTTGGAAAAAGACCTTGACAAAAAGGGGGAAATAATAAATACAAAAGAAGTTTTATGGCTAAGAGATTTCAAATTGAGTCAGGAGGTCATTTCAAAGGTTATGTTTATGCAGGTCTCAGGCAGATCTCACTAACTGCTGCAATAAACAAAGCTTCAAAAGGGTGCTCCTGAGGGTTCTAGAGATGTCCAGACACTATGAGCAAGGCACACAATCCCAAGAAACCAACATCCCATCGCTGGGCCTTATCTTGGAAAATGATCCATTTCCCTAATATAACAGAGTTAGATTCATTTATACTTTCCCTACTCATGATTCTTCTAATTCTTTTATTTGAACCTATAATTAGCACTATACCCATTAAATATAGGTCCAAGACTTAAATTTTTGTCCTGTTCATATGCTGGTTGAGCCATGAATCTCAACACAGTTGCAGCCAACACCTATTCTACAGTTCTTCAGACTCACCAAGACAATTAACAAAATGATGATGGACAAGTCCCATCCCAAAAAACAAAGAGTATCTACAACTGCAAGCAGAACAGATACTTTCATCTGCCCCATAAGATCCAAGCCCCCTCTTCAATCTGAAGCAGAACAGACATCATCATCCTGAATTCAAGACTGAGGAATGAACAAACATAAGTGGGGAATGCAACCACAGAGGGCATTTTTTAGGGCATTGGAGTTGGTCTGCATGATATTGCAATGACAGATACAGGCCATTACACATTTTGTCAAAACCTATAAAATTGTGTGGTACAAAGTGTAAACCAAAATATAAACTATAGACCATGGTTAATAACAATGCTTCAATATGTGTTCATCAATTGTAACAAATGTACTACACTAATGATAGATGTTATTAATAGGGGGAAATGTGAGGGTGGCTGTTATATGGTAGTTTCCTGTACCTTCGATGGAACTTTTCTGTAACCTAATACAAGTCTAAAAAGAAACTTCATTATTCTAAAAAGAACAAATGGAGAAAAACTAATATTTTTTAAAGTACAAAAATGTGATACTTGTACAAATTGATATTAAAATTTATATTAAAGGGGAACAGATGTAGCTCAAGTGGTTGAGTGCCTGCTTCCCGTGTATGAGGTCCTGGGTTCAATCCCCAGGACCTCCTCAAAACAAAAACAAAAACAAACAAATGAAAAAGCCGACTCTCATTGGGGAGCAGATATACTTCAGTGGTTGAGTGCCTGCTTCCCAGTTATGAGGTCCTGGGTTCATTCCTTGGTACCTCCTAAAAAAAATTATATTAAAGTATTAATAATCAACATAAACTTACAATGGTACAGTGATAGATGAATATATAAAAAACATATTAAAATGGACACAAGGAAACATAAAATGTTTTGTACATAGAAAATATGTTTTTTCCAGTAAGAAAATGGTTAAAAACATTACATATAATAGAAGACAAGGAAATTTCTAAAATGCATTATTTTCAAATATATATATATGATAACTTGAGTCTTGATTGCAAATGTATTCATGCATTATACCTATTCTTTTAATACATCTAAGGATATCAATAATTCATATAAAGATTTTCTTGGGTGTTAAGCAAAACATGTGGCTTTCAGCTCATCTCATCATTTTTTTTAATATACCAAACAAAAGTGAGAAAAAGTAGTCTGCAAACATATATATAAAGTTTACCTGTATACATAAACTACAGACAGATGAGAAATAGATGACAGATAGATGAAATGGATACATTGATGGATTGATCAGATAGAGAAAAAGAAAGAGAAGGAGTTGAATTCTAGTGGAAGCTATTGGTGCCCCATCCAGATACCCTTTGCTAGTTAGTGCACTTACTAATTCCTCTCTGTCTTTACAGGAGTTTTGTCTGATAACAGTTACAGCTGCACCTTCTCTGGAGAATACAGGCACTTACTCACCTCCTTGTCTAATGCTTTTTCCATTATATGCCCATGAAAATTCTTTGGAAACTAATTTTTTATGTGCCTTTCTGCCACATTCTCTAATAGGACAGCAAGAATCCCCCAAGCAGAGGGGCAGTGACTAGTGAAGGCAGATGGGCCATTGATGGACCCTTGATATTGATGACTGTTCTTATAAACCTTTTCTTTTGAAATTGAAACTTAGCTTAGTATTATAGGTTACCTAAGAGTTACCTCCTGAGAGCCTCCTTGTTGCTCAAATGTGGCCTCTCTCTAAGCCAAACTTAGCATATAAATGTGTTACCTCCCCCACAGCATGGGACATGACTCCCAGGGATGAGCCTCCCTGGCACTAAGGGATTACTACCAAACACCAACTAGCAATGCAACTGAAAAAAAAACCTTGACCAAAATTGGGAAAGAGTAAAGACAAATGAGTTTATATGGCTAAGAGACTTCAAAGTGAGTCAGGAGGTCATTCCAGAGGTTACTCTTATGCACATCTCAGCAGGATCTCATTGACTGCCAAAGTAAATATTGCCTCAAACAGCAGGGCTCTTGAGGGCTCTGGAGACATACAGACACTATAGGCAGGGCTGACAGCTCAGGAGTTTGGCACCCTGCCAGCAGGTCCTACTTTGGAATTTATGTTCCCCAGTGTGACAAAGTTGGACTCAGTTGTGGTTTCCCTACACATGGTTCTTCTGTGCATTCTATTTGGACCTATAGTTAGTACTAGAGTTGATAGATTTATGTCCAAGAGACTTAAATCTTTGGGCTTCCCATGTGCCAATTGGGCCCTGAATCTCAACAGGCTTGCAACACCTACTTTCCAGTTCATTGGACAAACCCAAGACAACTAACAAGGAGCTGATGATGGACAATGACCATCCCAAGGATCATAGAGAGTCTACAACTACAGGCAAGATAGTCCCATCCATCTTCCCATGGGATCTAAGCCTCCTATCAATTAGAATGGAGTGGGCATCACGATCCCTGAATACTCATGATTGGAGAATGAAAAATGGACTAGAGTAGACTTATTGTTATTCTACTATAGACTTACTGTTATTCTAGTAATGGAAGAACTTTTATCATTGATGTGGTGGCAGTGGCCACTGGAGGTTCTGAGGGGAAGCAAGGGAAAAAGAGGTGTAATATGGGGGCATTTTCAGGACACTGGAATTGTCCTGAATGACGTTGCAATGATGGATACAGCCTGTTATATATCTTGTCATAACTTACAAATTTGTGTGGGAGAGTTGTTTAAACTATAATTTAAACTATACTCCACACTTAGTGGTAATGCTCCAATATGTGTTCAACAAATGTATCACAGTAATGAGGGATGTTAATGTGGGAAAGTGTGGAAAGTGTGGAAAGTGTGGGAGGGGGAGGGAGTGGGGCATATGGAAAACCCCTATCTTTTTTATGTAACATTTATGTAATCTAAAGTTTCTTTTAAAATAAATAAATAAATAGAAAACTAATTGTAAGGAACATTTTTATATTTACATTATCTTTTTGAAAAGAAGGAAGTAGAAAAAGTGAAGATAACTGTGATACATTAACTCAGCAGAAAATATCAAAATGATGATTTTTAAGCATTATTCTGATTATAAAAGAATTCATGTTGCCAATAGAAAAATATATAGACTGTATAAAACTTTTAATAAGAATGTAAAACAACAACAATAGGACAACTATCCTGTTGTGACCATATTTATAATTTCTGTGTATATTACTCTTTTTCTTTAGACATCATAATGATAGTAGTAGTAATAATTATAATAATTACCATTCATTGAAGAGTTATTATGTACCAGAAACTATGCAAAACACTTGTTGACATATATGATATGATTTTCTACAACAACTACATGAGGAAATGAAAAAACTGAGGTTCAGAAGATGAAGTAGCATATAGCTAGGAAGCAGCAGAGCTGGGATTCAAATTTAGAGCTATCTTACTCCAAAGCTTTATTCTAAACCATTACTATGTTTTACTAGGCAATGCCATGACTTTAAATCATCTCCAAAAATATCTATCATGTCTGCATAGTATTTCATTTTAAGTTTGTTCGGTATAATTTTTAAACTTTATTTTTTCCTGTTGGGGCATCAAGGTGATTTTCCAAGCCTTATGCTATAAAAATAATACACTGAACAAATATATAAGCATACTATGTGTACAACCTGCCTATTGACTTAAGATAAATCCTAGAAATAGAATTACTAGGTTGAAAGCTGTGATCATATTTGAAACTCCTGAAATATTTTTTCACATTGTCTCCAAAAATGTCTACCAATTGGCATTCACACTAGCAATGAATGAGAGTATCAATTTAATGCATCTTCCATTGTTGGATATTATTAAGATTATTATTATCATTATTATTATTATTAAGTATTGTCAATTTGATGAAGTGATAGAATGTCAAAATTTTAATTTTGATTTATCTTATTCCTAGCAAGCTTAAACATTTTTTTCTCACTTACAAGAGTCTATTTCCTTTCATTTTTGTAGTTGATACATATATCAACTATATATATCATATATCAATCAATTTTTCATTGATTTCAAGAGTTCTTTGTAAATTATAAAAACTGACACTTTGTTCTGAATATGGACAAATATTATACTATTCTATTATCCATTTTTAAAATTTTTTTTGATGTTTTGTAGATAGATTTTAAGCTGTAGATATGTTGAGCATAGGTGCTTGTTTATCATATAGACCTAAGCCCCAAAAGGTATAATCTATCAAAACTTTAAGTCATAAGTGACTGCTTCCAAAAAGTTATGGTTCCTTACTTTGACCGAAAGCAATTGAATTTTCAGATACTTCTCTGCTGGCATTTTAGATAAAGCAGCCTCTCCTGGGTTACATTATGTGATCAATGTTGATAAATCAAAATTTCTTGCAAGTTCAGGACACTACAAACGCAACCTATATTCATAAAACTAACTCTAGAGCAAGATTCTGAGTTGCTTCTGAATCACTAAAGCAAAATTAAATTATATACACTATAATCTGTGTTTCAAGTGTTTTAATATATTTTAATTCTTTAAAAACTGACCTGTGATGATGGCTGATAATAACTTTAGCCACAGATCTCCGTTCTGTGTATCTTCCCTTGATCCATCCACCACATTTTTGTCAGAATTGCTTTCTAAACCTCAAATGGAATATGTTCTCCTTAAATATATATGCATTCTTATATTCTTGATTAACTGGAAAATTTCCCTCCCTCAGCCAGGCTTAGAAAAGAATGTTTCCTACTTAGATATGAGAACTGGAGTGTACCTCCCATTTTACAAAACTACAGCTCCCATTTCCATGAGTATATTTTTATGAAGACTTTAAGTCTGTTTCAAAAGACATATGGACAATTTTCTTTTAATAATAACTTTGGTAAATTGCACCTGACAAAATAATGAGGATATTAAGTCTGAGTCCTTAGAGAAGTGAGTGGTGGGGAGAAGGGTTGGGAGAGCAAGTTTAGTCAAATTCAACACACAGCATCTCTAACTTTCAGTCTGACCTCTGACATTTGAGGTTTAGATTCATTTTCTCTTATGATTTCCTGGTTCTAAGAAATCAACTTGAGAAAAAAGAGGGAGGTCTCCTAGGCATTGAATAGTTTTTGAAGGTCAAATGTACATTACTCAAATTTGCATCAGACAGACAGTGTCTTTGGTGACTAAATGAAATGTCTTAGATAAAATACATTGTTGCCAGGTTTGACTCACCTCTGGAAAAGCAATAGAATTATTGAATGAAAATTCTGTTTAAGAAGGTCAATTCTACCTTCACCTAAGTACCCTCTTGTGTATGGAGTACTTTTAACATTTTCTAAAACCATACCAATTATATCTCAGATGGCAAAGCAAGTAAGCTTTAAACTAAAATAGACAATATAACCAGAAATATAAAACAGCTGTCAAATTTTCTCCTAGTAACAAATCAGGATTATGAAAGAATGCATGTATTATTTCCCCAAGTATGTTCATTTTTTATTCATAAGATACCATGTAAGGAGTAAATGGAAAGTATTTCCAACAATATCTGGAACTACTTCAGAGTACTGTAGAATTTTTAAAGTTCCCAACCAAAATCAATCCAGCAGGTTAGTATTTTAGCATTTAAAGATATGGTCAAATCCATGTATTAAATTAAGTAATTTGGATGGAAATAAGATATAAATCATACTTAAGTCTACATGATTTTTCATTCAACAACTCTATGTAGGAAAAAAGAAATGTGGAAAGAGAAGAAGAGAGTTGAAAAGGAAAAAGAAAGGAGTAAGGAACAAGAAAAGAAAGAGAACAAAAGAAGGAGAAAGAGAGGGAGGGAGGAAAGGTGAGAGGAAGGGAGAAAGGGAGGAAGGGAAGGAGGGAGGAAATTATCCATGCAAAGTCCAGTGCTAACTCAAGAGCTGTTCATGCAGATCTGATTGAGTCCCCTGACTTTAAGGAGCTCACACTCTAGCAGTTAGTTAAACAACTAAATGCAATACATGTGATAATGAAAAAGCTAACAAACAAAGAATAACACACTTTATACATTTAATTATTGGTATTTAATTTTAGTTTTTCAAATCTTTTTTAAAGAGCAAAAGTTGTATGGTAGGATAAATAAAATCTCATAGAAAACTACTGACATGAAAGGAAATTAAAAATTATCTTTGATTTTCATCTTTCATTGGAAGAGATTGCTCTTAAAAATGTGAAATAAGAATTTTACCTTTAAATATCTTTGGAAGTATATGAGGAAAGAAATGAGGCATCAATTTAAAGAAAATGCATATAAATTTATACACATGTACCAAACTTTTTAAAAGAATATCTTAGAAAAGCATAGCAATTATTTCAAGAAAGAGAAACCTTATACTATATGCTATCAACAGAGACGTAATAGTGAGAAACGATTACTTTTGTAACCCAGTTGAAAAAAGAAACACCAAAAGGAAAATTAACTCAATAGCTGGAGCCAATAGTTCAGGAAAAAGTAAGAGCCAATAAATGCTTTGTCTTTGATACATATCAAACAAAAACAAAATAAAATAATGCTTAAGATATACTTAACTACAGAAAAACATTTCAAAATAAATTTGATTACTATTTGGAAAAAAGTGATACAAGCTTTTATTAAATCAGATTTCATAAGTTCTATGTATGAGGTTTGATCATAACAATACCAGATGTTTTACTATTCTTATTTTTTAAATCTAGGTAAATCTGGTATGAATTCATTACAGCAGGTCTAGTAAACAATCTGTTACAGAACTGAAAACTCCTAGAAAAAGAAGCTCTTGTATGTTTCCTTAATATGATTAATTTCTACTGCTCTAATATACCAAAAATTTCCAACCATTTAACCAGCAGTTATCCTGGTAACGCCAATGTTGGGTCTTGCCTTGGACTGATAAAACACAACTCAACCTGGGGAGCAGATGGAGCTCAATGGTTGATCACCGGTTTTCCACACATGCGGTTCTGGGTTTCATTCCGCAACCCCGGTACCTCACAAAAAATAAAAAATTTAAATTAAATTTTCAAAAAACCTCAATCTAAAGGACATAACAAATGTGTTAATATTTTCATAGATTAACATTGTCTTTTAAGAGAATCTTTTTTTTCCCCCTCTGGTAAATGCCATATATTAAAATAACTGCTCTGAGGAAGAAATAGACAAGGATTCTGTATCCTGCACAGAACAAACATTGTCTTCAGTTAGTTGTATTGACTTTTGTGAAATACTTTTGCAACAGATCTCAGAACTTAAAACACATAAAGTATGTCATTAATTATTTTTTGGTTATCACATTGTATTACATTTAGTTATTTAAAGAGGGAGAGTCAGTAGTAGCAGGGTGGGAGTAGCAGTAATAAGAAAACCTATTGGTAGAAAAATTAATACAAGTTCCTTATTTATGCTTGTTGAAATATTATCCATACCTTAACATTTGCCACCCCCTCTCCCTGCCCTGTTTATCCATTCAGCTTTTTAAATAGTTACCACTATGGAGCAGGTTGCTAAATGGTGCATTGTGGAAACACAGGCTCAGGCAAAACAGAAATTTCAGCAAATGACACTTTATTACTTTCACAACTCAAAGGGTCTAAAGAGCTGGGGAAAAGTTCCCATCGTGGCTGGTCTCTCTGAGTGGCTAATTGCTCAGATCAGGGTCCCTGGGTGGCAGTTTCCACCGCCTCACTTTGCAACAGAAAAGAGAGGCATGTGCTATTTGAGTGTTGAATAGTTATGCATCCCAGGGGGGCTGAGGCCCTGCCCCTGGGGGGTTCCCGCCCTGATAAGCAGCTAGGGCTGCTAGTGCCAGGTTTCCAGGTTTCATTAGCCCTAACTTAGTTCCCTTTACATTAGACCTCACACATCCACCAGACCGCACTGCAGAACAGAAACATACTGAAACATCTGCAGATGTTTCAGAAAAGGGGGAGAGGAGAAAGCGAGGGCTGGGAGGTGGCCCCTAGGTGTGTCCCTGACTTCACCAGCAACCACAAAACCACAATATATAAACCTCAAGCTCTTTAGCCCACTATCAAATGCCATCTAGGTGAATTGCCCATTTAGTCTGTTTGATTATCTGATTTTCTGCCTCTGTTGGGATGTCTTAATTTCTCTTTTCCCTGAATCCAAATTTGACCTGTTCTGCATGCACCAGTTTATGCCCACTCATTCCATGATTTCTTCTCCACTCACTTCCTCCTAAAGCCCGTACAGTGCTGACTTCATAGCATGCTTGAAAAATCTTACGTAAATGAAGCAGGGTAATATAACTTGGTGGCTTTCATTTTTTCATTTTCCTGATGATCATCTAGAAAATGTATTAGAAACAACAAGGAGGGTCTGTTTCAATTGTTTTGAAGCGAGGCTTAGAGAGCTGTCTCTTAACAAGTGTGTGTTTGGTTGAGCAGATCAATATAGTGGAAAGAGCCCAGATTTAAAGCTGGATGAATCTACCACCTACCAGCCATGGGTCCTAGATGGATCTATTGCCTACGAGCTATGGAACCACAGGCAAGTATTTCATCTCCCTCGGTTTCTATGCATCTTCAGAAAAATGGAGTTGATAGACTTGTTGTACAGATAAACTGTTTCACTAAATAGTAAGCAGTCAATAAATAGTAGCTAGTAATATTATTATCAACACCTAACTATGTGACTTTTGATAATTTTAGCTACCATCTCTGAACACAGATGTTTCCTTGTTAACAATCTGATAAAAGAAATGATATCCTTTCCTGGCTTCCAATGTTTATAGCAAAATGCTGAAAGAATTAGGTATTGCACAATACAACCAGTGTTACAGCTTCTACCATCAGACCTGACATAAAGTAAATTCTCAAAAAACAGGAATAGTAGCTTTTCTGGTCAAATTCCAAAACTAAAACAACGAATATCTTTTTTTTTTTTTTTTTTTTGAGGTACTGGGGCTGGGGATTGAACCCAGGACCTCGTGTGTGGGAAGCCGGCGCTCAACCACTGAGCAACATCTGCTCCGCTGAGTTGGTTTTTTCATTTGTTTCTCTTGTTGTTTGTTTTTGTTTTGTTTTATTTTTTCTAGGAGGCACCAGGAACCGAACCTGGGCCCTCCCATGTGAGAAGCAGGCACTCAAACACTTGAGCCACATCCACTCCCAACCAATATCATTTTGTACTCTTTCCTAAGTATTCCCACCCCTTGAAAAATATTGCTCAAATTTTGTCTTATTTTTAGTTTTTATTTAAAAAAATTAAAAAAACTGTTTAATTTGATAAATGTCTCTATTATGATAGTAATACTAATTTTTCTCTATGTCATCAATATTTTTATTACTGCCTTAATTTTGTTGCTTGGGGTTTATTCTACTGTTCTTTACCTGAATAAATTAATTTGTTTCTATTAATGTTCCCTTTGCCTAATATGTATTCAGAACCATAACTTTTTTTATATATATTTTATTTTACCGGGAGGTCCCGGGGATTCAACCCAGGTCCCTCCATATGGCAGATGGACACCCAACCATTTGAGCCACATCCGCCCCTCTCAAAACTATAACTTTTTTTACATAAGGTTTTCACTGAGTTCTTCAAGTTTTGGCCTTCAGTGTGCCTTCCTTTCCACTCAGATCTGAGTACTTCATAGTGTCCCTTATAGTTTCTCATTTACTGCATAGACTATTTTTTAGTATGTTTATGATTGTTATGTCACCTTGAACTTTTACCAATATGCAGCACCTTTCTTTGTTCCATATATATGTGTGCATTTATTTATTTATTTACATAATAAAATAATCCTCATGTACATTTATTCAAACAACTTTTTCACAAACATCTATATTGTATTTGTCTTCCATTGTTTTAGATTTACTTTTGATTTTTATCCAAGTTATACATGCACAGAGGCAACCATTTTCACATCTTTTAGCTAACATTTTTGGAATTTAACACCCTGTTTCTATTTCATGGGTTGAATGGGTTTTTCAGTTTAGGTATTATCTTCTGAATTCCTACAAATGGAAGATCAGGGCTCAGCCCCATTTCCTCTCTTAGAGCCCAGCATGTACTCTCCCTCTTCCTATTAACCCCTATTCCTGAAATGGTTATGCTGTAATTTGGTTTAGATCAATAATCAACATTTAACTGTGTGAATGCACAAATGCTATTGACAGGCAGACATGTAGCAAACTACGAGCCTGTTTTTTAAACAAGATTTTGTTTTCTCTAGAGTTAATAACTGCTTGCTTTTAATTAGTTACTAAAAATATTCAATGCAAAATTTCTTTGCAAACATTTCAGAAACAAGTTTTCTCTCAATTTCTTCTTCACATTATCTAGACCAGATACCACTCAACTCAATACACAAATGTCATTCTGAGATCTCCCTGATCCATTAGCCCGGAACTTTTTCTCCTCTCTCCTTCCTGCATCCCTGCTTTCTTCTTTCTAGATTTCCTCTCCCAGTTTGAAGAAGCATATCTCCAGTAGCTTTTTCAGAAAAGGTAATTAGAAAGTAAATATTTTTGTCTAAAAATGTTTGATAATACCTGAAAATATGTAAGTTCTACCCTAAAATTTGATTGATAGTTTGATTGGATATAGTATTTTAAGATGGAAATCACTTCTCATCAAACTTTGCCTTCTAATTTCCAGTACATATTGCTATTGTGAAATAGGAAACTATTCTAATGTATTTCATTCTCTCTCAGTCTCTCTGTCTCTCTCTCTTTTCTTGTAATATCTTCAGCTTTTCCCAGTGTTCTAAAATTTACCAGTGTTGCACTTTAGTTTGGTTGGAATTTCACTCATTGTACTGGGACCTCAGTTGTTTCTTTTAACCGGTAAAAACATGTTTTTAGTTTTGGAAAATTGTTCTTGAATTATTTGAGTGATCGCCTTCCCTTTAATTCTTCCATCTTTACATTCCAAACCATTATTATTAATGAACCTCCTAAGCCATTTGTCTAATTTTCTTACCTTTTTAACCTTTTTTCTATGTTCCATCTCTTTGTCTTTTAACTCTAGCTTCCAAGGTATTTCCTCAACAATATCTTCCACCCCTTTCACTGAGGTGTATGTGTTTTTAATTTCTAAGGGCTCTTTTTTTGTTCTCTAAATGTTTTTTAACAACATCTTGTTCTCATTTAATGGTTATGATTCCATCTCTGATACCATCAGGATATTAATGATTGTTTTTTAAATTTTCTGCTTGCAAAGTCTGCAAATTTGTGTATTTGTTAGTTGTCTATTTTTGTTCATTATGTTTCCTGTTAGCAGGTTTCCTAAGCTGTCCTGTAATCTTTGGTTTTCTCTTCGTATTTAAGAGAGGGGCGTTAAAAACCTATAGACTTAGCTCATTGCAAGCTACCATGTGCTCCCTACAATATGATCCCACCATGTTCAGTCCTTCAGAGATATATCACAGATTTTGTTTCAGTTGCTAAGAAGGACTTGGAGTTCAATGAACTTTCTTATTTCTTTTCTGACATCTCCAGCCTTAAATATGGAAAATAAATGCCTCCCATGACTCCTCTTCTCTAGTAACCAGCTCCTTGAGTGCTGAAGCAATAGGCAACTTTTTATTAAACCCCTGCTCCAAAGATGATTTGTTGTACTCACTCTGAAGCTATCCTTCTAAATAAAGCTACCATCAATGATTCCAAGATTGTTCTATCCCTGTGATATAGCTTGCAGCTTCTCTTGCTAAAAAAGATCAGTTTACTCTCTATAAAGAAATAGGTGTAGGAGGGAGAGAGAGGAGAGCAGGAAGGCACTAAACATCTAAAGTGTCAGCACCTCCAGAAGAGAAAGGAAACTGTACTTTGACTGCTTTTTCATGTTGTTTAGGATGAGCCCCTCTAGTCCATCCAAAGTAGATTTTGCAACGACCAAAATGCAGGCAAACACCTGCAGGGATATGCGGCCGGCAGGAAGAAGATTTAGATGCTCAGTCTGCTTCAAAGAAAATAAAATAAGAAACTGTCTAATTTTAAATAAAATTAAATATGCACTCAAAGACACGAGTGGTTTTAGAATCACCCTTAAGTGGAATATCCTACAGAATTAGTCCTGGAAGTATATATCAGTGAAAAATTGTATGCTATCTGGTGAATATTTTGACTGAGGATTGGCAATAAAGACGCTTGCCCTTTGTTCCTAGTTAGAGTAAATGGAGGAATGTCAGCCCTGAAGTGCAAAAGTGCTGGCATTTAGCAGAGCCAGCTGAGAGCTACAGATTGTGTATCCAAAGCAATTATATTTTTAAACATGTTCAAAGTTATTTTTAACCTTTTATAGTCCTTTCTGGTGTTCACTGTTCAGAGGCTATTTTAAATCTTTTCCTTCTTTATTACATTTGGAAATGCAGGCAAGGGCACACTGCAAATTGTGAATGAAAGAATGAGGGTTACCACCAAAAGGAGAGAAGCCTTTCTGAGTTGCCTAAAGGAGAAAGGGGCCCACCTAAGGTAGAGGAGGGGTAAAGCAGGTTAGTACTCTCCCGCTTCCCGCAGAATCTATGGACAAGCCCTTCTAGACCAGTACCAACCTACGCCAGGACTTCATCTCTCATGTCCTTTCTGTCCCCCTTTATGTCTCATCCTTGCTGCAACTTCCCTTGGTGTCCTGTTGCCATACATGTCCAAGCCATGCTTCCTCAGGGCACCTACACTGATTGGATCAATTTGAATCTTGCGTAACAGGGCTTTAGCTATTTTATTTCCATCTTCCATTTTCCCCTGCAGAGCAGTCTGAATCATCAACTTGTGGTTCCGCAACTGCACTTTCTGTCTGTGTGCCTCTAGGGCTATGAGACCCTAGGTTCCTCTAGTGGAATTATTCCAGTCTTCTCTCTGAAACCTCATTATCACTTGACCCTTGTTAGATTATTGGGGGAGGGGGGGGAGCAGGAAGGTAGGGGTACTCTATTCATTTGTTCTGATTTAATAAAGTCTAAGAGATGCCTGTTTTTTCTATACATTCTTTGAGACTGTTTAGTCCTGAGTGCATCTCCTTTTCCTTCTTAATCCTGGACTTTTAGCTTTCCCACTCCATTTGTCTCTTAAGGAAATTATTCTTCCCAAGCTTTACCAGTCTCTCTTCTTTTATGTGTTTTCATTCTTCCATTGCTTCTTTTCATAGAGTAGGCTGAAGAAAGATGCTATAGACTTGCATATTAATGGGTATTACGGAAGGAGATAAAGGAAGGAAGAAAGCAGAAAAGTTAGGTATGAGGAAAGAGAATAGAGAAAAACAGAGGCATTTCAACCCAATTTTACTGTTGGCAGGGGTTTTGGTGGTGAAAGGTTTGGGTGAGCAGTGACCAATTATTGGAAAATGAGATGGAAACTAGTGTGGGGCAGTAAAGAAATGGATTTGAATATTAAAGAAAAGATCATCTCACTGTTGCTATCATTTAGAAGAACTGAGATTTAACAGGTTCATTTGAGGATTCTTTCATTTTAAAGAATAAGAACTAAACAAAAAATACCATATTTGAATTCCTCCAGGAGAGTGCATCAAACATTACAGATTCCCATTTGTGTGTGTGTATATTTTTGTCTAAGTACAGAATAGATTCTTTTTTCTTTTTTGGTTGTTCTTGAGGTTTCTAAAATTGAGGTTAAATTCTTATTTCCTTCAAGATCTTTACTTGCCTAACATCACTCATCTTTCAAAAGTCAATTTAGGCATCATTTTTTTCTTCCATGATGCTTTCCCTGATATCTTAAAGCTGTTAGGTGACCCAACTCAATATTCTTTTGCTGTTGCTTGCATATCTTGACATTTTATTTAAATGACCTATAGATGTCTTCCAATTTCTGAGAAGTGAATTCTTAGTGAGCTTTGACCATGTCTCCTAATTTTTATATTCCCAATATTTGTTACACGGTAAGAATCAAACATTTATTGAACTAAGTCAAATTAATAACAGAGGTCCCAGAAAAATCATTTCTCCTGAAAGAGGAAAAGATGTGATAAAATTAGTAAAGAAATATGGGTTTTATTCTTGGTTCAGCCACAAAATATTTGTGTGGCCATGAATAAATCAGATTTTTATGTTGGTCCCATTTCTCATTTCCCAAATCAAAAATCAATTAAGCCCATTTCTGAATCAGAAACTATTTGGATAAATTTCCTACCTTTCATTAGATAATTTTGAGTATGTTTCACTTTTAAGACTTCTGCCCATTTTTAAGAGATGAGATACCTTTTCTAAGATCATACCAAATCATCCATCTAAACCTTCCTTGTCAACATCAGGAGCCTTGAATTTTCTTTAATATATTTGCCCATTCTTAACCATTTCCCTTCTTTCAAAAATAAAAAAAAATAGAAAGATCTTCAATATTCCATCAAGTAGAGCCCCTTTTTCTAGGCAACCAAAATCTCACCTAAATGTCTTCTGTGCTATTATTGTTAGGGTCTGTAACGACCATGTGGAAAATTAATGATGCTAAAAGTTAAAATATATGGAAATACATTGCTCTAGAAGAAATTGAAAATATCCCAGGGAAAGAATGGAACCCATTGCAACATTGTTAGTCATCGGCCCCCAAATAGGCGTAAATATAACAAGTTTGTATATGAATCTCATGGACACACAATCATCAATATGTGTCACTGATGAAACAATTCAACCCTCAAGCTCTTCTGCCATAAAGCTAAATCAGTATATGAGCCATGACATCTACAACAACATGTAAAAAGGGCACTAAACTGTGGTTACATGTTATCAATAATGGTAGGAGTTCCCGTTTCCTTGTTGATTATTGTATGATAGGGAGATTTTGCATATAAATATTTTTAATATTCAAATATAAGTAGAAATAAATAAAATGCCATCTTTGTAACATTTTGGAGGCCCAGGATGCTTTTTCTAACTTCCTAAGAAACTATCCAGAAGTCTGGAATATTAGGTACTGCTGTTGGCCAAACTATATTTGTTTTCATGCCCTTACATTCTCAAAGCACAATGTTTTATTTATGGGAACTCTATATAAAACTTGGAAAATTAAACAAAAACAAACAGATATGGTTTGCCTTTTGAGTCATGAGAGTTCAAAAATTACCAGCTCAACAATGAGTTCATGTGACCTTCATGGCTCCTACCTTTTAAAACAACATCAGGGTAGATATGGCAAAAAATAGTTAAGACATGCCCACAAGCCCACACTATCATTTCTCTTGTAAGGCATAAAATTTTTGTCTTAGACCTGACATAGTTAGAGAGAGTTCCAGATTCAGCAGGGGACATCCCAAGGGGGTGGAAAATAAGATTTCTGGCTCCTAAGTCCTGAATCTACAAACCATGAAACTTGGTACATCTGGAAATATTGAGTTGTATGTTGCAAGATGGGGTGGAGAAGTTGACAGAGGCCTATGAGTAATCTTTGCCAGCCAGTTTGGCTCTAGGAAGAGCTATCTGTCCATCCATCTTCTATTCATAATAGCTGTTGGGCATAACTATAGAAATTTAGAACTGTAAACCAGGTTGGCAGTAAGAGATTAATTTTTGTATTTACCTTTGTGGATTCTCAGGACTGTTCTGGGGGTTCTAATTATTTATATAACCTTGGACATCTGAAGACCTGTGTACAAGAATAGAAGGTAGTCACAATTTCCCTTAGATGCATAGAGTAAGTTTATACTATTTTAAGAGTCTTGTATTAGGTAGAGTGTGCCAAGTTGCAAAACTCTTGGGGAGCATGAGAACCCATGTTCAGCCAATAATTACCACATGAGAAAACAAAAACTTAATTTAAAGCAAAAGAGTAATCAAGTTTTCCATCAGTGTACTCTCCTCTAAGCTAAGCAGTCATCATGCTTAAAATTATTTTCTAGTCCTTTAATCATGTTCTCACTCTTCGCTTAACACTCTTCTGTTCCTCCATTTCCTTTTACGATACAAGGAAGAACAGCAGATATAATACATAAATGTGTACTATGAGACATGCAGTACTATCCTTCACACAGATTTCCACGAATTTCTGAAAGAATTTGGCTTTTCCACACCAGCACTACATTACTGACTCAAGACTTTATAGAAACAGAATTCAGAGGCAATCAATCTGCATTTTATGCCACAGTCTTCTACTAATGGGCGATGTGAACTCATACACACGGATGTATTCTTGGGGTGAATATTCAAGGCATTTACTGAAAATGCCGTCTTAAATGGAACCCAGATATATAAACCAAGAAAAACAGTGTCTCTCTCATTGAAGTAAGAATCTAGATTATTTTCATCCATTCACTGGCTATGGCTCTCCCAATCCCAGCAAACTGGCCATGGTACCTCCCCAGCAAAAACCTCCCCTAGGACTCAAAAACAAAAATAAAATCACAAACAAAAAAACACATCACTGTTTCATATGACTAGACTGGAGGTTTTTTAAAGATTTATTTAATAACTGTGAATACTTCTATTTTCAAAAGTTGTTGCCTATGCCCTGCCTCAAGGAGGAACCTGGAACATGTCACCTTAGTGTTTTAGAGATGATGATCTTTTCAATAAAGAACTCAGTACAGTTTCAACATTCAGGGAACTAGAAGATACCATTAGTCACTAGGCTGCTTAACCAAGAAATTGCCTCATAGGTTTTTCTAGCGAGGCATTGAAGATAGTTTTTTGTGAAGTACTTGAGAATTCTGATTGAAATTCATTGAAGTAGACTTATGACGCTCCCTAGTGCTATGAGCTGTTTAAAACAGACAAACAAACAAAAAAGTACCATGCAGGTTTCGTGAAAAGCGTTTTATAAAAGCCTCATCATTGGAAGGAGTAGGGATGGCATATCAGACACATCTGAGTCCCAATACTCTTAAAAGTATCAGTGGAAATCAATGGTGATGTGCCACATATGTGGTAAGGGATGTTTGCATTCCCTTGTCATAGAAAAGATAAGTAAATTCTTTCTTTATATAACATATCAAGTTGGTACTTCATGGTCCCATAGCTAGAAGGCACTGTCTTCCCATGGTTGATAAGACATTTAAAATAGGTTTCTAAGAAAATTCCCTGCAACTCAAGATTCTCATCAATCTCCCAAAGTAGCAACATGTTTTTCTTTCCTCTTTGCTTCATGGGATCTCAAAATTAAAGCATGAGATGCTAACCTCCTTTCCTTTTTCATGCCGTTTTTCAGGACCCAGAGAATTCCGGATCAACTACAATTCCATGTGAGACGGTTCAACATTTAAAGATGGTGTTTATAATAGCCAGTTCTCAAAGAGGCTACTTTTTCTCACATACCCTGCACGTGACGCTGCCTCTCATCTCCTTCTCTGATGGTCTGGCTGCTTCCTGTAGGAGCAGAGCAACAAAAAGAGTGTGTGGATAAAAATGTTTGCCTCTTTCGAAAAGGGCAATTTTTATACTAATCTTAGCATTTCAGATCCAAAATTAAATATCTTTTTAATGTCTCAAATTAACATTATTTTAGAAGCTTAATGCATGCAAGTATATTTTTTACTCTCTTCCGTGACATGGTTATTAGTCTGAAAGGGAGACGCTGCTTCGTGAGTGATGTTGGGAAAGAGGATAAACTGCCCCTAAGTCATCTCCTAGAGCGGACACTATGCTAACAATTTTCGTTTGTGAGCTACCTTCATCTACAAAATAACCCTACGTGATTGTGACTGTCATTCCTATTTAACAGATGAGGGAACAGAATGTAAAACTTGGCCAAGGTCATGCAGCTCGGCTATGACTACAGGCTCTGACCCCAAAGCCTTTTCTCTTTTCATTCTCCACCTTACCTCCTCTGAGAATAATAGACATGCACTTAACATGCTATTACTTTTCATGGCTTCCTTTGATCTGGGGACATTAAAAGCTCTCTCTAGCCTGGCCAGACACCTCAGAAATGAATTCTGTGAGAAATGACCCAACACATCAGCACATGCGTATTTCACATTTCCATTTTACATACGTGGAAATCAAGAATTAGAGAGAACAATGTTTCTTAGTAGCAACCTAGGACTTGGAACACTTTTGACCCATCCACAATACTAAATCTTATGCCAACCTCCAAAAATAAGGTCAGTCTCCTTAGAGACATCCCTACACATGATGGGGAGCACATTGCCCTTGTTAAACATCTGTTAAAAAAAAAAAAAAAAAAAAAAAAGGCATGCTTCATGAGTGAAATTGTGATAAAACTTCTTTGACTCTATCTGTCTAAATATTATATATAAACATAAGACAAAATCGTACCCAAGTTATGCATTATACCTAACACAGGATATTCCTTGCTCAAAATTTCAGCTACAGGTAATTCTCAGGTGTGCATACAGCATTGGTCTTGCTACAGGAGTAATTTTCTTCCTGCCTCTTAGGCTCCAGATGCTATGCCTGTTTGATTCTCTCCACATTGATGGAGTATTTAGTCCCCAGTGCTAATCCCCAAGCCTACAAAGATGAGTGAGATAGGATCACTGTCCATAAAGGGCTCAGAGTTTGGTGAAAATTATTTTTCCTTTTCAGTTTCTCTAATCATTGTTGCTGTGCCTTGATCGGAAAACTCTTAATTCATGTCAGAAATGCTTCTATTTACTGGGGGTGGAGTCATAATTCACATCTGTACTGCTGTATGGCAGCCTTTTCTCCTACATCATCTCAATACAGTGGGGAAAATAAGGCCCAAAAAGGCATTGAGATTCACCAGTATGTTGAAGAAGCTTTGGAGTTTTGTTTTCCATTTTTCTTCTCTTTTTTGTGTCACTCCTGCTCTTGCCCTTTCTCGGCCTTTCTCTTGTTTTCTCAGCAATGTATGGAATTTCCAAATTGACCAGTTCCAAGGAAGGACAATTCCTTTCAGGTTAGACAGCCACAATTTTAATTGTCTATAGTAATTTGATCTGACCTTAACTGCTTCCTCCTAAAAGTTTAACTAAATTCATTCTGAAATCATGCTAGAGCCATGGGAATGAAAGGGGAAAGCTGACAGATTCTGACATTTCAAGCATGGCAATTTCCTCACTCACTTCTACCCAAAGTTACCTTTGAGAAGGGTTTGTCCAAAAATGATCCCAAGTGATCACCATCCATTGGTTGGAACATTTAACAGCAGATGGAATTCATAATTCACATTGCAGATACGGTCAGTAGGCTATGTTTAGCTCTTTATGGCCAAAGCACAAATCTCAAAATTAAAATGCACCCATGAAAAAGAAAAAAGAAAAAAAAAGAATGACTAGAAAGGAGCATGAGAAGATATGTGCAGTTAGTTCATTTTACTCAGTTAAGTCCAAGGGTGTCTGCTCATCCTAAGAATATATGTGCACCCCATGGTATCTGGATCAGCGTGGACGGCATCCTGGTTCCCTTAGGTTTGGGAATGAACAATCGTGGGGGTGGGGGTGGGGTGACCATGGACCAAAGTAGATTATTTGTTATCATGGATGTTATCTTTCGTTGACAGAAGACCCTGTAATATTGATATAAAGATAATGGTTCCCAGGGGTTCCGAAGGCAGGAGGGGAATGAAGGGGTGGTATGGGGCATATTTGGGGCAGTGTGATTCTTCTGTATGGTACTGCAATGACGAATACATGCCATTACGCATTTGTCAAAGCCTATGGAGATGTGCAGCACAAAGCGTAAACCATAATGTAACTATAGACTTTCATTAGTAGCAGTGCTTCAACATTAAATATTGGTTCATCAACTGTAGCAAGTGTACCACACTAATCTAAGATGTCAATAATAGAAGAAACTATGTGTGTGGGGGAGAGGGATTATATGGGAATTCCCTATACTTTCAGTTTAATTTATCTGTAAATGTAAATCTAAAACTTCTCTAAAAAAAAAAAAATATATATATATATAAAGAATATTATACTCAACACTTTCTAGGACCATGTAAGAAACCATATTTGAGCAGAAAACAGGAAATTGAAAAGAACATTTTCTGTTTTTTGTTTTTTTTTAGGAGGTACCAGGGATTGAGCCCATGACCTTGTACATGGGAAGCAGGTGCTCAACCACTGAACTACATCTGCTCCCCTACATTTTCTGTTTTTGTTTCTTCATTTTATATGAGTTCAAACCACCCAACTTCATGGAAAAGACTTGGGATTCCTATTACCCAACAGTGTGTAAAGTCTTTTTCCTTTCTTTTATTAAAAAGAAAATCAGTAAAGTTTTAAAAATCCACATAGTATGAAATTCAAAAGGTAGAAGGCAGTAAAATAGAATTCTTCACCACCCCATTTGCTGGCCAGCCAGCCCTGCCACCTCAGAGTTACTATATACCTGTATCTTCTATGTCCCGGCAAAACTATTCTTTGGTCTGCTGATTCTTAAATCCAGTGTCAGCATTCTAGGGTTTGTGGTCCTGCTCTAAACAATATAATCTGGGATTCTCCACCTACCTAAATTTGACATTTTTCTTATTTAATTGTTTTTTTTTTATTTGAGATCTCTTCCTTCATCACGTTGTTCAAAACAAGATGGAGCTGGTGACCTCGCCTGCCTTTGATTAAAAGCTGAGTCATGGTGCTCAGTGCCCTTGGAAAACAACTTCTTTAAGATATTTTGAAGTGTCAAGTCCAATCTAAATTGAAGTCCAGGATTTTAATCACCCTTTCATAATTAGCACGTGCTGTATTGATTGCGTAGATACAGATACGGAGCGCCTGCATTATGCCAGGTCAAATCAAGTAACGCTGTGTCAGGGCAAAGGGGCTGGGGGCTGGTCTTTTTCCAACCTCACTGCAAACACAGCACTGGGCTGTTTATATCTTGGTGCTTTTTCTGTCACTTCCTAAGCCACTATGGAGAAGATGAAAAATTCTAGTTCTGGGTGCATAAGTAATATGGCCAGGAGCCAAGAGAGTGGCCAGTGGACTGCCATGCTAAACTTTGATCATGGAATTTTGCCTTTATTTGGGTACCATAAGAGGAGCAAATAAGAAGAAAGTACTTCTTGATGAAAACATCAAATATCTTTTTGAATTTGAGTTGCAAAGGGATTTATCCCTATATTTTAGTGCTGATGAAAGAAAACTCCTGCTAGTCCTATAAAGCCCTGATCCGTGTACTCTAACACATACAACAGATGTCTTACATTATGAACAGAATGCTTGTATGGCATAAGGCCTGTCTAATCAGTGTTCATTAAACAAGGACATATAAGGGGTGCCAGATACTTGGCTATCCCCATCCTCTCTATCAGGCCATATACACTTAATAGTGATTTACACTTGGAACATGTGAAATGAATAAACTTGTCCTACTACTACACTGTAACTTGTTAATTTTCCAAAATGAAGGGGGCAGGAGGGAGAGAGAGATCAGTATTTTATTATTCCTGCTCCTTGAAATAGGCTTCTTTTTTTGGCTGACATTAGATTGTACAGGCATCTGGTTGTTGTTCTATTCTGAAAACAATATAAAAATTAGGTCTCTTAGTCTTTTTCCTCCTTTTATCACTATTAAAGCCATGAGTTAGATTTCAAATTTATACATGACTAAACTTGAAGTTTTATCTCTTGTAAAACAATGCTGATAAGTTGCAGGGCAATAGGAAACTTAATCCTAGAGGATAACACGCCAAAAAAAAAAAAACCTTTTTCACGAAGATAGGAAAACTTTTTGCCAAAGTGACAAGTTCTGAAACTGATAAGGATTTAGGTGCCAATCTGATGAAACTTCCTATCATCTTCAGATTCGTTAAAATATTTCACATGCAATTCTTCCATTAAAAAGAAAACATTTATGGAAACAATGCAGAGGTGTTGCTGAAAAACTGGAGGTGGATATCTGAAAAGGACTACAAGATAAAAATAAAGATTCTGTTAGGCAATTACAGAAGCTATGGCAGTAGACTAAATAACAATTCGAAGCAATCATAATGTTAAGCTGCTTAATTGGTGAGATTTCCTTCCTAACTTTTTAACCATGTTATCCGTTATGCAAGCCTGAGGTGCCCCCTAGCTAGGACAGGAAAGAGTCACAGAATGTTATAATTAGACATTCCCATCTGAGCTACCAGAGCCCAGGCTCCCATTGATTACAAGAACCTGCTCTATAACCAACCAGCTGACTCGATGCCATTACTAGGGCTGATAACTACAGTGTCTGATTTTTTAATTCCATCACAATGAGTGCTTTAATTAAACCAAAGCCTTAAATTCTTCTCTTTCTTATGTGGGATGACAGCTCTGACTATACAGCAGAATGTAATTTAGTTGAAAAGTGAAAAAATACCAGTTGCTTTGGTGAATGGTGAGTCATCATGACTACCCCACTGAGTTTGCATTGGCTATGAGTGGGTCCTAAGAGATCTTCTAATTTAACTTTCTTATCTTACATTTGAGGAGCAGAGGCCAAGAGGTTAAGTAACTCGTCTAGGGCCATAAATTGATCAGTGGCACAGCCAGACCAAAATCTTGTCTTGAATGAGATGCCCTATACAAAGCCCCCAGCACAGCTCCTGAGACACAATAGGTGCTCAGAAAACATTTATTTCCAGCTCTTTTCCATTCATCTTCGATTCCCAATCCAGAACTCTATATTCTACGATATATTTACCTGACTTGACTCAACTAAATTTTGAATAAACTTGAATAAAATAAATTTTAAATCTTGAATAAACTAAATTTTCTTTCAATCACTGCAGCCAGATTGACCCATGTTGGATAGTTCGGGTATATCCAGGATTTCTTCAGTCAATCTTTAAGTTTCCGAAAATGCTCTGGCTAAGGCAGGTGGTAAAAAGGAATCTCAGTTACTCCTTGAGCATCCCTACCACACCCACCCTATAAATATCTGTTCAGCAATGAGTCAAAAATTCCATTTGAACTCTATTAAATAATATTAAAAGCATATGCCATAATTTAGACAATATGCATTAATTCAGTATTCATGCAGGAAGCATTGTCTGGTCTCCCACAACAAATATAAAATTTCTGGGCATATAGTGTCTTTTTGGTAAGAACTTGCTGGTTAAGTATGTAGACAGTCCCAATCAAAGAGAACCTTCCATTGGAATATTAACTGTTATTTTGATTAATGAGGTCCTTTTGAATGATCTTTCAGTAATAACCATTGTAACTCTGTTTAAATGGCTTTTCATATTAGGATGGAGCTTGCAATATCACCTAAGTGGTTTTAATTTTAAAAGAATTAAAAGCCTTTCTGACTGAAAAATTTCCCCAAGAACCTGTCTAGAATTTCCACTCTAGGTTGTTACACTGAGTAAACACATTGAATCAATCATTCAATAAACATTTATTGAGTGTCTACTATGTTTCAAGCATTCAACTAAACACTGAGTAGGCTATCATAAAACAAATAGATTCTTCCTCTTCAAATGCTTATAATCTAAAAAGAAAAGTGGTAGGCCTTTCTATTGTGTACTTTATCAAATAATTTTCAGCATGCAATCACCATCTACGGGAACTTATCTGTTGATATATAATTTATGTGTACTACTGAACTAAAATAATATGTACATTGTAAAACATATACACACCTGGAGATTAAGAGTGATGAACTAGAAATATGTAAAAATAGAAGCGCTATTGTTTTTGGCCCACGCCCCAGAATATCCCGTCTCACAACCTCGGGCAGTACATTCCCCACTTTTGAGACTGCTGGTCTAGGGAAGTAAAACCTCTAATTTCTCAGTAAATTGAATAGCAACTCTATGGTCCATTCATTTTCTGCCATGCTTGGATTACACTTTCATTATCTATTTGTTGCAGAAACTTATAAAAAGATTTTCTATTGAAATCATTGGGTTATTTCAGTTTTATGTACAAAAAAATAATAATTTTCCTCCTTTGTCCTCTCTCAATTCAAATATATCCTTTTCTTAATGCCCAGGGGGGAAACAATCAATTAAATGCTAAACAAATGCACATAGGAATAAACAAGTTTAAAACATTGAAACCAAAGCATCATCTCAAACGTGACACAGGTAAGCAATCCATAAGTGGACCAGGCTCAAGAAATTGTCACCTAGGAAGTTGCATCAGTAGCTTTCCCCATGTGTGGCCCCAAAACCCAGAGAAACCCCAACATGTCAGCAGAGATTAGGCCAGATGGGCTGAAGAGGTGAGAAGAGAAGGCAGCCAGGACAGTGGGAAAGAAAAGGAGAAGAGGCCCCAAGGAAGTACTGCTGAGGTCTAAGGCTGGAGCCGTGGGTGGTCTTTTCAAGGCCAGGAGCCTGGGGCCAAAGGCAGAGTACACAATGTGTTTTCAATTTGGGGAACAGAAACTCACCATAAAGGTTGAAAATGTATATGACCTTTTCCCTCTCCATACAGGCAGACTAAGCCCCTTGACACCATTCACGATACATGGCAGTTTGTTTCAAGAGATTTCGATGGAGAAACAGGTTCAGCCCTAGCTTTGTAGACCAGTGAAATAATAGCCCAAAGGTTGAGCTGCTGTTACATTTAGGCACCTAAACCTGAGTAAGAGAGGAAGTAAGATGGGGGGAGAAAGGACCACTCAAGGCTCCTGTCCAAATGAACAAAAATGCATTTGTCTTCCTTGTCTCCTAATTTTGAGCCTGGAACCGTACTTTGTAATCTTTCTATTTTCTTTGGATTCACTTAAGTAGAGAATTGTTATGCATTTTTGAACTGCACTGAATGCTACCTCTTTCAGTAACAATTCTCCTAGGATTAACAAATGCTAAAAAAGCCAACCGGCTGACAAGTTCCTAAACTGACTATGGACTTAGATGTTTGTTTCCCTCTCCCACAACTCCTTTTTTTCCCTCCATCTGAATTAAATTCCAGATGTTTTACAAGCACAAAAGATCTGTGTTGCACTCACTTCAGAAAAGTGATATGGTTGATTGTATGAAAATCCAGATAGGAGCTATGAAACATTCATAATCTGACTTAGCATAAACATGGAAACCCAATAAAATTTCCTTTGTATAAAAAATGGGCTCATTTTATTGTAAAATACAGTTGTAAATACAAGTATAAATATTTATGATGTTAGGTCCATTCTCTGTGACATCTTCCCTGACAAAATCATTTCATTTTTTATGCAATATTTAAAACGCTAGATTCCTTGTTCGACGCATGGGATTAAATTTTAGTTCTACAGTTTTCTTCTTAGCATAACCACGAGTGACGTTATTGCAGGCTCTAAGGTTCAGTTTTTTTGTGTCTGCAAAGTGGGATAATTATAATACCTACCTCTAGGGGAATACATGACCCTGTCTATCCTCCTTTTGCCCTGCTTTATTTTTCCCTACAGCATTTTCATCATCTGACACACTATGTATTTTATTTGTTTATTTATCATCATTCTCCTTTCACTAGACTCTAAGTTCCAAGAGAACAGTTTTTCTCTATTTATTCATTGCTGTATTTCCAGCACCTGCAATAGTGCTAGGCACATGTGGGTACTCAATAAATGCAACAAATGTTTGTTGAATGAATGAATGTTTCTAGCTTAGTGCAGCTCCTGACATATAGTGCACACCAATCCAATGGTGGTAGTTTAGTAGTAGAGGTAGGAGAAAGATAACCTATCACAGTGCCAGGAAAAGAATCAGGGATAACCTATCACATTACCAGGAAAAGAATCAGGGCTCAATGAATTGACTCCTCCCTCCTCCAACTCCTTTTACATTTAGAGTCTGTGTCATTCAATTTGCACTTTATTATACCTAATCTTATAAACAGTCATTGTCTAGCTAGGACAACTGGGTATTTGTTTTTTTGATCAAAGGAATCCCTACGTCAGTTACAAAGTCAGTCAGACTAATGAAAAGCAGCGGTCCCTTCCCGTGGCCGGTCAATTACTTCCGCAGTCCCTCTTCCCAGAGGTTATCCCTTTTAGCAGTTCTTGTCTTGGGTTCTTCATGTAGCTGCCTCCAAATGTCAAATATATTTACTTATAACATTATTTCTTTTTTTTTTTTTTGACGTAGAAGTGAATATTTATTTAGAATTAGGGAAAAAATCACAGCAAATTACAAATTTTATAAAGCCGACAAATACCACAGACATAAAATCCAGAAAATTAGCATACTATTTTTATTAATCAACTGCTTGAAACTTCTTTAATAGATTTTTCCTACTTTCCTCCTTCTTGGTTGTATTATCTTTCATTGCCTCCTTATGTAACAGAGTTTACATTTTCATTTTCTATAGCAAGAGTAGAAATTCAGTCTTCTGCCTTTGTAGACTGAAAGTATTTTTTCGTTGTTGATAATTTGGAAAAGTTTCTTTCAGTGTCATAACTCACTCTTATAATGTAAACTTTTGGATTGTTAATCAAATTTTGAAACACTTCTTTCGCATATGACCTGCAAGGTTTGAAGCCTCTTTCTGTAGACTAGATTCAGGCTCTGGAGACTTCACACCCCATCTCCCCTCCACAACCCACACAGTCTTGGGGATGATGCAGAGGGCAGATTCACTTGTGCCTTCATGCCTTGAGGTTGGGGAGTGGCTAGTAATACTCAACTATGCACAGACAATACTCACCACCAGGACTGGCTACAGAATATGCAGGGGCCAGTGTAAACTGAAAATGCAGGGCCCCTTGTTCAAAAAGTATTAATAATTCAAGAGGGCCACGGCAGAGCAGTCAACCAAGCACAGGCTGCTGAGCACAGGTCCCTGTGTGGTCGCCAGGGCTGAGCATCCATGAAGCTGGACCACCAATTTCTCCTATTTCTTGATGAATAAATTTCGGACTCATCCATTGACTTCCTAGTAAGGTACATATTACTTAACAGATTCATTTCCCCTTATATCATCACCACTGAAAAAGTATGTTCCAGTGTCCATTTTTTTTTACTAATAACCTCTGGGACTTAAACATACATAGAACTTCACTTCTTGATTCATCCACAGTAGACAGTATCTTTAGATTCCCTACTTTGAACATCAGAGTATGAATGTTCCATTTCTTCTAACTTGCAGCTTACTCCTTTCTACCTCCACTTCTGTCAGTTTTACCTTGCCTTGCCTTGTAAAGGCTGATGTCCACTACTTTTTCTTCTGCAGGTTGTCTATGAGTTATATTAAGAGATGAAAATCAATAAAGAGCATATGCATTACTGTGCTTATATAAATATTCACTACAGAGGTGTGTCATTCAATGATTATTCAGGGTGAGATTTTAAATCACAGGCTTAAGATTTCTGCTGTTTGGACTGATATTGATACTGTTGACATGTACTTAGTTCATCACTTCTAAAGAATTACATTGGCTGCTTTTAATCCCCTTTAAGGAAATTTTCCACCTCTCATTATCTCTACGGGGGTATGGTAACATTTCTGCTGAGAACAAAATGCTTTCCTTAACTCTTGACTCTCTGAAATAAAATTGGGAAATGAAGCAATGCCTCAATCTTGGACCACTGAACATTGTAATGTTTCCAAGTGGATCAATTCGCTTTGTTAAACCCGCAACATTACGTAAAGTCAATTATTAGTGAGAGTAATTAATGGACTTTTCATTTTCTTAATTTTGAAATTTTTATGGAATCATTTAAGGAGATATTTTAGCCTCTAGAGAAGGAAAATCTTGTGCATCAAAGATGTGTTCTTCAATTAAATGGTCACTCTCATTCAACATGGACTTTCAATCAGATTCTGAGTCACAGCCTGCCAGGGTAAAATACCGATCTCTGGATAAGCAAGCAAGAAAATTTCAGTGGAAATCCTTGGGCAAAATAAATGACTTTTCTTCTGTTTTAAAATTTATTAAAGATTCAAGAATTTATGCTTGAGAAATAGAAAGAGAAAGCTGTATATGTCTCTCAGTATATATTAAACATATAGAAAAAGACTATAATGGCATTTTCCCAACTAGGATGCAAAAGGGGCGGATTATTTATTTATTGTATATAAATACAAATGGTGTATTTCTTTTACAGTGAAAATGTGTTCTTTATGTTACTGGTGGTATTTAACAAAATACTAAAAAAAATACTTACTGTATCATATTAAGTCCTCCTATGTATAACTTAATGCAGGTGAACTATTCATACGATGCAATAAATAACTATATACTGTAAAAAGAAGATTTAGGAGAAGAATATTGCTACTGTAAGCAGAGAAATATCTGGCTATAAAATATCCAGATTGAAGTCCCATGGTAATTGGAAAGACTGAAATTTAATGCTAATTAAAGCTTCATTTAAAAGGAAGGATAAATTAACAAAGTGGTTACCATAGCAACAAAGGGAGACTAAGGGTATCAGAGTACCCCCGCATTAAAAACAGGTAATATCATAGTTAATATACTTGCTGAATAAATTTATCTTGATAATTCATTGCATAGACTCTTACCTGATACCATATTACCCTCTCTCAGAAAAACTGGACCATGTAGGAGCAATGTGTATTTTTCATAAATTACATTATGAAATAAACTAGCAGAAAATATTAAATACATATAAGACAATATTAATTTTGTTGGTCATATAAAGGCAATGAGACTTCCCAGACATCCTCAGCTTGCACACTCATTCATTTCACCTCATATCAATAATGATTTGCTTCCCAAGTAAGCATTGGATACTGTGGGGTGAATTTGCTCCTCTTCAGTTTCCTTGACTTCTTGGATCCTAATTCTTTGATGCTCCCATTCAACAGCGTTCTTCACAGCCAGCAAAATTGTGAGGTTCATCTGTATTTGCTTAGGTTATAATGTTTTATTTCTATTGCTTTTTCCATAGGCCAAAGTGACAAAATCCAGTCTCCTTTAAACTCATTTACCCAGTTGGCCTTCCAAGAGCACTGCTGCCCACTCAGTTACCCAATCCTTCTTCTTTTTTTATAAAATAAGCCTGTATTCTCAGTTTGTTTACATAGCTATTTTTTTAAGAGATAGCAGAAGAAACAATGAAGCATAGCGGAAAGAGTACTGGAGTGTGTATCAAAAGCTTTGACTCTTGAGGAGTGGCTGTAGCTCAAGTGGTTGAGTGCCTGCTTCCCAGGTACGAGGTCTTGGGTTCAATCCCCAGCACCTCCCTGGAAAAAAAAAAAAAAAGCCTTGATTCTTGTTCTTGATCTTACTTCTTAGTATGTTGTGTCACCTTAAGTAAGTAATAATTCCTCTGAATGACCCCCAACAAAAGTAAAAGCATTAAATCAATTATTTTTAACATCTTTTAAGCAGTAAGTGTACTATAAAGCAGAATCCCAATTTAAAAACAAAAGCAGAGCTGTTCTCAATTAAGTGAGGATTAGAGGCCTGTATCCCAATTCACATATTTCCTGTTAGGTCCTAGAGATCCTTGGAGCTCTTGGAACACTAGTGTGGTGGTTTGAAACTGTATGTACCCCCAGAGAATCAGGTTATTTAAGCCAATCAATTCCTGTGAATATAAACCTGCTGTAAGTAGGATCTTTTGATGAGTTATTTCAATTAAGGTGTGGCTCAGGATGGGACTTTATCCTCTTACTAGAGTCCTTTATAACATAATAAAATTCAGACAAAGAGAGAAAGAAAGCCACAGAAGCAAGAAGCTAAAAGCAATGAAACCCGGAAGAACAAGGAAAAAAAAAAAAAAAAGAAAAAGAAACACAGACGAGAAAGGAATGACTAGCAGACACCACCATGTTCTTTGCTACGTGGCAGAGGAGTCGAGGATCGCCTGTAGCCAGTCTTCAGGAAGAAAGCATCGCCTTGATGATTCCTTGAGACATTTTTCTCAGCCTCAAAATGGCAAGCTAATAAATTCCCATTGTTAAACCAACCCATTTCATGGTATCTGCTTTCAGCAGTCTAGCAAACTCGCACAGTTGGCATTCATTCCAATGCAATATTTTATTATTACATCATAACCAGAGAAACAAATATAGATTTTTCACACAAAGACTTACAAAGCATAAAGACCTTACTCCCTATAAAAGGGAGAGAGGCCTCAGCTCTAGATCAAAAATGAAAAAAGGTCTGAGTAGGTTGTAATTTCTATAATTTGCATAGGAAGTAACCTATTTCCAGTAGAAACCATCTAAGTCACAGTGATTTATTAGGTTAATAAATTATTAACTTATTAATAATTAACTTATTAACAGATTAAAATAATATATATCAAGGCTGAATTTGGTTTCATGTACAAGGAAACACAACTTACAGTGGCTTAACCAAATAGAGAATTATTTTTGCACAAAACAAAGAGCCAATGGTTAGGCAATCCAGCACTGAAACAGCAAGTCCACAATACTGTCAGAGTCCCAATATCTTTATATTTCACACATCCTGGATTTAGCTTGAGTTTTAACGGTGTCAAGATGGTTCTTGTTTGAAGGATAAGGAATAAAGTTTGTGTTTGGCCAAAAGGCCACCATGTCCCACACATGTGGGTTTCAATTAATAAGGAAGTAAAGTTATGCAACTAGCAGATGTGCCAAATACCTGTTGACCTTCCAGATTTGCTCTCCATACTTTTTCACCCTGTCTCTGTTCTAGTAAGCTAAATATAATAAACTCCATTAAGTGATTCCTTTGCTTTTAGCTTCCAGTTAAGTTTAGCCAGTAGAGAGTTCAGCAGAATATTATAGGGAAGGAGGAGAATCAACTTTATTATTTTCTTCCTGCTCCAACCCTGTAAAGTTACCTCAAGCTGACTTATCTCTCCACTGAAGGTCACATCCTCTATGTGAGTTTCTCCTTCCAAGTACTTTGGGTTTAGGAGTGGTAGCAGTGCCAGCTTACTGAAATATTCCTTAAGGTTGGTTTCCTATAGCCTATTCATAACTTTGTAAATAATCACAACATCAAAGCTTCCCTTAATTATTCTAATGGCAAAAGAGAGAGTAGGCAAATAGTCTCTAACACAATGCACCCTACTGACCAACCAACATCCAAATACACTCTTCTTCAATACATAGAACACATTCACCATGTCCAAAAATTCTCACCCACATATTGCTTTCAGTTCAAAGTCCAAGATATCCGGATGATGTGCAGTCCTCTGCACTAGGTCCAGATGTAGTTCCTCCAGTACATCGACCACTTTGCTTAAAAGATAAACTAGCTGTCCCTTTCAACCCACCCAATATGCATTGGTAGAGATTGAGTAAGAACAACACAACACACAATAAATCCCCTAATCATAAACAGGAGAGTTGGTAGCACACTGTAGACACCAGTCCAGGGCACAAGCCAGATCCTGCTTGGGAGGAATAATGGAGACTTCTTATCCTAGAATGGGGAGAAGACAATTTATGACAATGAAGGAATGTTTGGTAGAATGTCAGAAATGCTGATTCTAATGTTTTTGAGCCACTGAACTCACACCGAGAGCTACTTGCCTCCTGACTATTGGGGGGGTGTGTATTGAAGATTGAATCACGTCTTCCACAAAAGATGTGTCCAAATCTTAAGCCACTTAAGACCTTTGAAGATATTACTATTAGTTAAGGTGTGAACTCATGTGTGAATAGGATCTTCCAAGGTCCTATTTGATGAAGCCGAATCGAGTCTGGGTGGGCCTTAATCCATATGACTGGGGTCCTTGAAAGCAAAGGAAACTTGTACACAGTAAGTCAGGGAATGCCAGAAGTCAGCGGAAATCAGAAGAACAGACCCAAGGAGAAAGAGATTGCCACGTGACGGAGGACAGCTAGAATGCCACAGACTTCGAGAGAAAGCAAGCCCTGCCAGTACCGTGATGTTGAACTTCTAGTCTCCAAAACTGTGAGACAATAAATTCCTGTTCTTTAAGCCAACCCATTGTAAGGTATTTGTCATAGCAGCCCTGGTGAACTGACAGTTTATGTGTGCATTTATATGTAAATATAATTTAAAGTCACTTTTGTGTTTTCTGTTACTCGTTACAATAAATATTACTAAATAATTAACTTTCAACATTTAGGTCACCTATAGCCAGAGCATGATAGACTTGGTCATGGCTTGAAAAGAATGTATGCTTTATCAATACTAAAAATAAAAATGTAAAAGGCCATATGCAGAAGTGGAAAAAAGAAGAGGTAAAAAGAATGAAAGAAGTGCTCATAAATTGGAAAGTCAAGTAGTATTCTCTAAAATAAATGTAATATTACAGTGTATATAATATAAAATTTCCAATATAACCAATGGAGAAGCAAAAAATAGAAAAATAATTATATTTTATATTGATAGACTAGAGGGCAAGGAGAGTTGATGAGTGATGTCAGGAAGCTAAATCTTGATCACATCTAGAAATCAATAGACATTATTTAAAGTACCCTAACTTATTTAAAATAATCTAAATTAGTGCTTCTCAATATTTAATGTGCATATGAAGAGTGTTCTTCTGTAAGCTACAGTGGATGTGCATCACTACTGTAAGGCAGTGGGAATGTGGAGAAGCATAGGAAAAATAAAATTGGTATGACCTATGCACTGTGTTTAACAGCAATACTATAATATTTTTGCATCAGTGCCAAAGATGTACTGTGTTGATAATGGTAAGAAGGGGTGCCTATAGAAAAGGTGTGCCAAATGTATGCTATGGGCCATGGTTGGTGGTAATAGTCTGATGACATTATCTCATAACTTGTACCAAATATTCCACCATGGTGTGGTATGTTGGTGAAGGGGTGTTGCATGGGAATTTTACACATGTGCCTGATTTTTTTGTAAGCAAATAACCTCTGTAATAAAAATATATTTAAAAATAATAGGGCGGGTTGGGGGGAAATGCATCAACTATAAGATATGGACTATAGTTAGTAGTAATATTTTGACAATAATCTTGCATAGTTTGTAACAAATGTTTCACAGCAATGCGAAGTGTTGGGGGAGGGCTGATGCACGTTACCCCTATATGATGTTATGCATGTTTATTTCGTAAGTTCACAACTTTTACTATAGACTTATTGTTTAGGTATGTTCATATATGATGATATATTTCAATAAAATTTTTAAAAATTAAATTTAAAAAATAAAAATAAGGAAAGTTAAAAAAATTTAATGTGCATATGAATTATCTTGGAATATTATTAAAATGCAGATTCTGATTCACTATGTGTGGGGTGGGGCAAGGGACTGAGATTCTGCATTTCTAACAAGCTCCCAGATACTGTGAAGCTGGTCCACTAACTAAATTTTGAGAAAGTCTTAAATGACATCACCAGCCCCTAGTGGCAGATACTAAAATTGTAGGAATAGTCTCAAGAAACAGACATGTTACATGTTGAATGTGAAAGAAATCAGGGCATTTTTGTAGGTGAATGGATGGTTTAGATCTGTTTGAGACTTGTTTATTTGCTATGACCAAAATATTTTCCAGTGGTTGACCACCTGCTTCTCAGGTTCTGTTCCCAGTGCCTCCTAAACAAACAAAAACAAACAAACAAACAAACAAACAAAAAAACAAATGAAAAAACCAACTCAAGGGAACTGATGTACCTCAGTGTTTGAGCACTGGCTTCTTACATACAAGGTCCCAGGTTCAATCCACAGCCTCCAGTACTTCTATATATATATATATATATATATTTTTTTTTTTTCCAGCATACACATAGAAAATGAATACCTATATAATGTTGGAAGTCATCTCTCCTTGACTATCAATGGTTTTATAGAAAATGATGATGGTGTTGAAGATGATGATGATGATAATACATATATTTTGAGTAACAAAAAGGAGTTGTATTACACATTTTATATATTTTTCCGAAATACCTTTGCCTGCACTTCCCAAACTCCCCATTCAGGTTTAGCTAGAGCCTGCTTAACATTAATGAGGTTTGAAAAAGCAGAATTCCACTGTAGTAAACACATCTTTGTTTATCTGCAAATATCACAATGTAGCTTAATAAAACTTATACATTAACTATTGTGAAAATGTAGTGATAATAAAAAATTCTAAAACACCTACAAATTGTTTAAAAATCCAATTCTACATAATGACAAGAAATGTAGATTAACAAAAAAAAAAAATTAATGAATAGTGATTTACCTTACAAGGTGCTTATTTTCCTTAAAAAGAAGAAATCAGCCAGATTCTTTAAATAACAAATATCCTTAGCATATTTAAGATTCAATTCAACATAAATTTCACCCATATTCTCAGGGATACACATAAGTAATTAGAAGCATATCCTCAGAATCAGTGCTGCAAAACACTTTGTAAAAAAATTGAGCCAATCATTCAGATGGAATTTCTACAGATGCCAAACATTTGGAAGCATCTGGATGATTGACTCCATGTTTCATTTTTCATATGAATTTTCTTGCATTTTGTAGCATAGACATTGCCATAATATATATCAGTTTCTTAAAATTGAATCTATTTTAAATGGCAGAGGAAAATATAATTAACAGACCCCTACATATGGGATTATTCTTTCACAAACCTGCTAATCATAAGGGTTCAAATAAATGTCAAAAATGTAAAGAGCTGTTTTACTCCTTGTACATATGTTACATCAGAAAAAAGCTTTACCCAAATTAAAGCTACAAGGTAGAGGTGATATAAAATTTGTTTCCATTCTTTTCCATCACTCTGATATTTCAACCTGCCGACAATATTTTGGTGTATATATGGGATTAGTTATTAGAAATATTCACCAATTAAATAGGATAAATGTGCCTGGACAGGATTCTTTAAAGTAATGCTTCTAGAATTTGTTAAGCTATCTTTTGTCTATAATTTTACTCTTTGAAGTTGCATAAAGTTAAAAAACAATAAGTAAAAGAAATATTCATCAAGGTTCCCATAAGAACACAATCTTAGGAAGTAAGAAGAATGTTCAACTATTTTAAATAGCATCTATCAATTAATTTTAGCAAAAACAGTCTTTGAAAAGTGCTTATTGCTAATACTTCAAATGCCTTTCAAAATGCACCAATCAATTTCAGGTGCTGTTTTCAGTCCAGATGTTTATTAGATTTGTTACATTCTCATTAACATCATGGATATTGATAACATTTAGTAAGAGTTCAAGAATAAGACTAAATAATATCCATGTGAAATCTAATTTCTTAATGTGAAGAAACAAGAAAGTCAGATATCAAAGATTATGCATAATGAAAATTATATTTACTTTCTGCTATATCCAACTACAATTTATAATAAATATGCCATATACTGTCAATTATTAAAATGTATAAGGCAGTTAAATATATTTTGATCTTAATAAAGTTATAGCAGTTTAAAATACCAGGTTTTAAAATAAAGGGCTCTGTGGCAGTTTGATATAGTAGGCTCCTTTTAAAGATGGGATTGACTCTCACACTCAGATATTCTCACTCTGTGTAGAGCAAAAATCAGCCATTGCCATTCTGCCAAAACCTATTGGTACATGATATTGTTCAGACTTTTAATGTAAGATCATTAGAATTAATGGTTATTATTCCTACTCTGACCATTTTCTAATGGGCATTTTTGTAAATACATAATAGTGATTGCATATGAAATACAAACAAAAGAATACATTATAAAGACCCATAATTACAAAATACAAAGTTCATGGTAATGCCCAATTAACAAAGTCAATGAAACCAATGAAGGGACATCTTGGCTAACCAGGAATGAGCATGCATGAGGAGAGTGAAAATCAGTTGACACTTAGACCTCTCCAGACCCTTCAAAAGCCTTTGAAAAGGGTACATTGTAAGAGCATAAAAATTACCATATGATTATGGCCATTTGTTCATAGATAGGATAAAAAGGTAGGTATAAAAATGGATCTTTTCAGAATACCCTAGCACAAACAACTACAATGATTTTAAATCCATGTATTGGTAGAAGCAATGCACAATAGAAAGCCAAGTCTGCAATGACAAGTCTATCAGGTTGTAATTTACTAAACTTTTCAAGAAATATTGACTTTATCAATTGCAACAAATGTGCCACACTAATGAAGGGTGTTCTTTACGTGGGAGAGTGTGGGAGGTGTGGAGAGTGGGGCATATGGGAATCCCTATATTTTTTGTATAACATTTATGTAATCTAAGTATCTTTTAAAAAATAAAAAAATACATTATAAAAAAATAAGTTCTTCTATCAAAAGGGGAAGTATAAAGAATCATTAAAATCTAGTAATTTAAAACAACAACAAAAAAAGAAATATCGACTGATACTATCTCAAAATTGTGGAGAAAAAAATCAGATGATATTCAATTTAAATATATATAAAGGGGGAAATAATTCAAAACATGTTTGATGCACTTTAAATTATCAATATTTGACCATTCAGAAGCAGAACTTGGGAATCATTACAGACTGAATCTCAGAAAAGGACTGACCCCACATGCTTATGAAAGTAGGTGGCAACGAAATGTGGTCCAGTATCACAGAATCAAAACAGTGGTAGCATATGCAAGTAGATTACTCTGTACAAAGCTATAATTGCCATTTCATTATGGCACATTCTAAGAGAAACATCAAGAATAAATATTACCATATAAGAGCAGTCTCCAAAAACCAGGATTCAGAAAGGACAAAGGCAAGGAGTGTATTAGGTCAAAGTCCACTAAACTATGAATTGCATGAGAAAAATAGTAATGTCTTCTGTTTAGTTTATAGAGAACATTTATATCTATTATTTTATTTGAACTTTTAAAAAGATTCTAAACACTAAAAAGGAACTGATAGCAAACCATTTAATAGGTGATGAAATGAAAAGCAAGAGAGGTGAAGGGAGTCTTAGGCTATAATAATAAGTGTCACAGTCAAACCCAATTCTTCTGGAATTCTGCCTGATCCCCTTCTGACTTAAAGCCTTTTCCCTTCACTCTGAAGCAACAAAACCTATGTTGCTTCCTCTGGAATTTTGCACTAGATCCCAACATATAAAGACAGAGACACCCTTTGACTTATGTTTTGACTTTTGAATTATGGTTTGGATGAATTAAGGAAAGAACTTTATTTAATGAAAGGTATACTTAGGAAACCACCACAAGAGTTAGAAGAGACTACAGATGTAAAAATATCAAAAGATATGTGTGAGAAATGGCTCAAAAATTTATCAACAATAACCTAACAAAATACAAAGCAAAATCAGGATGTTTTGCTCTAAGGTTAATATCAAAAGTAACAAGAAGAACTTCTGTGGAAGATGGCAGTGTAGGAAGCTCCAAGACTCAATCCATCTACCAAAACAACTATTAAACAGGCAAGAGCATTCTGAAACAACTATTTTGAAACTCCAAAGGCCAGAAGAATATGTACGGCATCCAGGGTGGAGCAGAGGAAGGAGCCAATAAATTACAGTAAAGAACTGTAAATTGCTGTCTCTATGCATAGGCTACCAGTGCCCATCTCCCACTCTTACGGTGGACCACAAAGGGGTCCAGTCCCTGGCTAGCTGCTGGTGACAAAAACAAGGCTGTGCATGGCTAATCACTCATCACTACTTTAAATTAGCAAATTTGGATCCTGGGTTCTGGCTCTGAAGGCAGCTATTGTTTCAACCTGTTCCTGACAAACGCAGTGGCAGCCATTGATTCAACCCCACCCCAGACAAAAGTAGCAGCAGCCATGGTCTCAACCATCCCCAGACAGGCAGAAGTGGTGGAGAGTAAAAGATGCAGGGCTTCCTCAAGGGGTTGCATTTGCTGGGCAGGCCAGGAAAGCTCAGCTTTGGGGAGCCATTGGAGAGGTTTTGGGTGCCCTTCCTGACCCCTTCCACAGGACACTTTCGAGTCAATATGCATCTCCTTCATGGGTTTCGGGCCCTGTTTTGGCTGGGAAAAACTGGATTGGAAAAGTACTTCCTGGGGTGATCCTCCTACCAGACATTGCCCTACAGGCAAGAACAGTGTGAGACAGTAAAAGGAGTGGAAAAAACTATAGATATGGACAGCCTGGGACAAAGGCCTGCCTCTGCCAGATACTCAGGAGAGGGAGGTTTGTCCCCTGGGAAACAGAGGAGACAATCAAATTCCTGTAAACAGAGTAACTCCAAAATAACCAATAAACAAAAGTTTAGGACAAGACAGAGGCTCAGTAAGATGGGGAAATCCCTGAACAGTGCATTCACCTTGGGCAGACCTTCCTGTAAGAGGACTGAAGCTCAAAAAAAATATCAGTCTTATCATCAGCTTATCAAAAAAACAGGAAGCAGACATATCAGATAGTAAATCCCAGAGGTAAAACTTTAAAATATTAAAATGTACAGTGTGCAACAAAAGAGTACAAGACAAACAAAGAAACAAGAAATGATGGCCCATCCAAAGGAAGAGGATAAAAATATAGAAAATACGAGAGAAGAAGACAAGAATACGGACATACCAAACACGGTCTTTTAAAAAATGATCTTAAAAATGCTCAAGAAATGAAGGAATGTATAGAGAAAGAACTACAGGATATTAGGAAAACAATTAGTGAATAATATGAGAGTCTAAGTAAAGAGAGAGAAATTTTGAAAAGGAACCAGATAAAATTACTGGAGTTGAAGACCATAAGAACTAAAATGAAAAATGCCCAACAGGGTTTCAAGAGCAGAATGAAGTTGGCAGGAGAAAGAATCAGGAAATATGAAGCAAGACACTGAAAATGAGTCAGAATGAGGAGCAGAAAGAAAAACAGACATATTAAAAGAGAAAATAGCCTAAGTCAGCTATGGAATACCACAAGCACACCAATGCATGCATTATGGGAGTTCCAGAAGGAGAAGAAAGAGAAAGAGGGACAGAAGGAAAAGTCAAAGAAATAATGATAGAGAAATTCCCAAATTTAGCAAAAGACACGAATGTGCAAATCCAAGAAGCTCAGGATAAACATGAAGGAAAATATACATCATCTTATACTGATCACACTCTCAAATGCAAAAGACAAGGAGAGAGATCCAAAAGCTGCAAAAAAAAAGAGCGATATGCTTTCTGCAAGGTACTCACCCTAAAGTCAAAGATATAAGTAGGTTGATGGTGAAAGGATTGAAAATAATATACCATGTATCTTAGTTTGACACAGGGCTAGCAATGCAAAGTACCAGAAATGGGCTGGATTTTATAATGGGGACTTTTAAAATAAAATTTTATTGAAATATATCATTCATAAATATGTAAACAATAAGTGTGTAGTAAAAGATGCAAACTTACAAAACAAACATGCATATCATCATACAGGGCTACCATACATCACCACCACAAACACCTTGCATTGCTGTAAAACATTTGTTACAAACTATGAAAGAGCATCATCAAAATATCACTACTGATTATCACCCATAACTTACATTTGTAGTATTTCCCCCAACCCACCCAATTATTAACACCCTATATTAGTATTGTATATTTGTTATAGTTCATGAGAGAATGTTCTTGTATTTGTTCTGTTAAATTCCCTGTGTTATACAGTCCCATATTTTGTACAATCTATTCAAAGCGTGCCCTCAGTGGCTCTCATTTTCATCACAGAGTTGTACTGTCATCACCTCAGTCAATTTTAGAATGTTTTCATTACTGTAAATGGAAAAAAAAGGGATTTTATTTAGTGTAAAAGCTTATCGTTCCAAGGCCATGAAATGTCCAAATCTAAGTACCATAAGAAATGATTGATTGGGGAATGAACAATGGACTAAAGTAGACTTATTATTATTCTACTATAGACTTATTATTATTCTAGCAATGGAAGAACTCTTATCATTGATATAAAGGCAGTGGCCACCAGAGGTTCTGAGGGATGGGAGAGGGAAGAATAGGTGTAATATAGGTGCATTTTCGGGACATTGGAGTTGCCCTGCATGACATTGCAGTGACAGATACAGACCATTGTATATTTTGTCATAACCTACAAAATTGTGCAGGACAGAGTGTAAACAATAATGTAAACTGTAATCTATGATTAGAAGCTATGCTCCAATATGTATTCATCAATTGTAACAGATGTACCACACTAATGAGGAATGTTGTTATGTGAGAAAATGTGGGAGGGGGAAGGAAGGGGCACATGGAAATCCCTTATATTTTTTATGTAACATTTATGTAATCTAAAGCCTCTTAAAAAATAAAAAGGAATTAATTTTAAAAAACAAATGGTGCTTTCTCACCAAAGTCAGCTTCAGCTGATCCTGGTGTCCTGCCACATGGTGAAGCAAGATGGCGGCCAATCTTTTGCCGAGGTCCCTGCCTTCCCCTCTGGGCTCACAATCTCCCAGAGCCCAGCTGTGGGTAACTAAGCATAGGGCTTGTCTCTTCCTGGACCTCCTCTCTCAGTCTCGGCTGCGCTGCTTTCTTCGAGCATTCAGCTGTGGGCTATCAGGCATATGGCTCAGCTCATCTCTTCAGCTTTGAGCTACTTTGTGGGCCCAGCCTCTTGGGGGGCTTCATGCTTAAGCTTTGGCTGCTAGTAATACTTAAGTCCTCTCTCACACGGCAGAATCAAAAATGGCAGAGTTCCCTTTTCCTGTGTCTCTCTGTGTCTCCATTTATATAAGTCCCAGCAAGAGGGCAGAGACTTAACCTGAGTCATGCCTCACTGACATAGTCCAGTCAAAGGGGTCTCACACCCACGGGAATGGATTAGTTCAGAAACATAATCTTATTCTTTTGGAGATTCACAAAAGAACTTCAAACTGTCACACTATGCAAGTAGTAACCTAAGGAGAGGTGGGGTGGCTATACTAATGAGGGATAAAATAGATTTTAAGTCAAAACACTTATCAAAGGACAAAGATGGACAATATATATTGATAAAAGGGACAAATTCAATAGGAAGATGTAACAATTTAATAAATATGTATGCACCTAACAGTAGAGTTCCAAAATATATGAAGCAAATACTGACAGATTTGAAGGGATAACTGGACATATCTACATTAATAGTAGAAGATTTTAACATACCACTCTCAATAATAGAATATCTAGGCAGAAGATCATTAAGGAAGTACAGGACCTGAATGTTATACTAAACCAACTAAACCTAACAGAACATAGCACCCAATGACAATGGAATAAATATTCTTCTCAGTATACATGGATCATTTTCCAAGATATACTATATGCTGGGTCGCAAAACAATTCTCAATAAATTAAAAAATATTGAATATACAACCCATATTTTCTGACTACAGTGGAATGAAGCAAGAAATCAATAACAGAGGGAGAAATGGAATATTCACAAATATTCACAAATGCGAGAAATCAATAACAGAGGGAGAAATGGAATATTCACAAATTAAACAATACACTCTTAAACAACCAATGGGTTAAAAAGGAAATCAGAAACAAAATTAGGGAATATCTTGAGGCAAATGAAGATACAAATAATGAAAACTTATGAGATGCAGCAAGGGCAGTGCTAAGAGGAAAATTTATAGCCCTAAACACCTACATTAGAAAAGAAGAAAGAACTAAAATAAAAGACCTAACTACACACCTGGAAATCCTAGAAAAAGAACAGTAAAATAATCCCAAGGCAAGCAGAAGGAAAGAAATAACAAGGATTCAGGCAGAAATAAATGAAACAGAATGAAAAAACAATAGGAAAAGTTGGTTCTATGAGAAGATCAATGATATTGTCAAACCCTTAGCTAGACAGAAAAAGAAAAAAAAGAGAGAAGATGCAAATAAATAAACTCAGAAGTGAGAGGGAGGATTACTATTGACCCCACCAAAGTAAGAAGGATCATAAGAGGATATGATGAACAACAGTATGCCAACAAATTAGAAAACTTAGATGAAATGTACAATTTCCTAGAAACACATGAACCACCTACACTGACTCTAGAAGAAATAGAACACCTCAAAAAACAAATCACAAGTACAGCGATTGAAGCAGTCATCTAAAACCTCCTAACAAAGAAGAGCCTAGGACGAGTGGCTTCACAGGTGAATTCTACCAAACATTCCAAAAAGAATTAATACCAATCCTGCTCAAACCCTTCCAAAAAATGAAAAAGAGGGAATAAATTTAACTCATTCTGTGATGCCAACATCATCTTAATACCAAGGCCAGATAAAGATAGTACATGAAAAGAAAATTACAGACTAATTTCTAATATACATGAGAAAATCCTCAATAAGATACTTGTAAATCAAATCCAACAGCACTTTAAAAGAATTATACACCATGATCAAGTGGGTTTAATCCCAGGTATGCAAGGGTGATTCAACACAAGAAATTCAATTCATGTAATATACCACATTAACAGATTTAAGGAGAAAAACCACATGATCACATGTGATTGACACAGAAAAGACATTTGACAAAATCCAGGGAAGCAGCTGTGGCTCAATCAGTAGGGCTCCCGTTTACCATACGGGAGGCCCTGGGTTCAGTTCCTGGGGCCTCCTGGTGAAGGCAGGCCCGCCCGCACGGCATGGTTAGCTGACCCAGTGAGCACAAGCAGCAAGGGGGGGATAAATGAATAAATAAATAAAATCTTAAAAAAAAAAAAAAAAAAATCCAGCACCCTTTCTTGATAAAAACACTTCAAAAGATATAAACAGAAGGCAACTCCCTCAATATGATAAAGGGCATATATGAAAAACCAACCATGAACATTATACTTAATGGTGAAAGACTGAAAGCCTTCCTTCTAAGACTGGAAACAAGACAAGGATGCCCACTGTCACCCCTGTTATTCAACATTGTGCTAAAAGTTCTAACCAAGCATTTAGGCAAGAAAAATAAATAAAAGGCATCCAAATCTGAAAGGAAGAAGTAAAACTTTCACTACTCACATATGACATGATCCTATATTTACAAAGTCTTGAAAAATCTACAACAAAGCTACTAGATCTAATAAACAAGTTCAGTAAAGGAGCAAGATACAAGATCAACACATAAAAATCAGTAGTGTTTCTATATACTGGTAAAGAGCAATCTAAGGAGGAAGTCAAGAAAATAATTCCATTACAATAGAAGCAGAAGGAAGGAAATTACAAAGATTAAAGCAGAGATAAATGAAATAGAAAGAAAAAAAAAAAACAATAGAGAGAATGAACAAAATCAAAGATTGTTTCTTTGAAAAGATCAACAAAAATAACAACCTTTTAGCTAGAATGGTAAAAAAAAAAAAAAAAGAGAGAGAGAGGATAAAAATAACAAAAATCAGAAATTAAAAGGGGGACATAAGTGAATACTATGAACTATATACCAATAAATTAGATGACAGAGATGAAATGGACAAATTCTTAGAAACACACAAGCTACCTACATTGCTCAAGAAGAAACAGAAGATCTTAACAAACCAATTACTAGTAAAGAGATTGAATCAGTAATCAAAAATTCCCAACAAGGAAAGCCCAGATTTCACAGGAGATTTCTACCAAACATTCCAGGAAGACTTAACTCCAATTCTACTCAAACTCTTCCAAAAAAAAAATTGAAGAGGTGGGCACACTCCCTAACTCATTCTATGAGGCCAACACCATCCACATTCCAAATCCAGGTAAAAATACCCCAAGAAAAGAAAACAACAGGCCAATATCTTTCATGAATATACATACAAAACTCCTCAATAAAACACTAGCAAAACAGTCTAACAATATATTTTTAAAAATTATACACCATGATCAAGTGGGATTTATCCCTACTATGCAACTTTGGGTCTACATTAGAAAATCAATTAATGTAATACACCACATTAACAGAATGAGGGGGAAAAAAACATGATCATCTCAATTGATACAGAAAAGGCATTTGATAAAATACAGCATCCCTTCTTGATAGAACAAACAAACAAACAACAACAACAACAAAAAAAAAAAAAAAACATTTAGAACACTAGGAATAGAAGGAAACTTCTTCAATGTGATAAAGGGCATATATGAAAAGCCCACAGCTAACATCCTACTTAATGGTCAAAGACTGAAAGCTTTCCCTCTAAGATCAGGAACAAGACAAAGATGCCCACTATCATCACTGTTATACAACATTGCACTGGAAGTTCTTGCCAGAGTAATTAGAGAAGAAAAAGAAATAAAAGGTACCCAAATTGGAAAGGAAAAAGTAAAACTTTCCCTATTTGTAGATGATATGATCCTTTAAACAGAAAATCCTGAAAAATCCACATTAAAGCTCTTAGAGCTAATAAACCAATTCAGCAAAGTGGTGGGGCACAAGATCAACATCCAAAATTCAGGATTGTTTCTATATGTAAGCAATGAACAATCAGAAGAAGAAATCAAGGGAAACGGATGTGGCTCAAGCAATTGGACTCCCATCTACCATATAGGAGGTCCAAGGTTCGATTCCTGGGGCCTCCTGGTGAAAGGCAAGCTGGCCCGAGTGGAAAGCTGACCCATGCAGAGTGCTGGCCTGTATGGAATGCTGGCCTGCACAAGAGTGCTGGCCCGCATGGAAAGCTGGCACAGCAAGGTAACACACAAAAAAGAGACACAGAGGAGAGACAATAAGAGATGCAGCAGACCAGGGAGCTGAGGTGGCACAAGAGTTGAGCACCTCTCTCCCACTCCAGAAGGTCCCAGGATTGGTTCCCAGTGCTGCCTAAAGAGAAGACAAGCAGAGAAGAACACATAGAGATCAGTGAGAGAAAAAAAAAAAAAAAAAAAAAAAAAAACCAGGGATGGGGGAAGGAATGGAGGAGAAATAAATAAATACATCTTATTTTTTTTTAAAAAAAGGCATAAATCATCTTTAAAAAAAAGAAGAAGAAATCAAGAAAAAAATTCCATTCACAATAGCAAGTAAAAGAATCAAATATCTAGGAATAACTCTAACCAAAGATATAAGGGATTTGTACACAGAAAACTACAAAACATTGCTAAAAGAAATTAAATAAGACCTAAATAAATGGAAAGATATTCCATGTTCATGGATTGGAAGACTAAATATCATTAAGATCTCAATACTGCACAAAGCAATTTATAGATTCAATGCAATCCCAATCAAAATTCCAACAATCTTCTTTGCAGAAATGAAAAAGCCTCATCAAATTTATACGGAAGAGTAAGGAGCCCCAACTAGCTAAAGTCATCTTGAAAAAGAAGAAGGAAGTTGAAGGACTCACACTTCCTGATTTTATAACTTATTACAAAGCCACATTAATCAAAACAGCATGTTACTGGCCCAAGGATGAACATATAGACCAGTGGAAATGAATTGCAAGCTCAGAAATCAACCCTCACATTTATGGCCAACTGATTTTTGAAAAAGTGGCAAAGACTACTCAATTGGGAAAGAATAATCTCTTCAACAAATGTTTTTGGGAACACTGAATTTCCATTTGAAAAAAAAGAAAAAAAGAAGACCTCTACATCACACTATGTACACAAATCAGCTCAAAATATATCAAAGAACTAAATATAAGAGCGAGAACTGTCAAACTCCTAGAAGAAAACATAGAGAAGCATCTTCAGGACCTTATGTTAGGCAATGGTTTCTTAGACTTTACACCCAAAGCAAAGCAACAAAACAAAGAATAGATAATTGGAATCTCATCAAAATCAAAAACTTTACTGGGGAGCTAGGTATCGAAACCTGGATCTCATATGTGGGAAGCCGGCACTCAACTGCTGAGGCACATGCACTCCCCTGAGTTGTTTTTTTTTTCATTTGTTTTGCTTGTTTGTTTTTTTTCTTTTTAATGAGGCACCAGAAATTGACCCTGGGACCTCCAGTGGGGGAAGCTGGCACTCAACTGCTTGAGCCACATCGACTCTTAAAATCAAAAACTTTTATTCCTCAAAGGACTTTACCATGAAAGTAAAAAGACAACCTACACAATGGGAGAAAATATTTTGAAACCACATATCCGACAAAGTATAAAGATATCCTCCAACTTAACAACAAAAAGCAAACAACCCAATTAAAAAACAGGCAATAGACTTGAACAGACATCTCTGCAAAGAAAATGTACAAATGGCCAGAAAGCACGTGAAAAGGTGCTCAAGATCATTAGCTATCAGGGAAATGCAAATCAAAACCACAATGAGATACCATAACACACCCATTAGAGTGGCAGCTATTTAAAAAAAACAACGGGAAATAACAAGTGTTGGAGAGGATGCAGAGAAATAGTAACATTCCTTCTGTGCTGGTGGCAATGGTGCAGCCGCAGTGGAAGTCACTTTGGCAATTCGGCAGAAAGCGAAGTTTAGAAGTACCATATAACCCGGCAACCCCACTACTGGGGTTATACCCAAAAGAATTGAAAGCAGGAGCTCAAACAGATATTTGCACACTGATGTTCACAGCAGCGTTATCCACAATTGCCAAAGGATGGAAGCAACCGAAGTATCTACCTAATGATGAATGGATCAATTAAACATGATATATACGTACAATGAAATAGTATTCCGTCATAAAAAGGAATGATATCCTGATACATGTGACAACATGGATGAGCCGTGAAGACATCATGATGAGTGAAATAAGCCAGGCACAAAAGGACAAATATTGTATGATCTCACTGATTTGAAACAACTAGAATAAACAAACTCATAGAGTCAGAATCTAGAATTTAAATTACCAGGCGACTGGGTGGAGATCAGGAATGGGAAGCTAAGGCTTAAAATGCACAGGGTTTTTACTTAGAATGATGGAAATGTTTCGGTAACTGATCATGGTAATGGTAACACAATATTGTGAATGCAATTGACTGTAATAGATACCTGACTATGTTTAAAGGGGCAAATGTTAGATTTTATATAGAGAGAGATAGAATAAAAATTTTTTAAAAGCCATGAATCTACACTCTACACACAGTGAACCCTAAGTTAAACAATGTGTTATAATTAACAGTACTATTTTTAAAGTGTGTTATCATCAATTTTAACCACTGTTCCATACCAAGGCAAGTTGTTGTTGGGGATGGTGGCATATGGGAATCCTGTATGTTGTATATGATTGTTCTGTAAACCCACAACTCCTGTGATAAAGGCGGGGGAAAAGGTTAAGAAACAGAAAAGAATTTCTTAAATGGTTTTAAAAAAAAAGTAACAAGAAGCATGCCTTTTAGCAACTCGTTCCTTAGAGGCTTTTTAAAGAAGAGAACACTGAGCTGGATGGATCTCGAGGTCCTTCTCTGGGGTTACAGATTTTGTGCTGTGAGGTGCACAGCACAGATGGTGCTCATGCACAGTGGTCCATGTGTCTGTGCACCGTGAAGGTAAATACATTTGCTCCTTAGCAAAACAGTCACCACCGCAATGTGCTTCCATCTACGTATGTCGCAGCAAAAAAAAAAGTTGTCTAGCTGTGCAACTTGTGATCCTCTGTCCCCAGACAAAGTCGAATACACGTGATCTGTTTTTATTAAAGATTTTGTTTTATTATATTTTATTTACAAGTTGCCTATTTCTTTTTGGAAGTAGGCTAAAGTTACATCTGAAAGAAGTCAAACAACAAGAACTTCTTTTGCTCACGGCAGTATTCCTAAACCTGCTTGGAATAGGGCTCAGCCTGCAGTAAGCACAAGAACGAATGAATGAAGGAGCTACCTGGTAGATCCTACAAACACCTCCAATTTCAAGTTTCTTTTTTCCTGCTATGTTTTTAAATGCACTTACAGAATCGTACAAATACCAGAAATGCCAATCCGAGTATGAAACAATAAAGAAAAAGGTAATTTCCTTACAGAGCCCAAGACACTCTCTACTCTCCATTATCACCCATCATCTCCACACCCTAGTTCTGGACTCCCTCATTTTTTAAATTATATCACTTTAAAGGCTGGCTGCTTCCATTCTTTGGGTTTTAAGTCCAAATGTCACCTCTTCAGAGATGACATTTTACCTCCATCCCTAGTCATCTCATCTCAATCTCAGCAATTTTTTACTTCTTTCATTCTTCCTTGCACTTTTTATAACTTGCCCTTAATTGTATTCATTTATCTATTTATTTGTGTTTTCTTTCTCTCTCTCCAGAAAGAGAATTCCATAGGATTGTTATATATGCAGTACCTGGTATAGTGCTTGACATATACTGAATATTCAATAATTCAGTGTTGAAAGAATGAATGATTGATTGAGTAAATGAATGAATGAATGATCCGTCTCCCCTCATACCCATATTCACCACTAGAGTGATCTATGTAAAACATAAATCTTATCCTGTTTATCTCCTGCTTAAAACTCTTCATTTGCTTATCACAAACTACAGGATAAAATTCAAAGAACTGAGGGTGGCATCGAAAGCCCTCTATGAACTGAACTCAGCATCATGTCTTCTCATTATCTCTCTTACACTCTGCTCTAGAGATGTACTTCTCAAATTTTCAAAATATGCCGTGACCTTTGTTTCTCCTTTACTTTGATACCTTTTACACATGCCTTTACTTCTTCCCTCCTTCTCTTCCTCCAAAAACTAACTTCAAGGACCAGGGACTCTCTGAAGCCCCCTCTGCCCAGTCCCCATCCATATATACCAAGCTCCCTTCTCTCCACCACTCATTTTGTGCTCACTCTCATGTAATTATATTTTACATGTTTGTCACACTTTGACTTGGAGTTTTGTTGTTCTTCTCTTAAAAATCCATTTTATTTATTTATTTATTTCTCCCTACCCCCTCGTTGTTCGAACTTGCTCTTTGCTGTGTCTTTAGGAGGCACTGGGAACTGAACCCAGGACCTCCAATGTGAGGGAGGCAACTAATCGCTTGAGCCACCTCCGTTCCCTGCTTAGTTGTGTCTCTCATTATGTTTTTCTTCTTGTGTCTCTTGTTGCATCATCTTGTTGTGTCAGCTCGCCACACTTGCCTGTCATGCCAGCAGTAGGTGGGAGCTCAGTCGCCTGAGTCACATCCACTTCCTGACTTGGAGTTTCTTGATGGCAGAAATTCTGACCTCTATATCCTGACCACATAAGAACTTGAAACAATGGCAGTTGAATGTGTGTGTGAAATTGGCTTGTATTTGATGGGTACTCAGTACTCCAAATCCTCTTTGCCTAATGGACTGTTTTATAGTAGTAGCAAAAATCAGGAGCAGTATTACTATATTCAAATGCTCCCATGAATATAAGTAAGGGTCAGGTGAGCAAAAAATAGACAATTCTTATGAATTCATATGCCTAGCATATCTGCAGCCAACTCTACTTACATATGATCTTCATTTAAGAGAAAGCTGTGTACTATTTCACAAAGCAGCAACTGCCCGTATTCATGGGTCTGAGTGCCGGCCAGTCACATGGACATTTACTGACTCAGAATATTTCAGTCCACTTTATAATTATAGATCTTCTATGCAGCTGTGAACAAGTCACAAAATTCTGCTGCCCCAGACACTCTATAGGATTTGGATGATTCTCTGTTTCATGGTATATTATAAGAGATGACGAAATATAGGGGGAAAAAAAACTGTTAGGATAACATACAATATGGAAGACAGAATAATTGCCAGTAATTATTAAACTTTTATTTTTATTTTTTAGACACTGAACTAAAAAGTTAACATACATTATCTTATTTAATATTCATAAAACTTCCAGAGGTAAGTATTCCTGTCATTCTGTTTTATATGTGAAGAAACTGGGTCCAATGAGGTGGAGTAACAAGCGTAAGCTCAAACAGCCGTGAGCAGGACATCAGAACATAAATCCATATTTGTGTCTCCAAAACCCATGCTCTTTTCCACTTTACTTGCTGCATTTCTGAAAGAAAGTAAAAATCAGTAAAGCTGTCTTTTCAACTCTATCTCCCGTGTTCCCCTTTCATATAGCCCATGCTTTCTTACCAAACTCACTAGGTTTCTAAGATTCCTCACATTGGATTTTGTTTATGCATTCCCTTCTGTCCAGGACACTCTACTCCTTTCTCAGTATGAGTAGCTCCTACCCATCATTCAATTGCATTTCAAATATCACTTTCCCTAAAAAATCTTCCAGATACCTGCAAGAGGATCTTTTCTTTTTTTAATACTTATTTATTCCCCACTCCCCACCCCACCCCATTGTTTTGCGCTCACTGTCTGCTCCCCTGTGTATTCTTCTGTGTCTGCCTGTCTTCTCTTTAGGCGGCACCAGGAATCGACCCCTGGACCTCCTATATGGTAGATGGGAGCCCAATAGCTTGAGCCACATCTGCTTCCCCTGCAATAAGATCTTATTGTCTATGATTAACAGTATACTGGTCATCTCTTTACTGTATAATCATATGCTTTTTGAAAATATGATCCATGTTCAAATTATCTTTATAATTCTATAATACTTGTTTTCATAGATAAGTGCTCAACAAATATTTGTTTAAATAATGAATTCTGCTCTTTCTGAGCAAGAATTTATTAGTAGATCAGTCAAAATAAAATCAGTGTTCATTTTTTTTTTCAAAACTATTCACTTCATGCATACTGTCTTCCCTACACCACACTAAACATTGGAAATAAAATGGTGTTCAAGAAGTAGTCTGGCATTCAAGAATACTATAGTCTAATGGATGACAGAAAAGTAAACAAGGATATACTAAAAAACTAAACATAATAAAAGATATTGATGCTATGATAGGAATTAGCATGGGATGCAATGGAAACATCAAACCTGGTTTATAAAGGTCAGGAAGGATTCTGAGAAGATGTGGTATCTGAGCTTAGTATAAGGATGAGTAAGAGTTAATCAGTGAAAGCAGGGGGTAGAAGGAGGGAGAGAAAAGTATCTCAGGCAAAAAGAACTGTTTGGGTAATGGTTCTGTAAGCAAGAATTTATTAGTAGATCAGTATGGCTCAAGCATATATTTTGACACTGGAAGTGGCTTCAAAGACGTAAGCTAGTGTTGGAGGAGCTCCTTTCTATTCTGAACTACCCTACTACTTTATGGAGAGGGGAAAGGGCCGATAGTCTCCCTTGCATGAATATTATTTGCTGGAACATAGTCTTCTCTACCTAATAATCCAAAAGGGGGTGGGCCAGTGCCCCAGACCATCTGCCAGGGGTCAGGAATTGAGTGCTATTTCTTCCCAAAGTACTTAAGGGAAAAGAAAACATCATAATGAGTATTAGTTCTCTGAAGAAAGCATATTCTTCTTATTCATATTGACTTTGGGCCTTCCCATTGTGAAAGTATAACCTGGGATTTTTGTGCTGAAAAACATTTAACTAAAAGCTGACCAATGGAATGCAGGCAGAAATTATGTATGCTGCCTATAGGCTTAGCTCATAACACTACCCCCTCAATTTTACACACTTCCTCTCCTTCTGTCCACCCAACCCAGATGAAAAGGATCAAATGGAGGACATCTAGGTCCTAAAAGAGAGTGAAGCCCAAGAGACTACATGAAGCAGATCACTCAGATCATCAGATCACCACAATGTATTAGATAATAACTTGAGGGAAATGAAGTTTTATTGTATTACTTTTTTGTTAGAATGGTTAACTTAACACCCCAACCCCAATAAAATTTGGTTTGAGAATATCTTTGGTACATGGTACCTTGATGGCATTTTTTTTTTTTTTTTTTTTTGGTTTTTTTTTTTTTTTTTAATTGATGGCATTTTTGACCCCAGAACATTACATGAGACACATTCTATCAGGATATTTATCCTGCAAGAAAAAAAAAAATCCAGAAAATACGTGAATGTAGATATATTGATATTGCTCCTCAACATATACAAAACCCTTGGATCAAATTTATTTTGGAATATGTACTGCAAGGTGGTTCTGTATCCATAAGAGTGTGTGTCAAGGAATAGGAAAGGGGTAAGTGACCTTGGAATAGTCTGCTTCCTCTGTATATTAGGGAAGAATTAGTCGGAGTGCTATTTTTTTTTTTTTTCATTTATCTGGGTGAGACTCATAGATACAATGCATACATTATTACGTCTAAGTATTTTCATTTATACTAGGAGGACTGGTCCTTTCAGAGAACTTGCCTTCCTAGATGTCTGTACATTTTTTTTTTTTGTACATTCCTAGCATTTTAATAATGCATTCAGACTTCCATGAAGATGGCGTCATAGTAGGTAGGCAGGGCTCAATTCTCTTACAAAAACCACAGAGGAAGGGCAAAAAGCTATCCAAGGGAGCTGCTTTTGGGATCTGCAGTCTAGGAGAGTGCTGCACATCATCCAGGAGGGAGAAGGACAGAGACACAAAGAGACCAAACAAAAACCGTGAGTTACTCGCCCATGTCTGGGAATGGCACATACAACCCACCCTCAAGGCCAATAGCCTCGGTAAAGCCCCTGGTTCACTGCAGCCAACTGAGAGGTGACAAAAGGTCCTCCTCCCTGGGAGGAAGAGAGGTCTGGCGGAAGGCAGAGAGGAGTTTCACTTCAGTGAGTTTGGCCTGCTGAGCCTGCTTTGAATCTTGGCTGTAGCCAGCTCAGCAAGTGGAGGTGGAAAGAGACCTACCTGTAGGGAAGCTGAAGGGCAAATGAGTGTGGGGCTGGCACCAGCAAACTCAGAGATAGAGAGGTATAAGGGTGAGGGAGATAGGGCAGGCAGAACAGAGGGGCGTGGGGAGACCCCAGCCAGTACTGAAGTGGTCCCAGGGAGAAGGGAGGGGGGATCTGATCAGGCAGGCGGTCACACCCAGCAGCCCTGGAGAGAGAGGAACTAAAGTAGAGAGGGGGTGGATGGACAGGCTTCTAACAG
>JAKSZT010054462.1:8371276-8425905 GCA_026826555.1 Tolypeutes matacus | reverse complement strand
TTTTTTTTTTTTTTCATTTATCTGGGTGAGACTCATAGATACAATGCATACATTATTACTTCTAAGTATTTTCATTTATACTAGGAGGACTGGTCCTTTCAGAGAACTTGCCTTCCTAGATGTCTGTACATTTTTTTTTTTGTACATTCCTAGCATTTTAATAATGCATTCAGACTTCCATGAAGATGGCGTCATAGTAGGTAGGCAGGGCTCAATTCTCTTACAAAAACCACAGAGGAAGGGCAAAAAGCTATCCAAGGGAGCTGCTTTTGGGATCTGCAGTCTAGGAGAGTGCTGCACATCATCCAGGAGGGAGAAGGACAGAGAGACAAAGAGACCAAACAAAAACCGTGAGTTACTCGCCCATGTCTGGGAATGGCACATACAACCCACCCTCAAGGCCAATAGCCTCGGTAAAGCCCCTGGTTCACTGCAGCCAACTGAGAGGTGACAAAAGGTCCTCCTCCCTGGGAGGAAGAGAGGTCTGGCGGAAGGCAGAGAGGAGTTTCACTTCAGTGAGTTTGGCCTGCTGAGCCTGCTTTGAATCTTGGCTGTAGCCAGCTCAGCAAGTGGAGGTGGAAAGAGACCTACCTGTAGGGAAGCTGAAGGGCAAATGAGTGTGGGGCTGGCACCAGCAAACTCAGAGATAGAGAGGTATAAGGGTGAGGGAGATAGGGCAGGCAGAACAGAGGGGTGTGGGGAGACCCCAGCCAGTACTGAAGTGGTCCCAGGGAGAAGGGAGGGGGGATCTGATCAGGCAGGCGGTCACACCCAGCAGCCCTGGAGAGAGAGGAACTAAAGTAGAGAGGGGGTGGATGGACAGGCTTCTAACAGCTGGCAAGAGAAGGAAGCCATGAGAGATAGCCGGCAAACTGTTAGAAGCCTGACTCACTGAGGGGAAAAAGGGTAGGGAGAGCACAAGCTTTCAGGAGCCTACCCAACCTATGGAGAGGATGTAGCTCAGTGGAGGAATATCTGCCTCATATGTACTAGGTCCCTGGTTCAGTCCCTGCTACCTTCTAAGAGAAGGAATCTAGAGAGTGATCCAGCTGGTTGTCACACACTCAGCGGGTACTTTGTGACAGGGAACTTATAGACTGAGAGGCTTTTGTTTTAGGTTTTTTGATCAGTTGTTTTATATTTTTATTATTATTATCATCACTATTATTATTCTCTAAAACTGGGTACCTATGTGGAGGGCGGGCTGCCAGGTGATTGACTGATAAGCAATGGAACTGAATTGAGAGTTCTGATAAAGATCCTCACATATCTGGTCAACGATACTCAACACCACCACCAAGCCCACTCAACTGGAACAGAATGGTTTCTTTAACAAATGGCGCTGGGAGAACTGGATGGATACCCAAAAGAATGAGAGAGGATCATCCTCTCAAGCTCTATAAAAAAAATTAATTCAAGATGGATCAAAGATCTAAATATAAGAGCCAAGACCATAAAACTCCTAGAAGATAGTGTAAGGAAGCATCTATGAGAGACTGTAGTAAGAAATGCTTTCATAAACTTTACACCCAAAGCACAAGCAACAAAAGAAAAAAATACATAAATGGGACCTCATCAAAATTAAAAAGTTTTGCACTTTAGAGGAGTTTGTCAAGAAAGTGAAAAGGCAGCCTACTCAGTAGGAGAAAATATTTGGTAACTATTTATCCAATAAGGGCCTAATATATAAAGAAATCCTACATCTCGAAATTAGAAAGACAAAGCAACCCATTTAAAAAATGGGCAAGAGATTTTAATAGACACTTTCCAAAGAGGAAATACAAATAGCCATGAAAAGATGCTCAACAACAATAGCTATTAGGAAATGCAAATCAAAACTACAGTGAGGGGAAGCGGCTGTGGCTCAATCAGTAGGGCTCCCGTTTACCATATGGGAGGCCCCGGGTTCGGTTCCCAGGGCCTCCTGGTGAAGGCAAGCCCGCCCGCACGGCGTGGTTAGCTGACCCAGTGAGCACAAGCAGCAAGGGGGGGATAAATGAATAAATAAATAAAATCTTTAAAAAAAAAAAAAAAAAAAAAAAAACTATAGTGAGATACAATGGAATATTGACACATGTGACAACATGGATGAATCTCGAAGAACTTATGTTGCTTGAAGTCAGTCACTAAAGGACAAATATTACACGACCTCACTGATATGACCTAAGCAAATTGAGCAGACTCACAGAGCTAGAGTCTGAAAGATAGGTTACAGGAGACAGAGAGGTTGTAGAGTGTGGTGAGCCGATGCTCAATATGCCCAAAACCTATTGTGGCAGTTTGGTATTGTTTATGAATTCCAGAAATAGATATTTGATTGTGTTTGTAAATTGGTCTGCTCCTCTAGGCTTACTAGATTATATTAAATTCAGAGGTTTCACTTTTACTTGATTAAATTATGATTAGGGCTTTGATTTGGCCATGTCAGTAGGACATGGAGTCCCTGCCCTCTTGGTAGGCGGGGACTCACAGAAGAAAACACAAGGAGAAGGAGAACACAGAGAGTTAAGGTTTGATGCTGGAGCCCCAAGGAGAGAGCCCAGCTATTTGCCTGATAAGTTTACAGCTAGCCTTGTGGTGAGAGCAGAGCAGCTGAGCCTAGAAAGAGAGGAGCCCGGAAAGAGAGATGAATCTTATGCCAGCCTACAGCTGAGATCAGAAGAAGCTGAGACCATGGAGCCTTAAGAGGGCAGAAGGAAGGCTGAACCCTCACGGACATCACCCGCTATCTTGTTTCAACATGTGGCAACAGACTTCGGGTGGGGAAGTAACTTTGAGTTGGACTCTTTAGGACCTTGTGACTGTAAGCTTCTATGCCAAATAAATGCCCTTTATAAAAGCCAACAGATTTCTGGTAGTTTGCATCAGCAGCCCTTTGGCTCACTAATACACCTATGATAATGTGGAAAGGCATAATTTGGCAGAGGATGGTGGTGATGGTAGTGCAGGGATGTGAATGGGGTAGATGATGCTGGAATGTGAGGGTGAGCAGAGTAGAGGGTGTCGGGTTGGACTATCCATGGAACTTGGGGAAGGACTGGAGGAAGGAACAGGTAAACTTAGGGGACGGTTACTGGTGCACACAATAAACAAGAAAATATTAAACTCTCATCCTGGGGAGTCCTGCTATGTTCTCAAATAGAGGGGCAAGAGTCTCTCAAGAAGATAGTGCCTCATAAAAGAAGATAGACTAATAAGTCAAGTCCTCAATAAAATGTATTGATAGTAATAACAGAATTTTAATAAATCAAACATTAGGCAATATTTCCTTAGCACATATAATGTTACCCTTTATGAAAGGTACTTTTTTTTCTCTCTAATGAGACTGTTAAATGACTAACACAATGTTTGAACAAATATAACAATTCGTTTTAAAACAAGTAGTGATCTATATCTATTTTAGAAGTCTTTGAAGGCAGTTAATGTCATCTCAAACAAAATATGTGCCTTTGCAGGAGAAAAGAAAAATGATTATAGTTAAAGTGTTGGAGCTTTATACAGTTTAAAACTTGAAAAAATAGTTTGTTCATCTTATGACATAGATGTACAATAAAAGTAAATTAAACAAAACAACTTTTCCCTCTCCAGTTAGTTTACTTTATATGGCTAAATACAGTTTTCTCAAAATGAAAGCAAAACTAAATCAAATCCAGCAAAGGAAATTATTAGTTGTTTCTTCTAGTAATTCCGGAATATAGTTTGTTGCTTAATTTTCTCTATCTTTCTTGACTTTAGTTGTTCATTTACTAAAGGAGGGAATTAAATTATTTAATATGGATATATCACCTCTTGTCTGAAAGCAGGTGGTAAATATTACAGTGGTTATTTTAAGTGAATTGTGTTCAGATTTTTGTAGGAAATATTGTATTTTGTTTTCAGACATTGTTTGGTAAAAATCATAGAAGTTTATAGTTTGAGACTTCAGTGACCATCCAACCTCCTCATTTTATAGGAAAAGAAACTGACAGACTAAGTGATTTGTCAAACACAAATTCAAATTTTCATGTAAGCTTGTGTATGCTTTACTTTGCCTTAACCAAAATAGTCAACCAATTTAGTCAATCAGATGTGACAATGGGCATAATACACATATCTCTAGTGTTCAGAGAGTGCCAAAGAGCTCAGCCTGACAGTGCTAGTAACTGAAAACTTTACTACAGTTTAATAAATCAGTGCACTCCTTTATCAATTAGGTAAACTTTTAAAGTCTGCAAAATTGACATACAAAATGAGAGGCATCTGGAGCCATTTCGGCACAGAGCTTTGCAAAGATGACTGAATTAATACATGAACTGTGATTCTTAATTGCCAGACCTCAAGAATCCAAATACCAACCAAGCACAAGTTATGTTGTCATTGTTTATGCATGAAGTTATCTGATGAGTGGGGCTGAATTATCAGCACACAGAACTGGATGACAAAAAGGAGTCATGAGATTTATTCACAAAAAATTCACTTCTCAATCCCATTAAAACCTGTAAAAGAATAAAAGATAATATTAATGACTGGCAAGGCTTCTTTGGTAGAATTTTGGAGGGGGAGAGATATATCTTACTGGTATTTTCTTTTAAGAAGAAATCTAGTTTTAGTATAGGAAAATACTATTAAAAAGGAAAAAAATTATGTAAATTTAAAAGAATATGTAATTGGGCTAATTTCTTATTGACTTTCTTCAATAGCAGTTTTTCCCCCCCAAATCCAGTTTTACACCAAAATACTATTAAAACAATAGAAGCTTTGCATGCTTCTATAATGCTGGAACGTGTGCCTCTCCAGGGGCCAGGCTAAACTGTGGGTGCTGAAGGAGACAAGGGGATGAATGTCAGCAAGAGGAAAGGTTCTGTCACTAGGCGGCGCTCTTGCAAGAAGAGCTTACATTTATTTTGATAGAAAGAGGAAAAGGGAGAAAGGAGTAATGTCTCATTTTACCTGCCTAAGATCAGTTTGATATGAATTTTCATTTTTTTCTGAATATATTTTAATAGAAACATTCATGGCTTAGTCATATTGGTTGCCAAAAAATTTTTGTTCACCGTGATATCAAATCCTTTGCTTTTAAAGAAAGCAGCATACAAACACGCATTCAAAAAAGGAGAAGAGGGGTTAGATTTTAACATCTTATATCTCTCCTCTATTTACCCCGTCTCTGCCAAACACATTCTCTTCCAGAGGAAATGGCCCATGTGAAGGGAGGGTGCCTGAGAGAGAAGGGGGGGAGAGAGAGAGAGAGAGAATGCAGCAACCTAAAGAGCCTTTTCTATATCCATGAAATATTTAGTCCCACACACACATGCATACTGGCAAGAACTTTTGTGTCACTGCCATAGTGTAAGCGCCCCTGTTAATGGCAGAGGCTTTTAATTCTTGCCCACACTCTCCCTTTGTGGTATTGTACTAGAACACCTTTCCCAATTAGATCCTCTGTGTTGGAGGACTTCCAGCTCTTGCCCAGAAAGTGCCAATAAAATGGGAAAGTGCTCAATTGATTGGTAATACATTTTACAAGAAAAAAAAAAAAAAAATGAAGGTAATTGTTGAACTCTCATAAATGTGCCTACTTCCAAAGAACCAAAACTTTCTTACAGATTTAGGCCTGGAGGCAAGTGCCCCAAGGAGGGGAGGTCAGAGATTTCTGTCCTCCAGGTTTTTCCGAGGAAGGTGAAGAGAATGGTCCAGCCTCCTGGAGGATTCAAACCCAGGATTAACAGGCAAAGTCTGGGCAGGCTAGGGCAGCACAGTCTCCAGAGGGACTGATGTCAGTGTCAACCTACAGAATGGTCCTTTGTGTTGCTTTCACTCAGCCATAGACAGAGCAGGTAGGTTCTAGTAAGAGGCCGCAGGAGAGGGGGAGGCGGTGGGATTCCTAACCGCCCTTTCTGTCCGTCAGCTGTGCGCAAACGCCAAGTTTCCTGGAGTGTCTATTTTCTGTCTCTTTGCGTGTCCCCTACCCCAGTCCCCAAGCCGTTTCCAAGCCCGTCGACCCTCGGCGCTGTCCTGCACTCAGCGAGGAGCGGCTTTGGGCAGTGGGCGCTCGTCCGGGGAGCCCGGCTTGGGACAGTGCAGAGCGCCTTGGTGGCATCTGATCCCTCCAAAATAGATAGACTTTAATTGACTTATTAAATGTCGAGGCAATCAAGCAGCCGCTCCTTTTTTAATAGCCCTAAGATCTACATTTAGACAAAAACAGATCCAAGTTCCTGGTAAAGGCGTTTCTTCTCATCCTGTCACAAGTGACAGGAACGGAGGGAAATAGACTGGGGGGGGGGAGGGATTGTGGCGGGGGGGGTGGTGTCTGACGAAGATCCACACAAAAGAGTCGGAATATTTCAGCGGCTTCTTAACGAGCTTCTAATTAAAGACTCGGGCTTTTGAACCCTCGGGGGACCCGCGCCCCACGCTCGCAGCGCGAGCATAAGAGGCGGCCGGGCCGAGGCTGCCGGAGGCTCTGGGAAGGGAACTGGGGAACGGCCCTCGCTGGAGGCGGCCGCGCCGACCTGCCGTGGGCTGCCACCCCCTTGGCGTGGCCGTGTCACCGCGCCCTATACGCTATATAAGCCGCCGCGCCGCCGGCCATGGAGTAGCTGGGCGCGCGCTGCGGTTCGGGGCCCGCGGGGACAGTGCCCAGCCGTCTAGGACACGTCGGCGGCTCCGGGGGCGCCGAGGCAGGTAAGCCCCGGCTCCGGCCCGCCGGCCGCCCCGCACCGCTCCGACGTGCCAGTGGCCGGTCAGCTCCAAGTGGCCCCGGCAGCGATTCGCGGAGCCTCGCCGCGGGCGCCCCCATCCCTCGCCCGCGCCTGCCCCGCGGCCGAGGAGCCGGTGGGTTTCCCGAAGCCTGGCGGTCCCCGACGCGGCCGGCCGAGCGGGCGCGGCGCGGGGCATCATTCCGGATGGGCAAGCGGGCGGTCGGGTCCCCGGGTGCCCCGCGGCAGCGGCGCCGGCTCGGGGAAGGGCGCTCCGGGCGCGGTGCCTGCGCCTGGGCCGCGGCGAGGGCTTCGGGCAGGGCGCCTTGGCACCTCAGGCTCCCGGGAGCGCGAAGCAGCCGGACCAAAAGGCACTGGCTTGGAAACTTGGCCCGAGGAGCCCAAACTGGGCGCAGGACCACCTACCTAGCCCACCTGCATGTGTGCTTTTTTTTTTTTTTTTTTTTAATTTTTATTTTGAGGAGTTGGGGGCGCAGGCAGAGAAGCTAGTCCGAGCCCCATTTATATTTTTAAAGGTTTAAAGGGCAACACCGTTGGGTTGATGTTGCATATTGGGATGTAGTCGGATAATAAAATTGTAGGCGAAAAGTTAAGAGGGCTAGCCGGGTGTGAGCGATAGCCTGGGAGAGCGCCCGGGGGAGAGAGAAGTAGGTGTAGCCAGGGCAGCCGGGGGTGGGGAGGGAGGCCGGAGTCCAGAAGCTCAGGATGAATTTCTGTGCTTCTCACTGTGCAGTGGGATCGCGGGGCGGGCGTCCCGGGGAGCCCTCGCCCCCTCCCCGCCGCACCTGCCCCTGGCGCGGCACCCGACCGGGGCAGGTGGGCAGCGTGGCAGCGCTGCGGGGCACACAGCCCCGGGACCTTTAGGGACGCCCTTCCTCGAGGCACGCGGCTCCTTCCGGAGGGCGGCGGGGTGGGCTTGGGGAGAGCGCTGCTCAGGGTGGGCGACGCAGAGACTGCGGACACCGCTGCCTTCCGGCGCCAGGTGGCCAGATCTGAGCAGTGTCAACGGCGAGTTGCCCACTTTTCTCCCCCTCCCGGCTCTCTACCCTGGAGCGAGTTAGAGTTTTCTCTCCCCTTCCCCCGCCAAGCCTGACTTTTCTTTCTCTGTGTCCAACCCCCTCCCCTCCCCGCCTCCCCCTTCTTTCAGTAAACCAAGATCCGGGAGAGGGTGCTGGATTTTTTTCCAGCTTCACTCCCAAGTCCAGGCACCATCCCAGCGCTTCCTGTGCAGATTGCAATGAGTGGACCTAGGCGTCCTGTCCTCCTGGGGCTGGTGCTCTTGCTGGTGACAGCGGGACCTTGCCAGGGGAGACCTGAATCTCGAGACATCACGGACAGACAGACTCTTTTAAGTCTCATCATGGAGATCATTCAGGAACTTAAAAAACACCACTTGGGGGAATACAAGCGACTGCAGATTTTCAGCAAACATGACTATACTTTGGGCCGAAGGGAGGTCACCGACTACGGAGTTTATCCTGAGGAGCAACGAGTTGGTAAGTCTCCTTCACCTATTTATCGCAACAAGTCGCGGTAAAGTGTGCGTCTGTGTGTGTGTAATCACCCACTACTTTTAACGACTTCAATCTAGATTTGCCTAGCTTTCATACCTAAGGCACTAGAATTGGTTGGAAGTAAAATTGTCTTTGAGAAAATACATTGCAAAAAGAGAAATGAATTCTGATTTTTAAAAAATAGGAAGCATTTAAAAAAGAAAATAGAAAAAAGTAAGAGGTCTGTGCATCAATAGGCCACATAACCATAGCTGGTCCACTTCTGAGCCATATGAATTGCTACCGAGGCCAGTAATTTCTGCTCAGAACTGTCATGTTATTTTGGAAATGGAAATATTTCCAGCCAGGCAGTTGCAACTGAAAAAGCAATGTTTCAGAGCTCTCCCTCTATGGTAGAGCCTTTCCCAGAGTGACTGCCCCATGGGAAATTTCTGAGGGAAGCATGTAAGCTTTTAATGCTTTTCATGACACAATTAGGCCAAATATGATGAGGTCAATTTTCATAGACTGACTGAAGCTAGGAGTAAATGAAGACTGACATCAGGGAGATGTCTAAACCTTGCAAGTGAGCAAAATTCAGATGGAAATTTTCTCTCTTCAGATGAGATGTGGGAAGGAGCTAAGGAGTATCTGTGGTAAAATAAATAAAGTGTGACATCACATACAATCAACACTAAGTTACTAGTCCAGGAAAGATAAGTGAAAATGATCAAAGATGGCTGTGAATAAACAAAGCACAAAGGCTGAAAGAAGGAATGCCAGTGAAACCATTGCTATTTACCAAATGCAAAACAAGAGATGTGCTAGTAAAATAAGTTTGCTTGGAAAAGTCTTTCCCTAGGAATTTTATTTTTGTCTTACAAACCAGACTAATGTATACCTCCATTCATTTATACCAGTTCCCATAACAGGTGGTTTTGAGGGCATTTCATCCTTCTTCTAAACATATACCTAGAAAAAGTAAAGTTCTGTAACAATTTCATTGTCTGAAGGATCAGGTTTTCTTCCTAGAACTTTAGAAGGTTGTGGGATTTGATCCCCAAGCTCTTCAAAATGAAAGCATCTAAAAGTGATTTATTCACTGGAAGCTTGTGGTCAAAAATAACTTTTGTCACCCCATAATTTTATGATCAGTATCTCTGCCCTGGTGTTAGAGACTGGAGAGATAGTGGAGCTTTGTGAACAGTTAAAACTACTTCCCTGGGTACAAGTTTTCCCATTATGCATATATAACAATCAGGATAGACTCAAGCATGCTTTATTTAGTGCAAAGTAACATGGCCAATGCAGAGTTTCCAATAACTTTCTTCAACATTCACTTCAGATCATGTGGAAAAAAATCCTGCTTTCAGGTAACATGATAATTCACTTTTTTCCTCTCAAACAGAAATTGTTCCTCGAGACTTAAGAATGAAGGACAAATTCTTAAAACACCTTACAGGTAAGTTTTCTTTTCCTCTCCGAGTTCCTTCACCTCTCCTTGAGTTCCTTTGCATCTCGTTGAATCCTCATGATCTATTTTATTCTTCCATGTTCCAGGTCCTCTTTATTTTAGTCCAAAGTGCAGCAAACATTTTCACAGACTTTATCACAACACCAGAGACTGCACCATTCCTGCATGTAAGTGACAGCATCTGTGAATTGCTTTATAAATATTAGTACAGTGTAGATGACTGATTCTCTGAAATATACTTCACGTCCTTTCATTTAATTAAATAGGCCTCTGGTTCTAATACACACATTTGCTAATATATAGTCCCTCTTAACTATAGAGGTCGGTAGGGACAAGGGTGTCCAGACCACTGAAGAAGGTAACTAAATTCTCAGCAGCTAATGACAAAACTGAAAATTTACATTCTTGGAATCAATCAGCCCTTGAATGGGCTGAAACCTTTGATTTACACTGTTTTGTTTATGACTTCTGGCATGATGCCTGTAGTCTATCTACTGAACTATGGCAATCAAACAAATATTAAGAATGAATTGCTAAAATGACTACTGCTGAGTTGCTATGCTCTAGGGTGTAAAATAGATCGAATTGAACCATTCTGGTTGAACTTTCTTGACCATAACCACTACTCTGACCAGAGACTTTTTCAATCAGCAAGTATAACTTCATTATTTATGCAGGAATTTTATTGTTCTTTCAAAATTCTGTTTCTCTGGCTGCCATCCTAACTAGTTCTGAAATTCATAGCTGTCCTCATCAGTCTAGCTCTCAGCTGTAATTCCCTCTCCTCTTTGTAGGTTTCCTATAGCAATGCCCTTCATTCTCTTCTCTCTTCTGGCTGTCTGTCCACAGCAAAATGTACTTATTTCACCAAAAGAGGCTTGTGCTTTTCACATAATGCATAACAAGTACAAGTGATTTATTTTCACATAATGCATGACAAGTACAAGTGATTTATTAGCTATTGACATCTGTTAGAGTCCTAAACCAATTTTTTTTTTGGTAGGGACTAAAACTTTAATTTCATTTTAAGGCTTTTCAGAGAAAAGTCATGCAAATATACAGATATCTTATTGTTTTCAGAGAATATGCAGAGAGGGCCAGCAGATCTGGTCAACAGACTAAATTTACTTGACCTGCCTCAAAAAAAAAAAAAAAAAAAAAAAAAGGCAATTTACATGAAGTAAAAGTTTTTTTTTTTTTTTTTTCTGTTTAGTCAACAAAGTTATTCCAAATAAGAATAGCTGTCATTTCTAGAACTACTGTGAACAGGTACTTTGCTAGACACATTCACACACATCCTATTGGTTCATTTTTACAGCAGCCCAGTAAGGTAAACATTATTACTAATTTACACTCGAAACTGAGGTACAAATCACACCACAAGCAAACAACAACTGGGATTCAAATGCAGGCCTGTCTGTCCACACTCTTATCATAACACCATTCGCACTCCAAGGCAAGCAGCAATCATTTCCTATGGAGTTTTTGAATTTTTTAAGCACTATGCTTCAAATCCATCCTTTCATTCATGCCATATGTACTTAGCACACTGTTAATTCCTTATCTTTCCTTTGAAATGGAACCACCTTCTGCTTGAGATTAGCCTGCTTTCTAGAGCCAGAAACCTTATTTTTATTTAAGTGTTTATATATTTTTATGTGAAATATTACCTTATAACCATAGACTCAGAGAGTCTCAGTTTGTAAATGACTTTAGGAGTCATTACACCTAATCATTAACATCTATGGATGAAGAAACCGAGTTGCAATTGTTCGTGCTCTGTCACAGTTATTTGTGTAACTGGACTAAAACCTCATGTTCCGCCTCTGCAAATCCTTTTCCAGTACACTATGTTATACTCCACATTTGCTACCTCTTTTTGCTCATAATCCAAGACCCCTGGTCATCCATAAAGTAAGGCAGTGATGAGGGTGAGATTACAACTCATTATGGGCCATTGAGAGGTGGGATACTGACAGATCTGTACTTTGAGATGCGTGGCTATTTACATGGTCTCTACTTTTTAGCCCATAAGAACCTGGAAAGCTGAATTTAGAACACTTCCATGGGGCTTTAGTCTGTATAAAAGAAAATGTATAGAATCCTGGTGTTAGAACTAAAAAGAACTAGAGCCTTACTCAAAATGTGGTCCCAGGACTAGCAGTCCTATCCCAGTCCTACTTAATCAAAATCTGCATTGTATTTTATTAAGATACCAGAGTATTTGGACACACATTAACATTTTAGAAGCACTGCTTGAGAAGTTTTAGATTTAGTGGTAGTACGTAATCAACTTTAGGGTTTCTTAACTTGTTACAAATAAACTTACTTAGAATCTTTGATTAGATCAGCCAGCCCTTAAATTTACCCAATATTCTGCATTCATGGTGTATAATCTATTTAATTGCATTCTAACAATGTGTTGCAACTGATTTAAAAAAAAAAAAGAGCAACAAAGCCAGGAATCTAGATGACTCAGCTTCCAGCTGTTTATCACTTTTTTACTTTGAGCCCAAGCTAACCTGCATCCTAAATATTTAAAAAGTTATTTTTTAGAAGTAGTTAGCCAATTATCTGTTTAACATATTGGCAGATTTATACTGATGTCAATTTACTTATCTATTCAGATTATTAGTTAAGAGTATGAACTGTTTCATTTTTAAGTCTTTTAATTTTGCTACTCTTGAGATATAAATTTAGTTAATTGTAAACTGCTACAACTCTCCAAGGAACTTCACCCCAATGAAATAAACTTACGGGTCATGATCAAAAAACTTTCTCACTTATTTTCACTAAGGTAACACCTATTGGAATAGTAAAATGGAAAATTATATACAACATCTTGGAAAATCACTCAGAATTAGCTTATTCTTTTCATCATCCAATCTAGTTCTGCTTTGCTACTTTTGACCCACTTTCTTTAGAATTTTAATGAAGGCTTTATTTTGATCAACTGAAGTGAGGACTCAGTCTTCACATAACCTAAAAGTTACATGCAAGAGTATGGAAAGATCCTACCTCCTATGAAGCAAAACTAAAGTTAGTTTGATGCATGCTGGTAGCCACTGAGAGAAGAAAGTGGGCAGACAGAGAGCAGCTGTGCGGTAGATTCTGCCCCTACCTCCTCCTTCCCTCCATCCCCCTCCCAATTACATTATTTAACTTCTGCCATGTGATGCTGAATCCCCCAAAATAGCATAAATTAGTAAACATCAACTTAGAGCCCATGAATGCAGATAGTCTCCATACTGTTTCCAGGGAATTCCAAATATTTATAGAAATAAGTGGCTTCCCCAGTTGTTATACTTGCAGAAAATAAAAGGCTTTTCATTTTATAAAGAAGTGTTCAGGCAACTAACAAGGGTCTGTGATTTACTTCCATTACAGACTATAAAAGATGTGCCAGGCTTCTTACTCGGTTGGCTGTCAGTCCAATGTGCATGGAAGGATAAGGTAGGCTTTCTGATGGCAGAATTGCATTGGCCCACATACCAAAGATCGAATCCTGTTTGGAAAATGAAAAATTCATGGGAGTTTAGACTCATTCTTTTGGTGAAAGTAGACAGATTTTTGAGTAAGGCTGATATAATACTCAAAGTATATCAACATATTGGTCATAAATAAAAGGAGATCCCTACTGGCCTACAAACAGAACCCCAGGCTGCCATTATGAATTAATCATGATATGGTTGGCACTAAATGTGTTAATGGGACACACACACATTAGCTATTTTCAGCACATGACTTAGTGTATAAGTTAGGGTGCATATTTAAAATCATGCCTATTCACTTTCAGGCTTACTTACACTCATAAGATTAATCATATTGATGTGAATTTTATAGACATATCTGATAAATATGCCTGAGTTTGATTCTATCATTATGCAAATAAGCTTATAAAAATAGCTAAATCTATCAGTTATTTTCTCATAACCTCTAATAGCAAAAATATAAACACACATCAAGAGTCTATGAACTCAACTTTTTACTTTGGCCTTTGAGGATTGTAAGATAATATAAAACACCAGCAGTCAGGCATGCACTTACTAGATGGTCTGAAAAGGTATGATTTTATTTTCCTGACATAAATGGCATGGAATTCTGTAACGTTAGACAGCAACACAAAATTTTATTTCACCAATTTTATACTTATTCTGTCTGGCGTGTTTCAGGCACTAGTAGAAGCTTGATATACCACAGTAACTAAGGCATGGTTTCTGCCCTCAAGGGGCTGTTTCTCAGAAAATTTACTAGCTGTTTAGAAAACATTAGTTTAAAAAAAGGGACTATTATTTTGTATTTTTCTAGTTTGTATTACTCTAATTTGTCTCATGTAAAATGGGTAAGAGTAACTCTCTTTCATATACAGACATATTCACTGTAGAAAAGGCAATGCTTATATTTAGATAGCAGCAGATGAAAGTTGAGATAAAGCTGGGCACTTCTGTACTAGGCATAGAGTAAATGTTGACTTCATGCATGGCAGGTAACATCATTTTTAGCATTTTTTCCCATCAGAATCAATTTTAAATTGATCAGTACTAGTAATAAATGAGATTAATAAAATCAGGGGAATGAAGCAAGATATAAAGTGGTAAATGGATGACTAGAATACCACATTTTATATAGGCTCCCTGAAGTTTCTATGGCATTTGTTTTGGGGGCAAGGACAAGGGAAAACATGGGTTTTAATGTGAGTCAAAACTGGGAAATGTTATATAGTAATTTAACTCCTACCTTAATTTCTTATTCTAATATTGTTCAGTTTCTAGGCCATTGCCCATGTGGTAAATAGGAAAGGACCATAAAAACAACAAAAAGCAATGAATGGTTGTATATTTTTGTAAGTCTCCTAAGGTGGTGTACTAGATGAAAATGTTATTTTTATTAAGTGTCTATCTTATGGATAAATCATCACTGCTTCTACAGATAGACCAGGCACCTCCTTGGGAAAAAAAAAATCCATTTACTTACAAGTGGGGGAGAGCAACTGCCTTATCTCTACTTCTATTAAAAAAAGCAAACTGTCTACAACATTCTTCCTCTCTCTTTACTAATTAATTGATCAACCACTTTCTCTCAGTTGATTACTCCTGGAGAGACATAACTGCAATTAAACAAAAGAGCAAGAGTAATCATCATCATCAAGGAACTTCTGCTTATGTGTCTACATCCATCTCAGGATGGGCATATCACTACTACTGTGCCAAATACAAAATGGATAGTGTGATTCTCCTTCACAGAAAAGCTGTAAACAGAGAGTTAATGGCTAAATATTTTATTTCTTGACATAAATGGCATCGAATTCTATAACGGTAGACAGCAACACAAAATTTTAATTTCACCAATTTTATACTTATTCTGTCTTGCGTGTTTACCAGGCATGTGCTGCCTTGGGGAATGGTATTGATAACCAATACTACTCTCTGAATCACTTGCCCACCCTAAGCCACCTAATTAGGACCTAAATGGATAATAAAATATATTAAAGATAAAAACGATTAAGGCATGTGTTCATAAATTGTACCCCCAAAAGGCCACCATTATGATAGCCATGGTTGTTACAACCATCAGTAACTAATTCATTTTGGCCAAAATTTGGTTAAGTTTAAGACACTGATATTTCTGTTAATCTCATAACATTTAAGAATTACTTTTTTCTAAAGTCAACTCGTTAGTCACTCCTCTACTTGAGAGCAAAAATATCTATCTATATATATGGTCGAGTTTCTCTTTTACTTTGCAGCTTGGTTTAAAAGACATTATAACAATGAGGTGGAGCCAGTGGCCACTAGACACTTTTGGGGCAGGGAGGGGATGAGCAGTTGAAATACAGGGGCTTCTTTGGGATTTGGAGGTTGTCCTGAGTACCTTTGTGGCAATGGATGTAGGCCTTTTTAAGTCAGCAGACACCACTTGGAACTGTGTGGGAGAGAGTGTTGTCTACGGTGTGAACTGTGGTCTATGGTTGGTGGCAAGGCCCCAGGATGTGTAAGTCCATTGAGGGTGGTGGGCCACACTTGTGGGAGATGTTTGTGTGGGATGTGGTGGGAGGTGTGGGAGGTGGGCAACATGGGAATCCAAGTGGGTTCCGTGTAATATTTTGGGTATCTAAGCACCTCTTAAAATATATTTATATATATACATAAATAACATTTTTGTAAGCAAATGCACATATATGCATATATATTTATATATCATTTTGCAAATGTTGGTATGTATTGTAAAAATTCTGATTTTTACCCACAATTAAAAAAAAAAAAAAGACATTAAACATTCTAGAGATCAGAGTATAATGCTAAAACACATGGATCCCTTTAAGCTATGGTGGTAGAAGACACAATATCTTACTGGCTAACAATTGTTTTTCCATTTAATATTCTAACATGGCAGTAAACCATGTAATATCACTCCACTGTAGCAAAATACTTTTCTTCCTAACTCATGAAAACAATGACAAAGCTGGCATAAGATCCCTTTCTACACCAAAATATAAGGTTTTCATAATGGTGAAGAATCTTAGAAACGCAGGTATTTAAAGGGGTCCTAGCACAGTGACTTACTACTACACATTTATGCTATCTCAGAGCAAATCCCTTTGCTTTATTCTTTCCAAAACTCATTAACTGACCTTCCTAAGCCAAAGAGAAATTTTATACTCCTAGCTAATCTTCCTGTCATAAGAAGACATTCACACACACTTCATTAATCTGGATTTACAGATAAGTTAAATTAAATAAGTGCTGGAATATTTTCAAAGAAATGTATTTCTGAGTAACAAATACCCAAGACAACTCCAGCTTAGTCTGCAAAATGCAGCCCAATTTTAATAAACTTGAGTTTATTTTATCATTATTTTAAAAAGTAATAATAAACAGTATGCTAATGGTTTAGGTCCATATGTAGTACTAAAAAGAAATTATTAGTTTCATTTGTTAACAGAGATGTTGTAAGCCAATCCAGCTACTTTCTAGGACTGACATAAATTTTAAATCAATATAGACTGAATTACTGAGGATTTTAACTACAGAACAAATATCAAGACCAAACACTATTCCTTAAATTAAACATTAATAAGCATTCATTTTTATTTATGATTTTCATTTCTTTAGCAATTATTTGAGTACCAATTATATAGCAGGAACATTGCACATAGCAGATGCATAACTGAAGAACTAAGTTACTTTCCAAAACAAAATATATTATACTTCTTTGGAACATAGACACACACAGACAGAGATTTTTTAAGTTTACAAAAATGTTGTTACATAATTATGATTTATAGGAATAGCTTTGACACCAAGTAATTATACAATGTCTTTATTTTCAGCAGTGAGTAGAGTGGTAAAGGAGCACCACACCAAGAACCATGAGAAGTGCCTTGGAAACCAACAAAGAAATAGATCTTAATAACTTTATAAACATAATCCCTTGTGAACAAGAGATTTATTTTTGCAGACTCTTCCTTAATTCCTTTGAGTTTTGTATGTTGTTGACACTGTTTGCATATGTCTATACATTAGTATACCTTACAGTAACTTACCACTTAATTTCTATTTTAGAAAAAGGTTAACACTCCACACTCAATGTAGTTCTACAAAATGATATTCATCTTCCTGACTAGTTGAAACTGCAGAAAATATTTCTTTAGAAAATAGGCAGAACCTTCAACTATATTTTCATAGTGTATGGAATGATTTGGTATTTTTAGAATTAAATTTCCCGAGTATTATTTGAAATTGCATGAATGAAAAATGAAGAAAACATCAGTCATATTTTGGAGACAGTGGAGTACAAATCTGTGAACAACCACATCAAGGCTAATTTCATTTGTCGTTTGTACAATAAATGTAAAATAGTATTCCAGCTATTGTGCAATATGTAAATACTGTAAATAAACACAAATAATAAATGAAATGTTTGTTATAATCATGTCTTCAAGGTGATTTACTTCCTCTCTAACAAGTTCATTTTTGGGAATCCCTGATCTACAAATCAACTGAGATCATTACACCGACAGAATGTTACAGAAACTATAAGGTATAAGTAAATGAACCTTAAAGACTAAAAATTACTGTAAGGGATAATTAAATTCACTTTTACTACATATTGGTGTCAGGATATCTTAAGATAGGCCCTGGTGGGCCCTGGTCTGGTAGTGAAAATTCCAAATAAACTTGTATCCAATAAATTTCCATGATTTTGTAATTATGAAAACCCAAAACTGAGACCTTAAAATTTCTAAATTCTAAATTCTTATAGGTAGATATATTTTAAACTCTAAGATTGGATCTGACTGGATCCAATTTTAAAAGGTTAAGTTGAATTCAGCAAAGCCATGAGTTTCTGTATCCATATGGTCTCTTAGATGAAATTCTCTGGATATGACCAAATGGTCGAAGTTGACATAAAAGTATGATGTTTAGTTTGAGGCCCAATATTTAAAATAACTATGTAAAACTTAAAAGAAACATATGACTATCATAAACAGATGAACAAAAAAAAAATCTCAGAGATTAAGCAATTACTGAAATAATAGGGCAGGCTGTAACTTTTGAAAGTGTTCTTAATTCTATTTTCTAATTGCAGTTAATTACTTAACCTTTTCTTCTAAATCTTTATTATTTTAGAGGTACCATGATCAAATTCAAATTTTTTTATTTCCTAAAAATAGTTTTTCAGGGCAAGACTGTCATCAAATAATATTATCAGGCCACTAAAATTATTATGGAGCTAGACAATGGTTAACAAAATCTTTTCAAGAAATCACTGTAGACATTTTTGTCTTCTCAACTTCCTTGGTGGAGTGGCACAGGCAAGTTAAACATTCAGGCACAAGTAAGTTAAGATATAAATGGTCCATATATACCACATGGGACTCAAGGAAAAATAAATGTTCTAACTGAACAAACAGTTTTACAACATTTATTCTTTTAAAACTCTTCGTATTCTTTTAGCCTTTGGAGGAGAAGTGGTTTTGTAAGATTGAAGTTTTCTTAGGATTTCAGATCAATATGAATGCAGAGTATTAAGACATGGAGTTTAGCAAATTAATACTGTCAATCATCTAACTGCTACACATGGGGGCATAGTTTGGGAGGTACCATGTTTAAGTTTGAAGAGAGGGGAGATGGAATAAAATGAGGAAATCTTCCTCTACTAACTAGCAAGGGTGTTAGGCAAGTACACAGAACACAGCACATTCTGGATACAATTTTCTCTTCCTGCACAAATTAGACATTAAATGTGGAAGCAACGTGCTCATTCTCACCATTTCACTTCTTAATAACAGATAAATATGCCCATATATATTGTATAATTAAGTCACAGATCATTTGAAAAGGAAAAGGCATTGATTTTTAATGCGTCTTCACCTGTTTGTCAATAAAAACGCAGGAAGACACCAGATTTCTAAGTTGTATCTGTATACACCCCAGTTTATTTTGATGTATATCCAAATGAATGAGATTAGAGTTATCTCAAAGTACAAAGGAATTTAGATTTTCCCATAAATGAAACACTTATAAAATACCTAAGATTATTTAAGGACCTCAACATCATCTAATTCAATATATATTTGACATTTGGGTTATATGTGCACATAAAAACAAATCCGTTTCTCAAAGTGAGCAAAAGATAAAACAGCATTTAGTATCTTTTCTGGATATAATTAAATTTTCATAGGCAAAGTGGTCCAGATGGGAGCAAAAGGTGACTTCCTTATGGACTAGATAAACACAAAATTAAGAATAATCAAATATGCTAAAGATTAATTCCATAAATTATTCTTTCTTTCCTATCCTTAACATACAAATGTACACTATAGATGTGTGAATCAGAATATTTCCAATCAAGATTGTGAACACCTAAGACTTAGGGATATAGAATTCAATAAAATGCTCTGGGGTAAAGAGAGGTAGTATAGTTGAATAGAGGATATCTGTCTATCAAGTTATCCATATCAACTTACTAAAGAGGTAGATTATTAAAAGTTTCAGTGGGCTCAGATATTGATGTGGGCCTTATAATGATGTTTTGTTTCATTATTTATTAAGATCATAACTAAGCATGTTAGAATGCTGTCACTAGATTAGTACCTTAAGGCTAAACACGACAAAGAAATTACTGTGTTACAAGATACACAAAACATTATATTTTGTGGTTCAACTATTTGTTTTTTCCATTATTTTTGTAATTGGGGCAAGATAAGAGGTCCAATTGGTTTAAGAACATTTACTGTACCCCATACTGTCTGAATCAAAGATTTTTATTAATTCTTCTGCCAAACACAACACTGATTTCCATCATAATTATTTAAAATGAGAAAGAGTAAGTCAATTGAAAAAACAAAAAACAAACAAACAAAAGAAAAACAAGAGCTGTGGCCTTGAGCTATGAAACATTACTTTAACACACTGATTGAAAAATCTAGAACATCACTGAAAGGTGTTAATCATGTTGGCCTTCATCAACGAATGGATGCAGCTTTACTGTGACTTCTCCAAAAATGCTTTGCAGCACCTAACACACTGCTGGTACACAGCCTCAAAGTCAGAGTCATTCCCCTGAAGGACAGGAATAAGAAAAAATATTAAATGAAAATATCAAAAATCTGTATTTTTAAAAAAGTCCTTAAGACGTGTAATCTGTTAATTAATAAGGTAGGATATATAAACATGCTGCCCTTTATATTATAAACATAAAAATTCAAATGGAAATGCAAATTGTACTTACATAATAGGGATCTTCAATAATAAGTTGTTTTTGTGGATCATAGCTTCCAAGTAGTTCAATTTTAGCTTTGCAGTTTTTAACACGATTACCTTTGTTATTCAAATCTCTGTAAAATTGAAACATGAACTTATTTTCCTGATCTATGGTTTCAAATTAAATAGGGACATCTGCTAGGGTCTGTGAAACATCCATATAAAAATCTAGCAAAAGTGACCTGATTTAAAAGTGAAATCAAATACTCAGTAGATCTGTATGATCTGCATGCAACTCATATAGGCTGCCATCATCTCGCTGGGGAAAAAAGCTTGCAACAACATATTTTCACTGATTTCTTACACCAAACACACCTTTGTCAGAAAACAATTATGTATTCTCCTGTGAAATATTTTAAGACAATTAGTCAAAAAGATCCTGCTTCAGGGAAGCGGCTGTGGCTCAATCAGTAGGGCTCCAGTTTGCCATATGGGAGGCCCCGGGTTCGGTTCCCAGGGCCTCCTGGTGAAGGCAAGCCCGCCCGCACGGCATGGTTAGCTGACCCAGCGAGCACAAGCAGCAAGGGGGGGATAAATGAATAAATAAATAAAATCTTTAAAAAAAAAAAAAAAAAAAAGATCCTGCTTCAGAGATAACTCAAAGGTGATGGAAAATAACCCCTGAAGTCATGTGAATCAAGTTCCTGCTTCTGCAGGTCTACAAGACAAAGGGTTATCAATTCTAAGATATCTTGACACAACATGTCATTTAGTATGCCTCATTAAATAATTTTCCCTTCTTTTATTCCTAGAGGTTCTGTTCCAAACAGAGAGCTCAGCTCCTTATTGTCTTCCACCTTTAGCTTTCGTGTTGCTATATAAATAAAAGTCAAACATAGCTAAGCTACATTTTGATCACTGATCCATTTATTTAACAAGTTTCTACTGGGTACCTATTATGAGCTAGGCACTGTGCTGGTGTATGGGGATGAAACATGGCAACCATGAATTCAAGTTTACAGTCCAGTGGTTAGCTACTAAGATGGAGAATTACAGGGACACCCAAGAGATAAAATGGAAGGAAGATCTGGATAGGCCACAAGGTAACAGAACACTTTCCTAAAGAAATTACTTTAAGTGGAAACCTGAAGAACAAATAGGAGTTAACTGGATAAAGCAGTAAAGGAATAACCTTCCAGAAAGAATGAACAGCATTGTGCAAAAGCTGAGACAAGGAAAACTTTTTACAGTCTAGTATGGCCTACATATATAAAATTGTTAAGAGTGCCACATAGATATTCCTAACAAGATATTTTTGTTAATACCTATAATGCTACTTCACAATAAAAATGAGAACAAAATTAACTAAAAAAGCAAAAATATAAAACTTATTTTAATGAAGGCCCTAAATAAATAAAAAAATATAAAATGCAAACTGATAAACATATAACAAGGATAACAATGCACTTTGTTCAGTCCTATAAAATTAATTCAAAGCACAGAGATATCTTCACACACATGGAATATTTATGAATTACTACTGATACCAAGTTAATACAGTCTCATGGTTGTACAGAATTATTAAGAGTTCCCTGACGGCCATGTTTGAGAGAACTGTAGATGAACTGAAGTCTTAGATATAACTTGGTAAATTAAAATAGTAAGATTTGTTATGTAATAAAAAGCACACTGCCCTGGCCCTGGAATCAGAAAGCATTTATGCATTCTATTTGGTTATTTAACCTCTCTGAATTCATTGTTCTAAATTTGTAAAACTATATGGTATTCATTTTAACAATATTATTAATGGCATGTTATCATATTGTTTCATATTATTTATTTCTCCAGTTAGGTTCAGTTTTATCCTAAGTAATAATACATGTAGCCCACAGGAAACTGTAAGCTCATGAGGGTAGGCAGCATGACCTTCTCTCCTAATTGTTTTACCAGTGCCAAGCATAGTGCCTGGCATACATAACTGAAGAAATGCCATCAAGATCTGTGCTGCCAAACTATATGGTACGGGCTCGATACCACATGGCCTGGGTGCAGATTTCACCCTAAAGTAACTGTGTAAAACTTAAACAGGTAACTTAACCTCTGTATGCTTCAATTTCTTCATTGATAAAATGTGGATAACATATACTAACCTACCTCATTGTGTTGTTGTGAGAACTCATGGCGTTAATATGCATAAAGTTCTTTGAACCATGTAGAGCACACAATAAACATTATTTAAGGTTTAATTATTTAATACCCAAGTCTATCAGGTATTTTTTTTTTAATTGATCAAGGCAATCAATAACTTCAATCTTCTTTTTTTTTTGTGGGGGAGAGGCAGTGGTTAGGGAAATAAAATGGGAAACAAAATACCACACCATCCATGAGTCGTATCAATATCAAATTGACGTTCATCCTAAAAGGGTATATCTTTTTATATAAGATCATGCATTACAACCTAGCTGTTCAAACTAGACTTTCCCTTACCTTAGGATATATGTTCCTGTAAATATTCCTGAGACAATTTTAAATTACTCTCGATTTCTTGCTATTCTAAACATTCTGTATATTGCATATTAAAACTTTAAGATCATTCTAAAAAGTCACTTTGTACAACAAAATGCTTGGCTTACTAAAAGAACTAAGAGATTGAAAGAAATACTCTTTAAAAACATTATTACCTCAGATTGTTTTCATCCATACATAGCATATAATCAAATGTGGCAAAGTCTTCTTTGGTAACCTAAAATTGAATAAGTCAAAAACATAGAATATTTAATTAGATCAGTCAATTTCAGAGGGATCCAGAGTATTTTTTAAAAAACAAATTGTCATATTTGAGCCTGTTATTCACTAATTAAATTAAATAATTTAGGGTACTAAATAGATAAAATGGAGTTTGACTACATAGTTAAAATAGAGTTAACCTATTTCCCAAAATTGTATTACAAAGAAATTTATTGAATTCCTTGGAATAATGAGAATAGTATAATATGTAGACCAAAAAACCTTATGTAGCTTCAACTTCTTAGTAAAAAATTATAATTCCGTTAACATGTAAAAATATCATATATTATTCTATACCCAGGTGACATACACTAAACTAAACTAAAAGTCCCTGTCCTTGTAGACGTTATCGTCTACTTACAAGAGACAAACACATAAAAGGCATAATAAACGCCTTTGAGAAAATATAACAGAGAAGGGAGATAAAATGTTTTGGGTGGAGGGGAAAGATAAAATTTTAAATTGGATGGTCAGGAAAGATCCACCAAGAAGGAAGCAAAAAAGCAATGTATTAATCTATGGTTTTTTTTTGCTCTGAATGAATATCCATAATTTGAACATGGCAAAAAATTGTGCCACTCAGTATTTTTGCTGATTCTAACCTGAAAGCTTCTGATTTATAAATAAGCCTACATAAAATAAATGAAAAAATTGTAAATTTTGATTATAATGATGGAGAGAGAAAATATAAACATGCTGAATTAAAAGACAGTTTTTAAGACTGTAACTTTAATTATAATCTTCCTCAGTAGAAAATACTCAAAAATAGTAATACAATGACACCATGAAGTATAAAGGAATATATTTTGTTTACATTCCCAAGGTACTATGATTCAAAACCTTATTGAAGGGAGCAGATGTAGCTCAGGCAGTTGATCTCCCACCTCCCACACGGGAGGTCCTGGGTTCTGTTCCCGGTGCCTCCGGAAAAAAAAACGAACAACAAGCAAAACAAACAAACAAAAAAAAAACAACTCAATTCGGGGAAGCCTATGTGGCTGAATGGTTGAGCACCGGCTTCCCACATACAATGTCCCAGGTTTAATTCCCGGTCCAGGTACCACAAAAAAATACTTTATTGAAGCAAATATTTTAAGCTATGTGTAAATGACCTAGGATTAAATATTAAAACACTGTGATGACTAGGCTTTGAGAATACAAAATCAAAGAGAATACCATAGAACAGGTTTGTAAACTTTTTCTGTGAAGTCCAGAGAGTAAATATTTAAGGCTTTATAGGCTACATGGCCTGCATAACACCTACTCAACTCTTCTTGTTGTAACACAAAATCAGCCATAGACATTATGTGAAAGATAAACTTGCTATGTTCCAATAAAACTTACAAAAAAGACAGCAGGCCTTACACTGGCTACTCTTGACAGAGGTCAGTTGACATTCTACTCTAGGGCATTAACTCAATATTTACCACATTAGTTAAAGAAATTGAAAGAAAAAAACTACAATTCATTTAAAAATTACAGAATTCATTACCTGTCAACATATTTTTTACGAAAAGCAAAACCAAAAGAAAAAAAAAATGAGTGGCACTGTTATCCCATTTTGCAAATCTCTTTTAATGTCTGTTTAGTAGAAGACAGATGGGTTCTCTGCATTTGATCTGTTGCAGTGTTGTTTGAGTTGAAGTATATGAAGAAAATCCTGCCTCATACAAGTGGTTGGAGAGGAGTATTTTAATATTTTATATAATTGTGAATATTCTTTGATACTACGCCAAAACTCATTATGTTTTAAAGGATAGTTGCAATCTGGAATCTGAAACCACTAGCAATAAACTTTTTGTATTCTGATTCATTAAATACCCCTGGTCAACCTTGTACTTTGAATGGATCTTTTACTCATGGATGGTTTTTACTTCACAGGCCCTACACTTTGCAAACTGCTACTTTAGAGGCTAAAGCAGTGGTTCTCAGTTTGGGGGGAGGAGGGAGATTATGCTATTTTGTAACCTCTCTCCCCTGGGAACTGTAAGGAATGTCTGGATACACTTTTGATTGGCAATAATGGGGATGCCAGAGAAGGTTCTACTGGCATCTGGTGGGTAGGGGTTAGGGATGCTGTTAAACATCCCACATTACACAGGGCAGTCCCACAAAGAAATGTCAAGTGTGGAGGTTAAGGAAACTTGCTCTAGAGGCTGAGAATACTGGCAAGGGGCCATCGTTAAAACACAGCAAAAATAAAAACAAAAAACCCGAAGAACTGCCAGCAATTTCAGAGTTGGAGAGAAAAAGAACTGTTAAGACAGCAAGAACTTGAACAGCAAAGATTCTAGAAAGAAGGGAGGCACAGAAAAGTACTGACATTCAAAGTTTTCTTCTCTAAGCATATGCTAAATTCTTAAACTTCTCAGGGCAAGATAAGAAACCAATCAGAAAGCTGCAGCAAACTCACAGTCATGAGTAAACAAAAACCCTACTTCAGGAGGAGCTCTCTATCTACTTCATACCTCAAGCTCTCAGTTGGGGACTTTTGCAGAGCTCCAAACCTAACTAAGATTATAACCCAGCCTCAAGTCAGTTCCACCCTTATCTGCATTAAGGTGATCTACCCTCATCTATCTACATACAAAAGTGAACCTAGTAGCAATGCCTCAATGTGTTCAACTGTAACAAATTTACCAAGGTAATGAAAGTTGTTAATGAGGAAAAGTGTGTGTGTGTGGGGGTGGGGGTACATGGAATCCCTCTATATTTTCAATGTATCATTTATATAATCTAAAGCGTCTTTAAAAATAAAATAAAATAAAATTCAAAGAAAAATGAACCCATTTTGTACAAACTATTACCTAAAATACCTACAATTTCTTATACACCATGATCAGAATTTGATCTAAAATGAGCAAGCACACCAAGCAATAAAATAAAGAGAAAAACAAACAAACAAACAAACAAAAAAACAGAACTCTAACACAGATGATCTAAATATAGGAGTTATCAGAGACTATTTAAAATAACAGTGATTAATATGTTCAAAGAACACAGATATAGAATCTCACCAGAGAACTGGAATCTACAATAAACAAGTCAAATAAAATTAAAAATTACAAAATAAAAAAGATAAAGCTATAGACATTAAGAGCTCGATAAGCATAGTTTTAAGAACTATTTCAAAACAAATTAGAAAATCACAGATTGAGGAATAGAGAGCAAAAAAGGATGAAAAAAACAGAACAGTGCATGAGAAATATGTTCAATATACATGTAAAAAGAGTCTCAGAAGAGAATGAGAAGCAAATACGAAAAGCTAACAATTAAAATTTTCCATAATTGATGAAAAACATCAAGCCAAAAAAATCAAGAAGCAAACTTTGATATACCACAGTAAAACTTCTGAAAAACTAAATACTAAGAGAAAAACTTTTAAAAAGCCATAGAAAAAGACAGTAATTTCAAAGAAACAATAAAACAACTGATTTTCCAACAGATGATTGCCAGGCAGCAATGGACTGACATCTCAAAATGCTGAAAGAAAATAACTTCCTAACTAGAATTCCATACCCAGCAACAATACCCTTGGAAAGATAAAGATGAAACAAAGATAATTACAGACAAAGAAAACCTCAAATAATTTGTTGGCAGGCAACCTGCATTAGAATAAATTCTAAAGGACATTCTTGAGGAAGAAGAAAATGATCCCAGACAGAAACACAAAACTGAGAGGAGGAATAAAGAATGAAGATAAATCTATATGAAGATTGACTATACAAAACAATCATGATGATGTCCTTTGGGATTTAAAATACATTTAGAACTAAAAGGCATGACAATAATATATATCAAGGATGTGAGCTACATACATACTGTATTATCTAGGATGACAATAGAATACCATAAGAATGCATTCTTATGTTATTCTAACAGGAGACAGTAAAAAATGGACTAAGTATACAATGAAAATGTAAAAGATTGGTAAAAGAAACAAAACTCAACAATATAGACCCACTTTAAATATGAGGGAAAAGAAAGGCTAAACAAAAAAGGATGAAAAAAGATATACTACGCAAACATTAACCAAAAAAAGGTCAATAAAGTTAGAAAAATCAGACAGAATGAATTACAGGGAAAGAAGAAAAAGTAGCAAAGATATTTTCTGAGAGTCAATCCTGCAGGAAGTATAACAATTCTAAATGTGTATACACCTAATACTATAGATTCAAAGTTTTAGGAAAAACACTGACAAACGGTAAGGAAATTTAGACAAATACACAACATGAGACTTAAAACATCTCAATAATCGATTGTATTAAAGAACTTCAAAATATATATTATATTTAAACATAACTAAAACACCCCAAATGTTTTATTTATAAAACACTTATAAATAACTAGTGGATCATATAAAAATCACAGAGGATGCTAGAAAATACTTTTAACTAAATAATGAAAACATACCATATAAATATTTGTGGGAGGGGATGTGCTTTGAGGGAAACTTACACTTAAATTATACTGGAACTGAAGAAAGGCTGAAAAAAAAACCAATGATCTAAGTATCTACACCTCCAGAATTTAGAAAACAGAACAGCAAATTAAACTGAAAGAAATAGAAAGAATACAGCAGAGACCAAAAATTAAAACAAAAAAACAAAGATAAAGTAAACAAAGTTAGTAGTTGATTCTTTGTAAAAGTCTAAAAATATTGATAAGGCTGTTATAACTGATTAAAAAAGAGAAGGCTCAGATTACTTACTAATAACATCAATTTATTTTTTTTTTAAAAAAGGACACCATATATATCCTCCACACATTAGCAAGAAAACATGAGGATATTATAAAAAGGTTTATGCCAATAAACTGAAAAGTTTCAGCAAAATGGCAAAGTTCTTAGAAAAATACAACTTAAACTGACACTGGAATATTTAGAAGATCAGAATTGTCTTATACCTAATTAAGAATTTCAACCTATCATTAAAACAAAGAAAAATCCCCAGGACTAGAATTCTTCCAAAAACTTAAGGAAATAACAGAAAAAGAGGGGAGGAACATTTCCCAACATGTTTTATTAGGCAGCATAACCCTAATGTATCACATATGATGCTAGGTATGTATCCAGAAGTGCATGTACCAAATGACATGTACAAAAACATTCAATGGCACTATCTGCAGTAGCCGCAAAGTAGAAATAATCCAAATGTCTAGAGAATTAAGCAGACATGACAGCTCATACACTCAGCGATAAAATAATTGAGAATTTTCTGAAAAGCAACAGGTAAAAAAGGTAAAAAAAAAAAAAAAAAAAAAAAAAAAAAAAGGTAGCCTCAAAGTCTTTAGCTTTGCTTTTTTTAAGGCACGCATATTTAAAATACATCATTTGCATCCACTTTTATTATATACTTAGTGTATGAAAATGAATGCCATCTTAAAAATAGAAAACTTGAAAGTATGATTACTCATAACTCAGGACTACTCAAAATAAACTACATTCTTTAAAAAAAAAAAAGTAGATAGCATCATCAAGGTATACAAAGGCCTGAAGAGATTAGAATGGATAAATGTTACAAAAATATTTAATCTTCTATCCAATGAAAATTCCATTTAAAAAATGATCATGTACTTAAGGTATTTAATATATGCAGTCATAACATTCACAAATATCTGAATAAATTTGCCTACGTCAAAAATAACGTGTTTATTACTAATTTATGAGACATCTTTGATGTATTAAAATATTTCTATGGCAGTTTTGTTTCATGAATTTTCTGACTCATACTTTTATATATTTTTAGTAAAAAATAAATGAACAAGCAAACTTGGGCTCAAATCCCAGTTCTACCACTTTGAAGCTTGATAATCTTTGAAAAGTCAATTATTTTCTCTTCAGAACTCAAGTTTCTTGGTCTGCAAAATGGGTTTACCAACTACTTCCCCTCCCCTAATGGAGTCATGGAGAGGATCAAAATTTGAAATAAAATGCTGTATGGTAAAAACTTTAAGATTTACTACTAAATTAAAAACTTTAAGATTTACTACTAAATAATGATGAAATAACATTTTTCCAGTCTTGCAAAATGCTCAGATTTTAAGCATTAATACTAAAATATAGCTCTAATATTGGAATATGTACTTATAAATGGTTAATATATTTATCTTGATTTTCAAAACAAGGTTTGAGTTTTGAAGGTCCTGAAAACCATGTCAGGACAAATGCCTCTTGTTCTGATGCCAATTTATGGTCTCTAACTACAAAGCCTGTGTATCTTTGTAAGGTTGGACACAAAGAGAAATGATGAATGTTACAATACAAAATCTTATACCTATATCCTGGATGTGGTCAAAGGTGAGTCCAGAACCATGTATTCTAATAAGGTACCTACTAGTCATTTGGCTATTTAAATTTAAATTAAGTAAAATTAAATAAAATGAAATTCAGTTCCTCAGTCACATCAGTGATATTTCAAGAGCACAATAACTACATGTAGAACTACAGTGGCTACCATACTGGAAAGAGCAAATAAGAAAATTTCCCTCATCACAGAATGTTCAGCTGAATAGCAGTGGTCTAGAATCTACACCTATAAGTAGAATTGCTGGAACAATTCTACTGGATATAGGCATCTTCAACATTACTAGATATCGAAATTGTCCTCCAAAGTACATCAATTTATACGCTCTCACCAGTAGCATTTCTCCATATCCTTAAAAAAGCAACTTCATTGTGGATTTTTCAGTATTTTCTAGGTATAGGATCATATCAACAGTGAACAGTGAAAGTTTTAGCTTTTTTCAGTTCTTTCTTTCCTAGTTGGGTGCCTTTTTTCTCTTTTTCTTACCTAATTGCTCTAGCTAGAACAATACTGAGTAACAGTGGAGATATTTTTCCAAAGAGGAAACACAAGTGGCTGGCACATGAAAAGATGCTCAAATAACTAGCTATTAGGGAGATGAAGATCAAAACTGCAGTGAGATACCACTTCATGCCTTACAGAATGGGCATTAAAAAAACAGAAAACTAAATGCTGGAGAGGATGTGGAAAAATACGAACACTCTGTTACTTTGGCAGTACCTTAAGAAGCTGAATATAGAACTGCCTTATGATCCAGCAATCCCATTACTAGGAATATATTCAGAAGAACTGAAGTGGAGCGGTGTAGCTCAGGAGTTGAATATGTGCTTCCCAAGTATGAGGTCCCAGGTTCAATCTCCAGTACCTCCTTAAAAAAAAAAAAAAAAAAAAAAAAGTAGGAAAGCAAGGACATGAACTGACATTTACACAAAGAGGCAAGGACGCTAAAAAATGGAAACAATCCAAGTGCCTGATGAATGCCTTTTGTATGTTATTTTTTGAAGTGAAATAAAGTTTTCAAAATAAAAAGCAATGTACAGAAGGATATATTTAATATATCTATCTAAAATAGAAACTCTCAGAACCATCACTGTACCTTTTACCCTGCTTTAGATTTTTTCAGAACTTATTTACTATCACCTATTTTTTGTGCTGGTAAATATTTAACATGTGCTTCCCCTAGCACCCACCACCCCCAAAGACCTCACTGTAGCATTTGTAGCATTGTAAATACTCCCACCATCACCAATTTCATGCTACCAAGCTCCCAATGTGAAGTCAAGTCACTGAACATAGAAACTGAAAAAGATGATAACAGTCCACTCGTGCCAACCAGTGCAAGCCAGCTTTGGCACACTTTTGTCATCTGACACACAGAATTGTTTCCCTATGCTTCTTGTCCATCTTTTCTGACCAAAACAAGCTCCACAAAAGCAGGACATTTGTTTTGTTTGTTTGTGCACCGAGTACTTAAAACCAAGTTAGCAGGAACACAGACATCTACCTCTACTTTTGTGGCTGTTTAAAATATTTTATATATCAGTTAAGAAAAACACAATACGGATATTGAAAATTCTACACAAATGTTACTTTTAAGGATTAAGATTCTTGTCAACTGGAGGATTTTTCACAATTTAATACTAATAACAATAAGGGCCTGAGAAAATAAACTATATTCTCTGATTTACAATATAAATACAAGGTTATCTTCGCATGACAGTGCAGGTCTTGATTGTTACTGTGTTGAACAGCCTGGCATATTATGGCATATTATGTATCCATAATATCATCAATATTACCCTACATTTCTAAGGCACTTCACAGTTGACAGAATGTTTTTGTGTATTTTAGGTCACTTTATTCTACCAAAAAACTTGTAAAATAAACAGAGTAGTTACCAGGTCCTCTTTTAATTCTTAACTTATACTGGGTGAAAAATTATGCAGAGAGAAATAAAATGGAAACCACAACTCACGTCTTCTGGCTTTCAGCCATAAATTTCAAAATCATGCAAGTCTTTTAATATTGGGGAGCCAGAAGCAAAACAAAATGGGCAAAATATAGCTATATTTAAGTTGATGCTAAAAAATGTATCCAAATTGACATAAATTTGGATAAGCCTCTTACAACCGGAAGCTACATATTAGAAATTAAACAAGTTCTTTTCTACCTGTCTTGCGTTATGGGCTGTTTTAATGCCATGATTTCTTAGGCAGCTTACAGCTCTTGGATCTGGTGACCGGCCCACGTTCCAGTCAGAAACAGCACCACTGTCAATGATCCACTGTAACACAAAACATATACATGTGTGTTTTGAAGGTAGAGTACAGTACCTGCCGGGCAACATGACTCATAGGAATACCATGCTTCTTCATGCAATTTTGCCCTCGATAATCAGGAGGGTTTCCTATCTCATATGTGGATGTTGCAGCACTGTCTATCCTCCACTGCAGGGGGGAAAAAAAAGAATTTTTTTTTTCACAATTTCCTGCCCAAAGGCATATAGGTTGGCCTCTATAAGTTATTAAATGGTACTTACATTATCTGAAATATTTTGATCAGTTACAAGTTTTCTGAAAACTGCTTCTGCAATGGGTGATCGACAAATGTTACCTTAAAAAAAAAAAAAGAGGAGCCAGAAAATGAGCACCATAGTTTGATGAAATGGCAGATGCCGATTTCTATCATAATATGTTCCATAAACTACATCACACACCCGGCATAAAATGGCTGATTTTTCCCTTAAGGGAAAACAAACACTATTCTTTGATATTGTTGTATTAAGTGAAAAGCAGAACTTTGTAGAGAACAGAGCAGATAAGTAGACCCAAATTAAATGATTTGCTTGAAACCAAATGTTCAAGTACTCAAAATTATAACCACGATGATTGTTTTTCAGACTGAAGACCCAGTAGTGACTCATGAAATCAAGTGGGTTGTGACCAGCCTATTTAAAAATGAATTAAAAAGTACTCAGGGAAGGTACAAAGGTACTGTAATAATATGAAAGTAATGACAGGCAAGCAATACTATAGGAGCATATAAAAAGAAAGCTTCTAAAGAGTATAATCAAGGTGAGAAAAGATCTACTTAGAAAAAGGATTGGATCTGATCTATAAAGGATAAAGAGGCTTTCAATGGGCAGAGGCAGAATGAAACGGTGTTTAAATTCAGGGAAGTTGTGTGAATAAGCACACTGCCTCCCTTACAGGGAGCACGCTAATGTGAGCTATGTTGCCTGGTGTATGGAAGCCCTAAAATGCTATACCAGAGATCTGGACTTAGTATTATCTTCTGGGAAGAAACTGAAACATTGAGAAGAGTAATGTGATTTATTCACTCAGCAAACATTGGACACCTACTGTTTATGAGCTAAGGAGTGTCCTAAGGCCTAAAGACACAGATGTTTATGAAACAGACCCTTCCCACTATTCAGGCAAATAACCTGCAAAGTAAACGGAAGAGCACACTATTGAAGGGAGACTAATATGAAACACCAAGTAAAAGATGGAAACCTAAATTAAGGAGATGGCAGTGGAAAATGATAGCATTGGAAGACAGATTTTACCCTTATATAATATTAGAATCTTCTGGTTTATGATAAGCAGAATTAGAATCTTCTAAAGTGTTGTGAAACACAACTGAATCCCTATGTCATAAGGTATTAAATTAGGGCACACAAAACCAATTTCCTGTCTCTACTCTAATATTCTTCAGTTCTTACGTTTTGAACTATATTTGTACCACCACCACCTCCCCAGATTGTGGTTCCCACAGTAGTAAAAATAAAAAGCCTTTAATCAGGAAAGGGAAGAAGTTTTTCCTTTCCAAATTCTAAGTTTGTATTTAGTTTTAAAAAAGGTATATCATCTCCACTATTTTAATTACTGAAAAGCTTCCTATGGGTATTTTTATTGTCACCATAACTTGGAGATACTTTTAACAGTAATCACCTGATCCCAAATTAAGACTGTTATTTCAAAACCCTGGAATGCCGAGTTCCAGAAAATATAAATGCCTAAAATCTCAGTGTCTGAAAACATAATAATAAGACAGTCCCATCCCTTCACAAAAAATTATCATGGATTGTAAAATACCAGTATAGTTTTCCCACAATACAAACACTTGAATTTTTTTCTGAAGTTAAGGCATATTCACCCACACTCGATATTTTCCCAGATAGCTATCTTTAAAGAGGAAGAAGGTGTGTGTTTAAGTGTGAGTGAAAAAGCATTTGTTGCTATGAAGATTATAAGCAGTCATATTTCCAAGGTCAACAAGAAATCTTGCTTATAACTTGCCCTCTTCAAAAGCTGTCATCACAAACTTAATGTGTTATTTTAAAATGAAGCCATTTTTTTTAAAAAAGGGAGCACATTAATAAAATATGATGCTTTAGAGTTCACCTAAGTTGTAAAATCCTAAAATGCTACCTGCTGATTTCTTCATCTGTTTTAATCTGTAAAGCCTCAAAACTTTTTCTTTTTTTTCAAATTTGGCAGCATAATACATAACCTTACTAATACTGTCATTTCAAGGATAGACTTACCAAAAAAAAAAAAAAAAGCTCTAAATGGATAGAGACTATTTTACTTATTTGGGTATCCCCAACACTTAGAGCACAATGTATGGCCCATAAAACACTCCATAAATACCTGTTTAATTTTAGCAAAAAAGTAATCTGACACCACTAACACGCTACTATCTCCACCAACTATGACGCTGGCTGTGGCATGATTAACAAACAGCTCATGCTCTCCAGTAGGTATTTATCTTAAAAAAAAAACATAAAGTACTTTTCATAATCTGGTCAAAATAAGTAATACTTTTCTGCTATTAGCCTTACCAATGGAAAACATTTTTTCCATCTCTATACTTCAGTCTCTAAAGAACCAATAAACGTTTTGAAAGAATAAATTGCTACATTTCAAAAAGATATACAGTTCTTAGTGTCCTATGTATAGGCTTATATAAAATGACATATATATCTCTTTCAAATCTCCCCAAAAAGCAACTATTACTGACCACCTCAACCAGTAACTCTGGGCCAACTCCCATGTTCATCTTATTACAATAGCTTCCTAATGGGTCTGCTTCCTTTTGTCCTTGCTACCCCTTCAATCTAATTTCAACAAAGGAACTGGAATGCTTTAAAATTTAAATTAGATCACCTTGCTTCTCCTCAGAGTACTCCAAAGGATTCTTATCATCCAAATTAAAGTTCTACTGGATCACAATCACGTTCAATTGTTTATGTCTCCAGTTACTCAGGTTTCCTTGCAGTTTCTTGAATATGACCAGAAAACTCCCACTTTAAGACCTTCTCTCTGCTTTCCCATAAGCCCAGGAAGATTTCCCAAAGTATCCACTAGGCTGCTTCCTCATCTCTTTCTAGTCCTTGCTGAAATGTCACCTTCTAAGTGAGGCCTTCCTTAACCTTCCTATTTGAAACTGCACTCCACTCCCACCCACTCCCCTTCTGCTTTATTTTTCTTAACACCTAACACCATCTAACTGAGTATACCAATTACTTACTTGTTTGCTGTCAATAAGTTCTAGAAAACCAGGGATTTTTTTCTGCTTTGCTCAGTACTATACCCCCAGCACTTAGAGCAGCGCCTGGTGTAAAGGAGGTGCCCCCCTCCCCTCAAATAAACTGTTATACTGTGAAGATAAATATATGTAAGGAAATGAGCCATCAGAAAAATTTAATAACCAGACTATTGACAATTTAGGTCTTCCTCTCTTGGGAATTACGGAGCTATGGAAGCACCCAGAAGAGGTGAAGTGAGATGAGAAGAAGGGAGAAAGAATCCTGCAGCGATACACCAAGGAAGAATCGCGAAAACTAAACAGAAAGTGAACTCCATTATGAGTAAAAGTCTAAAGACGTACTGGAATTCTAAGGACTAAACGTAATTCTGGGCTGGAAAATACTTGAAAGATTATTAACATAAAACATCCCCATTTTTCATGTGAAGGAACCTGGGACATGTGGATGCATGGGTCCTGGGACCAAAGTTATACAGAGATCTGGAAAATCGAAGTGTCCTGGCCTTAGCTTTTACAACCAAGAGATGCGGAACTCTTCCACTCATTTCACCGTTAACTCAGATCCATTCGTAAGCATGGGCCAAGGGAACCTGGCAAGCAAGCTACTGTCTTCAGGAGCCTCACGGTACCAGGAGAATAGAGTTTATCAGAAACGCGCCCTCCCCAGATTCGGGGGTCAGTCTGCGCGGGCACAATGGAGCTCTGAGTAGGTGCAGTCTAAGAGAAGACAGACTCGGGGAGAGGGCTCTGCAGGTGCGAGGCGGAGAAGAGCCCAGGTCGCCCCCACCCCACTCTCATCCCCCACTCCCAGGCCTCCTTCCGCTCACTTTCCCTTCGCTCAGCGGCGCAGCCCACAGAGCAAGAGGACCACAGCCAATCCTCCAGTGAAAGTCAGAAGTGGGGTTAAGTCAGCGCTCTCTTACCCAGACACACGAACAGCACCGACTTGGACGCCTGCTCAGCCATCGCCTCAGGTTCAAGGAGCAGCACAGACTGAAACACACAAGCACCCCGGCCGGAACGCCAGAGGAGCGCGGCGCATGCGCACTGGGGGCGTCCGGCCCCTGCGCGCCGGCGCAATTCCGCCTCCTGTGCAGCCATGGGGCTGAGGGGTCACGTGACACGCTCTGAGGCGAGAGGCACCTGAAGAGGCCGAGGGAGGAGGGGTGGGCCCAAGTCCGGGGTCACTGCCCGCCTGTGGCTTTGGCGGCCCGTGAATACTGACAGGGTGGGGGCGCTGGAAGGGACCCGCTTGCCTCTTAGCAGTGCTGGACGCTGTAAGGCAGCGTGGCCTGGCTGAGTTGGTTCACCTGAGCGCGCGTCTGGTGCAAGGCCGAGGGCCAGGCGAGGTGGGGAGGTAAACGCGCCGACCCTGCCGCCCGCAAGCACACGACGGCGGGGGTGGACAGCTGAACTTGAAACCTGGAGGTCTGTGGGAAGGGCCAGGCCGGGCTCCCAGTGGTAGTGGAGGGGTCTCAGCAACCCCGGAGGAGCTGGATAGGACCCTGTTGAGACCTACGCTTTTAAGTGTCTACGAAAACAAAAACCTCTCCGGGATCCCTCAGCCTTCAACGTAAAGCCCCGCGCAGTCGTGAGGCTAAGCAGGGCCCCAGGGAGACAGGCTCTCGCCTCCGAGCGCCTTACGGGGCGCGAGAGGGTCCCTTCTTGGGGACCCCCAAGCTATAACTCTCTGCAGGGCCATCACTTTCAACTCCCACTGGACGCAGTCCGCGGTCAGATCTGTCGGGGAAAAAAAAAAAAGTGGGGCACCTTTCAACTCGGTAATAGAATAGGGCTCATCTGTCTTGTGTTTCCCAACTTAAAAAAGATCGGAATTTTCAGAAGTCACAATGGGAGTGATCAAGCCGAGCGCAGTCCTTGCCCAACTGCCAGCCCCATAGTTTTGGTATTTTTGCCCTGCGAATATTTATAAAGTAGATGTTTCAGTCTAGACAAAAGTGGGGTGTTTACTTGCTCCTTTACCTGTTTCAGGTGTGCAGCTCGTTAGGGACCTTCCCTACTTGTGGGAGGCGGAGCCCGAGCCAAGAGTAGTTCTTCCTCTTCCCTGGTAGTTGTTTTGGAGCTGGAGGGGCGCCGGAAGTGGAGAAGCTCTGGGGGCACAAGTGAGTACCGACATTTAGTTTTGCTGGGCGTGAATCTCAGCTTGAAGGCGGGCAGAATGTATTTATTTTCCGTAACCCATCCCTCCTTCCTTTTTGAAAGTGTTTGCCGGGGAAGAATTTGTTGGTGAAATAGGAAGAGAGAAACTAGGATGTGTCTGGGATTTTTACTGTTGCGCATCTATTAACACTTCAAGATAAATTATTCTTCAAACTGTCAGGATTTAAAATTAAGTTGTTCCCAGTACTCTTGACCATAATGTTTTTTTTTTGTTTGTTTGTTTTTCAAGTTTAGTCCCACTCGTTTCAATTCATACAGAAGCTCTTACCAAGTTTTGGGTTTTACCTAGTCTAACTCGTTTTACTAGTTGTTTGTAATTATCTAATATTTGAAAAGCCACGTATTCTATATATATGTATTTTTTTCGTTTCAAATTGTTTTAAATGACACTCTCAAAGCTTTGTTATAATGTTACGGGCTTGGGATGAGCTTGATACATCACGGGGCAGGAGTCAGAAAAATGATACCATTGCTCTAATGCCGGTAAGGTACATGTTTGGGTTTTTTCCCTGAAATGCAAAGTGCCAGGCCATCCACACACTTTCACCTGAACCTCCCTGTGACCAGCAAACAACTTGGTATAAAGAGGTCACTGGCATAGAGCAAAGCTGTTGGAGCCGCGTCTGTACTGAGCACATTACATCACCCTTGTACTGTGTACCTTTCTGTGGATCTCATTGCTGTAAAACTTTTTCCTTAAAGAAGTATGAAATTACTCTTAATTGGTGGATAACCATAAGGAAATGGGATTTACACCACTGCTGGCTGAAAACTTGTCATTTTCACTTAATTTCAACAATCATTCCCGAATCTACCACTACTCAGTGCTAAATCTGACTTGGAGAGAATAATACCAAGAAGATGTGATCCCTATGTTAAAGTTCTTAGTTTTTCTTCTGCTTATAGAGTACGTACCCTGCATTCCTGTTCTCATAGATGATTTTATTGATCTGAAGAAATGTCTGAATTAATGAGGTAGAAAATTGTACACACACAGTTCAGACAAATGACAGGTCTCTGGATTAAAATGCTGTTTACTGTGTTGGCCTTTTATGGAGATGCCTGTGGCATGACTAAAAGTGTAACTGTTTACAAGTTACTATGTTGAGGGTTAAAATAGTGAAAATAAGTTATAATCCTGTTTTATCTTCCTTAAATTGATTAAGAAGAAATGGTTATTTGCTTCACTAATGTTCTAGTTAGAGAAAATTTCAGTAAAAGATAAAAGATACCTTTTATCTTTTGTAATTTTTTAAAAAATAATTTTTAAAAAGCCTTGCTCACTAGGAATAATTTGTTACTTTATGATGGTTAGGAAATCTTTATTATCAGGTTTCTCACTATTTGGAAATATTTAGTGCTTCAAAATAAGAAAAAATTAATGCTGATCACAAAGAAATATTGCTGGGGATCTGGTGTAGCTGCTTCCCATGTTTGAGGTACCAGTTCAATCCCCCATACCTCCTTAAAGAAAAAGGGGAGCTGATATAGCTCAAGTGGTTGAGCACCAGCTTCCCACATGTGAGGTCTTGGTTCCATCTCTGGTGCCTCCTGAAAACAAAAACAACCAACAGGCAAACAAATGAGCAAACCAACTCAGGGGAGCCGATGTGGCTCAGTGTTTGAGCACCAGCTTTCTACATATGCTGTCCTGGGTTCAATCGCTGGCCCAGATACCTAAAAATAATTTTAAAAACTAAAAAAAATTGTTTGCTGTGTTGACTCAACTGGCTAGTAGAGTCAAAGAAGTCATGTATACATTGCCTTATATGCAAAAACAGCATGATAAGACACAGTTCTCTAAGCATGTTTATTTTTTAAAATTTCATTGGGAAAAGTCAGCTTTTACACCAAATGATAAGACCAGAGTGGAATATGTAGTCCTGCTTTGAGCCCAGATCATTTTTCAGTTTGAATTCTAGTTTCTTCTCTTAATTAACTATGTAACCAGAGCAAGTTATCTATGAGACTCAGTTTCCTCATCTGTAAAATGGCATTGAGTACACATTGAATAGGACTGTTTTGAGAGTAAAGAAAGACTGTAAGTACCTACAACAGGGTTTGTTACACAGCAGTACTCAAAGAACATTTATTTTCTTTCTTATGTGAATTTAGATAAATGAAAAAATATTGTTTTATTTTAATAGAGTGTATGTTTTACCTGTCTTGATCATGCATTGTTTTTTGTTTGCTTACTTTGTTTTGTTTTGCTTCTTAATCCTCCACCATCTAGAAAATAGTTTCTCCAAATCTATATATTTTCCTGTAGTTTTAGGCCCACTGCTTGATTAGCCTATAGTAAAGATATAGATTGACTAGTGGTCATAGATTACATGACATTTTCATGCTGCCTAGAAACCATTAAAGTTTCAGTTCTTTAAAATTATCAACTAATGGGCTAATTCTGAATCCTACCTCGTAGTAGTAAAACTCAAGGGTGGAGTGAGAGCTGTGTTGGGCACATTTTTCATAATTAGCTATAACATTTTTATGTATTAATATGTTAAATTTTGTCATTAAAATGTCTGTTTTTGATTATGCCACTAGATGAGTGTTAACAACTCACTTCTCACTTTGCATGGGCCTTAACTGCCATGGCTTTTGTTACATTTCAAAATGTTTAAATGTTATAAGCTTTTATCAAAATATAAGGAGTAAGTTTTCTATAATTTTAACACAGACCAGTCAGTCTGAATGATATTTAATAAAGTTCTCCTTAGAAAGTAAAAGTGAAAGTCTTTCCTTTCCCATTTCTGCCAGTTAAAAAATATCCAAATTCATATATAAAGAAATATATTTGTAATAGTATACTATATCTGTATTTTTCCTCACCTATCACAGTGACTAAAGTACTTGTCCTTTTGATTCAACAACTCCATAATCTAGGTGATTTGTGTGGTATCATTGAGCTTCACACCAATATGTATTGTAATATAAGACTATAACTTTCCCATAGTCAAAACTAAAAACGTGTATATTAACCCTTCAATATATGTAGTCTTTTAAATTATTTTTCAAACCTTACACTAATTAGCAGCAGTGTTGGTGGGCTTTGAAATGATATTTTTTTAATTGAATTTTTAACACTTGGCATTTTATGTAAAGGTAGAGTAGATATAAATGTGTATATCAAAGGTTTTCTTATGGGCAAAGTTACTTTTCTTACCACTCCCCACTCTTTGTTCCTCTGTACCCAGCATGGAGTCATGAAAAATGCACAGGCCACACTAATGTTTGGGATTCAATAGGTAAATAGTGGTTTAAAGTTTATAGTGGATTAGGGAGGTCAGCATGATCTGACCAGAGAAAAAGGTTTTGGTTTCTAGAACTGACAAGTTTTGTCTCTTTAAGTGAAAGAAAGTAGTTAATCCAGGCATTTTGTCAAGCAGTGGTTTTCGAGATGATACAGATACTAACAAAGGTCACTGAGCCAAAGGCAATATTTCAAAGTCTGTCTGAAGATATAAGAAGATAGAGAGGTAGGTAGGTAGGTAGGTAGGTAGGTAAGTAGGTAGTAGATAAAGTTTCTTTGATTTGGCTAAGATTTTATCAATTTAGGTGAGTTACCCTGTATTTCGTGTAAATTACAAGGCTTAATAATTTGATTAATGGAAATTTAGAAAGCCATTTCTAAACTTATTTTTCCTATATATGCATCTTTCATAATTTAGAAATGAATTTATTTTCCCACTGAGGAAGATAATACAATGGCTGCTTGTTGATGGAAAGAGAGTCCTGAACTTCAGTAATGAAAGTGGTGGATAGGGGGCTGTTTTGTCTCCTTCCTTTCGTTCCAGGGAGTTGGCAGAGGTCTAGATTGGAGACAGTATTCAGCTTTCTTGCCCCACATGGCAATTTACTCCAAGTAGGTTTTCAAATGTCACTATTTGCCTCTATTAACCCTACCACAGAAGATCTGGCTTTTAAAGTCAGTATGTAAATTATTTCCAGTCCTTTTAAGCCCATTTTAAGCTGTTAAGGTTTCCGGGGTAAAATTTTTCTTCCTAATATTTTATAAACTCTACTTAATTAAAAAATTTTAGTATGTACATTTTCAAACATTTTAATTACTTTTTAAAGAAAACTTTATATCTGAGAATTTCTTAGCTCGAGGTTTGGCAGCCATCCTCCTCTTAGGAAAAAAAAAATATTTATAGAGCGTTTGCTTGGCCTAGGGAATCAAGACACTTGAGATTTTTGTGACTATTCATATGCTAAACATTATTTAAAATGTAAGAGACTTCATTAATAAAGATATGTATCTTCACAAATTCAGCAATATAATGGAATATAATATCAATATTCCTATCAAACCATGCTTACACCTTGACAAAACAGAGTAAAATTTGATTAAGCCATGATTTGATGCTGAGGGCAGGAATGGAGGTGTAAATCTAAATTAATTTTTTTTTAATTTCCTATGTACAAGTTAATTATATAAAACTATGACTAAGCATTATGATTTTTATCAGAAGTTTAATAGAATCTGTAATATATATTTTAAAAATTATCCAGGCTATTTTGTGGTCCCCAAGATAGCTAATCTTATCAACACACAGTTTGCAGTGTCAGAGGACAGTGGATAGAAAGAGCTTTAACCACTCACTGGCTTAGTGTTTTAAGTGTTGTGATCTGCAGGCATCCAAGTCTGAATCTGAATTCCCAAGTCAAATAACTTTCTTTCCCCTGTTTACAAAAGAGGCTATGACCTTTTCTACAGCAGGATGTTTGCAATAAGAACTCTCAAGTGTGGAATTTGCTTATTTGACTGGCCTTATACAGTCTTGGTTAAGAGAGTTCGAAGTAGAAGATCTTTCTTTGGTGAGAGTGATGTATTATTTACTATGTGTTCGTTGCACATCAGAAAATCTGATCTAAATTGGCGTTAGCAAAAAATGAAATTTCACTGATCCATATGTATTAGGATTCTCTAGGGAAACAGAATTAACAGGAGATATCTGTAAATAGTATGAGATTTTTATAAAATTCTTTCACGTGACTGTGGGGATGCACAAGTCCATATTCTACAGGCAGATTCCAAACCAGGGGCTCCAATGAAAGTCCGATGAAGGTCCTTTATGAGTTCCTGGGAAACATTGGCTATCCAAAGAAAAGCTGGGAAATTCTCTCTGAATGCTGAAATCACTTCCCTTTTTAAGTCATTCAACTGATTGGATAAAACATCACTCATTGCTGAAGGCAGTCTCCCTGGTTGATTGTAGATGTAATCTATGCAGTAAACTCACTGATGAATAAAGTCCATAAATGTCCTTGTATTACAGTTAGGCCAGTGCATACATGACCAAACAACTGGGCACAATTACCTGACCGAGTTGATGCATTAGCCTAACCATCACGGTCTACCCCTTGTCAACTTGGCAACCATACACATTACCTTAAACCATACTTAGTCTCTAAGTAAAAACAATAACAGACATATATATATATATACACTAAAAATATTCAACAGTTGAATATTTTTAATGCACAACTGGAAATGCACTAATTCCCTACAGATTAGGATGCAAGTCCTTGGGTAATATTCATGCTTAAACTTGACATCCCTAAATATTATTACATGAAACCAATACAACTTGTTATGTGATAAGGGAAAGGGTTAGGGAAGAAAACAAAGATACATATACAATCATACTCATAACAAAACAAGGAAGGAAGATTCATGACTATTACAGTCCTTGTTTCTGTAACTGGTCACATGGTCAAAGTTCATTTTATTACTACCTTCTTTCACTACCCATTCTATGTTCCCAGAACCCTCAGCAAGCATTTCAGCTAGCCATGGGTCTTTGCCTGGTGGGGTGACCCAAACTTTCATTCTTGAAGATTCTAGGCCATTGTTAGTCATGTTTGAATTGGGTTTTTGGAATTTTCCATTGACTTTAATCACAAGGCATGGCAGTACTACGAGATGCCCTAGAGGATCTCCTGTATTCCAGGCAAACTCTTCTTTACCCCCATTATGTAGATGCAGTCCTATTTCCCCTTGATAGGATCAATCACCCTAGCCAGTACAGTAATTCCCTTCTTTACCTGTTGATTCAGAGGTAAGAGGAACCCAAAATGGTGGGTGGCAGTCTTAACTTCCAGTTCAATGGAATCGTTGGGATGGCAGGGATGGCAGCACCCCTCCTTTTGAAACAAGGACTTGTAGACCAGCAGAACTTATGGTTGCAGGGACAAGAAGCAAAATTTTCCTAGTGGATCACTAGAGGTAATGGTGGGTGTTGCCACTCCCATTTCCACCCCTTGATTCCTGGACCCATGAATCCTGGCTATGGGAGAAATGGCACCATAGAGTGGATCCTGATTTAGAGCACACACACCCTCCTGGAGAACATTGCTCCAGCCGTGAAAGGTATTGCCACCTAGTTGATGACGTAATTGAGTCTTCAAAAGTCCATTCCATTGTTCTTTCAATGCAGCTGCTTCAGGATGATGAAGAACATGGTAAGACCAGTGAATCCCATGGGCATGTGCCCATTCCCAAACATCATTTGCTATGAAATGGGTTCCTTGATCAGCAGTAATGCTGTATGGAATGCCATGGCAGTGGATAAGACATTCAGTAAGTCCACAGATGATAGTTTTGGAAGAAGCACTGAGTGCAAGGAATGCAAACCTGTATCCGGAGTATGTGTCTATTCCCGTTAAAACAAATCGCTGCCCCTTCCATGATGGAAGTGGTCCAGTGTAGTCAACCTGCCACCAGGTAGCAGGCTGATCACCTTGGGGAATGTGTCATATTGGGGGCTGAGTGTGGGTCTCTGTTGCTGGCAGGTTGGGCACTCAGCAGTGGCTGTAGCCAAATCAGCCTTGGTGAGGGGAAGTCCATGTTATGCATAACCTCCATCCCTACCTCCATGGCCACTTTAATCATGAGCCCATTGGGCAATGACAGGAGTGACTGGGGAAAGAGGCTAAGCATTAGCCATAGAGCAGGTCATCTTATCCATTTGATTATCCAAATCTTCCTCTGCTGAAGTCACCCTCTGGTGAGCACGTGGGACACAAATATTTTCATGTTTTTTGCCCACTCAGAAAGGTCTTTCCACATAGCTCTTCCCCAAAACTCTTTGTCACCAATTTTCTAATCATATTCCAAGTCCCTGACCATCCAGTCAAACCACTGGCAACAGCCCATGAATCAGTGTACAAAGGCACATCTGGCCATTTCTTCTTCCAAGCAAAATGAACAGCCAGGTGCACTGCTCGAAGTTCTGCCCACTGGGAGAATTTGCCCTTACCAGTGTCCTTCAGGGATGTCCCAAAAAGGAGCTGCAGTTCTGTAGCTGTCCACTTTCAGTTGGTACCTGCATATCATGCAGAACCATCTGTAAACCAGACCTGAATTTTCTCTTCCTCAGTCAACTGATTGGAAGAGACTCCCCAAGAGGCCAATGCTGTGGGCTAGGAAAGAGAAGGTAACATGGCAGGAGTGGTGACCATGGACATTTGGGCTGCTTCCTCATGTAACTTGTACCTTCAGGATCTCCTTGAGCCCTATCTCGTATATACCACTTCTACTTTTTTATGGAGTGCTGCTGTGCATGCCCAACTTTATCGTTTGGTGGGTCAGACAATACCCAGTTGTTAGGCAACTCAGGTCTCATAGTAACTTGGACCATGGTTAAGCATTCAGTCTTTACCAAGGCCCAGTAGCAGACCAAAAACTGTTTCTCAAAAGGAAAGTAGTTGTCTGCCGAGAATGGCAGGGCTTTGCTCCAAAATCCTAAGGTCTGCATTGTGATTCTCCTATAGGGGCCTGCCAAAGGCTCCAGACAACATCTCTATTTGCCACTGAAACTTCCAGCACCATTGGATCTGCTGGATCATATGGCCCAAGTGGTAGTGCAGCTTGCACAGCAGCCTGGAACTGTCACAGAGCCTCCTCTTGTTCTGGTTCCCAATCAAAACTAGCAGCTTTTCTGGTCCCTCGTTAGATGGGCAGGAGTAGCACACCCAAACGAATGTGTTGTCTCCAAAATCCAAAGAGACCAAATAAGCATTGTGCCTCTTTTTTGGTTATAGGACGGGTCAGATTCAACAGCTTATCCTTTATTTTTATTTTTTATTTTTTTAATCCTTCACTTTAGAAGGGATATCTTGACATGCTCCCCACCACTGGACACCTAGAAATTTCACCAATGTGGAAGGCCCCTGTATTTTTGTTGGATTTATCTCCCATTCTCTCTCATTCTAGTGCCTTACCAATAAGTCTAGAGTCTTTGCTACTTCTTGCTCACTAGGTCCTATCAACATGATACCATCAATATAATGGACCAGTGTGATGTCTTTTGGGAGGGAGAGACGATCAAGTTCCCTGTGGACAATATTATTTCGTAGGGCTGGAGAGTTGATTTACCCCTGAGGCAGAACAGTAAAGGTATATTGCTGGCCTTGCCAGCTGAAGGCAAACTGTTTCTGGTGGTCCTCACTAATGGCAATTGAGAAAAAAGCATTTGTTAGATCGACAGCTGCATACTAGGTACCAGAGGACGTGTTGATTTGCTCAAGCAATGATACCACATCTGGGACAGCAGCTGCAATTGGAGGCACCACCTGACTAAGTTTCTGATAATCTACTGTCATCTTCCAAGATCCATCTGTTTTCTGCATAGGCCAAATAGAAGAGTTGAATGGGGATGTGGTGGGAATCACCACCCCTGCTTTCTTCAAATCCTTGATGATGGCACTAATCTCTGCAGTCCCTCCAGGAATCCAGTATTGCTTTTGATTTACTATTTTGATAGTCAGTGGCAGTTCTAGTGGCTTCTGCTTGGCCTTTCCTACCATATAGCCTTCACTCTACAAGTCAATGTTCCAATAAGGGGATTCTGCCAGTTACTGAGTATATCTATTCCAATTATGCATTCTGAAACTGGGGAAATAACCACAGAATGGATCTGGGGACGCACTGGACCCACTGTGAGTTGGACCTGAACTAAAACTCCATCCATCACCTGACCTTCATAAGCCCCTACTCTGACTGGTGTAATGTCAGTTCTGAGCCAGTATCTAATAATCTCCGAAATGCCTGATCATTTCCTTTTCCCAACAGTGCTTAGTTACTCTGGTAAAAGGCCATAGGTCTCCTTGGGGAAAGCTGGGAGGAAGATTAACAGTATGAATTTTTGGCAGTTTAACAGGATCCTTCCCCAAGGGGACCTTGCCTTCTCCTAATTCAAGGGGCTCTGGGTCTTTAAACTGTTTCAAGTCCTGGAATTGATTAAGGGGCTGTGATTCTCTGTGTCTAATTTGAGTTAGGATTTGTTCACTTGACCTAGAACTCTTCTGCTTATATAGATCCAGAAGGAATTTAGTAGACTGCCCATCTATTTCACTTCTAGGTACGCCATGATCTGTCAGCCAATACCATAGCTCTATGTGACTCAGACTATTTTGATTGCTGCTTTGAGTATGCCTTTCATTGTGGTAGCCACGCCTACCTTGTCTTTGGTGATTAACTGTGATGGTTTGGCTAATGTGTCAATTCGGCCAGGTAATTGTGCCCAACTGTTTGGTCATGCAAGCACTGGGCTAAGTGTAATACAAGGACATTTATGGACTTTATTCATCAGTGAGTTTACTGCATAGATTACATCTACAATCAACCAGGGAGACTGCCTTCAGCAATGAGTGATGTTTTATCCAATCAGTTGAATGACTTAAAAAGGGAAGTGATTTCAGCATTCAGAGAGAATTTCCCAGCTTTTCTTTAGATAGCCAACGTCTCCCAGAAACTCATAAATGACCTTCATTGGACTTTCATCGGAGCCCCTGGTTTGGAACCTGCCTGTAAAATCTGGACTTGTGCATCCCCACAGTCACGTGAGATAATTTTTATAAAATCTCATACTATTTACAGATATCTCCTGTTAATTCTGTTTCCCTAGAGAACCCTCAGTACAGTTTGGTACTGAGAAGTGGGGTCATGCTTTTGCAATTACCTAAATGCTGAAACAGCTTTATAAATTTTTTGGAGGATATGTGAGATGCTTGATGGAAAAGGCCTAGAGTACTTTGAAGAGACTTTTGGTAGCAATATGGACACTGAAGAGACTTTTTATGAGGCCTTAGAAGTAAATGATGAAACTATTATTGGAAAGTGGAGGAAAGGTGATCTGTGTTTTAAACTTGCAGAGAACTTAGCAAGATTGACTCCTGATGTTTTGTGGAGGGCAGAATTTGAAAATGGCAAGCCTGGACATTTAGCTGAAGAACTTTCCAAAGTAAATTTGCAGAATGTGGCTTGGCTTCTCCTTGCAGCTTATAGTAAAATGCTAGACGAGAGAGATAAGCTGAGAACTGAATTATTGGGCACAAAGAAAACAGAAACTGATTCTGGAAATTCCCAAGCCTCTAGAAATCAAGCCTCCAGATGATAGTGCCCCACCTGAGGAATTGACTAAACATGGAACTTATAAATCAGTATTGAAAATGCAGTTATCCTGGAAAGACTTGTGGAAAGTCATACTGTCTGATAGCTTAGACTCCTGCTTCCTGCATGCTAAACCAACAAGCTTTTTGAGAGAGCTGTATGAATAAATCATTGTCAGCCCAGACTAAAAGGGACATGCAGGGGATAGATGGAAGGGAAAATGGCTTTAAGAGGAAAACCACAGAAACTGAGAGCTAGAATTAAGACATCTCCTTGGGTCAAGAGAGGAACCCCACCCATGTGTACAGAGAGGTAAGTTTGCCCTGGTATTTGTAGAGGGTAGCTGTCCCAGCCTGCTCTTCAGGGAGAGTTTTGCCACCCCAGGCTACTGAGAGGTTGGAGTACATTCTGCAAGGTTGGGGAGAGTATGATTAACACCCCATAGGTCTAAGAGGGGTGGGCCTGCCCCCCATAGATTAGGGAAGGCCAGGTCGCCAATTCAGTGCTCTGAGAGGGTTGGGCCTGTAGGCCAGAGATTAGGGAGAATGCTGCCTTGCCCTCCCTGTACTAAGGGATTTGAGACTCTAACCCCTTAAAAGTGTGGCCATCACCCCAACTCTCTTGGAGGATGAGTTGCCAGGTCTGGAGCTGAGTTGCCACCCAGATGCTTGATGAGGGTGGAACCAAGAAAATGGCCATTGGGCCAACCTATGGAAAGGGTGGGTCCCTGTGAGGCCCCAGGGAGAAGAAACCATCATCCTGAGAATGACTCTCAAACTTTGAAATCTAATGAAGTATGCCCGGCAGGTTTATGGAACTGTAGGGGAACTGTGACTCATGTTTCCCTCCCAGTTTCTCTTTATGGTAATTCACATATTTATCCTTTGTCTATCCCTTTACATATTGGAAGCAGATAAATTGTTTTGAAAGTTTCAGAGGTCTACATCCAGATGAGACTTTGCCCCAAGACAAACTGTTATTTCTTTAAACTGATTATGTTATGATTTTGTTCTTAGCATTGTTACTGATTTAAAGTTTTTTGAATATTGTATGACTTTTTGGAATTCAGAGGGTGGAGTGTGGCAGTTTTGATATTATTTATGAATTCCAAAAGGAAATATAGATTATGTTTGTTAACTGATCCATTTCTCTGGTGTGATAACCCTTTGATTGTATTAGGTTCAGCTCAGAAGTCTGATTAAATTATGTTACGATTATGTTGGGGTGATCCAACCACATCATTGGAGTGTGACTCGACATCGAGTCCCAGCCCCCTTGGGCCAATAAAACAGACCCTCACATGGAAGTAGACACACAGAAGCAGATATGTAGGAAGAGAGAGTGCTCCGTGAACACGGCCCTGGGAAGAGAGATGAGCTTGATAGTCTACAGCTGACCTTGTGGAGAGACCAGAGCAGCTGAGCTGGAAAGAAACGAGCCCCAGGGAAGTGATGAGCCTTATGCCAGCCTATAGCCGAGATCAGAAGAAGCTGGGACCATGGAGCCTTAAGTGAAAGAAGGAAGGCTGAACCCTCGCAAACATCTCCCGCCATCTTGTATCAACATGTGGCAGCAGACTTTGGGTGAAAAAGTACCTCTTATGATAACTTGAGTTGGACTCTTTAGGGCCTGGTAACTGTAAGCTTATATCCCAAATAAATACCCTTTATAAAAGCCAACAGATTTCTGGTACTTTGCATCTGTACCCCTTTTGGCTGACTAATATACCATATGACTAAAAAAGTCTAGAGCTACTTGTGACTTCAGGCATGGTGCTATTCTGGACTCAAACAATGACAACAGGCTCTTTCCATCTCTTGTCAGATACTCCTCTGCATGGTTTTATTCTCAGACCCTTGTATAACAAAATCCTGCAGCAAGTGTAAGCTGAAGTGCCTTGGAAAGAGGTAGTTCTCACAGTTTCTACACAAGTCCCTGGTTTGATGCTGATATATTGGATCAACACTGGCTATGAAGCACTGCCATGGCACAAGAAATAGATTTATCTTAATTTTACAGACCTGGGCCACTTCTGCCAATACTGCAGCTTCAGTGGAAGAACATGGACTGTGCTAATTTATAAAATAAAGTAAATTAGATGTTCGGCAGTAAAAAGAAAAAATTTCCCCTACAGTTTATTAATTGAATTTATTAAAATGTATTGAGCACTTTCAAAGCACTTTAGGGAATACAAAGATTATTAAAACATACTGCTTTTAGTCTATATGAATTATGCAGATTTGTGGTGGAAAAAGGTAAGAGTGCAAAGAAATTAGGAAGAAAAGACCAATGTATAGGTATGAATCACAAATCAAAACCTGAGAGACAGAAATATGAAATTTTTATTTTCAGCCCTCATTTGCTATCAATTTTGAATCTCACTTTCTCCCTGGAGACAATTATGTTTCAGGGAAAGCAGGTATTTGACAAGAGATATCTGTCTGGGTTGTCATCATCCAGGATAAGCATTGTTCCTTTGGTCTTTGGTTGTCAAAAACACTTAAGGATACTGATAATTTGACCCTTGTTCCTTTTGCAAGGTTCTGGCAGTCCAACTTTCTAACAATAGCAAAGTTTCCTTCTGTAAAGGGAATTACTGGCTCATTCTGTGTGTTCTGATCTGAAGGAAACTTTGTGGGGTGAGCTATTATCCTACTTCTACGCTAATCTCCTGAGCCATACTTGACTTTGGGATGTATGTGAGCCTTCTTAGAGCATTCTACTTGGCTTCTTGTTTCCTGGCTGCATTGTACTCTGATCTCCCTAGTTTTTTACTGTTGTTTTTGTTTTCCCTTCCCTTTCCTGGTTGGACCTGAGGAAGGACAAGTTACATTATTCTCCTATTTTAAGGATAACTTGTACCTTACTTGCCCTCTGGCCCGCCTATTGTTCAAGGTCTGAGAAATGTTATCAGTCTGAGATGCAGGGAAATTCCACTGTTATTCAGCATACTTTCTTCTGAATCCATTGGATTTTCTATGCGAATGAATCCTTTCTGTTCCTCACAAGGATTCAATTTTTAATTCACAAAGCCCCACATTTAATAAATATTGGGCACTCACTATATGTTAGGCATTATGTTATGTGTTGGCAATATTGCAGTTAATAAAATAGTCAATATGCTTACACTTTTGGAACCTGTTCTAAGGAGGGATATATATAAGGAATGGATTGTGTGTGTGTTTCTAATGATACTGGCCATGGTTCAGACTAAATACGATAGGAAAACATTGAGGGATTTTACACAATGGAGTAATATGTCATCTGAAATTTTACTTACAAGGAGCAGTATGGCTGTTCCTTGGAGAAATAATGTTAGGGGTTCAAGACTGGAAATAGGGAAACGAAATAGCAGCCTATTGCAACAGACCCAATGAGGAATGATATTCTTTGAATCAGGGTGGTAGCGATGAAGGAGGCAAGATGTTGGCAGATTCTGGATATGTTTTGAAGGTAGAGCTCATAGATTGGCTATGAGGCAATAGAGAAGTCACAGTGAACACAGGTCTTGGGGGTGAGCTCCTACATGGATAATACTACTTGCTTAGTCAGACTTGCAGATCAGGTTGTGGGAAAGATGGGGCATCTAGATTTACTTGGAGTATGTTAAATTTAAGAGGCTTACTTGATATCAAGGTGGAGATGTGGAGTAGATAACTGATATGGTGAATCGAATTTAGGTGAAGGTTAAAGTATAGATAAAAATAAAAGAATTATCAGATATAAATGGTTCTTTAAGTCAAGGGATCAGATTTTATTTTAAAAGGACTGGGGAGTCATTGAAGGGCAGTCAGGAGGAGGGTCAACTTGAATTATGCCCCTAACTGCTATGTGGAGAATGGGATGGGAACAGGAGGCAGTGAAATGCTACTGTACCAGTTCCAGAAAATAATGATGGAGGCCTCTATGGCATGGTGGCAGGGAACATGTCAAGATGTGGTCAGATTTGGGATAAGACAGGCTGTACGTCAGAGGTTGAGGAATAGAAAGGAACCAAAGACATCTCCAAAGATTTAGCCTGAACACTGGCCAACTGATACATCCATCGGCTGCATTGGGGATGATTACAGAGGAGTGGGGGTTGGGGGCACTAGCAGGGGCAGGGAAAAGGTGGCTGAGTCCCAGGAAAGTGATGTTTAGGGCTAGTCACCTTAGGGGGCCAAGTCCAGTGGGTGCAGCCTTTTGCCCAAGGTGAGCCAGGTTCCACTGAGTTTTCAACCAAGACCAGAGTTCACTTTTGAAGAAAGAGTTTCATGGCAGGCTTCTAGAGGTTGTGGAATCCAGCTGGTCCCTGACCCCTCTCACTGGGCCTGGCATGGGGGGGTGCTTAGGGAACACTATTGGGTGAATGAACAGGATGAGGCTCTGAGCTCAGCCTGCAGCACAACCGGGAAGGGACCAGACACTGAACACCAGCCACACTGTGATCCTGACCCGGTAGGAGGAAGAGCAGATGCAGTGAAAGGCAGGAATATTTTTTATAGCTGTAGTAAGTGGGCCTGGGACTAGAGAAGGCTAGTGAGGCATTTTGGGTGCAAACTTCAAGGGGAAGCCAAAAACCTTTGTAATCAAGATAAATAATATTTTAATGCAATATTAAACAATTACTCTTAATCCCATTTAGTCCTTATGTGGATTGAATTGTATCCCCCCAAAAGACTTGTTCAAATCCTAAACTCCAGTCCTGGGAATGTGAATTTATTTGTAAATAGGGTCTTTGAAACTATTAATACTTAAGATGAGTCTAGACTGGATTAAGGTGGTCCCTGATCCAATATGACTAGTGTCCTTATAAGGAGAGGAAATTTGGAGAGAGAGAGACAGGTGATTTATGCAGAGACAGAGAGGTGGCCATGTGACAGAGGCAGAGACTGAGTTATGGATTGTGTGCAAAATTACCACTAGAACCTTACAGACTTCAGAGGCAGCATGGCCCTGTCAGCACCTTGATTTTGGACTCCTAGCCTCCAGAACTGAGAGATGAGTTCCTATTGTTTAAGCCAACTAGTCTATGGCACCTCGTTACAACAGCATTGGCAAACTAACACAATGCTTTAAGCAAGTTACAAATGGCGTGCAAATGGAGTTGAGTCCTAGGGAGATTTCATTTATTTGGAGGGCTTTACTGAAAAGTTTTATGGAAAGCATTTAAAATTGGCTCTGAAGAATAAGTAGTATTTCTCAATAGGTCAGAAGATGGTAAATTTTTCCATAAAAAACTTAATAGGAAATAGTCTTTGCCTTGCAAGCTAAGAGACAAAATAGAGGTCATTATAGAGAGACTTACATAACAGAATAATAAACAAACATCCTCAATTTTTTGTTGTTATTGATGAAACTCTAAATATAATAATAGTAATTGAGTTCATTTTTGAAATACAGGTCTGTTGATGAGAAGAATGGAATTCTCTTTTTGGAGAGAGAATATTTCACTTAATTAAGGTTCAAAATTAGTATTCCTTATCATCAAAACCGATCAAAATGTTCATTTGTTGATGCTCATCTCTAATGTTGTTTTACTTTATTTTACCTTAAAAAAATTTTTTTAACTTTATTTCAACTTCAGAAAATAAAATAACAGACAAAAGGCAGCTTAACAAATTATGGAAGCATTACTTTAAAAAATCCTGTCCAGGCACGTTTATCTTATTTAATCCTAAAAACAAACTCAATTGTTTCTCAATTGTTTCATCTTTCAAAATGTTTTTTCACATGCAATATTATCATTTTTTTTTGTTTTGTTTTATGTTGTTTTTAACCATTATGAAATGCAAAATCATTCTTACCTTGTGGGCCGTACAGAAATAGGTGGTGGGCTGGATGTGGAAGGAAGGTTATGAAATAGAGTCTGCCCAAGCCATGGGCCCAAACATGGACCCTTTGTGACTTTGCAAAGTTGGCCTGGTGAAATCCTTTCCAAAGCCACCTCCACATATAAACCCTTAAAGCACTGAAGACTTCCTGTTCCTGCTGGCACCCAGACTTCCACGAACACCCGTGCCAGCAGTCGCTGACTGCCTACTCTCTCAGACGTAGTCTGAAAAATGGACTGTTGCTAGCCCAATAACTCTAGACCAGGTCCAGCCTGGGTAAACCAGCAAAATTCTGGTGGTCTGAACCATGCCTTCTTCAATGAGTTTCTAACCCTTTTGTCCTTTCATGAATACTCTCATTCAACCCTAAGGTACCAAACATAATTTCCTTATATCTTTACCATAGTTAATAATTCTTAAATTTACCCCCCTTTAATCTACTGTGTGGTTTCTTTCTTCTGATTGGATCCAGATTGCTACACCTACAATAGGTGAACAGGGATGTAAAAGAAGGTATTATAGCTGGAGGAAACAGCATAATTAAGGGCATAATGAGTACAGCATTGGATATGATCCTAGAATACAAAATTGTTTTAAGGTGTGCATAATAATAGGAGTGTTTGGTATTGCAAGATAACACATTTTTTTTTCCCCACTGGATACATATAAAAATTTTTTTTTGAATCATACAATATGCTACACAATATATTTGGTTCATAGTAATGCAATCATATAGTATTTGTCCTTTTGTGTCTGGCTTGCTTCACTTAACATAATGTCCTCCAGGTTCATCCATGTTGTCATATGCTTTATGACTTCATTTCTTCTTACAGCTGCATAATATTCCATAGTGTGAATACACCACAGTTTGTTTATCCATTCTTCAGCTGATGGACACCTGGGTTGTTTCTAGCTTTTGGCAAGCATGAATAATGCCTCTATGAACATCGGTGTGCAGATATCTGTTCATGTCTCTGCTCTCAGTTCTTCTGGGTATATAGCTAGTAGTGGTATTGCAGAGTCACATGGCAAGTCTATATTCAACTTCTTTAGGAACTGCCAAACAGTCCTCCATAGTGGCTGTACCATTCTGCATTCCCACCAACAGTGAAAAAGTGTTCCTGTCTCTCCACATCCTCTCCAACACTTGTAGTTCTGTTTGTTTTTTTTTTAAAGATTTATTTATTTATTTACCTTTATCCATCCCCCCCCCCCAG
>JAKSZT010054462.1:8339497-8371176 GCA_026826555.1 Tolypeutes matacus | reverse complement strand
CCCCCCCCCCCCCCCCCGTTTTTGTTGTTTTTGTTGTTTTTGTGTCCATTCGCTGGGCAATTCTCTGTGTCTGTTTCCTGCCCTCTCTTCTCATCCTTCTCCTGTATTCACCAGGATTCAATCCTGGGAACCTCCAATGTGGGAGAGAGGCATCCTACCATCTGTGCCATCTTAGTTCCTGGTTTTTTGGCACGACTCATCTTGGCTCTCCCTTGTGTCACTCTCCTGTTACATCATCATCTTGCTGTGTGGCTCAGTGGGGCCTGGCAGTGCACCCATTCCCGGGGACTGGCAGCGTACCCGCTTGCGGGACCTGACGGCACACCCGCACATGGGGCCTGGCAGCCTGCACTCCTTCTATATTTTTCTTTATTTTTACTGGGAGGTCCCGGGAATCGAACCCAGGTGCCTCCATATGGGAGATGGATGTCCAACCATTTGAGCTACATCCGCCCTTCTCGGTCTTTTTAATAGTGGCCATTCTCAATGGTGTAAAATGATATTTCATTGTAGTTTTGATTTGTATTTCCCTAATCATTAATGATGTTGAGCATGTCTTCATGTGGTTTTTTTTTTTTTTTTTGCTATTTTTATTTCTTCTTTGGACAGATGTCTGTTCAAGTCTTTGCCCATTTTTCAGTTGGGTCATTTGTCTACTTTTGTTGAGTTGTAACATCTCATCCTGGATATTATACCCTTATTAGATATGTGATTTCCAAATATATTCTCCCATTGAGTTGGCTGCCTTTTCACCCTTTTGACAAAGTCCTGTGAGGTGCAAAAGTGTTTAATTTTATGGAGGTCCCATTTATTTTTTCTTTTGTTGCATGTGCTTTGGGTGTAGGGTCCAAGAAACCACCACCTGCTACAAGGTCTTGAAGGTATTTCCCTACATTTTCTTCTAGTAGTTTTATGGTCCTGGTTTTTATGTTTAGGTCTTTGATCCATTTTGAGTTGATTCTTATATAGGGAGTGAGATAGGGGTCCTCTTTTATTCTTTTGGTTATAGATATCTAGTTCTCCCAGCACCATTTGTTGAAGAGACTTGTCCCGTTAACATTAACTTGGTAGGTTTGTCAAAAACCAGTTGACTGTATAGGTTAGAGTTTATTTCTGGATCCTCAATTCTATTCCACTGATCAGTGTGTCTATCTTTATGCCAGTACCATGCTGTAGCTTTGTAATATGTTTCAAGGTCAGGCAGTGAAATTCCTCCCACATCACTCTTCTTTTTTAGAATGCTTTTGGCTATTCAGGTGTACTTTCCCTTCCAAATGAATTTGGTAATTGCCTTTTCTAATTCTGTAAAGTAAGCTGTTGAGATTTTGATTGGTATTGCATTGAATCTATAGATCAGTTTGGGTAAGATATTGAGTAAGTGTATTTATTATTCCAATCCATGAACACGGGATGTCTTTGCATTTGTTTAGGTCTTTAAAATTTTCTTTTAGCATTGTTTTGTAGTTTTTCTGCATATAAGTCCTGTACTTCTTTGGTTAAGTTAATTCCTAGGTATTTGAGTCTTTTTGTTGCTATTGTAAATGAAATTTTTTCCCTGCTTTCCCCCGCAGATTGTTAAGTACTAGTGTACAAAACATTACTGATTTTTGCGTGTTGGTCTTGTATCCTGCCACTTTGCTGAATCATTTATCAGCTCAAGTAGCTTTGTTGTGGACACTTTACAATTTTCTAAGTATACGATCATTTTATTGGCAAACGGTGAGAGTTGTACTTCCTCTTTTCCTATTTGGATGCCTATAATTTTTTTTCTTGTCTAATTGCCCTAGCTAGAACTTCTTGTACAATATTGAATAACAATGGTGACAGTGGTCATCCTTGTCTTGTTTCCAGTCTTAAAAGGAAAGCTTTCAACCTTTCCCCATTGAGTACAATGTTGGCTGTGGGTTTTTCATTTACGCCTTTTATCATATTGAGGAATTTTCCTTCTGTTCCTCTCTTTTGAAGTGTTTTTATCAAAAAAAAGATGCTGGATTTTTGTTGAATGCCTTTTCTGCATCGATTGAGATGATCATGTGGTTTTTTCCTTCAATTTGTTAATGTGGTGTATTACATTGATTGATTTTCTCACGTTGAACCAGCCTTGCATACCAGGAATAAATCCAACTTGATTGTGATGTATAAGTCTTTTGATATGCTGTTGGATTTGATTTGTAAGTATTTTGTTGAAAATTTTTGCATCTGTGTTCATTAGAGAGATTGGTCTCCAATTTTCTTGTAGTATCTTTATGTGGCTTTGTATTAGGGTGATGTTGGTTTCATAAAATGTGTTGGGTAATTTTCTCTCCTCTTCAATTTTTTGGAAGAGTTTAAACAGGATTGGTGTTAATTCTTTTCGAAATGCTTGGTAGAATTCACCTGTGAAGCCATCTGGTCCTGGACTTTTCTTTGCTGGGAGACTTTTGATGATGGATTCAATCTCTTTAAATGTGATTGGTTTGTTAAGTTCTTGTATTTCTTGTAGTGTCAGTGTAGGCTGGTTGTACGTTTCTAGGAATTTGCCCATTTCATCTAGGTTGTCTAGTTTGTTGGCATATAGTTTCTCATAATATCCTCTTATGATCCTTTTTATTTCTGTGGGGTCAGTTGTAACTTCCCCCCTTTCATTTCTGATTGTATTTATTTGCATCTTCTCTCTTTTTTTCTTTGTTAGTCTAGCTAGGGGTTTGTCAATTTCATTGTTCTTTTCAAAGAACCAGCTTTTGGTTTTGTTGATTTTCTCTATTGTTTTTTTTTTTGTTGTTGTTCTCAATTTCATTTATTTCTGCTCTAATCTTTATTATTTCTTTCTTTCTGCTTGCTTTGGGGTTGGTTTGCTATTCTTTTTCTAGTTTCTCTAGTTGTTCAGTTGAATCTTTGAGTTTAGCTCTTCCTTCTTTTTTAATGTAGGCATTTAGGGCTATAAATTTCCCTCTCAAGACTGCCTTTGCAGTATCCCATAAATTTGATAAGTTATGTTCTCATTTTCATTTGTCTCAATATATTTACTGATTTCACTTGCAATTTCTTCTTTAACCCACTGATTATTTAGGAGTGTGCTGTTCAGCCTCTACACATTTATGAATTTTACTTTTTTCCTGTCTATTATTGATTTCCAGTTTCATTCCATTATGATCTGAGAAGGTGCTTTATATAATTTCAATCTTTTTATATTTATTGAGAGCTACATTGTGCCCTAACGTGGTCTATCCTGGAGAAAGATCCATGGGCACTTGAGAAGAATGTATAACTCACTAAGTTTGGATGCAGTGTTCTGTATATGTATGTTAGGTCTAACTCGCTTATCATATTGCTCAAGTTCTCTGTTTCCTTGTTCATCTTTTGTCTAGTTGTTTTATCTAACGATGTGAGTGGGGTGTTGAAATCTCCAATGATTATTGTAGAGATGTCTGTTTCTCCCTTCAGTTTTCCCAGAGTTTGTCTCATGTATTTTGGGGCACCCTGGTTAGGGGCATAGATAGTTATGACTGTTATATCTTCCTGGTTGATTTCCCTTTTATTAATATATAATGGCTTTCTGTATCTCTTATAACTTTTCTTGCATTTAAAGTATGTTTTGTATGATATTATTATGGCTACCCCTGCTCTTTTTTGCTTACTATTTGCTTGGAGTATCTTTTTCCAACCTTTCACTTTCAGCTGTTTTGTATCCCTGGGTCTAAAGTCAGTTCCTTGTAAGTAGCATATGGATAGCTCAAGTTTTTTTTATCCATTCTGTCAGTCTGTATCTTTTGATTGGGGAGTTTAATACATTCACATTCAATGATATTACTGTAAGTGCACTATTTAATTCCACCATTTTATTCTTTGGTTTTCATATGTCATATCATATTTTTGTCAGTCTTTTTACACCTTTGGTTATCCTTTCTGCTCTTCTTTCTTCTACACTCTCCTCCAAGCCTTCCTTTCCTGTCTTTTTATTTCAGGTTCTAAGGTTTCCTTTAATATTTCCTGCAAAGGTGGATTCTTTTTTTGCAAACTCTCTTGCTTTCTGTTTGTTTGTGAATATTTTATATTCACCTTCATATTTGAAGGACAGTTTTGCTGGATAAAGAATTCTCAGCTGGCAGTTTTTCTCTTTCAGTATCCTAATTGTATCATACCACTGTCTTCTTGCCTCCATGGTTTCTGAAGAAAAATCTGCACAAAATCTTACTGATCCCTTGTATGTGATGGTTTGCTTCTCCCTTGCTGCTCTGAGAATTTTCTCTTTATCTTTGACATTTGACATTCTGAGTACTATGTGTCTTGGAGTAGGTCTTTTCAGACTTATTTTGATTGGGTTACAGTGCACTTCTTGGACATGTAAGTTTATTACTTTCAAAAGAGTTGGGAAATTTTCAACTGTTATTTCCTCAAATACTCTTTCTGTCCCTTTTCCCTTCTTTTCTCCTTCTGTAAGTCCCATGACACATATGTTGTTGCATTTTGTGTTGTCATTCAACTCCATGAGTCCCTGTTCAATTTTTTCCATTCTTTTCTGTCTTTTTCTTTCTTCAATTTCAGCTGTTCTGTCTTCTGTATCACTTATTCTTTTTTCTATCATTTCAAGTCTGCTGTTATGTGCCTCTAATGTGTTTTTGATCTCACCTATTGTGTCTTTCATTCCTATGAGCTCTGTTACTTTTCTGTTCAGGAGTTCTTCTTTGTGCTCGCTCCATGTCTTCTTGATGTCATTTATCTTTTTAATGATATTGTCTTTTAACTCATTAATTTGATTTTGGAAATTTGTGTTCATCTCACTGATGAGTTCCCAAATCCTGTGTCTCTTCTGGGGCTTTGATATATTCCTTTTCTTGGACCATGTCTTCTATTTTCTTAGTATGGTTCATAAATTTTTGCTGATGTCATGGCATCTGATTAGGATGTAGTTTACTCAGATATACTCTATTTCTTTCTCTTTTGTAGGGATTTAGTGGCAGAAGACTGTGTTACTACTGCTCTTTGATTCTTCGCTAGACCTGGATTGTTAGGATTGTCCCTGCTAGTTGCTCAAAACTGGACACTGGACCCAGTAATTGGTTGTAGACTTGCTTCCTAGGGCCTTGGGGAGGGAGTTATAGAGGCGGAAAAAGCTTCCCCTACTTATTTTTAATTTTCTCGCGTGCACTTCCTTTGTCTACCAGCAGATGGTGCTCTTTGGTAGCTCTCAGTTCAATGCTTGGTGGAGTATATTTGTTGAAACACAGACCAGATAAATGTGATAGAGCTTCCTGTCTGGAGGCTAGGAGCCTTGTAATTCCAACTTTCTCTGAGACCGTTCTCCAGTGTTCTCTGGCAGCCTCCTCCCTTTTCCCAGCTATGAAATATTTCTACACCCCTCTGAGTTCTTAACAATCTGTCCCCCAGCTAGTAGAGAAGGAGATTGGAAGGGTCCTATATCTTTAGCCCCTTGCTGGCTCCCAAGGCAAACAATGGTGTGGCCTCACCCAGCCTGGAAGAGCTCCTGGGACACAATAGACCAAATTTGTGAGTCAAAAGGTGAGTCAGCCTTAGGCTGTGTCCCTCTCTCCCCTTCCTGGGGAGATGCATCCTCAACAATCAGTCCCTGCTAGAAGAGAGGGAGATTGTGAGGGTTAGATTTCTCCAATCCTGTGCTAGCTTCCACGACAAACCATGATGTGATCCCACCTGGCCTAGAAGGGCTGGTAGGGCCCTGCAGACCAATTTTGTGGGTCAGAATCTGACTCTTCCTGGGGTGGTAGATCCCTGGAGCCCCCTTTGTCTGTAGCAGCAGGCCCAGAGGCCTGAAAATCCTAAAGTGTCTTTAGTGTGGGGGATGGTGTAGGCAGCAGCAGCTGCTGGGTTCAACTCACAGTTCTGTAGTCATGATATCCCCCCTTTGTCCCTCTCTCCTCTGGGCAGTGTCCAGCCTTTACCTGGTATCCTAAACCCTAAAAGATCTTTTTCTAGGCTGTTTCAGCCTGTCTTCTAGGTATTTTTCTGGAGAAGACAATCTCGTGTCTTTCTACGCTGCCATCTTCTCAGAAGTCTCAAGATAACTCATCTTTTTATTTTAGCGTTTAATGATAAGGCAAAGTCGTCCCTTTTTTTCCAAAGGACTTGCAAATAGTACACTATGAATAGTATGTCATCATGGAGAAAAACATTTTGACACATAGTGTGATTGCATTTATAAGTGTTTTTACCCACTTTTCATCTCCCCATACTGAGAAAGTGATTAGAATGTATAAAGCAAGTGAAAGCTAGTCCTAATTTAGAAAACTGAAATTACAAATATCTCTCATCTTTCTTTATTCCTTAGCAAACATCATGTAATGATCACAAATAATTTTTAAAATATAATAATTAGGGTAATCTTTGCTGCAATAACAAATATGCTCTCAAGTTTCAATTGCTTATCATATTAAGAGTTACTTCTCATTCATATATTAGTTTAATATGGGAGGTCCAGGTAGAAAGCAGCTTTCCTCTATGTGCTGATCCAGTGATATTCTATTCTTCCCTCCTGTAGCTTTGTCATCAAGGTCTTCTTCATCTAGTAGGCAGATGGGGAAAGAGAAAATGGAGAAAACACACTTCTCAACTGTCTTGGCACAGAAGTGGCACACATCAATTCTATCTTCATTTTGTTGGCATGAACTAGCCACATGGCCAAATCTAGAATAAAATGTGCAGGAAAGGGATAGGAAATGTTGTCTGTGACTGGACAGTTACCTCCCTGGGATAGCTCCACACTGTGACATAGGAAGCACACATATTGGTTGACAAATAGCTGTCCCTTCCACATAAATAGTACAGCAAAACCTCTGTATATAACTTATAACCTTAATTTAAATACAATGACTGAGTATTGCTTCATCTTAAATATCAACTAAAATTCAAATACATTATCTAGTCATAGTGCAAATTTCAAATAGTTCATGCATTTACCTTATGAATGTACAAATTAATGTTAATCAATTTTCTAGTTATATTCTTGTTTGCCTTACTAACTTATACCAGCTCAATACTTTCTCTGTTTTTTAGCAATCATACTAGATATGAAACTAGGTCCCATATCAGATTTCTTAGAATCTATCAGTGGTATAAATACTTCTTTGGAAATTTGGAAAATTGGAAATGCCTGTTACTATATATTTATTTCTTAATTCACTTGTGTAATACTAAATATATAATTATATGTCATAAGTATGTTACCCCAAATTATGACTAAAAGCAACTTCCATAAACTGTATCATAAAGGCCCATATGTCTATATAAATACGTTATCTTAAAATTTTCCTAGTTCATATTTTTTCTAAAATCTTCTAAATCCAACTGTACAATCAAGCATTAATAACAGGAAAATTAAAAAGGTTACTAGTTCCTTAACATTATTTTGAATGGATTTCTTTAGATTCCTTGCAGATATAAAAATTATGTGCTTCTGTCAATTTTTCTGTATTCATTTCTATGCTTCATATTGATCATTGCAAGTAAAAATAGTAATACCAAAAGATTGTCAGGCTTTCAATATTTCAATACAATCATCAAAATGGGATAGCATGATTTTAAACAAATAAATGATTGAGAAGATGGGGAGTAAGTTTATATTAGTTCCTAAAAATTCAAATTCCAAAATTATCAATGATATACAAAGTCATGCAACAAACAAGTATTTAGGATACAGTCTCTCACCAATACCTGTCCTATGAATTTTGTTTATGTGTCTGTGTATGTGTGTGTGTGTGGAATATGTGTGCATGTATGTGTAAAATTTACTTCTCTATACCCCCTCATACAAGGCATGTTATTGACCCCCAAAAATCAGGTTTGAAATGAAAGATAACTTATGTAGTAATTATTTATAATATAAATTTATACAACTTGAATTATAAGTTCCAACTAATGTCTTAAATATTTATAATTATACAATTTTTGGTTTATGGTGAATGATTTTTGTTATGTAATATTTTAGACATACAAAAAGCTATTGAGAATAACATAATTTACATCCAAAGGAATCAATTAAGCCACACTCTAAAACGCAGACAGTAGCTCTGGGTAGGTATTAAATATAGAGATGCTTTCCCCCCCAACATTTGCATACCTGCACTTTTACATTTATTTTTACAAGGAGTTCATGCCATAATTTCTGATGGATTAAAAATAAAGATATTGGGAGTGGATGTGGCTCAAGCAGTTGAGCACCCACCTCCCACACAGGAGGTCCAAGGTTTGGTTCCCAGTGCCTCCTAAAGAAAACAAGCAAACAACGAGCATTTGGAAATCCTATGTCCAATAAGGGCTTATATCTATGAGATGTTACAACTCAACAATAAAAAGACAAACAACCTGATTGAAAAATGGGCAAAAGACTTGAATAGACATGTGTCCGAAGAAAAAATACAAATGGCAAAAAAACACATGAAAACATGTTCAATAACACTAATGATTAGGGAAATGCAAATCAAAAATACAATGAGATAGCATTGCACACCTACCAGAATGGCCACTTACTAAAAAGACAGAGAACTACAAGTGTTGGAGAGGATGTAGAGAGATAGGAATGCTTATTCATTGTTGGTGGGAATGCAGAATGGTACAACCACTGTGGAGGACTGTTTGGCAGTTCCTAAAGAAGTTGAATGTAGATTTGCCATGTGACCCTGCAATACCACTACTGGGTATATACCCAGAAGAAGTGAGAACAATGATGTGAATAAACATCTGCACACCAATTTCATAACAGCATTATTCATGATTTCCAAAAGTTGGAACTAACCCAGGTGTCCATCAACCAATGAATGGATAAACAAACTGTGGTGTATTCACACGATGGAATATTATGCAGCTGTAAGAAATGAAGTCATAACACATATGACAACATGGATCAACCTGGAGGACATTATATTGAGTGAAGCAAGCCAGACACAAAAGGACAAATACTGTGTGATTGTTGTTACTATGAACTAAATATATTGTGTAACATATTGTATAATTCCATTTATATAAAATGTAAACATAAATCACTTATAAAGATGAAATTTGGTTAGTGGTTATGTAGGGCTAGGGAAGTCATGCTAAAGGGTGTGGAGTTTTTCTTTTTGGAGTAATGAAATAATTCTAAATTTTTTTGTGATGATGAATGAACAACATTGGGGGGAAAAAAGCTAATGAGAGGGGAACAGATGTGTCTCAAGCTGTTAAGTTCCTGCTTTGCATATGGGAGGCCCCGGGTTCAGTTCCCAGTGCCTCCTAAAAAAAAAAACACATGCAAAAGCAAAAACCAAGCAAAACAAATGAAAAAAAAAAAAAAAACAGCTCAGGGGAGCTGATGTTGCTCAGTGGTTGAGCACCGACTTCCCACATACAAGGTCCTGGGTTCAATCCCCAGTACCTCAAAAAAAAAAAAATAAAATAAAATAAAATAAAATAAAAAAAAAAAGCTAATGAGAGAGAGAGTTGAAGAAATCTTCCAAAGGATCCCTTTTATCTTTGAAAAAGCCATCATATGTGCAGGGTTACTTTCAAGGCAGGGCAAAGAATAGATACCAGGAAGATATGGGGTGAACAATTCTCAGAGTTTATATAAGTTTGGAAGACAGAACTTCCAACCAGTCATACTAGGGTGTGCTCATTAAACATTGAGGCCATTCAGGAGAGAGTCCACTGGAGACACACTTAATTGTAGGGATAAAATAGCCCCTAAGGCTACTCTATGTACATTTCCAAGGAAAAATATAAAAAGTCCTGAAAAGTTAATCTGATCTGCAAGTAACTTACTGCCAAAATAAATATCAACACTTTTTAAAGAAGACAACAAAATCTAGACTCACAATATGGTATATTCACAATATCTAGCAACCACCAACTTTTACTAGACATGGGCATAAATAGGAAAATATGACCCATAACCAGGAGAACAGTTAGTCAAAAACAGACCTATAAATGACAGAGATAATGAAATTATCAAACAAGGATTTAAAAATATCTTTTTAAAATATCAAGGATTTAAAGAACAAAACATAACGAGATAAAGTGACAGTATGATAAAGAACCACATCGAATTTTGGGGACAGAGAAACACAATATTTGAAATGAACATTTTATTTGATGGTCTGAACAGCAGATTTTACAAAAGCTGTGAATTTAATGACGCAGCAATAGAAAATAAAGCTGAAAAAAAAAAAATAAACAGAATCCCAGTGGCCTGTAGGGAAAAAGTCAAATAGTCTAACACATGTGCAATTTGAGCACCAAAAATTGGGAAGCAAGGTTCAAACATATTTTAAAAAATAATGCCCCCAAAATTTCCAAAATTGATGAAAACTATAAACTCATAGATTCAAGAAGCTAAAACTACCACAAGCCAGATAAACACAAAGGGAACAAGGTATATCGCAATGCAGTTGCTGAGTGCTAATAATAAAGAGAACATTTTAAAACAGCCAGAAGAATAGAAGACATTACATAGAATAATGGCTGATTTCTTGTCAGAAACAGTGCAAGCTGAAAGAGAAAAGAATAATGGTATCTTTAACCTGAAGAAGGAAGGGAGAGGGTTGAGGCAGGCAATGACTCCCAACTTGGAGTTCTATGTCTAAGTAAAGCATCCTTCCAAAATGAAGGTGAAATAAAAACTTTTCAGACCAAAACAAAAAAGAAACACAAACAAAAAGCAAGCAAACAAACAAAAAACAAAGGAAAAAGGAGACCTGCATGACAAGCAGTTCAGGCTGAAGGAAACAATCTAAACAAAAGAATAAAGAGTGTTGGAAAAGTTAAATATAAAGAGAACATAACTTTTCTCTCAAAATTTTTTTCATTTTGTAATTTATTTTTTAAGCAAAAATAATAACAATGTCTTGCGGAATTATAACTATGTAGATGTAAAATATATGATCACAATAGCACAAATGATGAGGTAGGAAAATAGAAGAATACTATTGGAAGTTTAGTATAAAAAATCATTAAATACTATAATTTAAATTAAAATATTTTTAAGACTTCTATATTAAAAGTTACAAAATAGTGCTGTGAAAAATTTAAACAGATCTAAATAAATGGAGGAATATACTATGCTCATGGATTTGAAGTCTCAATATTATTAAAATGTCAGTTCTCCCTAAATTGATCTGTATTCAAAACAATCACCAGACTTTCTTTGTAGAAATTTACAAACTGATTCTCAAATATAAAAATGGGATTGCAGAGGACCTGAAACAGCCAAAACAAGGTTGGAAAAAACAAGGCTTACTATGAAGTTACAGTCATCAGACACAATTATATCTACAAAAGGATAGACATGTAAATAAATGGAACAAAGCCCAGAAATAAATCCAAACAATAAAATCAAACAATTTTTGGCAAATGTGCCAATATATTTTCATGGGGAAAGAAAAGTATTCAACAAATGGTGCTAGAACTCCTGGTTATCCATCTAGGGGGAAAAAATGAACCTGACTTTAACTGCATTCCTTAATTGAAAATTCACTTAAATTGGATCATAGACATAAATACAAAGCTCAACTTTTATAGGATATGTAGGCTGCAAATCTTCACAACCTTGGGATAGGTAAAGATTATTTTTGGACATAAAATGGGATAAACATCGAAGAAAAAAATTGATAAATTGTGAGGCAGGTTAGTATAGGGAAAGGGAAGACTTGGTCACAGCTGAAGACCTGGCAGACAACATGGCCAGCAGACCACATGGCTGTGCGACCCTGCCTGGAAACCTGAGGGGAAGACTGCCGGAATCCCGTAAGACCCTGGCCATGAAATCCCATTTTGAACTCTTTCCCGGGTGAAGGGAAAGCCCCTGATACCTTCAAACAAAAGACCTCACCTTTGGTCCCCCAAGAGCTAATAGGCAGGGCAACCAATCAGAACAGCAAACAGCTGGGGGCCCGCCCCAACATTATGAAGGGGGAGGAAGAAAGACTTTACAAAGGCCTGACCTGGGGCCCTACTCACACGACTCACCCTGCAGCACACCACAGTCTGTGTCTCAGACTGTGTATATTTTTAGTTTTCTTGTTTCTTAATAAACCCTTTACTCCCTTGCCTACCCTATGGCAGGTCCTTAAATTCTTTTATGTGACATAAGCCAAGAACTTGGAAGCCCAGAACCCAGAGCCTTCTGCCAGCCATTGGACTTCATCAAAATTAAAACTTATTTTCAACAGACACCATTAAGGAAATTAAAAGGCAAACCACAAACTGGAAAGAAAATGTTCAAAATACATGTATGTGATGAAAGACATGTAAGGACCTTTTAAAACTGAAAATAGATGACATGGTGGTATATGGGAAAATACAACTGATGCAAATTATAGTTAACAGTAATATTGTAATATTTTTCATCACTTGTAACAAAGGAAGCATACTAATGCTAACGGTCAATAATTGGGAGGTATAAGTGTTATAGGATTTTTCCTTTTAGAGCAATGAGAATGTTCTCAAATTGATTGCGGTGATGAATGCACTACTTTGTGATTATACCAAGAACCATTGATTGTACACTTTGGATAATATGGTGTGTGAATAAAACTGTTAAATATATTACAATTCAATTTTTTAAATGAGCAAAGTATCATATGGATATGATTTTTCTCTTTATTTTTTTCATTAATAAAGAGACCTTGAATATGTAATTTGATATGTGTTCATCTGTGTATCTTTCTGAATGCTAGAGGAACAATTGAGTTAATAGTTGGAATTACATAAAAGTGACTGAACAGAACTTTTTAGGAGAAATGATTCCATAGCTTGTTGAGTTGCCTTTTTCTGTTACTTTTTAAAATTTGAAATAAAGGTTTTAAAAAAATATTTGAACACTTATCACAGGAAAATATAGGAATGGCCAATAAGCATATAAAAAAATATGCTCAGCATCATTAGTCACCTGGGAAATGAAAAGTAAATCCACAGTGAAATACCACCATTTACCTTCTAAAGTAAAATTAAAAACACTAGCCATACCAAGTGTTGGTGAAGATGTGGAATAACTGAAACTCTCATATATTTCTGGTGGAAGTGTAAAATGTTACAATCACTTTTGAGAATTCTTTGGCACCAACTTATATAAACATAGACTTATCATATGAGCTAACAGTTCCTATACTAAGTATTTACTCAAAAGAAATAGAAATATTTGTCCACAAAAGACTTGTACATGAAAATTAATAGTTTTATTTGTAACAGTCCAAAACTGGAAGCAACCCATTTGTCCATCAAAAGGTGAATGAATGAACAAATTTTGGTGTTTCTACATATTGGAATACTGCTTGACAGTAAAAAGGAATGAACTTCTGATACATGAAACAGCATGAATGTCATTAATTTTATGGTAAATGAATTAAGCCAGAATAAAAAGAATTCACACTATAATATTTCTATTTATGTGAAATTCTAAAACAGGCACAACTAATATATAGTGACAAAAATCAAATCAGAATTTACCTGAGGCTGGCGTTGGAGATAGGATGGACTGGCTGAAAAAGGGTACTGAAAAAATTGTTTAAGGTGATGGAAATGTGATGATAGGATTACATGGGTCTATACATTTGTCAAAATGCATTGAGCTACACTTATAAAATAGTTGAATTTTATTTTGAGAATTATAGCTCATAAAATTGGTTTTAAAAAATCTACATGAGATACATTATTTTAAGTATTCTAAAATAAAATTGAGTAAAAAATGCAGTGTCAAAATTTAGTAGTTGTATGATACCATTTGTTTTTAAAAATGGAAAAGGAATACTCACACCCATATACATGCATACATACATGTATATTTCCTTTTGCTTTGTATGAAATATCTATGAAAAGATTCCCTCCTACCCAAACTAATATCATTGATTATTTGCAGGAAGGGATATTCAATTTTTCAGTAACTTGATAATGGCTTAGGTCTTAGCTAATACTCCTGTGATAAGCCACAAAAACTGGTATTGACTTGATTTTAAGAAAACAAAACAGAATTCCAATATGACCCTAAATGGGTTTCCATTTTTAAAATAATTGCCTATTTTTAACACACTAGGTGTCAAATATATAATATATATCAGATTGCTTTATTAGAAATATGTGTTTTATAAAAAAAGGTTTTTTTCCCAATGCTGCTTTGATAATTTGGGCTGTCGAAATCAAGCTTTATTTATTTATTTATTTATTTATTTATTTTTAAGTATGTACATCTGTCATCCTATAAATTACTCTAGTGAAACAGTTTTTACAGAAATGAATGCCTTCAAACTTTGTATTCTCAAGATTCTAAACTCATTAAAGTACCTTTTAATCGTAGACAGACTAAGATTCCTTAGACAAGTACTAATGTGATCGTACATTAAAGCCACATGACTTCTTTGGCTTTTCTGACTCCTTATAGCTTGTATTACTTGAAGTTATCACTCCGTTCCTGAGTCTCCTATAATTTTACTAATAAGGAAAGTCTATTCAGGCAGCCAGTTCAGACATTTTGAAAACAATGACTAAATATACTAAGTTTCATATTATCTATTACAGACAGTTGTAAAATACATTGTTAATTTTTAAATTTTTCATTTTATTTTTGAGTAGTAGATGATTTAAGAATTACAGGGAAGAGATACATAATGGAAAGGTTGGACCAGATCCATTACTATGACCTTATGATTTCCTGGGACTTTGAGAGTTTAGGGTTTCCTAATCTCAAAGTGGATTTGATTTATTAGTCAGGAAAATAAGAGATGAAGTGGTTAATAATTGAGGGTTTCTAATCCATTTCTTTTTGTCTGATAGGATGCAACTTGTTAATGATTAATTGTATATGAGAAAAATGAAATTACAATAATACTCTTATTTATTTTTGCATTAAAATATCATTTTTAATCTTTCAGTGAATAATCCTATACCTTCCAATTTGAAATCAGAAGCAAAAAAAGCTGCTAAAATATTAAGAGAATTCACAGAAATAACTTCCAGAAATGGACCTGATAAGATCATTCCTGGTGAGTAAATAAAATGCATCTTGCTCATTTTGGAATTTGTTTTGTTTTCTAAATTACTGTTTCCATTCCTTGGTATTTCACTTTAGACTGACAACCCCCCTGATGCCAGCAAGTCTTTAGATCATCTCATGAAAACGCTTTGAAACGCGTCCAAGTGCTCTTCCAATATGATCTCCTAGATAAAACCAATGTAGACCACAGAAAACCAAACCATGGAAATTTCTTTTAATCCATACTTCCTCCCTTTTCCCCCTCTCCTTTTTATACAGGCTTCTTCTCTCTGCCTACTCTCTTCAAGGTGCTCAGTTCCCTTAAACATCACATGTTCCTTCATTTCAGCTTTCAACAAAACACACCCATCCTTTTCTTCACTTCCTGAGAACTCTGCAAGATTTCTCACTAGCTAATCTCATAAATAAATTTTAAAATTGTGTTTTCTCCTTCCAGATAAGACATTTATATTTTATAATGGTTTAAGAAGACATTAATAATTCCCAGCACAATTGTACATTGCTATCACCTAGGTCATTAAAATACACTCCCTAAACTCTACTTCAAGCCTACTGAATCAGAATCTCAGAGCAGTGGGGTCTGGAATCCATTTTTTAAAATGTTTCTCATGTGATTCGTATGCATACAGTGTATTAGTCAACCAAAGGGGTGCTGATGCAAAGTACCAGAAATCTGTTGGCTTTTATAAAGGGTATTTATTTGGGGTAAAAACTTAAAGTTACAAGGCCCTAAAGAATCCAACTCAAGGTACGATTAGAGGTACTTTCTCACCCAAGTCAGTTGCCACATGTTGAAGCAAGATGGCTGGCAATCTCTACGAGATTCAGTCTTCCTCTCTCTCAGCTGGCATAGGGCAGCTTTCTTTCTGGGCTCAGCTGCAAACTATCAGGTGAATGGCTCATCTCTCTTCCTGGGGCCGTAGGATCAAAATTCTCTCCTCTGCAGTATCTATGAAGCTCTCGCTCTCTACTCCTGTGTAATTTCTTCTGTGAATGTCCATTTATGTCAGCCCACAAAGGGGGCGAGGACTCAACCTAAGTCACTCCCTGCTGACATGGTGGAATCAAAGCCGTAATCTTTTATCAAGTAAACTTAAAACCTTTGAATTTAATACAGCCAAAAGGTATTACACCCAGAGGAACAGACCAGTTTATAAACATAATCCTCCTCTTTTTGGAGGTTCGTAAAAATATCTCAATCTGCCACAGATAGGATGCTGCTGCTCCAGAGACTACCATTTGGGAACCACTACCTGTTTATCACCACACCACTTTTTTCCCAAAAGGTTTTGTATAAAATATTTGTCTCATGAAAAGAAGATTATATATGCAGTTAACTTGCAGACCACTTTTCTCTCTTAATTAAACACAATGCATGGTTCTGAGTCCTGCATTAAAGAAACCAGTTTAATTTTTTAAGCCAGATTTTCTGAAATATTTTACCACAGAGCTTTAATTTTTAAATTAAAAAAATTGTTATAATAATGATATTAGTTATTGTAGTTTTGGCCTAGCCACTTTTCACATCTTGAGAAAGCAATTTCATAGAGCCTTGTTACTCAAAATGCAGACAATGGACCAGCAACTCTGTAACACATGCGAGCTTGTTGGAAATGCAAAACCTGAGGCTCCATTCAAACTTCAAATAATCTGCATTTTTCACAAGATTCCCAGTGATTTGTGTCCACACCCAAGTTTGAGCAGCTTAAAGCAAATTCAACCAGAAAAACTGGATTTTCAGTAGCAACATTCTGAAACAGGTGAATAGAAGACATATACTGATATTGATCAACATTTACATTCAGGTCAGGCAGCCCAATTTATGGATAAACTATTTCCTAACATTAAAAACATACAAGTATGGATTATTACTTATGGATTATGTACAACAAAATTTTCTCTTGCCTTTCTTCTGCCTCCAGCCTCCCTTCCATGTCTCTTCTCCTTGTCAGTGGATATAGCTCAGAGACTGAAAATTGCTTTACATATTAGCCTAAGTAAAAGCTTACCACTAGTGTGTGTGGTGGGAAAAGGCACCACCGAAACAGCAGGATAATCAAGGCTCATCTTTTCTAGAGCCTTACTTGAGTAGAGGACAAATTGGTTTAGGGAGGGAGAGGGTGTTATATTTACATAGAGCCATGGGTAATATTTGTAATAGAAGTTAAAATGTACAGAAATTTTTAAAACAAAATGCTTAGGCCTTCTAGACCTTAGGGGTGTGAGTTTACTCTCCTGAGATGTATATGAAACTTAATTTAGAAATTAAATCTGTAATTAGTACATTGTATGCTATATGTTAGTGCATTGTATACTATAAATGAAAAGTTAATTTGTAAATTATGTGGGTATTATCGGTATTTCCTTGTCCCTTAGTTCGGATGGATAATCTATAGAAACATTTGACATTGGATATGTTCCTTTTAAACTACATGTTTTTGTGCTAGTGTTTCTAAATAGAGGGAATGATAACTATAAAAGCTTTACAATTTGAAGTGAGAATGGAATATGAGGTATTGATGAAGATATTCTGCCTAACATATGGTAGCAAAAATAAACTTATTGGGGAGCAGATGTAGTTCAGTGGTTGAGTACCTGCTTCCCATGTACGAGGCCCTGGATTAAATTCCCGGTACCTCTTAAAATAAATAACTAAAATAAATAAATAAATAACCTACTATGATGTATAATATAACTTTCAATCCTATTACCAAAATGTTTAGAACCTTCTAAAATGCAAAAATAAGGTGAATTTAGTAGACCATCATCTGAGATGACAATTTTATTTTCTATACCTTGTTTAATTAAGAACAGCTCCACAAATGTTCTGGATGTTAAATTCTTTATATTATATGAATTATTTGCAAGGTCTGTTATTAATTTAAATTTTAAAATACTGTACATAATATTAGAAATATAGAAAATTTTCTAGATACATCATTAGACTCTTTCTTGTACAAGTTCTGGTTTGACTTCCTTGACAGAATATTTAACTACAGTCATGATGAATTAAACTATATTAGATGTGATATTGGGATCCAAGAATAATTTCCAATTTTTAGGCTTCCTTTGTTACTTTGAAAGATGTACTATTATGTAAGTAAATTCACAGGATAGTAAAGTACTGTGTTTAATGGACACATATATTAATAACCCTCATTTTATGTAAGGCATTTCCCTGAAATGTGAATAAATTAGGTATTTTGTAAACTGAATTATATTTTTAGTTCACTAGTAGTGAAGTAGTATTTGAATACTATAGCAGCTCATTTTATAAAGTTAAACAACTTTTTTTTAAGGAGGTACCAGGGATTGAACCTGGGAACTCCTATATGGAAAGCAGGCGCCCAATCACTGAGCTACACCCATTCCCCATTAAACATGTTTTTAAAGTGATAAAATTACTTAATTTTTCTGTTTTTGAATCCAGATTTTCATAGTAATAAAAGGTGAACTTAGCTATATAACTTTAAGTTCTGTCCCATGCTGCCTTTTGGTCATTTTATAAGTTTCTCTTTAACACTACATGAACCTTAATTTAAAAAAAAATATTTTGCTTTTTAAATTGTGATTTATTTCCTAAATTAATTGAAATCATCAAAGTATTCTGCTACTAGATATCAGTACAATCTCATTCAAATACCTAATTTATTATGGCAGTTGAAAGATTTTTGAGCATTTATGATGTTACATTTAGCATTGCAAAAATAACAACATGAAAAAAAGACGTAGGAGTAAAGAGGCTTTGTGCCCATCTGTTATGTAACTAACTTTTATTCATGGCACATATATGCCATTAAGATTCTTAATTAGAACCTTGGAATCGTGTCAAGCAAATGTCTTTGTGTACTGAATCTGTTTAACACTTGCTTATCTATTCAATCATATATATTAAGAATGCTTACCTGTCTATTGTTTTTTTTTTTCTTTCTTTCTTTTCTATTGTTTTTAATATTTGCAGCCCATGTCATTGCTAAAGCCAAAGGTCTTGCAATTTTATCTGTGATTAAAGCTGGATTTCTAGTAACTGCTAGAGGAGGCAGTGGGATCGTATTAGCACGTCTTCCAGATGGAAGTAAGTTGATATTTTTTCACTTAGCGGTGTAATCTTAATTTTTTTTTTTTGCCTGTTTCCATTTTAAACACATTTCATATAGAGTATGACAGGTTTCCCAATGTCACCTAAAATTGGTGTTCAAAGTGCAGTTCAATTGAGTGTGAAGAGGGTAGGTATTAACAAATAATTGAGAGAAAAATGCGTCTTTTTCTTTCCTCCTCTCAGAATCATTAGGCAAGACTCAATGGGTAGAGCTTACTTAATTTTTTTTTTTTCTTTTTTTTCACCGGGAAGTCCCGGGGATCAAACCCGGGTCCCTCCATATGGGAGATGGACACCCAATCATTTGAGCCACATCTGTCCCCCAAGCTTACTTAATTTTGTATACATTTTGTAATCCTTCCATGGAGCAAATATTTAAACATGACAATATATGTATTTGTGTTGCTAAATGTGAATTCTTATTCCTCAGCTTCATGGTATAGATATTCTTTTTTCTTTTGTTTTATGGAAGTTGATATGAAAATAAGGGGCCACCTATAAGCTTTTTTCTCATTCTGTGGTAGATTCAAAACACAACATTTTGAAAAAGCTCCCGCATGGCTGAATCATATCAATATTAATATAATTTGATTTTACTCTCTGCGAATCTATTATTTGATTTTCAGAGATGAAATCTAATATATTTGTCATGAATCTCAAGGCTCAAAATTTACAGTAATATTTAAAATGTATGTAGATGTAATCAAAACCAACTAAAATGATTTTTATACCAATTTAACATTTCCTGTCTAATCATATGAATGAACACATTTATCTATTAATAGCTATTTTTTAATGTAGATAATTTAACTTTTATTTTGGGAGAAAGCATTGCACACACTGAAAATAGATACATTTAGGTGTTTTGGTAAAGCATATGGCCTTTAAATATCAATTGGTTGGATTCACTAGATTTCTTGTCAACATATCTCTGCAATGAACAAGAGTCCCCACCCTAGTTAGTGGGTCAACTTTCATAACTCCATGTGTGGCCATGAAAAAGAAAATAAAATTCTCTTCTTCTCCAGCATTACCCAAATTTTCATGGACATACTTCTCCACAGTAAAACCAAACAAAATACAGACCCATTCAAAGGGGGTCCACTGTCAGATGGGACTAAGAAAATCATGACGCTGTAGATTCCCAAGGCCTTTAGGACCCCTCTGGCAGCCCTCCATTGACAGAGTGATTGTAGTTGAAAAGATTGAGGAACTATCAAGCTCTGGAGTTTCTCTCAGAATCCCAGGCGGATCTTTCTGTCTGTTTCAAAAGCCTAAATTTCTCTCTTCAATCTTGTTAAGTAGCCAGCTGTTTTCTCTGTAAAGGATAATTTAAAGCTGTCCAAATAAGGCACAGTAAAATCACCAGGATTGTGGCCAGATGTGCTTGTGTCTTGAGACGTTAAATTGCAAGAGCAATCTTTAAGCAGGGACAAATTTCCTAATGTAGAAATTGGAAGACAACCTTGGGATCACCAGGCACTTATTTCTGTAATCAGAGCTCCTCTAAGCAAAAATGAAATAGTTCTGGGTATATTCAAGCAATATCCTATTAGCTAGAATACCTGGTAACCAGCAAAATTAGGTTTAAAAAGCTAATAAGCATTTTCAGAAAGTATGTTATCTCAATGATCCCACACTACCCCCACCAAAATAAAAAAAGAATTCCTAGGCTTGTTTAACATAACTGTTTCTATATCAGGAAAAATAAGCATACAGTAATCCTGTAATGTGCCTTATGTTGGCAAATGGAATTAGTATACTTAGTTTCAAAATGTAAAGAAATCTATCTTGTTGGAATTCTAATAATCTTGAATTTATATCTATTTCTTGTTCTTCTGCTAGGCACAAAGGATTCAAAAGAGTTTTGCCCTCAGGAATTTATAATAAAAGTGATTTAGTATTTTATACTCTTAGAAATAATTATAATAAAAATATCCCTTGAATTCCTTTTAATCTCTTGTATTTATGATAAAATTCTAAGTAAAGACTAGAGTTACAGCTAAATTTGTTTTGTAAACATATAAAAATATTGATAGTTGAAACTACCAAATATTAAATATATTTATTGGTGGAAAATCAGTAGTGTGGTATTTTGCATGTTTGGTGTTTGGTAGAGAAAAATGAGAGTATGGGTTTGTGATTCACTGAGCCTCATACTATATATATAATTCCTTTCAACTATCTTTAACATTTTAAAAAGTTGTATATGCTTATTAAGGAACAAAAAACAAAGGCACACATCTATGGCCTATTGATTTTTGACAAGGGAGCCAAGTCCACTCAATGGAGAAAGAACAGTTTCTTCAACAAACGGTGCTGGGAAAACTGCATAGCCACAGGCAAAAGAATGAAAGTGGACCCTTACCTGACACCAATACAAAAATACAATTCTAAATGGATCAACAACCTAAATATAAGAGATAAAATTATAAAATTCTTAAGGGCAACATAGGGAAATATCTCCAGGACCATATATTAGGCCATCATTTCTTAGACTTTACACTGCAAACACAAGTAACAAAAGAAAAAAAAAAAAAATAGATGAATCAGATTTCATCAAATTAAAAACTTTTGTGTGTCTAGGGACATTATCAAGAAAAATGAAAAGACAACCAACAGAATGGGATAAAATATTTGCCAATGACATATCTGATAAGTGTTTAATATCTAGAATATATAAAGAACCCCTACAACTCAACAAGAAGAAAAACAATGCAATTTTAAAAGACTTGAATACACATTACTCAAAAGAAGATATACAAATGTCCAATAAGCACATGAAAAGATGTTCAACATCATTAATCACTAGGAAATGCTAATCAAAACTGCAATGAGATACCACCTCACAACCATTAGAGTCACTATTATTTTAAAAATGGAAAATAACAAGTGTTGATAACAATGTGGAGAAATAGGTACTCTCAAGCATTGTTAGTTGTTAATGGTATAGCTGTTGTGGAAAACAGTTTGTAGTTTCCTCAGAATTTAAGTAGAGGATTACCACATGACCTGACTTCTAGGTATAGACCCAAAAGAATTGAAAACAGTACCTCAAACAGGTATTTGTACAACAATGATTATAGCAGCATTATTTATAACAGCAAAAGGTGGAAGCAACCCAAATGTCCACCAGCAGATGAATGCTTAAACAAACTGTGGTTATATACACACAGTGGAATATTATTCAGTCTTAAAAAGGAATAAAGTCCTGATACATGTGACAATGTGGATGAACTGCAAAGACAGCATGTTGAGTGAAATAAGACAGACACAAAGGGACAGATATTATATGATTCCACTATATGAATAGCTAGAATATGACAACTCATGGAGACAGAAAGTAGAATACAGGGTGCCAGGGGCAGGGGGAGTACGGATGGAGAGTTAATGAAAAATAGGTATAGGGTTTATGTTTGCAGTGATTGGAAAGTTCTGGTAATGGAAGGTGGTGAGGATAGTGCAACATTGTGAATCTGAGAAATCCCACTGAATGGTGTGCTTGGGAGTGGTTGAGATAGGGAAGTTTATGTTAAATGTATTTTTCTGCAATAAAAGAAAAGAGCAACTTTATTAGTCAGGGTTCTCTAGAGAAATATTATGTAAATATTATGAGTTTTTTAAAATAGGAATTGACTTTGCAATTGTGGGGATGGGTGAGTCCAAATTCCATAGGGCAGGCTGCAAGCTGGGAAATCCCATGAAGGTTTTTGATGAATTCCCAGGAGAAGCTGGCTGGCTGAAGTAGAGATGGAAATTCTCCCTTATGACTGCTGAAATCATGACTTCTTTTAAGTCCTTCAATGATTGGATGAGACTTCTCTCACAGTTAAAGGCAAACTCCTCAGTTGATTGTGGATGTAAACAGCCATAGATACAATCAACTTACTGATGATTTAAATCCATGAAATATCCTCACAGTAACAATCAGGCCAGTGCTTGTTTGACCAAATATTTGGACACCATAATCTTGCCAAGTTGACACATGCCCACCCCTTGTCAACTTGGCACCCATACATATCTTCTTAAACTGTACTTAATATTTAAATAAAAACAGTCACATTTTCACCTAGCAATTCTCAATTCTGCATATAACCAGAAACACACTAATTTTCCCCAAAATAAGTTTCAAGTCCTCGGGTAATAGTCACTCTTAAACTTGATATCCTATAACTTAAATACTATGACATGAAGTTAACACAACTTATGTCACATTATAAGGATATAAGATAGAGAAGAAAACAAAGATATTTACTTTATGTATACATTCAGACATACTCATATCAAAACAAAGAAGAAATAGTCATAACCATTACAATCCTCATTTCTGTACCTGGTCATACTATAGCTCATATTTATAACTACCTTCTTCCAGTTCCTATTCCATATTCCCTTTACCATCAGAAAGCACCTCAGCTGGCCATCGTTCTTTGCCTGGTGTGGTGAACCCAACATTTATTTCTGAAGTTTCTGGGCTGTAGCCCTGCCTAGATTGGGTTGTTATAGTTTTCCATTGACTTTAATAATAGGTCAAGGAAGCCCTAAGGGATCTTCTGTATTCCAGGCAAACTCTTCTTTACCTCCATTGGGTGGTAGCAGTCCTATTTCTTCTTGATAATCAGGATTAATCACCAGAACCAGTACACTAATACCATTCTTTACCTGTTGATTCAGAGGCATGGGGAGCCCAAAGTGGCTGAGTGGCATTCTTAACTTCCAGTTCAATGGAATCCTTGTGTCTCCTGGTAGAAGGACTTCTCCTTTTGGAACTAAGACCTGTAGAACAAGTCTTAAGATTACAGGGATAGGAAGTAAATTTTTTCTAGTGGCTTACTTGGGGTAATGAGTCGTGCCACTCCCATTTCCACTCCTTGATTCCTGAACCTGTGAATCCTGTTTGTGGGAAAAACACCACCATAGAGTGGACACTGATTTAGAGCATATACAGTCTTCTGGATAACATTGCCCCAGCCCGGCAATGTATTGCCACCCAGTTAGCACTGTAATTGAGTCTTCAAAAGGCCATTCCACCATTCTGTGAATCCAGCTGCTTCAGGATGATGGGGAACATGGTAAGACCAGTGAATTCCATGAGCATGTGCCCATTGCCACACTACATTTGCTAGGAAGTGGGTTCCTTGATCAGAAGCAATGCTGTGCGAAATACTATGGCCATGGATAAGGCATTCTATAAGGTCCATGGATGGTAGTTTTGGCAGCAGCTTTGTGTACAGGCAAGGCAAGCCCTTATCCAGATATGGATCTATTCAAGTTAGAATAAAGCTTGCCCCTTCCATACTGGAAGTGATCCAATGTAATCAAGCTGCCACCAGGTAGCAGGATGATCACCTTGGGGAATGGTGCCATATCAGGGACTGAGTGTTGATCTCTGCTTCTGGCAGACTGGGCACTCAGCAATAGCTGTAGCCAGGTCAGCTTTGGTGATGGGAAGCCCATGTTACTGAGCCCATACAAAACCTCCATCCTTGCCATCATATCCACTTTGTCCATGAGCCCATTGGGCAATGACAGAAGTGGCTGTGGAAAGAGGCTGACTGGTATTCACAGAATGGGTCATCTTTTCCACTTGATTATCAAAATCTTTCTCTGCTAAAGTCACCCTCTGGTGAACATTCATTTGGGACACAAATATCTTCATGGTTTTTTGCCCACTCAGAAATGTCTGTCCACACACTTCTCCTCCCAGACCTCTTTGCCACCAGTTTTCCAACCATCTAACTTCCAAATTCCTGACCATCCAGCCAAAACATAGTACACAACACATGAATCAGTATACAGACACCTCTGGCTATTTCTCCTTATGAACAAAATGAACAACCAGCTGCACTGCTCAAAGTTCTTCCCATTGGGAGGATTTCCCTTCACCACTGTTCCCAAAAGGGGCTATAGTGCAGCAGCTATCCACTTTCAGGTGGGACCTGTATATCATGCAGAACCATCTGTAAACCAGGCCCAAGTTTACAGTCACCTGATTGTCAGAAACTCCCCCAAGAAGCCAAAGCTGTGGGCTGGGAAAGAGAAGGTAATGTGACAGGAGTGGGGGCCATAGGCATTTGTACCATTTGCTCATGTAAATCACTTGTGCCTTCAGCACCTGCTTGAGCCCTATCTCATAAACACCATTTCCATTTTATGATGGAGTGCTGCTTGTGCATACCCAACTCCATGGCTTGGTGGATCAGAAAACACCCAGTTCGTGATTCACAATTCAGGTCTCATGGTAACTTAGTGGTCCATGGTTAAGCACTCCGTCTCTACTAAGGCCCAGTAGCAGGCCAAAAGCTGTTTCTTTCAAAAAAAAGTGTAGTCATCTTCAGAGGATGGTAAGGATTTGCTACAAAATCTTAAGGGTTTGCACTGGGACTCACCTAATGGGGCCTGTCAAAGGCTCCAGACAAAATCTCTATTTGCCACAGTAACTTCTCAGACCATTGGATCGTATGGCCCAAGTGGCTATTATGCGACTTGGGCCAGAGTAGCACATTCAAATGAGGAATATGTTATCTCCAAAATCCAAAGAGGCCAACTAGGCATCATGACTTTTTTTGTTGTTGTTATAGGAGGGGCCAGATGCAACAGCTTATCCTTACCTCAGAAGAGATATCTTGACATTACACTGGACACCTAGAAATTTCACTGAAGTAGAAGCACCCTGAATTTTTGTTGGATTTGTTTTCCACCCTCTGATATGCAAATGCCATACCAATATGTCTAGAGTAGTTGCTACTTCTTGTTCACTAGGCCCAATCAACATGATATCATCAAGATAAAGAACCAGTGTGGTGTGTTATGGGTAGGAGGGACAATCAAGGGCCCTGCAGATTATATTAGTGTATTAGTCAGCTAAAGGGTTGCTGATGCAAAGTACCACAACTCTGTTGGCCTTTATAAAGGGTATTTGGGGGTAGAAGCTTACAGTCACAAGGCTCTAAAGAGTCTAACTCAAGGTACCATAAGAGGTGCTTGATCACCCAAAGTCATTGGCCACATGTTGAAGCAAGATAGCAGGTGATATCGTGAGGGTTCAGCCTTCCTTCATCCCTCTTAAGGCTCCATGATCCCAGCTTCTTCTGATCTCAGCTGTAGGCTGGCATTCGGAGGGCTCATCTCTCTTCCCAGGGTTTGTTTCTTTCCAAGCTCAGCTGCTCTGGTCTCTTCACAAGGTCACCTGCTAGCCTATCAGGCTCATCTCTCTTCCTGGGGCCTCTGCCATGTCTAATAGAGCAGTCTCTCTTTCCTCACATATCTGCTTCTCTGTGTGTCTACTTCTGTGTGAGTGTCTGTTTTATCCCCTCCAAGGGGGATGGAGACTGAGCCCTGCATGCCCTAATGACATAGTCAAATCATAGCCCTAATCTTAACATAATTTAATCAAAGACATCTCAGCTGAATCTAATACAATCAAAGTGTATCACACCCAGAGGAACAGACCAGTTTACAAACATAATCAAATATCATTTTTGGAATTCATAAATATCAAACTTCCACAGGCTGGAAAATTGATATACCCCTGAGGTAGGACAGTGAAGGTGTATCGCTGGACTTGCAAGCTGAAAGCAAACTATTTCTGGTGGTCTTTACTAACAAGAATCGAGAAAAAAGCATTTGCAAAATTAATAGCTGTATACCAGGTATCAGAGAATGTGTTGATTTGTTCAAGCAATGATTCCACATCTGGAGCAGCAGCTGCAATTGGAGTCATCACCTGGTTAATTTTACAGTAATGCACTGTCACCCTCCAAGATGCATCTGTTTTCTGCACATGCCAATGGGAATGTGGTCAGAATCATCACCCCTACATCCTTCAAGTCGTTGATAGTGGCACTAATATTTGCAATCCATCCCAGAATGTGGTATTGCTTTTGATTTACTCTTTTGCTAGATAGAGGTAATTCTAGTGGCTTTCACTTTGTCTTTTGTACCATAATAGTACTCACTCCACAAGTTAGAGAACCAATGTGGGGATTCTGCCAGTTGCTGAGTATGTCTATGTCAATTATGCATTTTGGAACTGGGGAAATAACCACAGAATGGGTCTGAGTACTCACTAGATGCACTGTGAGATGGACCTGAGCTAAAACTCCATTGATTACCTATTCTTCATAAGCCCCTACTCTGACTTGTGTACTACAGTGACATTTTTTGTTTCCTAGAATTAATGTCACTTCCAAGCCAGTAACAAATAACCCTTGAAATGTCTGATCATTTATTTTTACACAGTGCACAGTTACCCAGTAAAAGTCCGTAGTTCTCTTTAGGGACAGCTAGGAGGAAGATTAACAATATAAATTTTGGTCAGTATAGCAGGGTCCTTCCCCAAAGGGTCTTGGCCTCACCTTCATTCAAGGTACTCTGGGTCTTTAAACTTTCTCAAGTCTGGGAATTGATTAATGTGCCATGAATTTCTGTTTTTGTAATTCAAGTTAGCCTTATATTCACTTGACCTAGAACTTTTCTTATTATAGATCAAGTAAAAATTTAGTAGACTGCCCATCTGTTTTACTTCTAGCTATCCCCTGATCTACTAACGAATGCCATAGGTCTCTGAAAGTCAGACTGTTTTGATTACTGCTTTGAGTCTGCTGTCCATTATGGTAGCCACACCAATAGGTGTCTTTGGAGATTAAGTGCTGCCACTCGGTTTCTACTAACCCAGGATCTGATCATCCCCATTGTGTTTAGGGATCTCAATTCAGTGACAGCAGTTCCTACAGTAAAATATCTAACCTACAGAGAAGAGCAACCATGGAGCTCTTCAGGGAAGATGGAGTTAGTCTCACAAATTTTTCTTTACAATCCTGGTGAAAGTCATGTCATCTATACATTCCTGGGGTGGGTGAGCAGGTCTTGTTGCCAGATGGCTCTGGTTTCTGGGCTTCTAGGTTCTTGGCTTATGTTGCATAAAAGAATTTAAGGAGACGCCATAGGATAGGCAAGGGAGCAAAGAGTTTATTAAGAAACAGGCAAATGAGGAAAGTAAACGGTCCGAGGTATGGAACATAGGCATGCTGCAGAATGAGATATGCATGTGGGGTCCCAAGTCAGGCCTTTTAAAAATCTTTCCTCCTCCCCCTTCATAATATTGTAGTGGGGCCCCAGCTGTTTGCTGTTCTAATTGGTTGTCCCACCTGTCATTTCTCAAGGGGCCAGTGTTTGGCTGGTACCTGCCTCAGGGCTGGGAGGAGGTCCACACTCCCTGCAGCAGGCCAGAGGCTGGGCAGTGCAGGCTTTAATTTGGCTGGTAACCACCTCAGGACTGGAAGGCTGTCTGGACTCCCTGGGGAAGGCTAGAGGCTGGGTGATACAAGGTTGACAAAGTGTGGTCTCCCCAGGGTAGGCCACCACAGGTTTATCTGGTAAAGTCTCAGCAGAATTTAGTTTTCCGATGTCCCCACCAATATTGTCATCATCCCATATGTCTCCATCTCAATCCTCTGGGTTCTGCTCCTTTCCAATCAGTGCCTTCACTTTAACTGCAGATACCTTAGGAGGTTGAGATTTTCATTTCCTTTGTAACTGTGCTACTCATACAATGAGAGTCTGAGTCTGATTTCAGATATCTCAAGACTGTGACTGCAAGAAACAAGATTTTCTTTCAGAGCACACATAAAAACTTTCACATCATTCATGCGGCGTTTTAAGTTGCAAACTGGAGGCTTTTACCTCATCTCTTTCTTTTGTAATTGTATCCAGAGTATCTAGGAGGAGCCAACCAACTTTATTGTACCTTTTGACTCCACAAAACTCTGTTAAGTTGTTGAAGACACTTGCAACCAGATCCTTGCTCTTATACGCATGGAAGTAGGGGAATCCAGTGATGATATTTTGCATATCTCCATTGCCTACACATGCCATGGACTATTAGTGACCTCTTCATTATTGGAAAGGGAGTCATTAGTACCCTTGAGTCCAATTAGAGCAGAGAGCCAATTGCAGAACTCCCAGAACCACTTCAGGCATCCCATGTTTAAGATTCTGTTTCTCAAGAACCATTCCCGGTACCAAGCTGTATTAGTCAGGGTTCTCTAGGGAAACAGAGTCAACAGGAGATATCTGTAAATATGAGATTTTTAAAAATTCTCTCACGTGACCATGGGGATACATAAGTCCAGATTCTGCAGGCAGGCTGCAAATCAGGGCTCTGATGAAAGTCCAGTGAAGGTCCTTGTGAGTCTCCTGGAGACATTGGCTGTCCAAAGATGAGCTGGGAAGCTTATCTCTGAATGCTGAAATCACTTCCCCTTTTGAGACATTCAACTGATTGGATAAAACATCACTCATTGCTGATGGCAATCTCCCTGGTTGATTGTAGATGTAATCAGCCATCTATACAGTAAACTCACTGATGAATAAAGTCCATAAATGTCTTTGTGTTACACTTAGCCCAGTGCTTGCATGACCAAACAACTGGGCACAATTACTTGGCCAAGTTGACACATTCACCTAACCATCACAGAGGGTATCTGGGGCTTTCCCTTGACCCCAAATGGAATTCTCATTCCAAATGAGAGTCATGTGACTAGGATCTCACAAGATCTTTCAGGAGTTTTCTGGGCAGGGTCTCATGTCCATGTGGTCTGTGGGCCATATTGTCTGCTGGCCATGATTTCTGCCAGCCATTTTCCCTGCCAGGTCTTCAGCTGTGACTCAGGTCTTCCTTTTCCCTATACTAGCCTGCCTCAACTCCCCCCTCAGAGAGTCTACACATTTATTCTTAAGGGGGCGCTAAATGGCGATGGTAATTCTTCTGTAGCTACTTCGTACTGGTTAGAGGGTGTAGGACCTACCTGATAAGGTGTAAACTATAGTGGTTAAGGGAAGATGGGCCTGGCACCCTGCTTGGTTTGGATGAAATTCCAGAATAACTAATAAAGTGTTGATTCTGTAAGAAATAAACTAATTAGAATTTTGAAGATACATGGTCCTACTTAAAGGATAAAGAAGATCATGGTAGGCAGGCCCCAAAAGGGTGCCAGCCATGACATATTGAACCACAAAAGTGAGAAAGACCAGGTGCCTTCAGAGATTTCCTCCTCCCAAAGTTGATGGGAAACAGCATTCTTCCTTGAGTTCTTTTTATGCTGTTGGTTAACTCTAAGGAGAGATTGTGGTAGACCTACTTGGTTTGGTATAAATTGCCAAATCCAGTTACCACATTGATGATTATGCCTAGGACAGCTAGCAGAGGTATGAGGAGAAGCACTGCCCTAGACATAAACTCACAAAAACAGTATAGGCAACAATAAGACAAGCATTTGGCAAGCAAAATAAAGACAGTACTTAAGAGAGCCCTTCTTTTGTCTTATAGGCACATTCATTAATTACTTAGAAAATGAATTATTTTTACCAGGACTTTTAACATGTTCAATATCCCTCTGCATATTATTTAAAATAGAAAAGATGTCTCATAATCATCAGGCATATAGGTTCAGTACTTCATACTAGTTAATGCACAAGTTTCTCTTTGAGCTGCAGTTAATAGATCTAAGCTCCAGGTTTGCATACCATACATGCTATATCTCCATGGGAGCAGGCCATAATGCCAGTTGTGTTGGTTTAAGTTCTACTCTCATTATTCTGACAATTATTGCTTCACTTGGTATGTCCTTCACACAGCCAGCATTCTGAAGCACAGTTTGATTCTAGAGAGAGACTAGGAAGGTAAGGCTCCAATGTTTCACTGGCCTGGTGCATAGCACATGTATTAGTCAGCCAAAGGGGTGCTAATGCAAAATACCAGAGATTGGTTGGTCTTTATAAAGGGTATTTATTTGGGGTAGAAGTCCACAGTTACCAGGCCAGAAAGCATAAGTTTCTTCCCTCACCAAAGTCCATTGCCACGTGTTGGAGCAAGTCAGCTGCCGAAGTTTGCCGCGGTTCAGGCTTCTTGGGTTCCTCTTTTCCTGGGGCTGCGTTTCTCTCTGGGCTTTGCTCCTCTGGTTCCTCCACAAGGTCAGCTGTAGACAATTAGGCTCTCTAGGCTTTGCTTCTCTCCACAAGGCCAGCTGTAAACTCTCAGGCGAATGGCTTGTCTCTATCCTGGGGCCTTCTCTCCAACATCAAAACTCCAACATCAAAATTGCTTCAACTCTGTTCTTGCCAAGCCTTTTATATTTGATTCCCCCACCCACCAAGGGGTGGGGCTCAATGCCCTACTGATGTGGCCCAGTTAATGCCCTAATCATAATTTAATCATGCCCACATTAGCATACCAGTTTACAAGCATAATCCAATATATATATATATATATATATATTTTTTTTCCACCTCATTGTTATAATTTCTTGCATTGCAAGAATCACCATATGTGAGCAAGAGAATACCATCAAGTCTACTCTAGTCCATAGTTCTTCCCCCAATCCAGAGGCGACTGGGATGGTGATGTCCACTCCAACTCCAAGTGAGAGAGGGCTTATATCCCATGGATATGGTGGGTGGGATGATCCTGCCTGCAGATGCAGGCCCTCTCCATTCCCTGGGATGGCCATTTCCCATCGTTGTCTCCTCACCAGGTGACTTGGATGAGTCCATTGAGCTGTAGGGCAGGAGTTGCAGCTCCACCTAGATTTCATGCACACCTGGCACATAGGT
>JAKSZT010054462.1:8313383-8339097 GCA_026826555.1 Tolypeutes matacus | reverse complement strand
CCCACCAGCAGTGGATGAGGGTTCCTATTCCTCCACATCCTCTCCAATATATATTTTTGGAATTCATAATTACAGCAAACTGCCAAACAGCTACAGCGCCCTTCACTACTTTGAAACAGAGTCAGTCTGGGGGTAGTGTCCACTGTATATCTAGCCATATTGAGTCATCACCAGCTGCTGTAGGAGTCCAAAACTGTAACATACTCTCCAACCACTTCAGTAGCATGTTCAGAGATGTAATAGATACTTGAATTGTTTTAGGGAGTCAGTGACCAACTTAGCCAATAACTCAAATGGAGAGGTGCCATGCAGGGTATTTGGGCCTGCCTTGAACTCACAAGACAGTTTGACAATACTGAAATCTATCTCTCTTAATTTTCATACAATTTCTAACTACTTCCAATGCAATATATAACATATCAAATGAACTATTTTAGTACTTTGCTATTTAATAATACAACTTTACCATGATGACATTAACTAACAGGTATTTTACTTTAGCAATATAGGAAAAACTACTTTCTCCATTATTTTATCAAGACCTAAGATTCCCAGTGGAATTAAGGTTATCATTCCTTACTACCACTTTAATATGCAGAATGAGGTGGCCTCTGACAGGTTTCCCTGTTATGAGTCACTTTTTGTTATTAATATTGATTTAGGTTTCTAATTAAAAATGGCTTCCTGAAATTAGCCATTTAAATCCTTCAGTTTAAAAGATGCTTTTATAGACTCTTTGTAATTAACCATAACCACATACAGTAGTTACTTTACCTTTAAATTAGCTTATTAAACTACAATTAGCAACCAGTGAAGTTTACCTTTATCTTAATTTCATTAAACACGAATTTACATCTTAAAGATTTAATATATTTAACATTAATTTATTTAATTGGTATCCTATAAACCTAGGGAGATAACATCCAAGCTAAATAAAATTACAACAATTACAGTTAATGCAAGGAATGTTCTTTTTCCTTCCTTTACAGGAAGCTAAAGGCTTTTTACTTTAATAAAATTCTAAAACTGAATAATCTTAAAAACATACTGACTGCTTGGTTCTGAATATATTATAATTGTTTAATTTGTTTTAATTATAATTTAGAAAAGATCTTTCCATAGCTTTCGAGGAATTTTCTTTTACTTACTGAAATTTGGTATTATGATTATTAAGCACCCTTATTTTAAGGCTTTTAAAGGGTTTAAATTGGGGAATTACAGGACAAACTGATTCTTAATTCCCCAGCATAAAAGAAAGAGTTTTAATCTGATGCACCTGGCCCCTCTCTCATAGCTCTTGGAAAGAGAAGCCCCTGGGGGCTGGGTAGGTCAAGGAGCTTAGGAAAATCTTTCCAAATAATTTATATATTCAGATTTCTGTATAACCTTTCCATTCTGCTTAGCCTAATTTGGGCTCCAGGAGTATTTATTCACATATATAAGCACATATTTAATTTTTAACAATTTGAATAGAGCTCTTTTAAGAATTTTCATTTGTTAATTTGATATTACCATCCTGATGTATGAAGATAAACACTGAGCAAATAGACATAGACAGTTACTTATAATTTTCATTCTCTTACAAAATAAGTTTAACTGTAAAATAACATTACAGTCAAAAGGTCTCTTTGAAGGCTATTTCTAATTAGTCTAATTTGCACTGTGACCATGCAGTTTTGCACAAGAATTTCATTCCTTTTAATTATTGACTTATAACCAAATTGTTCCCAATGCTTTAAAATACAATTTACAACATTTTTCTTTACTTCAGAGCTTTACTTATTTCCCATTTTGACTCTGACAGACCTTGGAGGAGCAATATTAATTCCAGTGTATACTCACTGAGGTCACTGATTCCTTTTAGGAACATCAACACTTGGGGTGGGAGGCCCCCCACTCTCTAGTCCTTGGCGATAACAGAACTCTAGCAGCCACTGAACTGGAAGAGTGGTCGTCCAACCCCAAGGGTTGAAAATTCTACCAGGCAGCAATCTAGTCCACACCTGGATAACAGAGAAAAAGCAGGGTTATTGACACCAATGGACAGATAAGAGACAAGTGTGTCTCAAATTTGCCATACCCTGAGTCATAGGGGCAGAAGTTGCCATGCTACAAACAGAGGAGAGGCCAGCTCTGACATAACCATAAGCATAAGCAAGGGGTGAGGTTAGACCTGAAGTAACCATAAATAAAGATAAATTATACTAAGATTACCATTACTATAAGCAGGTCTAGGCTAAATCCACCAAGTTACAGCCATTTCAGATATTATCCTTCTGCTATTCTATAATATAAAAGCTTAACTCTTAGTTACAGTTTTTAGTTTTTACTTTGGAACAAAGTGGGCACTTTTGTTTATTAACTAAGCAACTAAAACAATTTTATTATTAACATTAATGTAGCTAAGTTTTTCTGCTTTTCCAGCAGTTGAAATAATTCCATGTGATTTCTTTTATACATCAAATTCAATTCCAAGACAGTATTAATATTTAAAGACTCATTTTTAGGTTACCTTTTACCATTATCCAGTTTGCAACAGGTGAATCCCAAATCTGATTTACAAGTTCCTAGGCACAAGCAGACTGACAAAGTTAAAGCAAGCAGATTGGAACAGAAGAGAGATTTTTTTTTTTTTTTTTTTTTTTTTTAATTTTACTGGGAGGTCCTGGGGATCGAACCCAGGTCCCTCCATATGGTAGACGGACGCCCAACCATTTGAGCCACATCCACCCCCCAGAGAGAGAATTTTACACTTACTTAGCTTAGGGAAAGACCTGCCTTTAGAATCACCTTGATGGAAAGCTCCCAGTGTCCGTCCATGGCAGAAACCTCATGCAGTACCCTCCAGCTTCATTCCTCCAGGTAAGTCCCTGGGCAACTGCTAAGTATGGAGATAAGGGGTCCAGAGAAGCCCCGTCCCTGAGAAGACACAAACTGGGGCTACTCTGGGGACTGCATCCCATTAGATACCTGCTGCACATGAAAATTCTTAATTGATGGCATATGAGGAGATTCCTTATTCTACAGGGGAGAGGTTTAGTAAATGGCCTAGATCTTGATTCCCCATTCACTCCCCTCATTAGGCACAACCAAGATTAGGAGAGGTCTGGACCAAGTAATTGGCTCCCATGTTAATTAAGAAATTAACAATCTTACCTGCCACATCAAGGGTCACCCAAGGCCTCCTGGTTGATGGCTTCAGGCCTCTTCCGTCCTCCCCTGGGGCAAGGCCCCAGTGGTCTGCATGATGAGGAAACTTGGGACCAGGGTCCTACTGACATGGAGCCTAGATTCAGATAACCCTGAGGTGACCGATGCCTTTAACAGTAGTAGTTAAAAGGTCAGCCTGTCCTGGACCCTGCATCTACCCCTCCTTACCTTCTCCAACTTGGAAGTATGATCTCAATTGTTGAAAACTGAGAAGGCTGTTTCCAAAAGGAGTTAATGGCAGTTGGGGAACCCAGGAACAATTTCTGCAGCTTTCTATGGATATCCGAGGCAGACTGGAGTTCCTAGGAGGATCTGTCCTTCTCTAGAGTTAGGATCTACAAGAGCATATTTTATAGCCTCTACCAGCTTTCTTTGAAATAAGGCTGGGTTTCTAGGTTCTGCCTCTGAGTAAAGTTCCTGAGTTTTTAATGGACTGGTTTGGTAGTGCATTTCCTTATCCCTTTAAGAAGTCATGACCATGTGGTCTCTGGCCCTCAGATCTGTCTTCTCCTTCTCTTTCACATGTGTTTAACTGGAATTCAGTGTCTACACAGAGACCACTCTCAGCCATACTGCTGCCATGTGGTGTGGCAGAAAAAGATTAGCCTCTTTATTTTTAGACTATCTATAGGCAGGTTGTCCCAATTAGAGACCACCCATTATCCTCGGGGAGGATATATGCATTTGTTAGTCTAGGTGGTGTCCTACCACTAGTCCTGGTTGAACGGATTGCTCACCCAGCTAGTTTCCTGGAGTTTGGGAGCCCTGCTCACTGTCCCCATGTTCTGGGGATTGGGAGCTTTATGTCTCTGGGCGTTCCCAGAGTTCTTGGTAGACATCTCAGCCCGGTTCCCAGACCTTAACTCCCAAACCAGGCTTTCCCGTTGGAAAGGGACTGACTAGGGACCTTTCTTTTGCCTACTTCACAGAGGTCTTAGGAGATAGCCATGAGCAACTCATTTCATGGCCACTCCCAGGGACCAAATTCCTCAGTTAAACCTAATATTAAAAGATAATAAAGAAGCAGAGACTGTTCTGAGGCTTACAGGCAAACAGCCTCAGGGGCCCTGGAGGTAATCTCAGAGTCTTGCTAGTAAACAAAAGAGGGCACAAACAGGTTTTAATTAAAACTCACCGGTCTCCAGCTGCAGTCAGGTAGCACCACTTTCCTCTCTGTCTCCTGGCTCAGCTCACCAAATAATTTTCCTGGATGGCTCTGGTTTCTGGTCTTCTAGGTTCTTGGTTTATGTCTCATAAAAGAATTTAAGGACATGCCATAGGGTAGGCAATGGATTATAGAGTTTCTTAAGAAACAGGAAAAAAAAGTACACTGTCTGAGGCATGGACAATGGGTGTACTGTGGAATGAGATACAGGCGTTGGGCCCCAGGTCAGGCCTGTTTAAAGCCTTTCCTCCTCCCCCTTCATTATGTTGGGGCAGGGCCACAGCTGTTTTCTGTTCTGATTGATTGCCCCACCTGTCATTTCTCAGTGAGCCAATGGTGAGGCCTTTTGAGGGTATCTGGGGTTTTCCCTTGACCCTGAATGGGATTCTCATTCCAAATGACATTCTCATGGCCTGGATGTTGTGAAATCCCTCAGGAGTTTTCTGGGTGGGGTCTCACAGCCATGTGGTCTGCCAGCAATGTTGACTGTTGGCCATGTTATCTGCCATGACCCAAGTCTTTCCTTTCCCTGTACTAACCTGCCTCAGTCTTACATGATAAATCCACTCTAACATTCCAGTCTCTCTAAGTCTATGGATCCCTCATCTACATTATGCCAATGCAGTTCTGACATTTCAACCACAGGCAATGTAGGCTACCTTTTGATCCACACTTCAGCCAACCGCTCAAACAAACTGTTAGAACTCTTTCTAACCCCTCCAACTACAACATTAAATCTAGAATCTCTGATTAGTGGGCCCATATCAATAAATGCAGCCTGATTTAACTTTTTATTCCTTCCACCATTATCAGACACCTTTAATATCCATTCCTACACATATTCCCCTGATTTCTGTGTATATAAATTGGACAAATCATGTAGTTTTTTTGGAGTGTAATGCACCTCTTCATGGTTCATGCGTTATACCTCTCCTTTTGGCGTGTGTTGGGATTTCATTCTGGTTATCGGTCTGGAAGAGAAGAGGGGAGGTGGAGGTGGGTCATGAGAAGAGTTAGAAGCCTCTTGCAAGTCAACTATCTCAGGACAGTCCATTGCAGTTTCATCTGGTGAAGTATTAATCTCTTCAGACAAAGGAATGATGACTGTTTCCTCAGGGGAGGTGGTTACTGGCTTATCATGCAGGGTTAATCTCTCCAAGTAGAGGTTGGATGGCTGAATGGTGAAAACCATTACAGATTTTTCTTGCAAAGACTCAGAAGAATCTAGTTTCAGTGTCCCTACCATCATCATATCAAACTTTATGCCCCCATTCCAATTTTCCTAATCTCATTTCTTAACCATCAATGCCTTCACTTTAACAGCAGACACTGTGGAGTTGGGAATTCAATTTAAGTTGTAATTCAGTCACTTGCACCATGAGACTTTGGGTCTTATCTTTATAAATTTCAAGGCTGCAGCTACACAAAATAAGATTTTCTTTCGGGGTACACAAAGAAACTTTCATGTCCTGCTTGCAGTACTTAAACTGGAAATTTGAATCCTTGAGCTCAGTGCTTTATTTTACATCTGTATCCAGCATATTTGAGATCAACCAACAAACATCATTAAACTTTTTAACTCCATAAAACTTGGTTAAGGTGTCAAAAACACTCTCACCTGGAGCCTTGCCTCTTAAAAGCATCTGAGTAGCCATATCCAGTGGTATTATTTTGCATATCTCTATGGCTTACTCATGCCATGGACTGTCACTGCCATCCTGATTGTTGGAAATAGAATTATTAGTGCCTTCGAAACTAATCAGGTTAGAGAACCAATTCCCAAAACTCCAGAACCAACTCAAAAATCTCATCTCTGAAATTCTGTCTCTCAAAAAGCATTCCCAATACCAAATCTGTATTTGTGTTCTCTAGAGAAACAGAACTGACAGGAGATATACACATTATATATATAAATGTTAAATTGTTATAGAGCTCTTTGGATCCTAACAACTTATGATTTCCATTAACTAATTTTGCTATAGATATCTGTTTTCTAAGGGTTTGGAGTAAAGAACACTTTGATTAAATGTTCTGAACGGGAGGCTTGGTAACCTGGAAAACCTACAAAAAGTAAATGGTATTAATAAAAGAGAATTGATGTGTTCAAATTGCTCACAGTAGCAATCTGCCAATTCTAGCTTGACCAAACAACTGGACACCATAAACTGGCCAAGTTGACACATGAACTTAACCATCACATCAACTAAAAAGACAATGACAATTAAATGTAATACTTGATCCTGGACAGGATCTAATAATGGAGGCATAAAGACTCAAAAGGACATGATTGGAACATATGAAAAAATTGAAATATAGACTGTATGCTTCATATCAATATTAAAATTCTTGAACTTGATAACTGTATTTAAGATCATTACATAAATGAATATCCTGTTATTAGGAAATATACATAGAATTATTTTGTGTTCAAGGAGCATGATGTATATAGTCTACTCTCAGATGTTGAGAAAATAGATAAGTAGACAGACAGAGACTGATAGATGACAGATTAGGTGGGTGCATAGATGGATGAATGAATAGAAAGATGAGTAGATTGATAGAACAGTACACAAATGCTACAAAATGTTAAAATCTGGGTATCTGTGGGAGGAGGGGAGTTTGAAGTTATCTGTATGGGTTTTGCATTATTTTTGCAACTCCCCTCTAAATAGAAATTTTGAAAAATTAGGGAAAAAATACCTGTCTCATAATAATGAGAAAATACTATCCATATTTTAGCATTTCTCCTTCCCATATTTATATGCCAAGGGATATTAATGCTAATATAATTTTTCTTTGCTTTTTATTAGAATGGTCTGCACCTTCAGCCATTGGTATAGCTGGGCTTGGTGGAGGATTTGAAATTGGAATTGAGGTATGTGGCTTATATATATAAATACCATTGTCATAGTCTCTCAAAGTACCTGAAACACAGCACATAAAATTTAAGAGATTTCCTATTTTTCTTATTCTATCACTGACACCTATGGAAGTTTTTCCCTTTTATTTTCTGGATGGATTTCTACCTAAAATTGTCTAAGGGTTTCCATTTTTCTTTCCTTTTCTTTCATTGAGAGTAAGATTTCTTTCATTCACTGTTTCATCTACTTGAGTACATCAGTATAATTAAATGTCTCAATATCTGACAAAATATAATTTGCAATTTATGGATTGCTGATTGCAAATTTCTTTATCTACTTCAGTGGGGCATTGACCAATCTAAAGCTCAGCAAGTTTAATATAGTGTATCTCATCATTTGTAGCAAAATCCAGTTTTTTAACATTTGATAGTCAAATTACTTCAAATGCTTTAAGTAAAAATGAACTTCATGTGATTTCATTTCTGAATCTTTGCTCTTAATGATTTTGGCTTCCATCAAATGGACTAGAAATTATATACTAAGATACAGTTGTTTACAAAAGTCTGTAACACGGGCAACATCTTATGCATGATTTTAATCTTTCATCTCTTCTTCTATTACTTAATAAGTGATTAGTAAATCAAATCCCCTAAAATGCTCAAATCATTTTCTTCTCAAATTTCAGTCTATTTCTTCTTAAGCTATCCTTTTATGAATTTGTTTTGTTGCCATAGTTTAAATTCCCTCATCCTTATTCAATGGAAGTATTTTTACTAACATCTTTATTTGACCTTCTTTACACAAATCTCTATATACAAAGAACGTATTTTAGTTTTGCCTATCATGACTGATTTTTGTTTTATATTCAACAAAATCAAAGCCTTCAAAAAGATTGCTCTCTTGTGGAACGTGTATTTTCAAATGAAGTTTCAGACTCCTTCCCCTTCTGTCTCCCCTTGTACCTCTTTGTAGATCATGGCAGTTTTCTTTATAAACAAATCATGACCTGCTGAATTACGAGTTCCAATGATTCATAGCCCATTGCTTTTCACAACTCCTCTAACATTTATTTTTAAAATAATAGGAGACAAATAATAAGTTTCACTATATTAAAGGTGAAATGTTTCCATGGTAATTACTTGGAAATAATAGATTTTCAGCCATCGTGCACATTAATAGCCTTTAAGAACAAGTATGAATAAAATGTAGTTCCACATCTAGCAAATGAAATAGAAAGATTTTAAATAAATATTTTATAAAGTGATACATTTTTTTAATCTTTAAAGGCAATATGGTATAGTGGTTAAGCTATAAAAGCAGACACTAGAGTCAGACTATTTAAATTTGATTTAAGCACCTATCATCTGTGTGATCTTGGAAAACTTACTTTTTTGTGTGCCTTAGTTTCTTCATTTGTAGCAGAAACTATTAGCCTTCCCTTTGGGCTCATACTAAATAAATGAAATTATAAATGAAATAAATGAATTTATAAATTAAAAGCACTTGCAATGGCATAAGCTATTATGATATATGTATATAATTAAAGAAGTTTTAGGTTTACCGAAAAACCATGCAGAAAATACAGAGTTCCCATATACCTCCTACCATTATTATGGTAACTTTGATACAATTGATTTTAAAATATTATCATAATTGTACAATTAAATATCGTCCAATCTTTATGTTAGGGTTGACTGTGTTATACAGTCTTATGGTTTTATTTTTATTTTAGTAATATACATACACAACCTAAAATTTTTACCTTTTAACCATATTCAAATATATAATTTGGTGCTGTTAAGTAGAGTAAAAATGTTGTGCTTCTATCACCACCATTTATTACCAAAATGTTAAAATCAACCCAAATAGAAATTCTATACAATTTAAGCATTAACCCCCCATTCCCTACCCTAAACCTAGCCCCTAGTAATTCATATTCTAGATTTTGACTCTGAGTTTGCTTTTTCTAATGATTTCATAACAGTGAGATCATACAATGTTTGTCCTTTTCTTTTTGGCTTATTTCACTCAACATGATGTCTTCAAGGCTCACCATGTTGTTGCATGAATCAGAACTTCATTGCTTTTTTTTAAAATTTATTTTTATTGTGGGTAAAAATCAAAATTCTCACAATACATACAAACATTTGCAAAATGATATATAAATATATATGCATATATGTGCATTTGCTTACAAAAGTGTTATTTATATATATATATATAAATATATTTTAAGAGGTGCTTAGATTACCCAAATTATTACACGGAACCCACTGGGATTCCCATGTTGCCCACCTCCCACACCTCCCATCACATCCCACACAAACATCTCCCACAAGTGTGGCCCACCACCCTCAATGAACTTACACATCCTGGAGCCTTGCCACCAACCATAGACCACAGTTCACGCTGTAGACCACACTCTCTCCCACTCAGTTCTGAGTGGTGTGTGCTGATTTAAAATGGCCTACATCCGTTGCCACAACAGTACTCAGGACAACCTCCAACTCCCAAAGAAGCCCCTGTATTTCAACTGCTCATCCCCTCCCTACCCCTAAAGTGTCAAGTGGCCACTGGCTCCACCTCATTGTTATAATTTCTTGCATTGCTAGAATCACCATATGTGAACAAGAGAATACCATCAAGTCCACTCTAGTCCATAGTTCTTCCCCCAATCCTGAGGGCACTGGGATGGTGATGTCCACTCCAACTCCAAGTGAGAGAGGGCTTATATCCCATGGATATGGTGGGCGGGATGACCCTGCCTGCAGATGCAGGCCCTCTCCATTCCCTGGGATGGCCATTGCCCATCGTTGTCTCCTCACCAGGTGACTTGGATGAGTCCATTGAGCTGTAGGGTAGGAGTTGCAGCTCCACCGAGATTTCATGCACACCTGGCACATAGGTAGGCTGGAGGCTCCAGTCTCTGGAAGTATACCTAAAAACTCCAGCATCACATATAGGTTTGAATAGAAGGGACTGGTGAACCATGTGCAGGGAGGACTTATTTGAGTCTAATTCTGTCACTCTCAGGAGCACAGATTCCAAAATAGAACCCACTGATAAGGCCTCAGTCTCTGGGGCTATCTCCCCTTATATAGGACCAGGGTGTCTCCGGAGCTCTCAGGAACCCCTCTGTGTGGGGTGATAGGCACTTAGATGTTCTATGAGCTCCTACTGAGGTGTGCGTAAGAGTTACCTCTGGGATGACCTCCCGACTCTCTTTGAAGTCTCTTAGCCACTTGAATTCATTTGTCTTTACCATTTCCCCCTTTTATTCAAGGTCTTTTTCCAGTTGTGTTACCAGTTGGCACTTGGTATTAATCCCTCGTTGCTTTTTAATGCTGAGTAATATTCCATTATATGTATATACCACATTTTGTTTATCCATTCATTTATTGATGAACACTTGGGTTGCTTCTACCTTTTGGCAATTGTGAATAATGCTGCAATGAACATTGATATGCAATTATCTGTTTGAGTCACTGCTTCCAGTTCTTTTGAGTGTATACCTAGTAGTGGAATCGCCAGGTCATGTAGTAATTCTATACTTCGCTTTTTGAGGAACTGCCAAACAATCTTCCACAGCAGCTGCACCATTTTACATTGCCACCAGTAATGAATGAGTGTTCATATTTCTTCACATCCTCTCCAACACTTGTGATTTTCTTTTCTTTTTTTTTTTTTAAGTAGCCATTCTAGTGGGTGTGAAATGGTATTTCATTGTGGTTTTGATTTGCATTTCCCTAATAGCTAATGATCTTGAACATCTTTTCATGTATTTTATTAGCCATTTGTATATCCTCTTTGTAGAAATGTCTATTCAAGTCTTTAGCCTATCCCATTTTTAAATTTGTTGTCATTTTGTTGTTGAATTGTAGGAGTATGTGTGTGTGTGTATACACACATACATATATATACACATGCCCATATCTGATAATTATTTGCAAATATATTTTTTCCCAATCTGTTAGTTGCCTTTTCTTTTTCTTGATGTGGTCCTTAGATGCACAACACTTTTTAATTTTGATGAAGTCTGATTTATCTATTTTTCATTTTTGCTTACACTTTTGGGGCAAAGTCTAAGAAACCATTGCCTAACACAATGTTCTGAAGATATATCTCTATATTTTTTTCTAAGATTTTTTTAGTTAAGGTTCTTGTATTTAGGCCTGTGATCCATTTTGAGTTAGTTTTTGTATATTCTGTGAGGTGTAGGAGTCCATGTCATTATTTTGCATAGGCTATCCAGTTTCCCCAGCACTATTTGTTGAAGAGACTATTCTTTCCCAATTGAATGGATGTAACACCCTTGCCAAATATCAGTTGGAAGGATTGTGCTTGAACTCTCAATTCAATTCTATTGGTCTATATGTCTGTCCTTGTGCCTGTATCATGATGTTTTGATTATTGTGGTTTTATAATCAGTTGTAAAATCAGCAAAGGTGTGTCCTCCAACTTCATTTTTCTTTTTCAAGATGGTTTTAGCTATTGAAGACCCCTTATCATTCTATATAAATTTGATAATTGGCTTTTCCATTTCTGCAAATGGCATTGTGTTGAATCTGCCAATCACTTTGGATAGAATTGACATCTTAATAATATTTAGTCTTCCAGTCCATGAACATGGAATGCCCTTCTGTTTATTTAGATCCTATTTGATTTATCTTAGCAATGTTTTGTGGTTTTCTATGTATAAGTCATTACATCCTTGGTTAATTTTATTCCCAGATACTTGATTATTTGCTATTATAAATGGAATTTTTTTTCTTGAATCCCTCTTCAGATTGTTCATTACTAGTGTATAGCATATAGAAGCACCACTGCTTTTTTGTACCCCACCATGTGCTGAATTTATTATCTCTAGTAACTTTCTTGTGGATTTTTTTTTAGGATTTCCAAAATAAAGACTATGTCATTTTTAGATAGAGAAAGTTTACCTTTTCCTTTCCAATTTGGAAGCCTTTTATTTATTTTTTCTTGCCTAAGTGCTCTAGCTAGAACTTCCAGTACAATGTTGAATAGCAGTAGTGACAGTGGGTATCCTTATCTTGTTTCTGATCTTAGAAGGAAATCTTTCAGTCTTTCACCCCTGAGTATGATGTTAACTGTGGGTTATTCATATATACCCTTTATCATGTTAAGGAAGTTACCTTCTATTTCTAGTTTTCTAATTATTTATATCAAGAAGGGATGCTGGATTTTGTCAAATACCTTTTCAGTGTCAATTGAGATGATCATGTGCTTTTTTTTTTTTTGAGGTACTGTGGCGGGGATTGAACCCTGTACCTCATATGTGGGAAGCTGGCACTCAACCACTGAGCCACATCGGCTCCCCTAAGTTTGCTTTTTGTTGTTGTTGTTTGCTTGTTGTTTTGCTTTTTGTTTTTAGGAGGCACTGGGGCCTGAACCTTGGACCTCCCATGTGGGAAGCAGGTGCTCAACCGCTTAAGCCACATCTGCTCCTCTATCATGTCCTTTCCCCCCATTATTCTGTTAATGTGGTATTTTACATTAATTGGTCGTCTTATGTTGAGGCACCATTTTGAAGAACCAACTTTTGGTTTTGTTGATTCTCTCTATTGCTTTGCCATTCTCTATTTAATTTATATCCACTCTAATCTTTGTTATTTCCTTCCTTCTGCTTACTTTGTGTAGAGTTTGTGCTTCTTTTTCTATAGTATCACAGTGTGGGGTTAGATCTCTGACTTGAGATTTTTCTTCTTTTTATTGTAGGCATTTAAAACCATAAATTTTCCTCTCAACACTGCCTTTGCTACATCCCATAAGTTTTGGTAATGTGTATTTTCTTTTCCATTTATCTCAAGATATTGCTTGATTTCTCTTGATTTTTTCTTGACTTATAGGTTGTTTAAGGGTGCATGGATTAATTTCCACAAATTTGTGAATTTTCCAGTTTTCCCTCTATTATTGATTTCTACTTTCATTCCATTGTGTTCTGAGAAGTTACATTGTATAATTTCAATATATATTTTTTAATTCATTGAGACTTGTTTTGTGACCTAACATTTATGATCTATCCTAGAGAATGAGTCATTTGCCCTAGAGAAGAGTATGTATTCTGCTGTTGTCAGTGAAGTTTTCTATATGTCTGTTAGGTCTATTTGGTTTATATTATCTTTCAAATATTCTATTTCCTTATTGATCTTCTGTCTCGATGTTCTATCCATTATTTAAAATGGTGTATTGAAGTATCCTACTATTAGTGTAGAAGTTTATATTTCTCTCTTCAAATCTGTCAATATTTGCTTCTTATATTTTGGGGCTCTGCCGTTAAGTGCATATATAGTTGTAATTGTTGTGTCTTCTTGTTGAATTGACCCCTTTATCAGAATATAGTGATCTTCTTTGTCCCTCATAACAGTTTTTGACTTAAAGTCTGTTTTATCTGATATTAGTATAGCTAGCACAGCTCTTTTGGTTACTGTTTGCATGTTATATGTTTTTTTTCCCTATGCTTTCACTTTGAACCTACTTGTGTCTTTGAATTTAAGGTGATTCTCTTATAAAAAACCACATATTTGAGTCATGCTATTTATCTGTTCTCCAATCTCTGCCTTTGGAGAGCTTAATCCATTTACATTTAATGTAACTACTGATAATGCAGGACTTTCTTGTGCCATTTTGCTAGTCTTTGCAAGTCATGCCTTTTTTGTACTTCAGTTCTTTTGTTAATGCCCACTTTCATATTTATTTGTTTGTTTTTTGTAATATACCATTTTGAGTCCCTTCTCATTTCTTTCTGTATATATTTTCATGTATTTTCTTTATGGTTACCATGGGTCTTAAATTTAACAACCTAAGCCTATAATAATCATGTATGTTTTGATGCAACTTAGTTTCAATAGCATACACATATACTGTTCCAATAACCTTCCATTTCCCCAATTTTTTTGTACTTGTAACAAATCATATCCTCATACATTATACATCCAAAATCACATATTTATTATTACTGTTTAGACTTTTACATTTTACAACTTGTAAAAAGTTGAATTACTTACAAAAATCCAATACCTTAGTAATAGCATTTATAGTTGCCCATATGGTTATCTTTATGAGAGGTCTTTATTCCTTTATCTTGCTTTGATCCCCTGTCACATGTCCCTTCCTTTCATTGTGAAGATCTCCCTTTGGCACTGACTTTAGGCAGGTCTAGTGGTGATGAACTCCCTCAGCTTTTATCTGGGAATGTCTTAGTCTCGCCCTCATTTTTGAAAGAAAGTTTCACTGAATATAAATTTATTGGTTTGCAATTGTTTCTGTCATCACTTTAAATATTTCATCCTACTACCTTCTTGCCTTGATGGTTTCTTATTAGACATCAGCACTTAATTTAGACTCCCTTGTGCATAATACATGCACTAGAGAGTCTAAATGTTTAGGGTTTGTTGGACTTCTTGAATGTGTATATTCATGTCTTTCATTAAATTTTGGAAGTTTTCTGCCATTATTTATTTGCCACTTTATCTCTGTCTTCTCTTTCTAAGACTCCCATAGTATATATGTTGGCATACTTGATGGTGTCCCACAGGACACTTAGGCTCTGTTTTTGTTTTTAATTCTTTTTTTTTTCCTTCTGTTCTTCAACCTGAATCAATTCAGTTGTCTTATCTTCTAGTTCATTGATTTTTCTTATATCAGCTCCAATCTACTTTTGAAACCCTCTGGGAAATTTATCATTTTCCATTATTATTGTCTAATACTTCAGTATTTGTGTTTGGTGCCTTTTTAACATTTCTGTCTCTTTATTGAGATTCTCATGTTATTCATTTATTGTTTTCCTAATATCCTTTAATATGTTATCTGGGTTTTCCTTCATCTTCTTTAGCAAATGGGGATCATTTAAAGTAATTCTTTGTTTGGTATGTCCAAAGTCTGGTCTTCTTCATAGATGATCTGGATTTTTACCTTGTTCCTTTGGTATTATTTCCTATTTCTTTGTCTTGTAATCTTTTATGGCACACTGTACATTTTAATATTTTAAAGTGCTAAGTCTGGGATTTAGTCCCTGGGCTGTCTGTTCTTTAAGTTTGTGTCCAGTTGGTGATATGATAGATATTTTCTTTAGTGCCAGGAGCTAACAAAACAAAAAAACAAACAAAAAAAAAACACATGCAAAAACCACCTTTCATAGTCACAGTCTTTACACATTGGCTTGTGTTGGCTGGTAATCTCCTTCAGAGTATAACCCTCCTAGCAAGAACATCAGCCTGAGGCAATTGTGAAGTGCTGGGTCTTCTCTGTCTTTTCTTAGCCTGTGTCTTTTCCTAGGCTTGTGCTTGTCTGTGGCCTTAGGAATTCCCCCATTTACAGGAATTTGAATGCCCCTTCTACCCTCTATGAAATAGCCTTTCTTCCCCTTCTGGGGGTTCTATTTTTAACTGAAAGCAGGCAATCCTTTTCCCTGGCTGCTTTGGCTTTGTTGTTTCTTACAATATTGCAGCTGTCTGCAAGCTGTTTCTGCCTGCTGATTAAATTCTGGGAATGTGAGCCCAAGAAGAGTTTCCTCGTTCATTTTTCAGGCTGCCACCTATAGATAGACACAGACATATTGGCACCCCAGTATGCACATAGGGGTTACTCTGCTCCCTCTGGAACTGTGCCAGTGACCCACAATGGGAGAACATGCTGTCTCTACACAGTGCTGGAGGGAATGGGAAGGAGAGGCAGCAGTTTCCACAATCGTCTCCTACTATTTTTTTTTTTTTGATAAGTTGTGAGTTAACAAGACAATCATGCATACCATACAGTATTCCAATACATCACCCCACCACTAACACTTTACATTGTTATGACACATTTATTACAAATGTTGAAAGAACATCATTGTAATATTACTGCTATTTATAGTCCATAGCTTATATTTGGTATATATATTTCCCACAAACCATCTTATTATTAACATCATGTATTAGTATTATATATTTGTTATAGTTCATAAGAGAACATTCTCATATTTATACTGTTAACCACAGTACATCATTTACCACAGTGTTCATTGTGTTATATTCTCCCCTGACTTGTACAGTCCATCCAAAGTGTACACTCAGTGGCTCTCAGTTTCATCATAGAGTTGTGCTGTCATCAGATCAGTCAATTTCAGAACATTTTCATTAACCCAAAAGGAAAAATCCCATTCCTCCCTACCCCCTGATTATTGACCCTTAGCATTGATATATTACCTTCTTTGCAATTGCTGTAAAAAATATTACAATTACTGTTAACTGTAGGCTATATGTTACATTAGTTGTATTTTTCCCATGTTTCTCCATATTCTTAACACTTTGTAATAGAGAAACAATCTTGTATCTGTATATTAACCACAATCATCACCTACCACCAAAATCACTATGTTATCCAGTTTCTAGATTATCCTCTGCTGTCTTTCAACTAACATTAACCTCCCTCAATTACCCCTTTCAGGCACAATCACATTTATGAATCACCAGTGACAGTTTTACTCCTTATAATGTGCTACTACCAAATATTCATTTCCACATATTTAACTCAACCTTATTAAACATTCTACACACTTTCATCATCAGCTCCCCCTTCTCAACCCTACCATTTTAAAGCTACGTTTTCTTTTTTTATTTTTAATTTTATATTTTATTTTTTTTTTATCAATGATACAAGTTACTCCATTAACACAAGATAATAACTACAATAGTAATAAATCTGCTTTGGTCCATGGTTACATTTTCTCTTATTTTTGTTCATTCCTCAATCTTGAGGGATTTGGAATTGATGTCCACTTACTGCTTCAAGCTGAGAGGGGACTTAGATATTATTAGGCAGAGGAAAGTAATTGTTTTGCTTGCAGTTAAAAATACTCCTTGTTTCTAGGATGGAACTGGTCCATCATCATCATTTTGTTAGTTATCCAAGGCAATCCCAAAGAACTGGAGACTAGGAGTTGACCACAACTCTGCTGGGTTTCTGGGCTCTCCCAGCATATGAACAATCCAAAGGTTTACATCTCTGAGAAATATATTTAACAGGTACTATGAAAATTATAGTTTTAAATAAAATGAATAGAAGAATCATGATTAGAGGAATTATTATAAATGAGTAAGGCTATATTATATTGGGTAAATAGATTTTCATATAATCCTAAATAGGGCCCGCTGAGGGGGTGTGATTTCTTGAGGCTTTGTGCCTTGCTTTTGATGCCTGGACATCCCTAGAGGCCTCAGGAGCACATTTGCTTGAGGCTTTGTCTACTGTGGCAGTTTGTGAAATTATGCCTGAGACCTGCATAAGCATGACCTCCAGAATGACCTCCCAACTTACTTTGAAGACTCTTAGCCATAACAACTCTGTTTTATTTATCATCTCCCCCTTTTGGTCAAGGTCTTTTTCCAAGTGCACCATTGATTAATGCTTGGTAATAATCCTTTGGTGCCAGGGAGGCTCATCCCCAGGAGTCATGTCCCATGTGGGGGCGGGGGTAATGTAGCTAGTTTACTTGCTTAGAGAGAGACCACATTTGAGTAACAAGGAAGTTTTCAAGAGGTAACTCTTAGGCATTAGTTATTATTAGGCTTAGTTTCATTGTAACAGGAATAACATTCATAAGTGCAAATATTAAGATTAAGGGCTTGGCATATTGGCCTGTTTTTATTGTTGTTGTTGTTGTTGTTGTTATTAGGCAAGGCTTATATATTCCAGAGATTTTTGCTGTCTTATTTGAGAAAGTAGCAGGACGTCCCCATGATGGAAATTTTATGTTTTGTTAGCTACTGTATGGGCCTCTGTCTATCCAGAAAATATATGTATGACCATAAGAATACATTTACTTCCCATAGAATTATGCTTTAGGTGTATTTTTCCCCATATACTATCCCAATATCAACACCCTGTACTAGTAACAAAAGCTACATTTTCTTGATTCAGCACCTGCCCAGTTACTGCAACCTTGAACTCTTTCCCAGGATTTTGAGGGAGATGGCTCTGCCAGTTTTTGCTAGTTGTTCAAAAATTCTGTGGGGGAACAGTACCCTGGAGGTTACGCCACCATCTTGTTAATTGGAAGCCTCAACATAAACTTATAATTTTTATCATTAATCTCTTTTTTATTTTTACAATGCTTATATATACTTGTCAGTTTTAGAAACTTTTGTTTACAAAGTTAATGAAGGTGTAGAAATTAACTCTAGAATTTCATGTATTTAGTATACATGAAAGCTAACTAACTTTTTAAATATCTGTTTCGTGTAGACATAAGATTATTCCAGGATTTGGAGACACCAGATTTAAACTTCAATATGATCTAATTTTATGTCTCTGATTTTAATTGCAATATGTGTAATGATCTTAAAGTAGTCAGTTGCTTTTTAATATTAACAGATATGTTGTTTGTGGTATTCTCTGAAGCATTCTTAGATTTTGAAAGGAGCATGAATTTATTTTCTTCTCATGTGCTGCAACTCTCATGTAGAGATCTTGCCTGCTTAGATCTGAATGAGTGAGGGAGCTTGGAAAAAATATACAGGACACTTAATATTGTGAAACAGGCCAGCTCTTGTGCAGTCCAAGGTGAGACTCCCTTAGAACTGTTCTGGTTAGCAGTAGCTCTGACTGCCAATAAAAAAAGTAATAGTGCGGAGTGGGTGTAGCTCTGTGGTTGCTTCACAAGTACAAGGTCCCGGATTCAATCCCTGGTACCTCCTATAATAATAATTTTCTCCCTGGTGCAAGAACTTAGCAATTGATCCTTTCTCCCAAATGGGGACTCTGACAGCCTAGAGCACTTGTCTCCTTGCGTTTAGAGTGCAATGTAGACTTCCAGAAGATTGTATTTTAGATTCTAACATAGTTTAATTTCAGATTTTCAGCTGACTGAAACTAAAGAACATGGTAGGTTAAGACTCATGTCTATGACTTTCACTAAAAAAAACAGCCAGTAAAGGACGAAAGTCTTTCTATGTTAGTCAGGATTCATTTCAGTAGAAAACAATTGTATCCTACTAGTGTTTCAAGACCAGAATAAGCTTTTAAAGGTAATCCTCAAGATTCTCATGTTATGGTAGTACTGGCTTCTTCAGTCCCCACGGGTTTGGAATAGGAGATGGAGGCAGAGACTGCTGGCTTCTGACATTTTTCCTAGATACTTCTCTGAAGACTGCAAGGGCTGATGGTGAAACAGACTTGTGGTAATGGTAGCTGGCCTCTGATCTACAAAGATTTTGTAACTCCTTGGAAAGCTTATAATCTCCCTTTTAGTAGCTAAAAATTTAGAGTAGGTGAAATGTGTAGCAGTGAACCTCTGAGGGCCAAAAATATTGTGACATATTTGGGAACAATTCTTAAACTCTGATAACTAGCTGTAATATAGTTTTGTGAATTGATTGCACTATACCATTAAAACCTGGGCCTTGTGGTATATCTGTCCATAAATAAGTGTTGTTTTCCCCCCTTAAATATTGCTGTAGACAGTGGTGCACCTGTAGCATATGTTTGATTTTTTTTTTTTTAATGTTCCACATGAAAACTATCTTAATTTTACATGTGTTTCCTCACTGTAAATAAGCCTGTCTTCCTATCTGGATCCTTTTTGAGTGTATGTGTTTTATTGATTAACTACTTTTGCTATTTTAATCCTATATTATTTTTTCTTCTTTGTGTAAAAGGGGAAAAATTTTAAAAGCTGGAATCTCATAAAAAAAATAAAAAAAAAAAAAGCTGCTTTGAAAAATGCTGGGAGAAATACTAAAATACAAACACATAACCTGTTCTGAATTTCACACTGTAGGCAGATTACCAATTACTGTGGGTATAATTTCTGGGTGTCATTATTAAGTCTTAATCATTAAGTAGGCAATTTGGATAATACATAACATGATGGTCTTTTTTACATTTGCATAATAATGCTGTTCATTTATTTGCAATAAGTGAGATGTCCTATATTCATTTCAACATTTAGTGCCTTTAATAAATGAAAATTGGATTTACATTTAAAAAACACATTTGAATTTTGCTCTTTTTTTTAAACAAATCAATTTTATTGATACATATTAATAACGCATACAATTTATCCAAAGTGTACAATAAATAGTATTTGGTTATAATCACATAGTTGTGCATTCATCACTTCATTCATTATTAGAACATTTTCATTTTCCAATAATAATAAACAAAAAACAGAGAAACAAAAAAACTTGTCAACTTTCACTCTCTCTATGCTTCCCCTGCCATAATAGCTGCTATTCTGTTTCCTTCTCTCTAGTTTATTTGTATATATTTTGTAAAAACTGTCTTATATATGCAATATCACCCATATTTGTATTTTACATGAAGTTTCACTATGTTATACAGTCCCAAGTTACATTTTTTAGCTTTCCTTCTAGTAATATACATGACCTTAGACTTTCCCTTTCAACCACTGTCTTACCCATATAATGGGTCTGCTAGTTACAAACACTATGATGTGCTTTCACAATTTCTATTCATTTCCAAAGACTTACAAACAACCTTTTTACCAACTTTGCACAGATGAACCCTCAGCTTTCCGTTCTATTTTCTGGTGACCTATATTCTAATTATTAACTCCATGAGATTATACAATATATTTAGTTCATAGTAGCATAATCATATAGTATTTGTCCTTTTGTGTGTGGCTCGCTTCACTCAACATACTGTCCTCCAGATTCATCCATTTTGTCATATGCTTCATGGCTTTATTTCTTCTTCCAGCTGAATAATATTCCATTGTGTGTACACATCACAATTTGTTTAAGCATTCATTGGTTGATGGATACCTGGGTTGTTTCCATCTTTTGACAATTGTGAATAATGTTGCTATGAACATTGGTGTGCAGGTGTCTGTTCGTGTCACTGCTCTCAGTTCTTCTGGGTATATACCCAGTAGTGGTATTGCCAGTTCATGTGACAAATCTATATTCAACTTCCTTAGGAACTGTCAAATATCCTCCACAGTGGCTGTACCATTCTACATTCTCACCAAAAGTGAATAAGTGTTCCTATCTCTCCTCATACTCTCCAACACTTGTAGTTTTCTAACTTTTTAATAGTGGCCATTCTAATAGGTGTGAAATGATATCTCATTGTAGTTTTGATTTGCATTTCCCTAATCACTAGTGATGTTAAACATCTTTTCATGTGTCTTTTGGCCATTTATAAATCCACTTTTGAAAAATGTCTGTTCAATTATTTTTTTGCCATTTTTTAATTGGGCTCTGTGTCTTTTTATTGTTGAGTTGTAGAATCTCTTTATATATCATGGATATTAAAGTCTTATCAGATATGTAATTTCAAAATGTTTTCTCCCATTGAGTCAGCTGCCTTTTCACCTTTTTGACAAAGTCCTTTGAGTTGCAATAGTGTTTCATTTTTAGGCAGTCCCATTTATTCTATTTTTTTCTTTTGTTGTTTGTGTAAGATCCAAGAAACCACCACCTACCACAAGATCTTGAAGCTTTTTCCCTACATTTTCTTCTAGTAGTTTTATGGTCCTGGCTATTATACTTACGTCTTTGATCCATTTTGAGTTCATTCTTGTATAGGGAGTGAGATAAGGGTCCTCTTTCATTCTTTTGGTTATGGATATACAGTTCTCCCAGCAACCACTTGTTGAAGAGATTGTTTTGTCCCAGTAATGTGGACTTGGTAAGTTTGTCAAAAACCAGTTAGCCATAGAGATGAAGGTTTATTTCTGGACTCTCAATTCTATTTCACTGATCAATGTGTCTATCTTTATGCCATTATCATGTTGTTTTGACCACTGTAGCTTTGTAAAATGTTTCAAGGTCAGGCTATCTTTAAAAATTATTTTTAGATGCTTCATAATTTAATTTTCTAAAGAAGCAAAAATAAACATATTAGTCCAACTGTGTGAAATGAGTGCAATGTATTTGGCAGAACTCCTCTGCCGAGGAAACAGGAGATAGGAAGATAGCTAAGTGCTGACTACTATGCTATTACTTTTATACAATGAAAAGTTAGGATGCCCAATGTTTTTCATGGTTTAAGTGTATACAAATAAAAGAAATGTAGCATTACTACAAATCTGTGAAATTCTCTCCCAGACACTGTTGAGACCTGAAGTGTTTGTTTTTATTCTGCAAAAGGGGTTATGATGAAAACCACAATTAATTTCTAAGAAGAGGAATATTAATTTAAGAAAACATCTGTCTGTTCTTGTGGCAGTGGCTTTAGAAAGAAATACATTTTGCACCATTTGGGGTGATTCAGCTTTATCCAAAGCTTTTGCTTTTTGTGGTCTTCTTCCATGTCCACATCCCCACATTATCACTTTCATCCACCCAAGACAACAAAACTCTAGGAGGGAAACAGACTCTTAGTTAGAGGAAGGACTATCATTTAGAAATCTATGGTTTATCTAGAAATAATTGTGCTAATAATGATAAGGAAGAAAGGTGGACATCAAAGGCTTTGAAGGGAATCATTAGGTTAAAGTCTCTGGGCATGCAGCCAATGACTTTCTTGGACTTGGGTTTCTCTGAATCAGAGCTCTTTGTTTCTAAATATTTTCTAAGCCTATGCTTGGTTCAGAAACGAAACCTAGAGGATTGATTATGAAAACTAAAACTCAAAACTTTTGCATGGTAAAAGAAAAATACCACAATCACAGTAAAAAGACAAATGCCAAACTGGGAAAAATATTTGGAATTTAAATCACAGGCAAAGATTTTCAATATGCTTAATATACAAAAGCTTCTAAAACTCAAAAAAGAAGTTCAACTACTCCATAGAAAAATAAGGCAAGAGACATGAAGTTTATTAAAAAAAGATCTGCAATGGCTCTTGACCATATGAAAAGATGCTTAAACTCACATATAATGAAATAAATGCAAATTAAGACTTTAAGGAGTTACTGTTTCTTACCTACCACAGCAGCAAAACAAAACAAAAACAAAAAATATGACAAAATACTTTGCTGTTGAGGCTGTACACAGTTACTCTTTTTACAAAATGGTAAAACAACTATGGGAAGGGAACTTGGCAAAATCTAGCAGAGTTCCATATGTGTTTATTCTTTAAGTCATCAATCTTCTAAAAATCTATACCACAGATACATGGGCAAAAATATAAAAATATATATTACAAATTTAATTCAGTATAGCATGAGTTATAATAGCCAAGGTGTGGAAACAATTCAAATGTTTATCAATAAGGGACTGGTTGGATAAACACTGGAATACCCACTTAGTAGAGTTGTAGAGTACTACAAAGCTGTAAAAAGGATTGAAAACTATCTAATTACTTTTATGGAGTCTTCTACAAGATAAACCTTTCTGTGGGGTCACTAATAATGTTCCTCTTTCCATTGTTGATTTTAGTTATTTGCATCCCCTCTCTTTTTTTCTTTGTGAGTCTAGATAAAGGTTTGTTAATTTTATTGATCTTTTTAAAGAACCAACTTTTGGTTTCATTGAGTCTCTCCATCTTTTTTTTTTTTTTTTTTTTTTTTAAATTCTCTATTTCATTTATCTCCACTCTAATCTTCGTTATTTCTTACTGTCTGCTCACTTTGGGTTTAGTTTCCTCTTCATTTTATAGTTCCTCTAGGTGTGAGGTTAGGTCTTTGTTTCATGATCTTTCTTCTTTTTTAATATAAGCATTTAGAGCTATAAATTTCTTCTCAGCATTGCCTTTGCTGCATCCCATAAATATTGGAATGTTGTGTTTTTGTTTTCATTTTGCCTTAAGATATTTTCTAATTTTCCTTGTGATTTATTCATTGACTCCTTGATAGTTTAAGAGTACATTGCTTAATTTCCATATATTTGTGAATTTTTCAGTTCTCCCTCTGTGATTGATTTCCAGCTTCATTTCATTGTAGTCAGAGAATGTATGATTTCAATAGTTTTGAATCGAATGAGACTTGTTTTGTGGTCTAATTTATGGTCTGACCTGAAAAATGATCAATGTGCACTAAAGAAAAATGTATATTCTGCTGCTGTTGGGTGAAGGGTTCTATGTAAGTCTATTAGGTATAGTTGGTTTAGAATATCTTTCAAGTCTTCAATTTCCTTATTGGTATTCTGTCTAGATATTCTATCTATTGAAAGTTATGTATAAGAGTTTCCTATTGTAATTGTAGAACCATGTATGTCTTCTTTCAAATCTGTTAATATTTGCTTCATATATTTTGGATCTCTGTCATTATGTACATACATATTTATAATTGTTACGTCTTTTTGTTGAAGTGACCTCTTTATCAGTCTATAGTTCCCTTCCTTGTCTCTTACTAGAGTGTTTTTACTTAGAGTCTATTTTATCTGATATTAATATAGCTATCCCAATTCTCTTTCAGTTACTTTCTATATAGAATATTTGTTTAACACCGTTTTACTTAAAATCTACTTGTGTCTTTGAATTTAAGGTAATGCTCTTGTACATTTAAAGTAAAGCAGGACTTTCATCTACCACTTTGTTCTTCGTAAGTCTACACAATTTTTGTCCCTCAATTATTCCATTAATGTCTATGCTCATATTTATTTAATTTTTTGTAGTGTACAATTTTGAATCCCTTCTCATTTCTTTCTAGATATATTTTTAAGATATTTTCTTTGTGGTACCATGGAGCTTAAATTTAACATCCTAAATCTATAACAACCATATTTGATTTGCTACCAACTTAACTTCAATAGCATATGCAATCACTGCCCCTATACCCCTCTGTCCCACCACCTTTTTGTGGTACTTGTTATAAGCTATTATATATTGTATGTCCAAAACTACAGATTTGTCATTACTTTTTTATGCATTTGCATTTTAGGACCTGTAAGAAGTAAAAAGTGGAGTTACATAACAAAAAACGTAATACAGTAATACTGGTATTTCTAATTATTCATATGGTTTACCTTTACAAGAGGTCTTTATGCCCCTTTGATCCACTATCTTGTGACCTTTCCTTTCAGTCTCAAAATTTCTTTAGCATTATTTGTAGGGTAGGTCAAGTAGTGATGAATTCCTGTAGCATTTATCTGGGAATGCCTTAATCTTGCCCTCATTTTTGAGAGACAGTCTTGCCAGATATACAGTTCTTTATTGGGAATTGTTTTCTTTCAGTACTTAAAAAATTTCAGCCCACTCACTACTTCCTTCAAGGGTTTCTGATGAGAAATAGGCATAGAATCTTAATGGGATTTCCTTGTACATAACACATTGCTTTTCTCTTAGAGGTTTCAGAATTCTCTCCTTGACCTTGGCATTTGTCAGTTTGAATATTATGTGTCTAGGCATGGTTCTCTTCATGTTGATCCTATTTGGAATTCACTGAGATTCTTGAATGTGCATGTTCATATATTTTGTTAAATTGGGGAGGTTTTCTGCTGTTATTTCTTTGAATGTTACTTTCTCCCCTTTCTCTCTTTCTCTCCTCCTGAGACTCCCATAATGAGAATATTGGTGTGCTTGATGGTGTCCCAAAGGTTTTAGAGGTGTTTTTTTTTTTGTTTGTTTGTTT
>JAKSZT010054462.1:8292819-8307753 GCA_026826555.1 Tolypeutes matacus | reverse complement strand
ATAAATAAATAAATAAATAAATAAATAAATAAATAAATAAATAAATAAATAAATAAATAAATAAATAAATAAAAGACTATAGTTAGTAGTAAGATTTTCTAATATTCTTTCATAACTTGTAACAAATGTTTCAGAACAATGCAATGTGCTGGTGGTGTGTTGATGTATGGAACCCATGTATGATGTTATGCATGTTTGCTTTGTAAGTTCACAACTTTTACTATACACTTATTACTTATATATGTGTATGTATAAATGATATAATAATAATAATAATAATAATAATAATAGGGCAAGTTGGGGGAAAAATACTTTGGTTAGTTGTAATATTTTGAGGATGCTCTTTAATCACTAGTTAAAAATGTTTCACAACAATGCAAGGTATTGGTTGTAGGGTGAGGTATGAGAGCCCTGTATGATGTTATATATGTTTGTTTTGTAAGTTCACAACTATTACTATACACTTATTGTTTATGTATGTTTATATGTGACTGATATACTTCAATAAATTATTAAAAGAAAGCAAAAAACAAAAAAAAATACATGTGGCTCAAGCAGTTGGACACCCACCTACCACAAGAAAGGTCTTGGGTTCGGTTCCCAGTGCCTCCTAAAGAAGACAAGCAAGACAGTGAGCTGACGCGCTGGGCTGGCGTGGCGAACTAACACAACAAGATGATGCAATCAGATGATGCAATAAGATGTTGCGACAGAAAGCCACAATAAGGAAACACAATGAGAGACGCAACAAGCAGAGAGCAGAGGTGGCTCAAGCTCCCACATGGGAGGTCCTGGGTTCGGTTCCTGCTGCCTCCTAAAAAGAAGACAAGCACACAATGAATGGACAATGGGAGGGGGAGATAAATAAATAAATAAATAAATATTTTTAAAAAACCAATTAATGTCATACACCATATCTACAAAATAAAAAACAAAAGCCACATGATCATCTCAATAGACACAGAAAGAGAATGTGACAAAATCCAACACTTTCCTGATTAAATCACTTAACAAATTGGAGATAGAAGGGATCTTCCTCAATGTGATACAGGGCATCTAGAAAGAACCCAGTTCTACTATTATACTTAATAATGAAAGAATAAAAACTTTCCACCTATGACCAGGAACAAGACAAGGATGTCTGTCCTCATGACTTTTATTCAACATTGTACTGGAAGTTCCAGTCAGGGCAATTAGGCAAGAAAAAGAGAGAAAAAGAGAAGGTATCCATATTGGAAAAGAAGATGTAAAACTGTCTTTATTTGTAGATGGCATGATCTTGTACATAAGCAATCCTAAGAAACCACTAATAAAATATTAGAACCGATAAATGAACTCAGCAAGTATTTTAGCATGTAAGATTTATATACAAAAAATGGAAGTCTAAGCTAGACATATAGACCAATGGAATAGAATTGAGAGTCCAGAAATAAATCCACACATCTCTGGCCAATTGAATTTTGAGGAGGGAGCCAAGTCCATTCATGGGGGTGGGGGTGTTGTTGCATAGCCTCTTCAGTAAATGGTGCTGGGACAACTGGAATTCCACCTGGAAAAGAATGAAGTTGAACCTTTACCTTTCATCATATACAAAATTAATTTAAAAATGGCTCAATGACCTTAAAATGATGCTAAAATTATAAAACTCATAGTAAGAAACATAGGGGTAAATCTTCATGACCTTGTATTGGGCAATGAATGCTCATATATGACATCAAAAGCATGAGCAACATAGAGAAAAATAGATAAATTAGACATCATCAAACTTAAAAACTTTTGTGCACCTAAAGATATTATCAAGAAAATGAAAAGACAACCCAAAGAATGGGAGAAAATATTTGGAAACCATATATCTGATAAAGGTTTTATATATATATCATATATAATGTTTATCCAGAATATATAAAGAATTCCTAAGACTCAGCATCAAGACAAACAACCCAATTAATAATGGAAAAAGCTTGAATACACATTTCTCCAAAAATATATAGAGAAATGAACAATAAGAATATGAAAAGATTCTCAACACCATTAGCCTTTGGAGAAATGCAAATTAAAACCACAATAAGATACCCCTTCACACCCACTAGAATGACTATTATTTTTAAAATGGGAAATAACCCGGAGGATGTGGAGAAATAAGCACCCTTGTGTTTTGCTGAAGAGAATGTATAATGGTACAACCACTGTGGAAAGTAGTTTGGTGGTCCCTTAAATAATCAAAAATAGAATTAACCATATTGCACTCTTAGATATTGTAGCAGTTTGGTATTATATATGAATTCCAAAAATAGATATTGGATTATGTTTGTAAACTGGTCTGTGAGAGGTTTCACTTTTACTTGATTAAATTATGATTAGGGCTTTGATTGGGCCATGTCAGTAGGATGTTGAGTCCCTGCCCGCTTGGTGGGTGGGGACTCACAGAGCAAACATCATTGCAGAGGAGACAGTTGTAGAGTTTTGATGCTAGAGTCCCAAGAAGTAAATACACAGAGAAACAGATATGTGAGGAAAGAGAGAAGCCTCCATTAGACATGGCAGAGGCCCCAGGAAGAGAGAGCCATTCACCTGATAGTTTATAACTGGCCTTATGAAGAGAGCAGAGCAGCTGAGCCCAGAGGGAAATGAGCCCCAGGGGAGAAAGGAGACTTATCCCAGCCTACAGCTGATATTGGAAGAAACTGTGACCATGGAGCCTTAAGAGGAAGAGGAAGCATGAACCCTTGCAGATGTTGGCAGCCATCTTGCTCCAACATGTGGCAAAAACTTTGGTGAGGGAAGTAACTTACACTTTATGGCCTTGTGACTGTAAGCTTCTACCTTTAGTAAATACCCTTTATAAAAGCCAACATATTTCTGGTATTTTGCATCAGCACCCCTTTGGCTGACTAATACAGAATTTGGTACTGGAGAGTGGGGTCATGCTTTTGTAATTACCAAAATGCTGGAACAGTTTATAAATGAGTAAGGGGTATTTTTTGGAGGAATTGTGAGATGCTTGATGGAAAAGGCCTAGAGCGTGCTTAAGAGACTTTTTATGATGCCTTAGAAGTAAATGAGGAAACTATTACTGGAAACTGGAGGAAAGGCAATCCATGTTTTAAAGTTGCAGAGAACTTAGCAAGATTAACTTCTGATGTTTTCTGTAATACAGAATTTGAAAATGGTGAGCCTGGGCATATAGCTGAAGAACTTTCCAAAGTAACTTGGAAAATGAGGCTTGGCTTCTCCTTGAAGCTTATAGCAAAATGCTAGACAATAAAGGTAAGTAGAGAACTGAACTGTTGGGCACAAAGAAACCAAAAACTGATTCCAGAAATTCCAAGCCTCTGGAAATCAAGCCCCCAGATGATAGTGCCCCATCTGACAACTTAACTAAACTTAGAACTTGTAAATCAGGATTGAAAATGTGGTTATCTAGGAAAGACTTGTGGAAAGTCTTACTGTCTGAATGCTTGGACCCCTGTTTCCTGCATGCTAAACCAACAAACTTTTTAAGAGAGCTATATGAACAAAATTGCTGTCAGCCTGGAATAAAAGAGACACGGAAGGGAGCGATTGAAGGGGAAACAGCTTTAAGAGGAAAACCATAGAAGCTGAGATCTGGAATTAAGACATCTTCTCTGGCCAAGAGAGGAGCCCCACCCATGTGAACAGAGAGGGTGAGTTTGCCCCTACAGTTGAAGAGGGTGGATGTTCCCGCCCACTGTTCAGGGAGAGTTTTGCCATCACAGGGTACACATTCCCCATAGGTCTGAGAGGGGTGGGCCTGTCCCCCGTGGATTAAATATTTTTAAATCCTTGTTAGATAATTTCATCATCTCTGTCATTTATAGGTCTGGTTTTTGACTAATTGTTCTCCTGGTTATGGGTCATATTTTCCTATTTATGCCCATGTCTAGTAAAAGTTGGTGGTTGCTAGATATTGTGAATATACCATATTGTGAGTCTAGATTTTGTTGTCTTCTTTAAAAAGTGTCGATATTTGTTTTGGCAGTAAGTTACTTGCAGATCAGCTTGAACTTTTCAGGACTTCTTATGTTTTTCCTTGAAGATGTCTGTAGAGTAGCTTTAGGGGCTACTTTATCCCTACAAAAGTGTGCCTCCATGGGACTCTCTCCTGAATGGCCTGGATGTTTAATGAGCACTCTCTAGTATGACTGGTTGGAAGTTCTGTCTCCCAAACTTGTATAAAGTCTGAGAATTGTTCACCCCATATCTTTCTTTGCCCTGCCTTGAAATTTACCCTGCACATATGAAGGCTTTTTCAAAGACAAAGGGGATCCTTTTGAAGATTTTTTCAGCTCTTGATCTCATTAGTTTTTTTTTAAGGTACTGGGGATTGAACCTGGGACCTTGTATGTGGGAAGCCGATGCCCAACAACTGAGCCACATCAGCTCTCCTGGGTTGTTTTTTTCATTTGTTTTTTGTTTTGTTTTGTTTTGTTGTTTTATTTTGTTTTCAGGAGGCACCGGGAACTGAACCTGGGACCTCCCATGTGGGAAGCAGGCACTCAACAGCTTAAGCCACATCTGCTCCCCTCTTATTAGCTTTTTTCCCCCAATATTGTGCATTCATCACAACAAAAAATTTTAGAATTATTTCATAATTCCAAAAAGAAAAACTCCATACCCTTTAGAATGCCTTCCCTAGCCTTACATAACCACTAACCAAATTTCATAAGTGATTTATGTTTATATTTTATATAAATGGAATCATAAAATATGTTACACAATATATTTAGTTCATATAACACAATCATACAGTATTTGTCCTTTTGTGTGTGGCCTGCTTCACTCAACACAATGTCCTCCAGGTTCATCCATGTTGTTATATGTTACACAACTTCATTTCTTCTAACTGCTGCATAATATTCCATCGTGTATAAACCACAATTTGTTTATCCATTCATTAGTTGATGGACACCTGGGTTGTTTCCAACTTTAGGCTATCGTGAATAATGCTGCTATGAACATCGCTATGCAGATGTCTATTTATGTCACTGCTCTCAGTTCTTCTGGGTATATACCTAGTGATGGTAATGCTGAGTCCAATGGCAAGTCAATATTCAGCTTCTTTAGGGACAGCCAAACAATGGCTGTACCATTCTACATTCCCACCAACAGTGAATAAGCATTCCTATCACTCTACTTCCTCTCCAACATTTACAGTTTTCAAACTTTTTAATAGTGGCCAGTTTAATAGGTCTGAAATGATATCTCACCATAATTTTGATTTGCATTTCCCTAATTACTAGTGATGTTGAACATTTTTTCATGTGTTTCTTCACCATTGATATTACTTCTTTGGCCATTTGTGTTTTTAAGTCTTTTGCACATTTTTTTAATTGGATAGTTTGTCTTTTTTATTGTTGATTTGTATGATCTCATTATATATCATGGATACTAAACTCTTATCAGCTATGTGATCACCAAATATTTTCTCCCATTGAGTCAGCTGCCTTTTCACCCTTTTGACAAAGTCCTATGAGTTGCAAAAATGTTGAATTTTGAGGACATCCCATTTATCTATTTTGTTGCTGTTGTTGCTCATGCATTGGGTGTAAGGTTTAAGAAACTACTGCCTACCACAAGATCTTGACAATGTTTTCCTACATTTTCTTCTAGGATTTTTTATGGTTGTTGTTTTAATATTTAAGTCCTTGATCCATTTTTGAGTTAATTTTTGTAGAACATGTGAAATAGAGGTCTTCTTTCTTTCTTTTGGATATGGCTATCCAGTTCTCCCAGCACCATTTGTTGAATAAACGGTTCTGCCCAGCTGGGTGGGCTTAACAGCCTTGTCAAAAGTCACTTGACTGTAGATGTGAGGGTCGACTTCCGAGTTCTCGATTTGGTTCCATTGGTCAATCTGTCTATCCTTATGCCAATACCATGCTGTTTTTACCACTGTAGCTAAGTAATATTTTTTAAAGTCAGGAGGTGAGAGTCTTCCAACTTGTTCTTCTTTTTAAAGATATTTTTCACTATTTGGGGACCCTTACCCTTCCAATTAAATTTGATTATTGGCTTTTTGAGTTCTGCAAAAAAGGCTGTTGGGATTTTTATTGGGATTGAGTTGAATCTGTAAATGAGTTTGAGTAGAATTGACATCTTAATGATATTTTGTTTTCCAATCCATGAACACAGAATGTCCTTCCATTTATTTAAGTCTTCTTTGGTTTCTTTTAGCAATGTTCTGTAGGTTTCTGAATACAGGTCCTTTATGTCATTGGTTAAGTTGATTCATAAATATTTGATTATTTTATTCACTTTTATAAATAGAACTTTTTTCTGACTTCCTCCTCAGATCACACATCAGTAGCGTATAGAAACACTATTGATTTTTGCATATTGATCTTGTATCCCACCACTTTGCTGACCTAGTAGCTTTCTTGTGGATTTTTCAGGATTTTCTAGATATAGAATCATATCACCAGTGAATAGTGAAAGTTTTACTTCTTCCTTTCTTGTTTAGGTGCCTTTTATCTCTTTGTCTACCATAATTGCTCCAGCTAGAACTTCTAGCACAATATTGAATAATAATGTTAACAGTGATCATCATTGTCTTGTTCTTGATCTCATGGGGAAAGCTTTCATTCTTTTACTATTGAGTACAATGCTAGCTGTAGGTTTTTCATATATTCACTTTACTATATTGGGAAAGCTTCCGTTTCTTCCTATCTTTTGGAGTATTTTCATAAAGAAAGGGTGCTGTATTTTGTCACATGACTTTTCTACATCAGTAGAGAGGAAGATCCTATGATTTTTCTTCTTTAATTTATCAATGTGGTTTATTACACTAATTGATTTTCTTTTGTTGAACCACCCTTGCATACCTGGGATAAAACCCACTCGATCATGGTGTATAATTCTTTTAATGTGCTTTTGGATTCTGTTTGCAAGTATTTTTTTGAGGATTTTTGCATCTATATTCATTAGAGATATTGGTTTGTAATTTTCTTTTTTCCTAGTATCTTTATCTAGTTTCAGCATGAGGGTGATGTTGGCTTCATAGATTGAGTTAGGTAGCATTCTTTATTGTTCAATTTTTTGGAAGAGGTTGAGCAAGATCAGTATTAAGTCATCTTTGAATGATTGGTAGAATTCACCTGTGAAGCCATCTGGTCCTGGACTTTTCATCTTTGGGAGATTTTTTATGACTGTTTCAATCTCTTCACTTGTGATTGGTTTGTTGAGGTCTTTTTTTTCTTCTAGGGTCAATGTAGGTGGTACATGTGTTTCTACGAATTTGTCCACTCGTCTATAATTTCTAGTTTTTTTGGCATACAGTTCATAGTATCCTCTTATCGTCTCTCTTATTTCTACAAAGTCAGTCCCCCTCTCAATTCTGATTCTATTTATTTTTGTATTCTCTCTTTTTTCCTTTGTCAGTCTAGCTAAGGGTTTGTCAATTTTGTTAATCTTCTCAAAGAACTACCTTTTGGTTTTGTTGATTCTCTCTATTTTTTATTGTTGTTGTTCTTGATTTTATTTATTTCTGCTCTGATAGTTACTATTTCTTTCTTTGGTTTGGTTTGGGATTAGTTTGCTATTCTTTTTCTAGTTCCTCCAGGTGTGCACTTAGGTCTTCAATTTTAGCTCTTCTTTTTTAATGTAAGCTTTGAGCGCTGTAAATTTCCCTTGCAGCACTGCCCTTCTAGTATCCCATAGGTTTTGATATGTTGTGTTCTCATTTTCATTCATTCAAGATATTTGCCGAATTCTCTTGGAATTTCTTCTTTGACGTACTGATTATTTAAGAGTGTGTTGTTTAATCTCCATATGTTTATGAATTTTCTCTTTTTCCATCCATTGATTTCCAGCTTGATTCCATTATGCTCAGAGAAAGTGTTTTGTATATTCAATCTTTTAAAATTTATTGAGACTTGTTTTGTAACCCAACATATGGACCATGTTGGAGAAGGATCCATGAGCACTTGCAAAAAATGTATATCCTGCTGTTTTGGGGTACAATGATTTATAGATGTCTCTTAGGTTTAGTTCATTTATCATATTATTCAAGTTCTATGTTTCTTTATTTATCCTCTGTCCAGATGTTCTATCCAATACTGAGAGTGGTATATTGAAGTCTTAGATATTATTGTTTAAACATCTATTTCTCCCTTCAGCTTTGCCAGTGTGTGCCTTATGTTATTGAAGCACTGAGGTTAGGTGCATAAGTATTTAGTACAGTTATTTCTTCTTGCCGAATTTCCTCTTTTATTAATATATAATGACTTTCTTTATCCCTTATAACAGTTTTGCATTTAAAATCTATTTTGTCCAATATTAGTATCACACTCCAGCTCTTTTTTGGTTGCTATATGCATGGAATATCTTTTTCTAACCTTTCACGTTTAACCTGGTTGTGTCCTTACATCTGAGGTGTGTTTCTTGTAAACAACATATAAATGGCTCCTATATTTTTATCCATTCTATCAGTCTTTGTCTTGATTGGGGAATTCAAGCCATTAACATTCAGTGTTATTATTGTAACGGCATTACTTACTTCATCCATTTTGACCTTTGGCTTTCTGTTATCATATCATACTATTATCTATCATTTTACCCTTTAATTTACTCTTTCTTATAATCTTCATTTCTACACTCTTCTCCGTATCTCTTGCCCTTGTTTTTTCTTTTCAGGCTGCAGCAGTCCCTTTAGTATATCTTGTAATTCTGGTCTTTTGGTAACATATTCTGTCAGTTTTTGTTTGCTGGTGAAGACTTTGAACTCCCCCTCATTTTTGTAGGAGAGCTTTGCTGGATACAGAATTCTTGGCTGACAGTTTTACTCTTTCAGTACCTTAAATACATCATAACACTTTCTTCTCTCCTCCATGGTTTCTGATGAGAGGTCAGCACTTAATCTTATTGAGGTTCCCTTGTATGTGATGCTTTGCTTTTCTCTTGCTGCTTTCAGAATCTTCTCTTTATCTCTGATATTTGTTATTCTCAATAGTAGGTGTTTCTGGGTAAGTCTATTCAGATTTATTCTGTTTGGGGTATGTTGTCCTTCTTGGATATTGGTATTTCATAAAGGCTGAGAAGTTTTCAGTCATTGTTTCTCAAATATTCTTTCTGCCATTTTTCCATTTTCTTCTCCTTCTGGGACACCAATAATGTATATATTTTTGCATGTCGCATTGTCATTCAATTCCCTGAGTCCCTGTTCCATTTTTTACATTCTCTCCTCTTTCTGTTCTCCTGTCTTTTCCAATTCAGAAGTTCTGACTCCTAAATCACTATGTCTGTCCTCAAGCAATTCATATCTGCTCTTATGTGCCTTTAATGCATTTTTAATCTCATCCATCATGTCTTTCATTCCCATAAAGTCTGTTGCTTTTCTTTGTAGACTTTCAAATTGTTCTTTATGCTCACCCAGTGTCTTCTTAATATCCTTTATCTCTTTAATCATATTTTCTTTCAATTCTTTAAATTGATTTAGGAGAGTTGATTAATTGTCTTAAATCCTGTATCTCTTCAGGATATTTGGTTTGTTCCTTTGGCTGGGCCATCTCTTCCTGTTTCCTCGTATGGTTTGTAATTTTTTGCTGATGTCTAGGCATCTTAAATATGTTGTTGAATTTACTCTGATGGCCATTTTCTTCTCTAGCCTGTTGTTATTATTTTTTCACAGCTCTTCTTTGATATTTGGTTCAACTTATCCTAAGTCTTGAAATTTGCCTAGTTTTAGTTATCAAAATCTTGACAAGGATTCACTAATGGGGCACAGATTTTTCTCTCAGAAGTTAGAGAACAGAGAGACCCAAGTGCCATTTTTGTCCATGCAATTTCCAGCCCGGCTGGAAGATGGCACTCGTTGGTGCGCCTTTCCACAGAGATGTATTTCTTTCCATTTTCCTTTGTTTTGTTCTGGCCAGAGCTGATATTCAAAGCAGGTTCTGCTGTCAAAATTCAGTGAAAAGAAAAGCCCCCCAACTCCCCCTCCTTTTTCCCTTTTAACAGCTTACAGGAAGGAAGACATCTCAGCCAGCTGCAATGAGCCAGGAGTTTTACACCCCATAATATCTTTATACCCCATAATATCTTTATACCCCATAATATCTTGGGGGTGGAGGAGAGGTGTCCTTCCCAGACACTAGGGGGCTTGGTAACTCACCTTTGTTTAGGCTTCTTTGTTTCTCTGTCCCTCACCCTCCTGGGAGTTGTGAAGCACTGTCCTGGTGTGCTAATCCCCAAGCAGGCCCCTCAGCTCTTTCTCCATTGTTTTTGTGAGAGAGCTGTGCCTTGCCTGCCTAATCTGATGCCATCTTCCCACAATCCACCTAAACTAGTTTTTAACTGTTCCAGGACTATATTAACCTTTAGATTGCATTTTGATTTGCAGCCACATTATATAGTGGGACACTTAACTATAAATCTTAAGTTTTAGTTCTTTTATTAGTCATGGAACATTGAGCTAACTATTTAATCTTTCTGAACTATGCCTGTAAAATAAGAAACTTATACAAAATATTTTCTACGTATCCTCCCTATTCTGATATTCATGTCTGGCAACAAAGCTTGTCTTTTCTGGGCTAAAGTTTGTGCTGTATTATCTTGTGCTGTGTCAGTCTTTTTGTTTTCCTCCAAGCATCTCTCCATACCCTCAATTTGGGTATATCCAATCCAGTGAAAAGCTCCCAGTTTTCTCCAGGTTCCTCATATGAACTACAGAACATAGAAAATGATTATATTGGTATTTTCTCAATTATTTACACTCAATTTCTCATTAATTTCTCAATTATTCTAGAAAATTTGGGGGAAATTTTATTCATTACTTGCAATGGATGCCTTAGAGCATTACAGCTCAATTTTCCCAGGGAATCCTTGTAGAGAAAGGCTGTAGTCTTAATTTTGTTTCCTTAACATCAGTTTTTATAACTGACAAGTCATATAGTAGATGCTACTTAATAGCAAATTGGCCAGCTTATTGCATGGGATAGTGATTTCACTTTAAGAGTAATTGCCAATCTTCAAGCAGCTTCATATTAATTCTTTAAGAAATCTAAGTGTAAGTGACCCACCCTAAATGTTAACCAGAAGGTCAACATAGGGTAATTTACATTGGTTAGCCTTAACCTTTTGACTCCCAGTATCTACAGGGTAGGGGTAAGTTCTATAGCTCCCTAACTCCTGGAACATCATAAGTTCTGAATAATTATCTAAACCAGTAATTGAATACCTGCATACAGACCAAGAATCAGATCGGGGAAGGAGGAGAGTTATTTCTTTACGGAGGAGATATTGGTAAAGAGAGTTATAATTGTGAGAAGTGAAGATAATGCTAAAACTAGCCTTAGTTTAAACACTGGTAAAATGTTCTTTTAGAGACAACTACAGCAAAGCCAGAAACTCTTAACACTGTGAAGCATGACTTGTCTTTGGATTTATCCTTAATTATTTGGTATATACCACTATCAGAGTTCACCCGGGGACTGTTAAGTCTGATCAGTCTTGGTTTCCTCCAAGATTGAAATTTGAGAAAAAAGACTGAGCTTTTTCCAGGGAGAATTTGGGTGAGCTGTCTTACTTTAATGCAGAGGAAGGTATCTAGTCTAAAGTTGAGAAGAAATTATTGTTAGAGGTTACAGTCCAATTTCTCTAATTGACTCTTAGTTCTCTTAGATTGATCTGTAAGGAGAGGATCTGTTAGTATGAGAAATGGTGTGTATCACCCCTCAAAAGTGGGATGGACCATCCTTCCCACCCAAATTTGGTTTAAGTGTTGAGATTGATTATTGTTATGTGCATACACACCCCACCGAAAGGTAAGGAAAGGTTTATTAACCAAAACTGGAGACTTTCTGAAAGACCCCCATGCAGTTCCAAGAATGTCATGAGAGAATAAGGAAAGGAGTCTGGCTCAGCTTTTATGGTGGTTAGGGATTATGGTTGGGGGGTGAAGGGTCTTGCCATTGGCAGAGATGCAATTGTAGAGAAGTCAAGTCCAGTAATTGCTGAGAACGTTTCTCTCCCCACTTTTTCTGAATGATGGTTCTGTTTATTTGGTGTTTTTTTTTTTTTTTTTTTTAAATCTTATGTTTAAGAATTGAATTTAATTGAAAATATGTGATTCTTGTTCACAATCAAGTCTTAATTCAAATTTCCTAAGAACCTTCATCAATTTTCACATGGTTGTCTTATGTTCAATTGAATTGCTCCATTGCTCCAAATTCCTTGCAGGAAATTTGTTTTACTTTTTATTCAAAGCTGTGGAAAAACCAACAACAACATAGTCCAGGTCTGTCATATTGCTCTTTAAACTGTTGGTATTGCTTTTGATCTGGTTCTCTCTCTTATTAGTGGCATCACCAAAGAACACAGAATTTTTTCTATCTTGCTCTTATTTCAGAAGAACTGAATAGAAATCAGAGGGAACATTAAAGAACTGTTGTTGATTTTTTTATTTAATTGCCTCTTAAAGCTTTGCCTTACTTAACTGTACTAAGATATTCTAAAGAGAAGACCATAACTTGAGAATCTACAAGGTCATGGCTATTACCTTATATTTACTGAGTGTGTGTACCAAGTGTCGTGCAAGACAACTTTATATGTGTTATCTAAAAGTGCACATAAGATATATGTTATATAATAATTAGGAAGATTGCCTAACTATGCATAAAGAATGCTAAATAATTCTGTGAGTCATTACACACAATGATTCTCAGAAATTGTCCATACATAAAGTGGAAATAACAATAGACAGGAGTCAAGGACAAGTATTTTACATGGATCAACTAATTGATAAATATAACTTGTTCTGTGGATCTTCAGTGTCTTTTTTTCTTCTTCATAAAATGATTCAAATTAAACATTTATTAAGAGTCTACTTGACTCTTAATAAATAACAGAGTCTCTACCAAGAACTCTGTTAGGACTTTTCAAGTGTAATCTCATTTGGTAATAACAGGATTCTTCTGTGGTCAGATGAAAAAATTGATTTGAATATACTCATGAAAGTTTAAAGGACTGAAGGCACTCCTTTAAACATTTTTAGGAGTAAAAGTCTTCTTGGCCTTTTCATATTTTGGTGAGATGTGGTAAGCATGATAATAAATACTCTTCCTTGAGGACCTATTATATAATATTAATAATAGCTCATTTTATTGCACATTTACTTTATGTGAGACTTTGCAAAGGATTTCTATTCATCCTCAAAACAACCTTATAAATATGGTTACTATTTTTTTTTTTACATTAGCACTGAATTTTTATTAAAATTAACAGTTCAGATGAAGAACATGACTAGAGTAGTGTTGAACATAAACTTCTGAAAAATTACATATATATACAAGAAACAAAACAGGCCAGCAGAAGTCCAAAAAGGGGCAGCTTGCATTATCGCACTTGGATGAAATATGCTCATTAGGGTAGCATAATACTCAGATCACACAAGACAAGGATGAAGGGATAAATACTGAGGACAAATTTCCAGGTCTTATTTATCTGGATTCCATACTCTTCTGTGGCTTCAAAAATGTTCAGCATTTTCAAAACATTCATCTAGAACTCTTCACAAAAATGACTGCAGTGTCTTCAACAGTTTTAGTGGCATGCATGCACTTTGCTCTAGATCATGTTCATGTCCAGTATACTGTTCCACTTCTTGTAATGGAATGAGGAAGGGAAGGGAGTGAATTTCTACTTTACACGTGTTTTAAGGAACAATACTGTGGCTTTCAAAACAAGCACCCTTGATTTTGGTCTTTTATTTCTGAACATGAGAAAAAGTTAAGAGTGGTACAAATGAGTACTAAAGTAATTCCCAGGTTGCTGCTAGAAAAGATTAAACAAATCCCTTGCCACATTCATGAGGGGGGCAATAAATGTAGGTATAAGAAAAAGACTGTAAAATTACAGGAAAGATAAACTTCTGGCTCCTAAACAAATTATAAAAGATTGATTTTTGCCTTTACCCTCGAGAGTTATACAGAAAAATGTAAGCCAGTGGACCTAGTTACCAAAAAAAACCCACCTTAGTGTCCTAAGCTGAAGTACCTGAAAGTTTGGCCTGAGCTGGTTTTATTTTCAAGTTTCTTCCAAGTTTGTCTGTGAACTTAAATGTATTCAAGTAGTCAGAACATTTCATGTTGGGTAAACCTTTAATGCAAGCAGCCAAGTCCTTGGTCATGAAGCCAGCCTCAATTGTCTCAATACAGACTTCTTCCAAAGCCTTTGCAAAGAAGTCAAGCTCTTTGTTATTATCAGGCTTAGCTCGGTGGGCTAACCCTCTGGTCCAGGCAAAAATGGAAGCAATGGGATTTGTGGATGTCTCCTGTCCTTTCTGGTACATGCGGTAGTGTCGTGTTACTGTCCCGTGGGCAGCCTCTGCTTCTATTGTCCTGCCATCTGGACAAAACAGCACGCTGGTCATCATGCCAAGAGAAGCCAAAACCTTGGGTCATGGAGTCCAACTGTACATTGCCATCATAGTTTTTACAGGCCCAGATGAAGCCTCCCTCTGATTTCATAGCTTGGACTACCATATCATCAATGAGCCTATGTTCATACCAGATCTTTCGGGCTTCAAATTGAGATTTGTACTGCCTGTCATATATCTCCTGAAAAATATCTTTAAAATTCCCATTGTATTTCTTCAGAATAGTGTCTTTGGTGCTCAGATACAAAGGCCAACCCTTAGAGCCATCTGGAAAGAACTGCATGCAAAATCTTTGATGGACTTATCCTGATTGTACATCCCCATGGCAATGCCACCACACTCTTCAAAGTTATGTACCAAGTATGTAACCTTTTGGGATCCATCACTTGGTGTGTAGGTTATCTCTACTTTGCCAGGTCCAGGAACAACAAAATCAATTGCTCTGTATTGATCCCCATAGGCATGATGACCTATGATGATGGGTTTTACCCATCTGTATTAGTCAGCCAAAGGGGTGCTAATGTGAAATACCAAAAATGGGT
>JAKSZT010054462.1:8282001-8292419 GCA_026826555.1 Tolypeutes matacus | reverse complement strand
GTAGCCAATGAGGTTTATCCGAGGCACGATTATTGCTAATTGAAAACTTTTCCCAAGTGCCAACTGGCAACACAACTGGAAAAAGACCTTGCCATGCCTTTTATATTTGATTCCCCACCCACCAAGGGGTGGGGCTCAATGCCCTACTGACGTGGCTCAGTCAACGCCCTAATCATAACTTAATCATGCCCAGATTAACAGATCAGTTTACAAGCATGATCCAGTTATATTTTTGGAATTCATAATTACATCAAACTGCCCAACTGCAACACCATCCACTCATAAGCCGGGGGATATTTTTGCAGTTAATAGCTTCCCTGAAGACAGTGCCACCAGGATATTTTGGATGGTGCCATTTGGTGATTTCCACATTTGTTTCAACTTGAGCTCCTCAACCCTTTTCTCATCAGGGGTGATATGATAGTAGCACATTTGTTGCCAACATTATACTTCTTTATAGCTTCTGCAGCATCCTTGGTGACCTGGTCTTCAGTGACATCACGATTCTCCATGCCTAAATCATCGCTATGCAAGTCCAACTCCACATAGGGTAAAATGAGTTTTTCTTTAATCAAGTCCCAAATGATTTGTTTCATTTCATCTCCTTGTATCTCTACTACAGAACCACCATGGATTTTTTGGGACATTTTGAATTTGATAAAGTAAACCTCTACAATGAATCAACTTCCAATCACCCCAACACCACTCAGTCTCACAGACTCTGCTGCATACAAATTTATCTCCTGCAGAAGCAGATGTGCTGGCGAGGAGCTCGGGGACGCCGTTGCCACTCACGTTCCAACAGGCGCACACGCAGGCAATCCCAGCTGGGCTACAGGCCTCTGCTTCCCAAACCGTCTCAGCAGAAACCCCCTATTTTTTGAATAAGACTTTTATTAGCTAAAGAACAGATTTCATTTTTCATTTTCCCAAAACACTGAAATAGCACCGCATAGTAATTAAGCACACAATATAAACTGATATATGCAATCAATAATCCCAAAACTGGTTTTTTAAGTCTTACTTTTGGATTCCTTAAAAACTTACACACAAGTATGATGCTTAAATGACCTTTATCAAAGCTATCATCAAGAGGAGTTACTGCAAAAAAAAAAAAAAAATCTTAGTGTAAAATATATCTCAGTCCCTAAAAAGTAGGAACTTTCGATAATAGAAATACTTGAGTTGCCCCACTGTAACTGAGCTACATCAAATATTTTCAAGGTCATTTTTATTTTACGGTAGCACTGCTATGGTTTCTAATTGGAGAAAGGACTGTACTAACGTTTAATACTGCAACTTTCAGCATTGGGTTTCCTTTTAAATTTCTTGTCAAGTGGAAGGAAAAAGATATGAGAAAAGAAATCACAAATATTCCAACAGACCAAAATTATTTTATAAAATGCAGAAAACAGTAAGCTTCCCATGAACTCAGCAGGGAAGAGGGTGGTTTTACAAATCTGCACCACCATTCAATGTAAAGCTATCTGGACTGAGCCCTTTAGAATGGGGAAGGAAGATAAGTGAAAAGTTTTATGTCAAACCGGGTCCTAATCTGATATGTAAATAGTGTATGTCAGGATGCTTCTGAAATGCTTTTCCAATTCTGAATTTTTCAAGTTCAAATTCTGAATTTTTCTGTGCAAAAAGTACCCTTCCAGATCACCCAGTCTGTCAAGAGTTTAAATTGCACTAACTCTAAATTTGTCAAGTCCTACAAACCAAAGTACGAATTTAATGGCCACACTGTTTGCATCTAGACCTAATGTGAAATAAATCATTCTAAAACAACCTTTAAAGGTAATCTCATTCTTTTTATTGTTCTGCCTGAATCCTAACTATGGCATAACAGATTTGCTAATCCAGGAGTTCATGGAGCCAGTAATCCCAGTGGCATCTACAGATCATCAGATCTGTACTTTTTACCCTTGAAAATATTTTCTTGTATTCTATTGTTTGCTTTGAAAACATGGGCTTTAAGGCATTGAGGAAAGCAATTGGAAGTTCATCTGCAGAAATTCCCATTTCTAACTGCTGCAACTTCGTTTTTTCATGGCAGGAGAGTTCTGACAGCCAGGGGAACTGTTCTCTGCGGTTATCAGTGGCACTAGACTCTCTTCCCAGCCAGGCCCCAGCCAGAACCTCGCCATGTGAGCAAACACCTCTGCCAAGCACTCTTTCCCAGGAGCGCAGGACAGATGCACAGCTGTGCTCTGAGTAGCTGCATTTCTTCTTAGTGATTCTCTCAAATGTGGTTACTATTATTATACCCATTTTACAGAGGAGAAAACTGAGGTTTCAAGTGGTCCAGTCATTTACCCAAGATCAGACAGCAAGTAGTGGCAGAAATGTAATTCCCACCCAGTTAGTTTCAATTTTGAGCCCAGATTCTTAGCACCATACCTTATGCCTTCTATTTTTCAGGTACACTTGATACATATATGTAATCCTCACCTATAGTTCAGTGAGGATGTCCTGTTATGCCAGTTTTTTGTTTTTTTTTTTAAAGGGAAAATGATTTTTTTTCCCACAGATGAATAAATATATACATTTCTCAATTAAATGTAATGGATACACATAAAATTTTTTTTGAATCAAACAATATGTTACACAATATATTTGGTTCATAGTAACACATTCATACAGTATTTGTCCTTTTGTGTCTGGCTTGCTTCACTCAACATAATGTCCTCCAGGTTCATCCATGTTGCCATATGCTTTATAACTTCATTTCTTCTTACAGCTGCCTAATATTCCATCGTGTGAATAGACCACAGTTTGTTTATCCATTCTTCTGTTGATGGACACCTGGGTTGTTTCCAACTTTTGGCGATGGTGAATAATGTTGCTATGAACATCGGTGTGCAGATGTCTGTTTGTGTCACTGCTCTCAGTTCTTCTGGGTATATACCCAGTAGTGGTATTTCCAGGTCACATGGCAAATCTATATTCAACTTCTTTAGGAACTCTGCCAAACAGTCCTCCATAGTGGTTGTACCATTCTGCATTCCCACCAACAGCGAAGAAGTGTTCCTATCTCTCCACATCCTCCCCAACACTTGTAGTTCTCTGTCTTTTTAATAGTTGCCATTCTGATAGGCGTGAAATGATATCTCATTGTAGTTTTGATTTGCATTTCCCTAATCATGAGTGATGTTGAGCATTTCTTCATGTGTTTTTTTGCCATTTGTATTTCGGAGAAATGTCTATTCAAGTCTTTTGCCCATTTTTCAATTGGGTCATTTGTCTTTTTCTTGTTGAGTTGTAACATCTCTTTATATATCCTGGATATTAAACCCTTATCAGATATGTGATTTCCAAATATTTTTTCCCATTGAGTTTATGCCAGTTTTAAATATGGAAAGATCAGAGATCCATAGGTTAAATACCCAAGTTAAAATACTCAAGATCACACAGCTATTGAGAAGTGAAATTGAAATTGGAACTCAGGTCTTTATGACTCTTAGGACTGTTCTCTTACCTACCCTAACTTTCTTTTTGATGGATAATGTTACTTTTCATTGTCTGATTTGGGCTCTACCACTGAGGTGGTTAATTTGAGAAACAAATGCTTTGTCCATGTTGACATGCCTTGAGTATTTGCTTTTTCTAGAGACTTTGCTTTTTCTAGAGAAGAAGAATGAATTCATGGAACTTGGTCTTAAATAATAGTAATGAATTTTCTTCCTGATATTTTGAACTTTTGTAACCTAAAATAAAGTATTACAGAGTGTAATTTACTAGTAGTAAGCACATAACCTTGCCATGACATATAAGTATAAAAAATATTATTAGGATCCTTAACCACTACAGTCCTTTGACTTTATTAATTTATTCCTCATTCTAATTTTTTGTGTGTGTGTGTGCCCTGCCTCCTGAAGTGTTTGGTCTGAAGAGATCAGGGCACTGTTTTGATCTTTTCCACTTACCTATGTTTGATCTGTTTCTAATTATCATTAATGACAGTTTATTTAACCTCACTAAACTTCAGAATCACAACCTACATTAAAAGGTTGTTGAGTTTAAAAGAGATAATGCATGTAAGCAATATGGTACACAACTTAGTGCATAATAAAGGCTCAAAAGGTGTTTGTTATAATTATCTGTGGCAATATTAGTTGCTTGTATCCTCAGCTCAAAATAAAAATATGGCTCTTTTTTCTTATTCTTTCTCTGTCTGTTTGGAAATTTGTTTAACAATGTGTATAGTATATTTGAGTTTTAATCAATGTATCTTTTAAATGATAGTTATATGTATTATTTAAAAATAAATAGGATTCTCCATTTTAGGTATCAGATTTGGTCATAATTTTGAATTATGACAGAGCAGTAGAAGCCTTTGCAAAAGGTGGTAACCTAACACTTGGAGGGAATTTTACTGTGGCAGTTGGGCCCTTGGGAAGGTGAGTACTATAAAATACTTTTTGAACATCTTTTGGATAGTAAAAGGTTTTTTTAAAGTTTTTTGTTTTGTTTTGTTTTGTTTTGCATTAATAGGAAATGTGAATTGAAATGAGACAAATTTATGATTTATATGTCTGCCTACACCCAGAGTATTGGAGGTAGTTTACAAATAAGAAATTATAAGACAACCAGTATAATAAAATGAGAAAATCTGAAACCAGGACACACAAAAAGAAACTAAATATTTCAGAAACCCAGACCATTGGGTCCACTAGAATTGAAAATAAAATTTACCTTTAAGCTATGAGGAAGCCAAGGCAAGTCAAATTTTTATTAAATGATAAAGGGCAGCATTGATCAGGGGAAAATTGCTTTTTCTCAAACTAAATTGTGAAAAATTGAAATGGAAGTGTTTTACTTGAGCATTTACAATACTTAGAGTGTATTTTCCTTCTTTTTAAAAGAACTTCTCTTCTTGATTTAACTGAACATTGTAGAAATATTTTACACCTAGACTGTTTATAAAAGTTTTACAATAAAATCATCTAAAAAGTTTGTAGATTACATGAATATACTCCATATAAAAACCAATAAGAACTGCAAACAGCTGGGGCCCCTCCCCAACATTAGGAAAGGAGTGGAGGAAAGGACTTAAAAAGGTCTACCCCGGCCCCACAGGCACGTCTCACCCTATAGCACACCTGCACCCATGTCTAGGGATTGTACTTTTCTTTTTTTTCCCTCTCATTTCTCAATAAAGTCTTTACTTCCTTGCCTACCCACCCTCCCAAAGAAAGAATCCAAATTCTTTAGTACTCTTGAAATATATTTCCCTGTTTTAGGAAAAGAAGACCCAGTTGGAAATTATTATAATAGCTTTACAAATATTCTATAATACAATCCTTCAACATTATTGCATCCTTCTATAATTTTACATACTATACACTTCTATGTGTTCTGCCTTTCCACTAAAGCACATTAAAACAACATCTAGTTTAAGTCAATATGAAGTTAAACATAAAAAAAATAATTGAAGTAAGTACAGAACAAGATAATTATTTTGGGTTAAAAGTGCAGTGCTATTCAAACAGGAAGCTTTAATTTTTAGAGCCTCTTGGTTGTATGATGTAAAATCTTCTATTTTATAGAAACTTGGAAGGAAATGTAGCCTTAAGAAGCTCTGCAGCTGTCTTTACATATTGTAAATCAAGAGGACTGTTTGCTGGCATATCTTTAGAAGGTAGCTGTTTGATTGAGAGGAAAGAAACTAATCGAAAGTAAGTTCAAACCAAAATAATTTTTTTTTAATTAATTTACTTTTTGTGGGTAAAAATCAAAATTTTCACAATACATACCACCATTTGTAAAATGATATATAAATATATATGCATTTGCTTACAAAAATGTTATTTATATATATATAAATATATTTTAAGAGGTGCTTAGATTACCTAAAATATTACATGGAACCCACTGGGATTCCCATGTTGCCCACCTCCCACACCTCCCACCACATCCCACACAAACACGTCCCACAAGTGTGGCCCACCACCCTCAATGGACTTACACATCCTGGGGCCTTGCCACCAACCATAGACCACAGTTCACATCGTAGACCACACTCTCTCCCACACAGTTCTGAGTGGTGTGTGCTGATTTAAAATGGCAAACCAAAATAATTTTAATTGATTTAAAGAAAGTGTGATGAGAAAAATAATACTCACAGATTAACATAGTTCATAAGAGTTTATGGAATACATTTGTATGTTCTTTTTGAATAAAACGACATGCGACTCAGTTCATTTCTTTAAAATTTTTATTGGATACCTCACCTCTTCAATATAAAATTAATATGTACTTATGAAAAATTTAGAAAACACCAAAAAAAAAAAAAAAAAAAAGGAAGAAGAAAATAATCTACCCTTTTAAGACTGTCACTGTTAACATTTGATTCATCTTCTGAACATTTTTCTAAGTATTTACATAGTAATAATAGTAATAATGTAGATACTTAAGAACTAACCAAAATTACTCTATAAATATATTCAGAAATTCGGGTGTTGGGAAGGGTGCATGTGTCTAAGGAAGGTCAGGGAGCAAGGAAGAGCAAACTTCTTCCATATTAGAAGTCTACAGAAAATGCCTAAAGTTGAAAAAAAAAAAAAAATCAAGCAATTGTATCACATAAAGTTTATTTAGCGATATTGTGGTGAAACCAAAATTTTCATCTAAAAGAAGTGAAGGGGGTGGATTCTGGGGTGAGCAGGAGCAGGAGTAGGAGCAGCAAGGGTCTGGAGACTCCTGGGATAAAAGATTTCAAAGAATTATTTAATCTTTTATACTATGTGCATGTATAATTTTGATAAAAATAAAAACTTTAAAGAAAATACAAAGCCATATGTATGGATACCATTTCTGTAAAAAACTTAAAATGCAAATGCCTATAGATATTTGTGTGTATGTATGTTTATGTGTATGTTTATATATGTGTGTATGTATGTATATGCATGTATAAATATATATCTGTGGATGTGCTTTTTTTTTTTTTCTATTTTTACTTTTATTTTTTATTTTTTTTGGATGTGCTTTTTATATTAAAAGAGGAAAGTATACATCAAATATCTAGGGCAGGGGTCCGTGGAAAAATTTCATGGGGTCCGTGAGCTTGAATTGAAAAAAAAATCAACTTATTATCTTTATTTTCTCTGACCTCTAACTGAAATCTATCATTTCCTTCACTTATGAATGTATGCAATAAATTACAGTAGTATTCATTTCATATCACATTACGGTTGTTGCATAGCTCTAAAAATTGCTTACGCTCATCCATACTCTGAAATTACAGTCATTGTTTGACTAGTTTAGTGGCATAAAACTACCTGCCACTACATTCTGTGAAGGGGTCCGTGGTTTTCACCTGACTGGCAAAGGGGTCTGTAGAACAAAAACAGTTAAGAACCCCTGCTCCAAGGGTTGGTTTAGGTGTATAGATTTAGGGGGTTGAACACAGGATATGGGTTGTAGTTAGTGTTTGAAGAGTGGTATGTTTGAAGTGCTATATACAAGTAATTATATGTGTGTGTGTGTGTATAATTTCCTATATTAACTCCAGAAAAGCTCCTATGTCAATAAAAGAAACGTTCTTAATTTAATATTTCTTATTAGATTTTATTGTCAAGATATTCGTGCTAGTGACATTTTATTTGGAGATATACCACGGCCTGCTCAAGCAGAAGATCTTTATGAAATTCTTGATTCCTTCACTGAAAAGTATGAAAATGAAGAACAACGAATCAATGCAAGGAAAGCAGCAAGGGAACAGAGGAAGGCTTCTGTAATGTTTGATTTTTCTACTTCTCTCAATCGTAACAGGAAGTTCCTTTATGCAAAATATTCTGTCCCTTAGTATAGAGTTCCTAATAACTCACTAAACTTCCCTTGTCAATATCATTTACATAATTTTCCTGTGAAAATGTCATACAACCTTGACCCTTTATCAAAATTTCAAGAAAAAATATAGGTTGATTTCCATTATTCCATTTTCTAAGGGTAGTTCTTTGTAATACTAAATAATAAGAATAGCTACTGATACTGAGCACCTACTGTAGGTCAGGCCTTTCAAAGTTTTGTGTATATTTTTTATCTAGTATACTACATCCTTTTCAAGTTGTCTTGAGCCCTATTATACAGGATGAAAACAAGCATAAAGACTTTTTAGGTTTGTCATTGTCTTGTCCAGCTGATTGCTAAACCAGTTACCTTATCAGTATACTTGAAATTCCCCAAGACTTGATTTAGACTGTCAGAAGTGCCTGGATGGGGTTAGCGTCCAGTTATGAGAAGAGCATACACCCTTCCCTACATCTGTATCTTGTCATCTTACTCAGTTAAATACGAGCCCAAAGGAGTATCAGCTGTAGGATTTTAGAATAAAATGTGCAGCATATATTCATTAAAAGAAATATAAGACTCACATTCTCCTAAGTAAAAAACTGGGTTTTATAATTACATTCATTTATTTTTGTTCCTCACAGGCTAAAGAATTACCTCCAAAACCACTGACCAGGCCACGACAATCATCTGCACCAGACCCGTTGAACTCTTGCTCTCAAAGTAAATGTTTTTTTTTAAATTAGAATACAATTATAAGTAATAATTAAATATTATTATTAAGAAATCAAGCCAGCCTTTAAACTTTACAGTCAAACAAAAATTAGTGGATATTTAAGAGAAAAATAAATGTGTGGCTTCTAAATACAGAAGACAAATTCTCATGACTATAATTAGTGAGAATTTCTGTTCTCATTCATAATATGCTTTCTTCAGTTTACACAGAGATTTGTCTTTATAGTTTTCCTCATTTATCTTCTTTGTCATTTCTTCTAAAGAATGCCATCTTGCTGATTTGAAATGGGAACAAAGGAAGCCTATTTTTCTTGTATACTTATAGATACACATTTCCGTATATTTCTGTATACTTGCTTTACAGTTCTTGGAACTCAGATTTCATAAGGTAGATTTTAAAGTAAATTAAATTTATAAAGAATCTGTTTTTGGCAAAAACTGATAAGGCAAAAATGGTAAACTGGTAAGCAGAGAAGCAGAAACTACTTCTTTCTATCATTTCTATCATTTTATGACAATCGTTCCAGAATTCTGCTTTTCATATATGGAGGTTACCTGTAAATAGCAATATGTTGTAGGAGGTGGTATTTCATATAATATCAACTATCATACAAAGGGCACTGCATTATAGCTTTTGTGTTGTTTTTTTTAAGATTTATTTATTTCTCCCCCTCGCCCTTGTTGTTTTGCACTTGCTGTTTGCTCTCTGTTCATTGTGTGCTCTCTGTGTCTGCTCATCTTCCTTAGGAGGCACCAGGATCTGAACCCAGGACCTCCCATGTGGTAGACGAGAGCCAACTGCTTGAGCCACATCCGCTTACCCATTATAGCTTTTGGGGGCACAAAGATGCATATAACTTAGACCCTGCATTTAAAGAACTTTCAATCTAGTAGTAAAGATACTACATATGGAAAATAACTTCAATTAATGAAAGGAAGTTTATAAGTACTGAGAGGAGTAGTAAAAATATTAAAATACTTCAGAGGACAGGAAGGTTATTTCAGTTTTTATGGAAGTATATTCTCCACCCTCCTCCTTCATGTTTCTGTATCCATTTTTCCCAATTGTAATGTCCAGGTCATTCATATTGATTCCTAGACATTGCTTTAGATTACCTAAATTTAACTCTCCAACGGAGACCCTCAGGGATTAGACATACTCTTCTTTATTATATCCCCTTTCTCCTCAATAATTTAGTCTGTATCCTATTTTCTTGTGGTGCTGCATTCTTCTTCCAAGAGTGATAGTCTATTCCTGATTCATGCTAAGATGATTAATTGCTTATACTCATATTTTCAGTGAGTAATGAATGATTACATCAAATTTGAACCGTGCATATGTTTTAAAATACATAAAGATTCTAAAATTTCCTCACTAAGAGAACCTCTTTTATGCTTATATAAAACACTCTGTTATTTTCCTTAATATCAATTCCTTTTTGGTGTAGATTAAAAAACTACTGTGCCTTACTTTAAGGAACTCCTTTTACTTAACAATTAAAAAGCTCAAAAGAATTGTTTCTGTTGCATTTCCTCTTGAACATACATTATAAAACCTGCATATTGGCCAGGACCCTTGCCTGTGCCAACCCTGGATTATCTGTTTCCCATCGTGATTTCTTGCCCTCCACCTTTCTTGTGGCATCAATGTTCTCCCCATTTTACACAGTGGGCCTTTATTTTGTGAGCAGTATCTGCTTATCTCTGCTAGTTTACCATTTTTGCCTGATCACATTTCTGCAAATTGAACTCTACTCACTGTATATATTTATATATATTTCTGTGGACACTTTCTCATTCTCCCTAGATACTTTTTGCAGTTTCATCATTTGATGCTAGGACATTATTATTATTATTATTATTATTATTATTATTATTATTATTATTAT
>JAKSZT010054462.1:8244756-8281991 GCA_026826555.1 Tolypeutes matacus | reverse complement strand
ATTATTATTATTATTATTATTATTATTATTATTATTATTATTATTATTATTACATCAAACCATCTTCTCTGATGAAGCACATCATCCCAAATTTGGAGCACTGGTTTTTTATTCAATAAAAATATAGTTTAAAACTGCCTTCCGATTTGACCATTGTATTTTAAATATGATCTATTCCTATTTTCTTTATTTAAAAGTTAGTTTTATTTTTCAGTTATTTATATGCCCCCACATACATAATTATATATAAATGCACAAATGGTTCATATAAATGCTTTTTGTATGTAGTATTTTTTCCCTTTCCCTTTTCCTTACTTGAGTTGTTCCCTTTTCTCCATTTCTCCTCTTCCTTAGTTTCATCAGGAACCCTTTTCTATCCTCATTCAAGGAAATCCATATTAACAACGTAAAATAGAGACTTCTGTATTTTTCTCCATGCATGTATAGTTCTACACACAGGCACACATACAAACACATACATACATGCAGGTAGAACATTTTGTTGTTGTTTCATAAAAATATTTTATTAAACATGCTTTACTATAGCTTGTTTTGTTATTCTCATAGTATAGTTCTAATTAATTTCTTTTAATATCCCATGAATATACCATATTTTATTCAGCCACTCTTCTTTTGGTGGGTATTAACATTTTTTTTTTTTTTTTTTAAGATTCATTTATTTACTTTATCCATTTTAAAACCCCCCTTCCCCATTTTGCTGTTTTGTGTCCATTCGCTGGGCAATTCTCTGTATTTGTTTCCTGCCATCTCTTCTCATCCTCCTCCTCCAGTCTTCATCAGGATTCGTTCCTGGAGATCTCTGATGTAGGCGAGAAGTATTCTGCCCCCTGCACCACCTCAGTTCCTGGCTTTCGGAGCATCTCGTCTTGTCTCTCCCCTGCATCTCTTTCCTGTTATGTCATCATCTTGCTGCATGGCTCCTGGGGCCTGGCGGCTCACCGGCACACAGAGCCTGGCAGCCCATGCGCCTTCTATATATATATATATATATATATATATATATATATATATATATATTTTTTTTTATTTTTTTACCGGGAGGTCCTGGGGATTGAACCCAGGTCCCTCCATATGGCAGATGGACGCCCAGCCATTTGAGCCACATCTGTCCCCCGGGTATTAAATTTATAATTCAGGGTTTTGCTATGACTAACAGTGCCACAATTAACATCCTTCTGAATATACAGTCTTTATATATTGGTGATTTATTTTCTGAGATAGAGTGTCAGGAAGGGACATGATAGATGAAAGGATATTAAAAAAAAAAAAAAAAAACTTAACAGATATTGGTATACTGCTTTTAAAAGGTTTTAACTACTGCAGAGTCTCACCGGCCACGTGTGGGGTGAGCTTTCCCATATCTCCACTATGATTAGTGTTAGAGCATTAAATTTCTGCCAGTCTTGGGGTTTGTTATGTCTCCTTATTACTTGGATTGTGTTTCCCCCTATCCGAGAATTTGTCATCTCTTCATATAATTTCTGATCTTTTGGATTTGAGCTTCTCTGAAAGTCTCTTCATTCATTAGCACATGTTTTCTATTGGATATTTGTTGCCTTTTCAATTTGTGGGAGTACTTTGTATATTATGGCTTTGCATGTCATTTGGATTATAAGTTTTTTTACATAGTTGTTTGTCTATTGACCCTTATTTTATATGTTTTATTATATGAAAGTTTCAATTTTATATAAAATATGTCTACTGTATTTTATAGTGTTTGGATTTTTTTGGCATGGTTGAGAAGGTCTTCCTATCTTCAGATTTTTATTCACAGCCTCCTAGATTTTCTTGCAATATTTTTATTTTTGAAGTAACACTTTAATTTACCTGTTATCTTGGCAGTCATGGGATACTTTTTCTTCATATATTTTAAGATCATTTTATCCATTCTCCCCTCATCCCCCAATATGTGATTCCAGGTAAAATAACAACATGTACTTATATTAACTGTGTGATTTTTTGGATACTAATTGTGATAACATAACATTACATGTATAAAAAAAGTAATTTGCCATTTGTCTAATAATTTTGTTTATTATTTGTTATTACTTTATGTCTTTCAATAAGATTTAATAGTTTCTATGCCTTTTTTATTAAATATATTCCTAAGTACTTTGCTGTGGTAAATGGAACGTATTTTCCTATTTCTGTTTCAGAGTACTTATTTTTATAATTGAGAAAACCTACTAATTTACATATATTTTGTTTGTCTTACACCTGGTCACCTACCCATAATCTCTTATTTCTTGTCAGCATTAAAAAAAAAAAAAACAGATTCTCTTGGGATAATTTTATCCCCCCTCTTCTCCCATGCCAATGTTGATTTCTATATTCTTATCTTTATAAACTTAATGGTGCACACGTACCCTTAGGGTTTCACATACACAAAGACTGTGCTAGCGTATGTGGTCAGAGATCATTTAAGAAATTCAATTTCCATATCTTCAGCCCCCAGAAATAGTATTTCTTAAAATGAAACCTGTTGAGAACATAACATGCAGATCATCCTCTCCATCTTTTTGTCTTTCACAGTCATTCTCTTCCCAATTTAAAAAGAAAAACAATTCCCTAAATCATACTGAATCTTGCAATGCTGCATTGCCCACAAAGTATAAGAACAATTATTCAATATGAAATATTGATGCTGATATGGTGTAGAGAATGTTTCCAATAGAGTAGCAAATCCTTTTGTAAATCAGGTAGGTAATTGCCATTTCTTTGCTTTCAATGAAATTGAAGAAGGACTTAATGGATTTATCTGTTTTTATAATAAAAAGAATCAATATTATAATTATTATATATTAACTATTTAAACATCACAGTTACCTATCACCAAATAATAAAGTAATATTTTATTTTTTTATAAATAATGCATTATTGTTATTATTATTTTGGTGATAAATAACTGTGATGTTTTTAGTCTCTATCTCAGAAGCAATATAAAAGAATTAAGTGATATTGTTATACCTTAGCTTGCCAGGGCTTCTGTGAAAAATATCACATAATGAGTTAGATTATACAACAGGAATTTGTTGTCTCATGGTGTTGGGGGCCAGAAGTTCAACATCAAGATTATTGGCAGGGCTTGCTTTCTCCCAGAGTTTGTAGTTTTCTAGCAATCTTCCGTTCTGTGGTGATTTCTCGTTGTATCTGCTCCTCTGATTTCCACTGACTTCTGATTTCTTCTGACTTCTGGCTTCTTCTGACTTCTACATCCAAATTTCCTTTGCTTATAAGTATTCCAATCATATGGATTAAGAGTCACCCTGATTCAATTTGGTCTTATCTAATCCTATTCACAAATGAGTCCACACCTTAACTAATAAGTAACATCTTCAAAGGTCCTATTTGCAAATGAATTCACACCCACAGGAACCTAGATTAGACTTGAACATGTCTTTTTTGGATAAGATGATTGTATTTGTCACGGTTCTCTAGGAAAGAGAACTGACAGGAGATATCTGTAAATATTATGAGATTTTTATAAGAATTGTCTCACACAAGTATGAGGATGGGCAAGTGCAAATTCCGTAGGGCAGGCCACAAGATGGGAACTCCAAAAACCAATGAAGGTTTTTGATGAATTTCCCAGAAAGAGCTGGCTGGCTGAAGTAGAAATGGAAATTCTCTCTTCTGACTACTGAAATCATCACTTCTCTTTTTAAGGCCTTCAACTGATTGGGTGAAATTTCTCAATGCTGAAGGCAATCTCCTTAGTTGATTACAGATGTAATTAGCCAGAGATGCTACCAACTTACTGATGATTTAAGTCCACAAAATATCCTCCCAGTAACACATCAGCCAATGCTTGTTTGAGCAAACAACTGAGCACTATTACATGGCCAAGTTGGCATATGACCTAACCAGCAAAATTATTCAATCCCCATTATTATATATAACAAAACTCCCTCCAGTTCCCTCTAGTTTTTATAAGAACTGGCTTTCTTAGCACATATATCTATAAGCAAGGAAACTGAAATAGAATTTCATGCTGAACATATGTCATTCTAACAATAAGAATAGTCATTCTATGTACATGTACTGACTTTAAAATGTCTCATCTATCTATTAAGAGATGCATGTTAGGTAAAATTTTATTTTTTTATCCTTAGTAAGTTATCAAATTTGTAATATATTTAAAATTTTGATCAATTGTCTACTAATAATGATTAAAAGAAAACTCAATCCAGAAGATATTATTTAATAGTCTTATGCATTCTTAAAAATAAATTTATATACAAATTTTTGTTGCAGAAACTGTAATATATAAAAATATAATATTGGTATATTGGGTAAAACCTTTGGGACAAATGGAATGGAAATATGGTTTTAAGGTTAAACCATATTTAACTATATAATTTCTGTCCATTAAAAATAGCTTGTTGAGGTTTTTTAATAGATGATGGTGGGTTTCAGATCACTAGGGTATTTAGATTCTTTTGGATACCTTTAAAAGAAAGGTGTGATTATTTCATCTAAATAATTGGTATTTGTAATGTACTAAATAATACACCCCTTATAACTACTTAAACCAATCTGGAACAATTTTAGCTGTCAATTTAAAAATATACAAGTGAACACATGCTGTTTAAAAATTGTTTTAAGGTTACACTAGCAAAAATGTTTGAAAAATTACTAACTTTGGAGTTACAAGCTTTTTTCCTTTTATTCAAGTCATTTTCTGACTATGTTTTTCCATACATGTATAGTTAAAAAGTCACGAGCTGCAGTTTGTGTTCTTGTCATTCTTTTATATTAATCATCTGACCTATACTTGGTGTATTTTCTGGATTTATTCAGGCATAACTCTTGAGTTAAAGCATCATCAAGGGAAGCGGCTGTGGCTCAATCAGTAGGGCTCCCGTTTACCATATGGGAGGCCCCGGGTTCGGTTCCCAGGGCCTCCTGGTGAAGGCAAGCCCGCCCGCACGGCGTGGTTAGCTGACCCAGCGAGCACAAGCAGCAAGGGGGGGAGAAATGAATAAATAAATAAAAATCTTAAAAAAAAAAAAAAAAAAGCATCATCAATAATGATACTTCTGTCAATTATAATGATTAAAATATTTGTTTACAAAGGCAACAGTTGGTAATTTTGTGTATATTATATACTATATACTAATAAATTTTCTAAGTTCCCTCTCATTTTTTTATGTTGCAGGTAACAGAAATGAATATAAGCTCTATCCTGAACTTCCCAGCTATCAGCAGAGTGCTGGTAAATAAAATAACTACATGTTAAAAATATCCATATCCATCATATAAATCACAAACTTTCTAACTAATCTGTTTATAAAAACCTCAGGCAAAATGCTCAGTACCTCTTCTTCAGAATGTATAATAGGAATAGTATGCCAAGGTGTGTTAATTTTAAATTACAACTTAATTCCTACTGCATTTTATCTGGGTTTTAGCCCCATGAATTATATATTCTTAAGGAATTTTTTCTTTTATTTTTCATGTTCAAATATTTTACTGTTATAAGAACTACTTCATAAAACTTATTAGGATTTCCTATAATAAAAATAGTCCTTTCAACCAGTCTTATTTCAATATTCTTTATTCTTTAGAAAATATTCTTTGAAAGGATGAAGAAATTATATAAATATATAAATGGGAACAAATTGAGAGAAAAAGTTAAATAATAAAATAATATTTTTTCATATTGTATATTAATGTCACTGGAATCACAAAACCTTACACTACTAGAATAACAAAACGTTGGAAAATGAACCATTCAGTGTAAATAAAACATCAAGATAATTAGATAACGCAACTATCTTTTAAAAATTTATATCATGCAGATAAAAATATTTCTAAAATGTCTCTTAAACAGAGTCCACTGAGCAAAAGCCAACTTTTTCTTGATGGATTTAGGGTTTCTGTCTTTCATCTTATATTTAGCTCTGGCTTCTGTTATGGAGTTTTCTTCTGGCAGTCTTTTCCCTGATGATTTTCCTCGGTAGGGATCTGAGAAGTCCAAAGGCAAGAGTTCTGTGTCAGAGTTAGTATAATGGCCAAAGCCTCAACTATGGTACAATGCTTGTACTTATAGTCCTAAGCATACTGGGGTTCGTAAGAAAGCTCTAAGTGGTTTCGAAAAAATTCTCTCTTTGTTAAAGATTACTGCAATTGTTAAAAGTTTGACCTTTGGATACATGCCTTTTAGGAACAACAGTGTTTAAGATATAAATACTTATATCAAAGTAGCATAAACACCTAGATTTTTATATTACTCAGTCTTTTACCTTTAATGACTGTTAAGATTAGACTTAGACTTAGGTATCTAGCAATTAAAGGCCTTCTTAAACTTGACAGAGTCAACAGATGCTCTGAGTTTGCCTGGAAAAAGGGTGCTAAACAGAGAGGTGGAAAGGAAAAGATTGAGAGAGGGAGAAAAACAGAAGTTAACTACAATAGAAAAAAGTCTGTGAACCCCTCCAAGAATGCCTTGTTGTAATGTTAAACTGGGAACTAGAATTCCCTTTTCTCAACTTGGTTTTCTATGCCTGTACCTGTGGCCTAGGTGCCTAATAAATATTATAAATATTTCCTGAACAGCACCAAGGGAAATTGTTTACTGTAAAATAACATGAAGTGGGCTCTGGAGACAAAGACTTAGATTTAAATCCTGTACTTTGATTTATTATTTGTGTGATCTAAAGATAATGTTACCTAACCTAGTTAGTAAATATTAATATTAATTTAATTTAGCCCTTTTTCCCTAGGTAAGAAATTTTGGAGAAAAAATGAACAGGAGAACTTTCAGGAAGATGGAGTTGAAGTAGGCAGGCAGGGTTCAACTCTCTCACAAAAACAATGGAGAAAGGGCAAAGAGCTGTCCAAGAGACCTGCTTTGGGGGTTGGCAGACCAGGATAGTACTGTGCAACTCCCAGGAGGGTAAGGGACAGAGAGAAAAAGAAGCCAAAACAACAATCATGAGTTACCCCCGCAGTGGCCAGGAATGGTACTTATCCCCCAACTGCAAGGCAGGAGCATGGATAAAACCCATGGCTCACTGCAGCCAACTGAGAGGGGAACAGACATCTTCTTCTCTGGGAGGGGGAAGGTGTGGCAGAGGGTGGAAAGTGGTTTCTCTTCAGTGAATTTGACCAGCAAAGCCTGCTTTGAATCTGGGCTCTGGCCAGAAAAGAATCACAGGGAAGTGGAGGTTGAAAGAGACAGTTCTGTGGAAAGATTCACTGGTGATTACCATCTGGTGGCTCCCTGGGAAACTGCAAGGAGAAAAACTACTTTTAGATCTCTCTTGTCTCAAACCCCCGGGAGACCATCTGCACACCATTACTGACTCCCTGGCTGGATATAGATAACTTATGTGGAGCAATTTAAAGACTCAAAATAAGTTGAACTAAAAATCAAGGAAGAGCCATGAAACAAAACCACTAGGAAAGAGAGAGATGGACTGTCAGAGTAAATTCACCAACATATTCAGATGCCTAGACATCAGCAAAAAATTACAAGTCATACTAAGAAACAGGAAGAGATGTCTCAGCCAAAGGAACAAACCAAATATCCTGCCAAGATACAGGATTTAAGACAACTAATCAATTAGAATAGCACAAATCTCCTAAATCAACTCAAAGAGTTGAAGGAAAATACAACTAAAGAGATAAAGGATGTAAGATGACACTGGGTGAGCATACAGAACAATATGAAAGCCTACAAAGAAAAGTAATAGGGCTTATAGGAATGAAAGACACAATGGATAAGATAAAAAAACCATTAGAGGCATATAACAACAGATTTGACTTTATGGAAGCCAGAATTAGTGATATCAAGGACAGAACATCTGAACTTGAAAAGACAGGAGAACAGAAAGAAAAAAGAATGGAAAAAATGGAACAGGGTCTTTGGGAATTGAATGACAATGTGAAATGTACAAACATAAGTGTTATTGGTGTCCCAGAAGGAGAAGAGAAAGGAAAAGGCTGACAAAGAATATTTGAGGGAAAAATGATTGAAAACTTCCCAACCTTTATAAAAGACATAAATATCAATATCTGAAAAGGACAACACACCCCAAACAGGATAAATCTGAATAGACCTACTCCGAGACACCTACTCTTCAGAATGACAAATATAAGAGAAAAGAGAGGATTCTGAAAGCAGCAAGAGAAAAGCAATGCAAAACATACAAGGGAACCTCAATAAGATTAAGTGCCAATCTCATCAGAAATTATGGCGGTGAGAAGAAAGTCATACGATGTATTTAAGGTATTGAAAGAGAAAAACTGCCAGCCAAGGATTCTGTATCTGGCAAAACTGTCCTTCAAAAATGAGGGTGAGTCTATAATTGATAAATGTATGTCCCAGAGACTTAAATCTTTGGTCGATCCATGTACCCATTGAGCCCTGAATCTCAGCAGAGTTGCAATACCTACTCTCCAGTTCATTGGACTCACCCAGGACAATTAACAAGGAGATGATGATGGACAACACCCATCCCAAGGAATGGAGAGTGTCTGCAACTGCAAGCAAGATAGCACCATCCATCTGCCCCATGGGATCTAAGACCTCTCTCAATTAGAATTAGAGTGGTCATCACCATCTGCAAATCCTTAAGATTGGGGAATGAACAATGGACTAAAGTAGACTTATTATTCTACTATAGAATTATTATTATTTTAGCAATGGAAGAACTGTTATTATTGATGTAAAGGCATTGGCCACTAGAGGTTCTGAGAGATGGGAGAAGGAAGAATAGGTATAATATGGGGGCATTTTTAGGACATTGGATTTGTCCTGCATGACATTGCAGTGACAGATACAGACCATTATATATTTTGCCATAACTTACAAAATTGTGTGGGACACAGTGTAAACTATAATGTAAACTTAGTCCATGGTTAGTAGCAGTGCTTCAATATGGGTTCATCAATTGTAACAAATGTACCACAATAATGAAGGATGTTGTTAATGCAGGAAAGTGTGGGAGGGAGAGGGAGTGGGATATATGGAATCCCTCATATTTTTATGTATTTTTAAAAATAAAAAATTAATTTATAAAATGAGGGTGAGTATATAGTCTTCACAGACAAACAAAAACTGAGAGAGTATGTTACCAAAAGACCAGATCTACAAGAAATACTGAAGGGAAGTGCTGCAGCCTGAAAGGAAAATACAAGGACAAAAGATGTGGAGAAGAGTGCAGTCATGAAGATTATTAGGAAGAATAACTTAAAGGGTAAAAAAACAGACGTAAGATGTAAGATGTAAGATGTACGATGTAAGAGATGACAATGGAAACCCAAAGGATAAAATGGATTAAGTAAGTAATGCCTTTACACTAATAACATTGAATGTTAATGGATTAATTCTCCAATCAAAAGACACAGATTGACAGAATGGATAAAAAATGTAAGCCATCTTTCGTCTACAAGAGACTCACCTCAGACATAAGATATAACCAGGTTGAAAGTGAAAGTTGGGAAAAAGATATTCCACACAAACAGCAACCAAAAAAGATCTGTAGTATACTAATATCAGACAAAATAGATTTTAAATGCAAAACATTTATAAGAGATGAAGAACGTCATTATATACAAATAAAAGGGGCAATTCACAAGAAGGCATAGCTATAATAAATATTTATGCACCTAACCTGAGTGCCCCAAGATACATGAGGCACACACTGGCAAAACAGGAGGGAGAAATAGATGTCTCCACAATAATAGTTGTAGACTCCAGTATAACACTCTAAACATAAGAAAGAACATCTGGGCAGGGGAAAAATAAGGAAACAGAGAGCTTGAATAATATGATAAATGAACTAGACCTAACAGACATTTAAAGAACACTACCCCCCAAAACAGCAGGATATACATTCTTTTCCAAGTGCTCGTGGATCCTTCTCCAGCATAGACAATATGTTGGTCACAAGACAGGTCTCAATAAATTTTAAAAGATTGAAATGATACAAAACACTTGCTCTGATCATAATGGAATGAAGCTGGAAATAATAATGGATGGAAAAAGGGAAAATTCACAAATATATGGAGAGTAAACAATACACTTAAATAATCTGTGGGTCAAAGAAGAAATTGTAAGAGAATTGAGTATATATCTTGAATGAAAAGGAGAACACAACATATCAAAACCAATGTGAACAGCAAAGGCAATGCTGAGAGGGAAATTTATAGCCCTCAAATGCTTACATTAAAAAAGAAGAAAGAGAGAAGCAGATGTGGCTCAAGCATTTGGTTACCTGCCTACCACATGGGAGGTCCCTGGTTTAGTTCCCAGTGCCACCTAGAGAAGAGGAGCAAGAGAGCAAGCTGGAGCGATGGGCTGATGCAGTGAGCTGATGCAACAAGATGACGCAACAAGGAGATACAAAAGAGGAAACACAATAAGAAATGCAACAAAAGTAGGGAATGTAGGTGGCTTAAGTGATTGAGTGCCTCTCTCCCTCATGGGAGATCCCAGGTTCGGTTCCCAGTGCCCCCAAAAGAGAAGACAAGCAGACACAGAGAGCGTACAATGAATGGACACAGAGACAGACAGTAAGCACAAACAATGGGAAGGGGGGGTGGGGTGGGGAAATAAATAAATTAAATAAATCTTTAAAAAAAAAGAAGAAGAAAGAGCTAAAACTCAAGGACCTAATTATACACCTGGAGAAACTAGAAAGTAATCCCAAACCATGCTGAAGGAAAGAAATAATAAATATCAGAGCAAAAATGAATGAAATTGAGAGCGTGTATAGCTCATTGGTTGAGTGCCTGCTTCACATGTACAAAGTCCCAGGTTCAATCCTGGTACCTCCTATAAATACATTAAATAAATAAAATAAATAAATAAATAAATAAATAAATAAATAAATAAATAATTTAGGAAAACATAGAATCAACAAAACCAAAAGTTGTTTTTTTGAGATTAAAAAAAATTGACAAACCCTAAGCTAAACTGATAAAGAAAAAAGAGAGAAGATACAAATAAATAAAATCAGAAATAAGAGGGGGGATATTGTCACTAACCCCATAGAAATATGAGTGATCAAAAGGAAATACTATGCCCAACTCTGTAACAAAAAAACTAGTCAATGTAGATGAAATGGACAAATTCCTAGAAACAAATGAATAACCCTATACTGATCCTAGAAGAAACAGAAGACCTCAATAAACTAATCACAAGCAAAGAGATTGAAAGAGGATGTTTTCACCAGTGAATTCTACCAATCATTCAATGACAATCTAATACCAATCTTGCTCAAGATCTTCCAAAAAATTGAAGAGGAATGTATGCTACCAAACTCATTCTGTGAAGCCAATATTACCCTAATACCAAAATGAGATCAAGATACTATGAAAAAAGAAAATAACAGGTCAATTTCTCTAATTAATATAGATGCAAAAATCCTCAACAAAATTCTTGTAAACTAAATCTAAAAGTACCTTAAAAGAATTATACACCACAATCAAGTGGGTTTTATCCCAGGTATGCAACGGTTTTTTCAAAACAAGAAAATCAATTAGTGTAATAAACTACATTAATAAATTGAAGAAGAAAAATCACATGATCCTCTTGATTGATGCAGAAAAGACATTTAAGAAAATACAGCATCCTTTCTTGGTAAAAACACTCCAAAAGATAGGAATAGAAAGCTTTCTCAACGTGTTAAAACGGAAAAACCCATGGCTGGCATTGTACTTAATGGTGAAAGACTGAAAGCTTTCCCACTGAGATGAGGAACAATACAAGGATGCCCCTGCTCACCACTGTTATTCAATGTTGTGCTAGAAGTTCTAGCTAGAGCAATTAGTCTAGAAAAAAAAAATAAAAGATACCCAAATAGGAAAGAAAGAAGTAAAACTTTCACTATTTGCTGATGACATAATCCTAAATCTAGAAAATCCTGAAAAATCTACAACAAAGCTACTAGAACTAATAGACTAGTTCAGCAAAGTGGTAGGATACAAGATTAATATTGAAAAATCAGTAGTGTTTCTATACACTACTGATAAGCAATCTGAGGAGGAAATCAGAAAAAAAAAATCCATTTATAACAGTGACTAAAAGAATCAATATTTAGGAATAAACTCAACCAAGGACATAAAGGACCTGTATTCAGAAAGCTACAAAACATTGCTAAAAGAAACCAAAGACTTAGATAAATGGAAGGGCATTCTGTGATCATGGACTGGAAGACTAAATATTGTTAAAGATATCAATTCTACCCAAACTGATTTACAGATTCAACGTAATCCTCCCCAAAATCCCAAGAGCCTTTTTTGCAGAAATGGAAAAGCCAATTATCAAATTTATTTTAGAAGGGTAAGGGACCTCTAATAGCCAAAAATGTCTTTAAAAAGAAGAACAAAGTTGGAGAACTCTCACTTCCTGACTTTAAAGCATATTACTTAGATACAGTGGTAAAAACAGCATGGTACTGGCATAAAGACATATAGATTGACCAATGGAACTGACTGAGAATTCAGAAATAGACCCTCACATCTACTGTCAAGTGATTTTTGACAAGGCTGTCAAGCTCACCCAGCTGAGCCAGAACAGTGTATTCATCAAATGATGCTGGGAGAACTGGATATCAATATCCAAAAGAAAGAGGACCCCTATTTCACAACCTTATAAAAAATTTTAACTCAAAATGCATCAAGGACTTAAATATAAAAGCTACAACCATAAAACTCCTAGAAGAAAATGTAGGAAAGCATCTTCAACAAAATATGGTATATACACACAATGGAATACTATTCAGCTGTAAGAAGAAATAAAATTGGGATGCATTTGACAATATTAATGAATCTTGAGGATACTATCTTGAGTAAAATAAGCCAGACACGAAAGGACAAATATTTTATGGTCTCACTAACAAGAACTAAACACAATGAGTAAACTCACAGAGATAAACTCTAGAGTACAGGTTACTAGGACATAGACTGTGGGTGAGAATGGAAGCTAATGCTTAATGTATGTAGCATTATTAATAATGTTAATTGTAAAAAGTGTGGAAATGAATAAGATTGATAGTAACACATTACAGTAGGTATAACTAACACTGTTGATTTATCATTGTGATTGTGGCTGAAAGGGGTAGTCTGTGTGCATGTAAATGTCAATTATAAGGAAGCTAGGGAATAATTTAGAGAATGTATAGTAAAGTAATTTCAGTGGTGGATGAAAATTGTGGTTAGTAGTATAAATTTAAGAATGCTCTTCTTTTACAAAGTGCTAAGGATATGGTGATACACAGGAAAATTTCAACTAATGTAACTAATGGATAATAGTTAACAGTAATATTGTAATATTTTGCAGCAATGGCAAGAAGATATTTCAATTCTAAAGAACAACAATAGGGGCATGGGATTTTTCTTTTTGGAGTAATGAAAACGTTCTTAAATTGACTGAGGTGATGACAGCACAACTCTGATAAAAATGAGAGCCACTAAGTATACACTTTGAATGAATTGTAGAAATCATGGGACTATATAACACAGAGAATCCAGTGGTGGAAGATGGCCTGTGGTTAACAGGACAAATATGAGAATGTTTTCTAATGAATGGTAATAAATATATAATACTAATACAGAGTGTTTAATAAGTAGATAGATTAGGAGAAAAATATACCAAAAGTAAGATATGGGCTATAGTTAGTAGTAATATTTTGATGATGCTCTTTCATAGTTTGTAACAAATGTTTTGGAATAATGTAAAGTGTTTGTGATGGGGTGATGTATGAGAGCCTTATATATTGATATGTATGTTTGTTTTGTAAATTCACAACTTTGTCTTGTAAATTCACTTATTGATTATGTATGTTCATGTAGGAATGATTTACTTCAATAAAATTTTATTTTGGGGAGCAGGTGTAGCTCAGTGGTTGAGTGCCTATTTCCCATGTATAAGGTCCTGGGTTCAATCCCCAGTACCTCCTAAAAAAAATTATTTTAAAGAAATGAATGGGAAGTTTTTAAATCTGTTTTTTTTTTTTTTTCTTTAAATAAAATTTACTTTATAATATTACTGTATTTTTAAAAGGTAGTTTTGAAATCAGTTGAATTACTACCAAAAACTTATCAGAGCAAAGTCCTGGAAGATTAGCCTTGTCAGAGAAGAGTCACAGTGTACATGAAACTGACCCTTACTTCAATTGAAAGCTCATTTAGCAGGCCATTTCGTTCTCCCACTGTCCTTGCTCTTGAACTTGTTACACACCCACAGAGTCAATCTGCAATTGTACACATGGATCACCAGTTATAATGATAATACTCCAAATTACAGGTAGTTTCTTCCCACTGATCTTTTGTTATGCACCATTTGGAAGGTCCAACTAAAGATATAGGGGCCTCACAGAGAGAGAAATCTTTCTATTCCACAGCCTGATTTACTGAACCTTTCTCTGAGGACTCTTGAACATTTTTCTGTAACTGAAAGTTCATTTCCTCAGTATGCCAACATTCATTGCTCACCTCTTGTCCATCCTATAATTGTCTATGACAGGATTTCTAAACATGGACACTATTAACATTTTGGACCAGATAATTCTTTAGCATGATGAGCTGTCCTGTGCTTTGCAGAATGGTTAGCAACATCCCTGGATCCTACCCACTAGAAACTAGTAGCACCCTTCTCACCAGTTGTATCAACCAAAAATGTCACCAGACATTATCCTAGGGGACAGAACTACTCTCTGTTGAAAACCACCGCTGTGTGTGAACTGGCATCATCTGGCTAACTCATCATTGATCCTCACAGCTATACAGGCGATATGGTCCCCAAAGCCTATAGACTGCCCATCTCTGATGAACTGGTGTGGCAGCATGTGACTGGGGGAATTTGAGTGGCCAGAATCAGGTTAACCACCCAACCAATCACTGCAGTTTAATTGACAAAAACAAAGTGTTTAAGAAAACTGAAGGCTGTGTTCTTTTAGTTCTGGTTACTTTCCTGAAGTGAACCTTCTAAAGGCTGAGAGTCTTCTCCTGAAACATGTCTGGAGCAAGATGCTTTGGCTGTACGTGGGAAAGTGCATTAGCTGCTGTAAGTACAAGTACAACAGTGATGTCCCTTGGACCTAGCATTGCTAAATTACGAGCCTTAGGGCAGCTGCCAATCACTAAATGCCGATTGTAATCTAGCTCTGTTTCTTGTTAAGATTAGCCCTTGTTTGGAGGAGAAAAATAACCTCTATTTGAATTTAACTTGAATGTTATAATAATCAAAATAGCCATTTGCTTCAAGTTCCTTCCAATTTACTTTAAATACAGGAAAATAAAATTTAAAGGCACATATTGGCTCAAAAGGGAAAACTTCTATGATCAGGTAGATATCCTAATAACCTAATGGGGTTTGCTTTCTGGTCATCAGGGCAGTTTCTCTTCAAAAGGACTTACATCCTTGGCTCACCTTTTTAATTTTTTTAATGAATTCTTTTGTGGGCATTAACCTTAACATTTATGGAAATTTTCTCTAACATTTACAATAAAAAGAAACTTTAAGTAGTTTTGAACTCATTGAAGAAAACGCTAAGGATATGGCATGAAGTTGAGTGACTTATGAACTACTGTTTTAGGAAGCAGTTCTACTCAACGAGGGTACCTGCCTTCATGAAGGTGAACAGCATGCTCTTCTTTCGCACTTCTTGGTGGCAGGTGTTCATGTGCATGAATTTTCCTCCAAGCACTTCTAAACATTTGGCCATCCCATATTCCCCTCTAAGGAGGTGGGGGGATTTATATGATTAGTGAATTTTAATGAGGAATTTGGCACACGTAGGTTTGCTGTCCACTGTGGAATCTGCCTGCCTGCTGCCGAGAGTTTGTGCTATGGCCTGCTTTCTTTCTCCCAAGTGGTAAAAGGGCCAGATCCTGCAGTAGACATCTCTGGCTTTCCAGGGCTGTCCATGACTGGGTGGATAAATAAGTTTGTCTAATTGGTTGGGTCAAAATTAGGAAATAGATAGTTACCACATACCTCAACCACGTTCTTCAATAGCTTTACCAGTAATCATGCCCCTATCTGCCTCACTTCTGTTCAAAACTAGAGTTGGGGAAAAGAATAATGTTAGATGCTGACCTCCTCAAACCCATTAACTGAGTTGCTCTCTGATGCATCTCAAGACCATCCATTTTGCCCTTATACCCATGTTTCCCAACACTGCTTTATCCCTTATTTGGAATCGGCAATTCAGAAGAAATCAGATAACATGTCTTGGTGTGTGTCAGAAGGCAGGGGATTAAATCAGGTCTGTGACCCTCTTCTTTATTTTCTTTAGTTCGTAAGAACTTTCTTACTCTAATTATTCATGGTAAGATATATTCCTAAAACTGGTGACAACTAATTCAGTTATCATTAATTACCCAAGTACCCAGAATCATCAACATCAAATATTCTTATTATTTGTATATTCTGGATAACTCAGTGATGCAAGGAAACTTACTAATTCTCTTCGACAATTTGCCGGACAAAAATAAAATGCTCTAATAAATTTAAGTTCAATCTATAGAACACAATTTAATATTTGTGTGGTTACTGAGGATCTTGGAGTATAATGCAAATATTGATTAAGGGTGCCTGGAGACAAAGTCCCTAGATTCATATCTCACCCCAAACACTCAATAGCTCTCTGAACTTGAGCAACTTACTTGACATCTCTAAGTCTCAGTTTCAATTCTGTGAAATGGAAATGGTAGCTACCTAATTGTGAGGAATAAGTGAGCACATGTAAAGTGTTTGTTACAGTACCTGACTCAATAAACAGCTGCTGTTTTCATACAGGCATACCTCAGAGATATTGTGGGCTCAGCTCCAGACCACCACAATACAGTGAATATTGCAGTAAAGGGAGGCACACGAATTTTTTGGTTCCCATTTCATATACAGTATAGTACTTGCCTTCAGCAAGTCTTATTCTTTTTGCTGGTGGAGGGCTTGCCTGGATGTTGATGGCTGCTAACTGATCAGGGTGGTGGTTGCTGAAGTTTGGGGTAGCTGTGACAATTTCTTAAAATAAGACAACAGTGAAGTTTGCCACATCAATTGCCCCTTGTTTTCATGAAAGAGTTCTCTGTAGCATGTGATGCTATTTGATAGCTTTTTACCCACAGTAGAACTTCTTTCAAAATTGGAGTCATTCCTCTCCAACCTGCCACTGCTTTATCAACTAGGTGTATGTAATATTCTAAATCAACAATGTTCACAGCATTTTCACTAGGAATAGGTTCCATCTCAAGAAACCACTTTCCTTGCTCATCCATAAGAAGTAACTCCTCATCCATTCAAAATTTATCTTAAGCAATTCAGCCACATCTTAGGCCCCACTTGTAATTGTTGTTCTTTTGCTATTTCCACCACATCTGCAGTTACTTCCTCCACTGAAGTCTTGAATCACTCAAAGTCATCTGTGAGAGTTAGAATCAACTTCTTCCAAATTCCTGTTAGTATTGATATTTTTACCTCCTCCCATTAATCACAAATATTCTTAATGGCATCTAGAATGGTGACTCCTTTCCAGCAGGTTTTCAATATACTTTGTCCAGATCCATCAGAGGGATCATTATCTATGGCAGCTATAGCCTTATGAAATGTGTTTCTTAAATAATAAGACCTGAAAGTTGAAATTACTCATGGATCCATGGGCTGCAGAATAAATGTTGTTTTAACAGGCATGAAAACAACATTAATCTCATTGTACATCTCCATTAGAGCTTTTGGGTGACCAGGCCTGAAGAGAGGGAGGGAGAGAGACTGGGTAACAGCCAGTCATTGGAGCAATCAGAACACACACAACATTTCTCAATTAAGTTCACTGTCTCATATGGTGCGTTTTGCGGCACCTCAAAATAATTACAATAGGGAAGCAGATGTGGCTCAAGCGATTGGGCTCCCATCTACTATACAGGAGGTCCAGGGTTCCATTCCCGGGGCCTCCTGGTGAAAGGCAAGCTGGCCCACACAGGAGTGCTGGCCTGCATGGAGAGCTGGCGCAGCAAGATGATGCAACAAAAAGAGACACAGAGGAGAGACAATAAGAGATGCAGCAGACCAGGGAGCTGAGGTGGCGCAAGAGATTGAGCGCCTCTCTCCTACTCTGGAAGGTCCCAGGATCAGTTCCCAGGGCTGCCTAAAGAGAAGACAAGCAGACACAGAAGAACACACAGCGAATGGACACAGAGAGCAGACAGCGAGTGCAAAAAACAACGGGGGGGGCGGGGGGGGAAAGGAAATAAATAAATCTTTACAAAAATTACAATAATAAGATCACAGATCACCATAATAGATATAATAATGAAAGAGTTTGAAATATTTCAAGACTTTCCAAAATTTGACACACAGACATGAAGTGAGCATGTGCTGTTTGAAAAATGGTGCCCACAGACTTGCTCAAGGCAGGGTTGCCACAAACCTTCAATTTGTAAAAAATGCAATATCTGTGAAGCACAATAAAGCACAGTACAATAAAACAAGATATGTCTAAATATACATTGGATGCTACATATTATTAGTATATGTAATCCCCTTTCTTATGCATTTGTAATTTTGTAAATAGTGCTAAAAGTATATAAGGTAATGGCAGCTGAAGTGGATATGGATTGCAGAACATTCCTTGATATTCACAAATACTCTTTTTATATGCTTCTTTCTGTTGTGTAAAATGTCTGAGGAGACATGAGGGGGAGAGTAGGAATCAAATTAATTGAGGGTTTTTATTGGTTGTGTCTGGTTAATCAAGTGTGAACTTTATATATAGATATCATAAATATAATTCTTTGGAAATTATTTTTTCTTTAACATTGACTTATATTCTTCTGACCTAATGAAAATAAAGCATGATATGAATACTCTGCTGTATGTATCCCATATAAATTTTGTGTCATAGTTAATTTTCATAGTATAAAATGATGACTATTCATTAATATGTATTGTCATTTAGCTTGCATTGATTATTTCCAAATAATACCACAGTTTCAATATTTTGGTACCATTCCTTTAATCGTTTTCCTTAAAATTAATAGGCTAAAAGTAAATATAGTATAAATAGAAAAATATCCAGAAATTATCTGTATTATAGAAAACCTAAATAACGAGTAATATCTCTAATGTAATCATATTAGGTATTATCAGGATTATTTACTTTAGTAGAAGTCAAAGAACTAGATATCACATGTTTTATAGAAAGAACTGTAGCACCATCTTGTGTGAACTGAAAACTTAGTGTTTCATTGAATGTAGTTTAATTTTAAATAAAATATTTACTATTTTTATTTCTTACAGTTTAAGTCATTTTCTTTATATTATAATATTATGGATTAAAATATATTACTGATTTTAGAATTCAGTTATTTATATTTTCTCTGTCTTTGCACTTAAATGCATTTCACAAATGTTTAATTGCCTAATTTAAGCACAAAATTATATGAAACTTAGAAATATTAGACTTTTTATAGCTGTGCAGAAAGTACCCATTTATTTATATTTTATGATGTTATACAGTTTATATCTTTAATGTCTTTTATTCATGTTAACCACTCAATTCTCATAGTATTTTTCTAGTACATTTAATTCTATATAGTGTTGAAATACTCTTTAAATATATGTAAATATGCTTATCTGATTTTACATAATCTAAATTACATATCTGATATTGAGGGAAATGATCCAGTAAGTGCAGAAATGAAAACAGCTATGAAACCACGGTGAAAAAAAAATTAGCTAACAGCAAAATATATCTGAGCTTGAATCCTTAAAAACAATAATTATAAAGTAAGATTTTAAAATTTAATCTCCTATAATACAATCATGAGCATAAATATCAGCCTTTCTCCAATAGCTACAATTAATAGAAGCCATCATGACTACTGTATTAAAGTGAGAAAAATGCAAATAATATTATCTGACAGTTTATTCAAAATTCAAATAACTACAGCTGCAAACATTTGCTAAATATGTAGTTAAATATGTAATAATATGAAGTTCTGGGATGTAGGGATTTGGAAATGTTATTGCCAAACATTTCCTCTTTTTGAAGGAGAAACTATAGATTCAATAAGGTGATAAGAATTATGATGCATAACCAAAAGAAGACAACAGATTATATGCTTTAAAATCTGCCAGCTTCCAATTTATAGGACTCCCATCATTTGTCTTTGAGTACCAAGACTTAAGTGGTTACTTTGTATTTTGCATATACATACTCCCAACTTTTCCTCTAAAATATGTGAATAATTAAAATAACTTTTTTCTTGTTTTAGGTAATTCACATCAACCTATAGAAGTGACAGCTCTATATTCTTTTGAAGGACAACAACCAGGGGATTTGAAATTTCAAGCTGGAGACAGGATCACAGTTATATCAAAAACAGATTCACATTTTGATTGGTGGGAAGGAAACCTTCGAGGCCAAACTGGTATTTTTCCAGCCAACTATGTAACCATGAATTAAAGTTTATATTATTTTCCTCTTTGAGAATTAAATATATATATATATATATTTCTATACTATCAGGTTACTAGCCAGTTAAGCAATGTTTACTATATATTTGAAAATATGTCTGATTATTCTACAAATTTGTAATCCAGGATGTATAAGATTTTGTTTTCCTATATGGTTAACTTGCATATCTTTACATACTCTGTACTAATTTTATCTCATATACTATTTAATAGTTGATATCTTCCAATTTATCTGGTCACATTTTTGTGTACATTTTCAAACATTACTACACATTTTATCTAGCTGTGTATATGGTAAGTGCTTATTTTGATATGAGAATCTTGAGAATAGGACCATCAATGCCAATTCTTACAATTCTGTTTACAAAGTGACTAGAGAAGAAAAAATTAGCTTAAATCAAGTATTAAATAATAATTCGAATTTTAGGTGCTAACTAGAATATGAATCCTTTAAAATCAGCTTTTAATTTTCAAAAATTTTTTGAATATAGTAGAAACATATAATTACAAAGAAGGTCAACTACAATGCTTTAAAAGAGATTATATTTATTACATTTTCTTCTGTATGAGGTTATGTTTGTCCATAGCCAGTTTTTAGCAGTAAAATCAACATACGGTGACATAGTTCAGTCATCCATGAATAAACGTTTTTAAAATGCTTTGCAAAGTTAATGCTTTGACTTTGTTTATCTTATTTAATTTTTATAAAGTAGGAAGAGCGCCTGTGATTAGTGTGCAGGTTAAAAATCCACCTCCATTATTCTAGTGTCTTAACCTCTTCCTTGAACTCCAGACTCCAACATCCGACTACTCACTTGACATCTCCATTCAGACAGGCAGTACCATCTCAGACTCATTTGTACAAACCTGGACTCCTGTTTTCTCCTCCTTTAAAACCTGTCTCTCCTCAGTCTTCTCCTTTAGTAAGATGGAAATTCCATTCATCCACTTTTTTTTAGGCCACAAAAACTTGAGGTTATCCTTAATTTTTATTTTCCTCTCACACCTTGTATCAAGCCCACCAATGAATTCTGTTGGTATTAATTTCAAAATACACCACTTCTTAGTAGCTCTACAATTCCAACAATAAAATAAGCTACAATTAGCTAAAACCTAGACTCTTGGAATAGCCTCTAATTTGGAATACCTAGCTTCAACACAGCAGCCAAAGTGATCCTCTTAAAAGTAGTACCCGCTCACACTCCATCTTTATGTTATTTTTATGTATTCTTCTTAGCCTTACTATATACACACACTCACACATGCTAAACTTTTGATCATACATAAGACACTGAAAAATGATTAGAAATACCCAAATTATCACTGCCCAGCAAGAAATAAAACATAGTTTATGCCCTTTTTCAAACCTTTTCCAATAATCTCCCCCTCCTTCTAACTCAAAGATAAACATCCTGAACTTGTTGTTTGTGAATTCCATATATTTCTTTATGCCCTTGTTTTATATGTATCCCTAAGCACTATATGATACCATCTTGCATGTTTCTAAACTTATAAATGATACACTGAATTCATTCATTTGCAAGTTGCTTTTGTTGTTTAGTTTTAAACTTGTGCAATTCATACATTTTGATATACAGAAGAGAAGTTTATTCAATTTCACAAATGTATAAAATTCCAATATATGAATATAATATATAAAAATTTACCCATTTTTCTGTTTACAAATATTTAAGGGCTAAATTTTTAAATCTTTAGCAGAAAGTTGACACTATAAAACAGAACAAAATAGAACATTTTGAATTGAAAAATAAACCAAGAAGACAATAAATGGGTTAATATCATCTTAGACACAGTAAAAGTCAGAACCAGTGAATTGAAGGTAGGTCAGAAACATGTATCCAGATTGATGGGGAGAGAGAAAGGGATTGAAAATACAGAAAAGGCCAAAAGAGGTATGTGGGATAAGGGGGAAAGGTATAGCAAATGAGTAAACTTCAAGTAAAAAAGGAGACAGAAAGCCAGGCAGATGCAATATTTGATGATAGAATGGCTGAGAATATTCCAAGAATTAAAAAAAAAAACAAACAAAACATCAACTACAGATTTAAGAATTACTATGTACCCCAAGCAGAATAAACACAAAGAGGACCACATTATGCACATCATTATAAAGCTGCTAAATACCAAAGACAAACAAAAATCTAAATAGTAGTTGAGACATTTTAAAACTCAATAATAAGATAAACAATCCAATTGGAAAAGAATAAATGATTTGAAAAGACATTTCACCAAAGAAAATTTATGGATGCTGTGGCGGTTTGAATTTTCTGAATCCCAAAAAGAGAAAGATTATGTTTTTGAGCTAATCCATACCTGTGGGTATGGTGCCCTTTAATTGCATTAAATTCAGTTGAGGGGTCTTTGATTAGATTACTTGATAAGATTGATTTGGGGCTTTTGATTGGACTACCCAGTGATGAGTGACTGAGGTTGAATCTCTGCCCTCTTGCTGCGTCTGATATGAACGGAGACACAGAGAGAGACAGACACACTGAGGTAAAGGGAGCTACCATATTTGATCCTGCAATGTGACAGGAAGGACTCCAGTTTTGCCCACAGCTAAGCTGTAAGGTGAGAAGCCCCTGAGAGGCTCAAAGAGCTGAGGGCATATGCCTGATAGCTTGCAGCTAAACCAGGGAAAAATGCAGAATGGCTGAGACTGATGGAGGAGGCCCAGAAAGAGACAAGCTCTAAGACTGGAAACAATCCAATTTTTGCCTATTGAATGGGTAAAAATGAATGCTATATACAATGAAATACTATTCAATAATGAAAAGGAGTGGACTACTGGTACAACAACATAATGATATATTTCAAAAGCATTTTGCTAAATGTCAGAAGTCAGATCCAAAAGACTACATACTATATGAGTCCATTTAAACAAAAATTCTACAAAAGAAAAAAATTATAATTATAGAAAGAAGATCAATATTATGCAGGTACCAGGGGTTAAGAGAAGGGGATTGACAGGGAAGGTTGATGAGGGAACTTCTTGGAATGGTGTTAAATTTAATAAACTTAAAATGAGAACCTATGGTAATGCCTATTAATGGATTTAACAAAGGATCAATATTTATCAAGCTAAATTACATTTAGTAACAGTAGAAATATAAGGTACTAGTAAAAGGAGACATTATTCTATCTCTTTAAATACATACTAGATCAAGAGAACAAAAAAAGTATATAAACTATATAAATATAATAGAAATCTAATCGATTTATTTTGAGACTGTACCCTGAAATTTGCCTGTTCTTATCAAGTGGCCCTGGGACATTCAAAAATTGACCATAATTCCACAAAGAAAACCTCTTTTTATGTTACAATAAGAAATATTATAGCCAATATTTCCTGGCCAAATGCAAATAAATCCATCCTAGCTTGAAAATTTCAAACTCTCTTTTAAATAATTCAGCTCAAAGAAATAATTCAGTCTAATTATAGACTAAAGGCTAATGAAAATGGAAATATTACATATCAAGACTGAATGAAAAATAAAGCATAATGAAAATAGAAATATTACATATCAAGACTGAACAAAAAATAAAGCTGTGCCCACAGGAAAATTCGCAGCCTAAATACATATATTGATATAAGAGAATAAAATCTGATGAATTAAGGTTCAACTCAAGAAATAAGCAAGGAACAAAAAAATAAAAAGAAAGGCAAGAGTGGAAATAGTAAAGACAAAAGCAAAAATTCATGAATTGAAAAAAACTAAAAAACAAAAACTGAAACTTCAATCCAAAAGCTGGTTCTTTGGGTGTGTGTGTGTGTGGGGGGGGTAACAATAAAACATATTGTTTTATATGCCTAGAGGAGCCCGCACCAAACCTCGGTGTGTATTTCCATCCTTCTCTCCCATTTCTCAGCAAGCTCTGCTCTTTTTCCCCATTTCCCAATAAATTCTTTTTACTAGCCTAATTAAACTGGCGTGTTCTTAAATTCTTTTATGCAACATAGCCAAGAACCTAGAGGAATCTAACAGGTCCACGGCTTCATTTGGGGAGCCATTGCCAGGAGACAGACCGGCAGTGGCGCTCCCCGACCCCGCCGGGGCCTGGGTCAACGGCGCTGCAGCATGCTGGCTGTGGGAAGCGCACACATGCCAAGTGGAGCAACAATGACGAGCGTGATAATCAATGCCTTCCAGAACGAGATATTAGTCACCCAACCACAGTGCCGGACTCACCTTTCCTCCACTTTACTAGAATAGCCGGAGAAGTTTATGCCCTGTCAGGCAGGGACTACTGCCCGAACCAGCAGGAAGTAACTACAGAAGAATGATCACCACCCCTCAGCACCCTCTCAGAATAAGGGCGTGAATTCTCTGAGGGGAAGGTGAGGCAGGTTACCCAGGGAAACGACGTCAACAGGCAACATGACCCACAGACAACATGGCTGCAAGACCACACTGAGACCTTGAGTCTAACCTTGAGGTCCCAGTTTCTCTTTCCCGGACCTCCCTTTGACTCCAGATATTCCAAACAGGCTTCACCATTGGCCCCCACCATTAGTGGGGTAGCCAGTAACAGCTGGGGCCCCTCCCCTTAGCACTGACAAGGGGGAGGAATGATTAATAGTTTAAAAGGTAATCACATGAGGCAGCGCTCGCTCTCTGCTTAGAGGAGCCCGCACCAAATCTTGGTGTGTATTTTTATCTTTTGCTCCCATTTTTCAGCAAGCTCTGTTCTTTCCCCCCATTTCCCAATAAGTTCTTTTTACTGGCCTAAACAAACTGGGTGAAAAAAAAAAAAAATTAGCTAGTTAAACTAATCTAAGGTAAAATTAACATAAAAATAAGTCACATGTGGAAACTATACATAGAAATAGTAAACAATAAAAGAATGATAAGTGACTACATTGCTTAATTCTTCCCAAATAAATTCAAAATTATATAAAATTTCAATTTTATAAGAAAAACCAAACTTAATTCCAGAGGATCGCAAAACAATAACTTTCAAATTATTGATCTTACTCCTCTTACTGGAGTCCTTTATTAACAGAATGAATACTGAGAGAAGAAGCTGCAGAGACAGAGGAGAAAACCCTAGAAAGTGAGAGAGAAAGCCATGAGAGCAAGAAGTTGAAGTCAACAGAACCCAGGAGAGAGAGAGCCACAGGAATAGATGGAAAGCAGGAGGAATCCAGAAACTGAAAGCAGTGAGGCCTGGAGGAGAGGAGAGAGAAGAGTTGATGCCGCCATGTACCTGGTCGCCCACAGCTACAGCTCAGAGAGAAAGCATCCCTTGGTGATGCTTTGATTTGGACACTTTCATGGCCTCAGAACTGTAGGCTTAAAAGTTCAATCCATTTCTGGAATATAGCCAGGCATGGGAAAATTAAGCAATTTGCCAAGAGTAGCACAATTCTTAAAGGAAAGAATTAGGACTTAAAGCACATTCTCCTGAATCTACAGAAATATTCTATATTTAATGGAATTAAACTAAATCCTCCAACCATTATTCATATATTTTAATTTTTTTTCTTTTACACTTTAGACTTCATAGGTAGTAAATGTTTTATACAAAAAAATAAACATTTTTCCTCAATGGCAATGCTAATTGATATGTTTCTTCAATATTACCTATAATTAAAATACTTCAGCAAGGTTTTCAATTAGAATTTAAAAGTGCTTAAAAAAAAAACACAACCAGACACACTAAACATGTTTCAAATTTTATCTTTTGCCATCTATAGTACAAAATATGGCATTTCCCTTACTCTCTTGAATTTCTTTTTTCTCAATTTCCTGCTTATTAAATTTAAATCCACATTAAGTTGGTTAGGGGTTCTGCAACTCAACATCGCTTGTTGACAGTTATCAGAGTTGTAGAATTTACAAAGTCCTATTAAAATTTGTAGCAACTGCCTCCCGTATGTTTCCAGATCAGTTCCTTTTGCAGATGTGTCTTAATTTTGTTTAAATGTGGTCTTAACCTCATTGCTTCTAGAAAAGTTAGAATGAGGCCATGGGGATTCCCTGGCAATGTCTCCAACATGAAAAACTAATTCAAACAACTGATTAGTTACATAAAGAGAGAAAGCAGTCAAGAAAATTGTTAAATTGAGCAGCCAGCTCTTTGACTAAACTGTTCAGTATAGATAGAACAGTGGATTCACTAGCACTGTGGAAAGTGAACATATTTTCCAAAACAAAAATCAGATCACACTACCTGAAAATGGGACAAAAACATTTCAAATCCAACTGCCACAGAAAATTTGCAACATGGTCACTCTTCTCAAAAGTTTGAAATGTAAATATTGACCTTAAATTGGATTCCTCATATTCTTTTGGCATGGTGTTGTGGACAAGGAATGGGCTTTAGAGTGAATTAACCAAGCTGTATATTCTGCTTGGCAATTTAGCCAATATATGAGCTTGGGAAATTCACTTTGCCTCTCCTGACCTCCACTACCTCATCTGTAAAATACCTACTTTACAGGACTTTGAGAGGATTACACAAGGAAAGAGGCAAATATCTGGGGCACTTTGTAAGTATTAAATAAGTATTAGCTCCTTATTTTCCCCTGTGATAACAGTAGACATTTTTACTCAAACTTCTATATTATAGGGGTGCATATCATTTTCCATGAGCATTAGCCCAGTATTTTTTTTATTAGCCAAATTAAAAACTGATGTCAAAAAAATGTTAATGCATATGAAACACTTAGAAGAGTGCTCGTTGTAAAATAAAAAGCCTTACACTTACCACTTGAAGGTAGTATCTTAATAAAGCAAACTTTACTTTCCAGAATTTCCCCTGCAACAGACTAGCCCTAAATATAATGATAAATTTTTTAACTATAAAAATGGAATGTATACTGCATTGTCTTCTACTATAGATATAGTAATTCATTTACTGGCTGAATATAATAAAAAATAAATCAATTTTACAGCACTATTAAAAAAAATCCAGTTCAATCCTTAAAATAAAATGAAATCACTTTGTCTTTTAAGCAGCTTGCAGCTGCTTTCTGAAAACAAATACACATACAAAGGAATGGAGGGTAGAAGTTTGGGAATGACTAAATTAACTAATCTTAATATGAAAACTCTTAAACCTCCAAAGTGAACAGAGCTGAGGGTAGAGTTATAGTGACTTCCCTCTTTCCTGCTAGCTGCTCATCCATGTAAATGGCAGTTCCCCCAAACAGCCTGTTTCCCCAGTTCACCACTTTTAAGGTTCAACTCTCTTGAGCTTTATGATGAATATAATCTTAGAGCTAAAGTAGGGAAACTATGATACAGTTTGAAAGGTTATTTCCCACAAGGATAGATGGAGACGTTCAATAGTTCCTATTTTTTAATTTCACAGATATACTCAGAAATTTCCACTGGAAGTTCTCATTGAAATCATCTAATAACCACCTGATTAGTAAATTTTAGATGAGGGGAAAACTGCCCCCCCTAAGAGACACAGAAACGTGTTTTTGCTCATCACTGTGACTGGTGGCATTTATTTACTGGGCAGGAACCAGTCTTGTTAAATGACACCGAAACCGGCTTGTATAAGGAGGGTTCTCTGAATCTTTCACAGTGAGAGAGTGTAGCATAGTAATTAAGCTGCTGAGCTCTGGAAGCTGACTTCACTGGATCTTGTGACCTTGAACAATTTACTTAACATGTCTATGCTGTAGTTTGCTCATTTGTGATGATTACATGCGTTAATGCATAGGAAACACTTAGGACAGTGCCAAGCATGCTGAAGAGCTCAGTAAGTATTAGTGATTATTATTACGTTTCCTTGCAATCAAAATATTCTTACCTGATACAGTGACTTAACCAATTTTTTCAGTGAACCACTTGTAGTGACAGTTTAGGTAAGATATACTGAACACTTTCCTCCCACCCCATCCTTTCTTTAACCCTGACAACCATAAATCTGTTCTCCATTTCTATAATATTTTTCATATCAAGAATGTTATAGAAATGGAATCATGCAGTTTATAACCATTTGGGATTGGTGCTTTTACTACAGCATAATTCACTGGAAATTCATCCAGGTTGTTACATGTATTTCATTCTTTTACTGCTGAGTAGTACTCCACGGTGTGCATGTACCACAATTTGTTTAACAATTCACCTGTTGAAGGACACATACATTGTTTCCAGTTTGTAACTATTATGAATAAAGTTGCTATAAACATTTGTGTATAAGTTTTTGTGTGAATATAAATTTTAATTTTTCTGGGATAAGTGTCCAGTAGTGCAATTGCTGGATTGTATGATAGTTGCCTATTTCATTTTTAAGACACTATCAACAGTTTTAACTTGTTTTCCATTTTACATTCATTTTACATTCCCACCTGTAATGTATAAATAAATGATATATTTTCTCAGAAAGAAAAAGATACACTGAAAAGAGAAGAAGCAATGTTACACTGCTTCAAAATGTGTGACCACATGTGTGTTGGTGTTGGGGCTGGCTGCATTTAGAGCAGAGAAGGCAGTTTCCTTTGGAAATCCTCAGTATTTCACAATACCTCTCATAACCCAATTCCACAATGACATGATCCTCCATGAGATTCATTCATTGCAAAAGGAAGACTCCCTTTATCATCCGGATAAAGCAGATTATTTAAGCCCTGAAGGAATGAGGCTTGTAGCCTAATTAGCTTTCCTACTGTACTTTAGCCTGGCTATCTCTGCCAAGTATTGGGTGATTTCAGTCAACTTACTTAACCTCCTTCAGTTCACTTTCCTTAATTTAAAAATAATGACAAGACCTGTCTCATGGTATTGTGGTGACCATTAAATAAGATCAGGTGTGTGAAGCCCTTGGCACAATGACTGATCACCCAGTAAAGGTTATCTATTAAAACCATAGAGAATAGTGCTCACTTCGGCAGCACATATACTAAAATTGGAATGATACAGAGAAGATAAGCATGGCCCCTGCGCAAGGATGACACGCAAATTCGTGAAGCGTTCCATATTTAAAGAAAAAAAAAAGCATAGAGAATAATGAATAACTTGGAAAGATGCTATATTACTGAATTTAAAACATCGGAATGCAAAATTGTATCTCAGCATGATTCCATTTTTATTAAAAATGTACACATGATAGAAAAAATGGAAAACATATGCATCAAACTGTTAACAGGGGTTAGAGCAAGGTTGAGGAATTATATTGCTTTCATTTATCTGTATGGTATAAATCCAACTATAAGTGAATATTTATTAATAAGAAAAAGTTACTTAAAATATAAATCTATTTGACAAGCCATCATGAAAAAACATGGAGCCAGGTGTCCTTCTCACAGAGCCTAGCAAAAGTAGGGAAGGAAACTAGTATTATTGATACGACAATGTATCCAATGCTTTGACTGAATCATTGCCATCAAGCTTCAGAGCGGCTGGATAAAGCAGGCATTATTCTCATTATTTTACATCTGAAGAAATGTTCTGAGGGTGATTAAGCTAGTGAAGATCACACAGCTAGTAATGGTAAAGCAGCAATTTTAACCCAGATTTGTCATATACCCTAAAAAAAGATTTGTCTTTTTTTTTACTATATTGACAATTCATATGGATTTCCTTTAAAATATGTACAGACTTTAAGGTTCTAATTATTCAAAGCAAGCAGTCTTGTAGCTCCATTAGAACAGCGAAGCCCTGTGCTCCTAAATCATGGATTCCCTCACTTCACAAGGCATCTCGGTTAGTAAACATGTGACGAAAGAAAACCGGAGTAGGGAGTAAAGAAGATCACCTCTACGTTTTCTGCATCTACACCAGAGCAGGAGAGGAGCAGAGGTCTACAGCAGGATCCGATTCTCAGCTCTGAACGCAGCACTGTCTCATTAATAGCTTCCACCTGTTAGGATGTCATTAATTATCACAAGTCTAGCTCCTTGCATTCCTTTCAGTCCCAAATACAGGCACATGTGCTGGGGAAGCCAGACCTGCAACTGAAACGCTATCTAAACAGAGCTGATTTCCAGGACTCTGAATATAAACAGCATGCCGGGTGGTCCCCTGCTCTGTCAGCTGTCATTACCGTCCCCCTGTGTACACAGCAGTGTCAAAAAGGATTGCTGTCACTGTGATAAAAACCTCGTCTGCACAGGCAGGGCTGGCTGAGGTGTTTGAGACTCTTATTTGGTTTATAAGGAAATAATCATGCTCTAAGGACAGAAGGTCCCAGTAACCTCAAAAATTGTTTAGAGGTTTGCCCTTTGGAAAAACCAGTGCAAAATGTTAACTGCACCCACTCAGAGGGAGAGACCAGGAAACAGAAACACTTGTTAATGAAAGAAGAGCAAGATATAAAAATAAACTGAAGATACTATGAACATTATTTTTCTATCCCCGTGCTCTAATATCTAAATGCCGTGGTTGCCATATAGAAAGTGAGATTATGGTGTTTTTTAAAAAGGCATCACTCTCTGCCAAATCATTTAATTAAGGCCATACCCTGCACCAAATCTAGGAGAAAAGATCTAGAAAATCTAAGGAAAAAAAGATGATTTTTTTTCAAAATCCACCTTCTACTATCATCTTCAGATATTCTCTTGTGTCTTTCTGCCCCTGCTTTACCAGACGTTCTTTACCCCCATGCAGTTTTCTGACCCTCCAGGACTCTGCCCTGTGACAGTATGCATCATGGCACACCAGCTCAAACATACTCTTACAAAGAAACGCCCTCTGAAATGATGAAAATTTATGCATCTATAATTTTGCCACTGCAAGTAACAGCAAGTTACAAAAGTCAACATTGGATCTGACGTATCAGAATTTCTTTTTCTCACTGTTGGGAACTGAATCATGCCCTCCACTAAAGGTCTTTTGGGTGTGAACCTATTTGTAAATAGGACCTTTGAAGACGTGATTAGTCAAGATGTGCTTGTGATGGTTAGGCTAATGTGTCAACTCGGCCAAGTAGTTGTGTCCAGGTGTTTGTTCCAGCAAGCACTGGGCTAATTGTAATTCAAGAGCATTTATGGACTTCAATCACCAGTGAGTTTACTGCGTGGATGGCTGATTACATCTGCATCAATTAGGTAGATTACATTATCAATGGGTGGTGCTTTTATCCAATCAGTTGAATGACTTAAAAGTGGAAGTGATTTCAACATTCAGAGAGAATTTTCCAGCTCGTCGTTGGACAGGCAACTTCTCCCAGAAATTCATCAACGACCCATCATCGGGCTTTCATCGGAGCCACTGGTTTGCAGCCTGCCTGTAGAACCTGGACTTGTGCATCCCCATGGTCGCGTGAGAGACTCTTTTAAAATTTCATATTATTGATAGATATCTCCTGCTGACTCTGTTTCCCGAGAGAACCCTGACTAATACAGTGCCCAAACTGAATGAGGGTGGAACTTAATCCAATATGGCTGAAATCCTTATAAGCAAAGGAAATTGGACACAAAAAGTGGAAGCCACAGGGAGCAGCCAGAAACTGGAAGTCAGTGGAACCAGGAAGAGAAAAGATAAGATGTCATCATGTGCATTGCTGTCTTAGTGTGCCAAAGGCTGCCAATGCAAAGTACCAGAAATGGGTTGGCTTTTATAATGGGAATTTTATTTGGGGTAAAATCTTACAGTTCCATGGTTGTGAAATGTCCAAATCAAGGCACCATCAGAGATGCTTTCTTGACAAAGTCAGCTACTGGTGATCCTGGCATCCTGCCACATGGTGACGCAAGATGGCAGCCGATCTTTGCCAAGGTCCCTGCCTTCCGTTCTGGACTCTCTGTCTCCCAGAGCCCAGCTATGAACAATCCGTCATATGGCTTGTCTCCTTCCTAGCCTCCTCTCTCAGGCTTGACTGCTCCCTTTTCTTCCTGAGCCCAGCTTTGGACGATCAGGCAGATGGCTTATCTCTTCAGCCTTGAGTCTTCCTTCAGTCCTCTCTCTCACATGGCAGAATCAAACATGACAGTTCCCTTTTCCTGTCTCTCTCTCTCTCTCTGTGCCTCCCTTTATAGCAGACCCAGCAAGAAGGCTTAAAAGTTCCAAGTTTAGTTAATTCCTCAAATGGGGCACTATCATCTGGGGGCTTGATTTCCAGAGGCTTGGAATTTCCAGAATCAGTTTCTGGTTTTGTTGTGTCCAAAAATTCAGTTCTCAGCTTATTTCTCTTGTCTAGCATTTTACTATAAGCTGCAAGGAGAAGCCAAGCCAATTCTCCACATTTAGTTTGGAAATCTCTTCAGCTAAATACCCAGACTCTCCATTTTCAAATTCTGCCTTCCATAAAATATCAGGAGTTAATCTTGCTAAGTTCTCTGTGACTTTGAAACATGGATCACCTTCCCTCCAGTTTCCAATAATAGTTTCATTATTTCTTTCTAAGGCCTTATCAGAAAGAAGTTAGGGAAACAGATGTGGCTCAAGCAATTGTGCTCCTGCCTACCACATGGGAGGTCCCTGGCTCAGTTCCCAGTGCTACCTAAAGAAGACAGTGAGCTGGTGTGACAGGCAGGTATGGCGAGATGATGCAACAAGATAATTCAACAAGAGACAGAAGAAGAAAAACTTGAGTGACACAGCAAAGCAGGGAGCTGAGGTGGCTTAAGCAATTAAGTGCCTCCCTTCCACATCAGAGGTCCCAGGTTTGGTTCCTGGTGCTTCCTAAAGAAAAAAGGAGGAGGTGGGGAGAAATTTAAAAAAAAGTTTAAAAAAGAAATGTTAGTCTCCATATTCCAATCAACAGTCTCTTCAAAGCAACCTAGGCCTTTTCTATCAAGCATCTCACAATTCCTCCAAAAAATACCCTTTACCAATTTATAAAAGCATTCCAGCATTTTTGGTAATTGCAAAAGCACCACCCCACTCCCAGTACCAAATTTTGTAGTCCACCAAAGGGGTGCTGATGCAAAGTTCCAGAAATCTTCTGGCTGTTTATAAAGGATATTTATTTGGGGTAGAAGCTTACAGTTACAAGGCCCTAAAGAGTCCAACTCAAGGTTACTTCCTCACCAAAGTCTGTTGCCATGTGTTGAAACAAGATGGCAGGTGACCTCTACCTGCTCTCTTCTTCCTTCTTCCTCTTAAAGTTCCATGGGCCCAGCTTCTTCTGATCTCAACTGTAGGCTGGCATAGGTCTTGTTTCTCTTCCCAGGGCTTTAGCTGTTTAAGCCTTCTCCTTTCTGTCACATGGCAGGATTGCAATGACCAAGTTCTCTCATCTTCTGTGTCTTCTGTGTATGTCCATTTATATAGCTCACCAAGGTGGTAGGGAATCAACCCTAAGTTACACCCTACCGACGTGGTTGAATCAAAGCCCTAATCTTAATATAATTTAATCAAAGACATCTCAGCTGAATCTAATACAATCAAAGTGTATCACAACTGGAGGAACAGACCAGTTTACAAACATAATCTCTATTTTTGGAATCCATAAATTATCTCCAACTGCCACATTTCCTATAAGATGAAAGAATGGCTCTCTTAAGTATTGTCTTTATTTTGCTTGACACATGCTTATCTTGTTGCCTATATTGTCTTTTTGAGTTTATGTCTAGGGCAGTGCCTCTCCTCATATCCCTCCTAGCTAACCTAGGCATAACTACCATGTGGGAACTGGGGGTGGCAGTTTCCTAGACAGCATTTGAAACTTACAAGATCAAGCCCATCAGCTTTGGGAAGATGTAGCCTCTGGAGGCACCTGGCCTTTCTCATTCCCATTGTCCAGTATGTCAAGGCTGGCCCCCTTTTTGGGGCCATGTACCACCATTTTCTTTATCCTTTTAGTAAGACCATGTATCTTCAAAATTCTAAATAAGTTTATTTCCTCCAGAATCAATGCCTTCCAGAACAAGGTATTAGTCATGCAGGGATTTCATCCAGTTCCAACCACAGAGCTGAACCCACCTTCCCTCAACCTCCATAGTCTAGCCAGAAAGTTTCACAACTCATCAGACAGGGACTATTGCCCCTAAACAGCAGAAAGCAGCTACAGAAGAATGACTATCACCCTTCAGCTACCCCTTAAGAATAAGGGTATAAACTCTCTGAAGGGGAATTTGAGCAGGTTAGTATAGGAAACAGGGTTAAAATAAAGCCCACCAAAGACCCAGGTCATGAAGTCCAGTTTGAAAGTCCTGGACTACTTTGTTATCTACCAATAGAAATATTGCTTGTATACTGTTAGACCAGGATGATCTGCCCCTTATCATTCCCCATAAACATCTTTCTTTTTGCCCATAGTACCCTAGCCAATACCTCTCTACAGTTGTCTTCGGCAGTGACCATGCCCACAGTCGAACCCAATGTTGGGTTTGCACAGACTTACCACCCTTGGGTGCTACTGGCCTTCCTTGGACCATAACTCCTACTCATTGGACAGCATAGAATACCTTGCTGGCATGGCAGAATACAACCCAGCAACAAGTTTGGAACAAGACTTTCTCATTTAAGACTGAGATTCAGCTTCCATCTTTCTATGAGGCACATAATTATATTTTTTTCCCTTATAAGGGAACAGGTGTATAAGCCCAGGCCTTTTTTAGGATATGCTATATATAATGGTTTAGGATGGTTAATAGCTGAGTCTGTCACCCTAGATTGCATTGCCCTTGTCTGCTTGGAACAACAAGAGGGAATCAGTGATATGGGGTGGTGTAGCCATTTGGCAATTTGATGTAATTATGAATTCCAAAACTATAATTGGATCATGCTTATACAGTGATCTATTAACCTGGGCATGATTAAGTTATGATTAGGGTGTTGACTGGGCCACCTCAGTAGGGCATTGAGCACCACCCTTTGGTGGGTGGTGGAATTGAATATTAAAGGCAAGGCAAAGGACAGGGGCAGCAGTTTTTGAGAAGCAGTTTTGATGTTGGAGTTTGGATGTTGGAGAGAAGGCCCCAGGAGAAGAGAAGCGAGCCATTCACCTGATAGTCTACAGCTGGCCTTGTGGAGGAACCAGAGGCGCTAAGCCTGGAGAGAAACGCAGCCCCGGAAAGAGAGGAACCCAAGAAGCCTGAACCCTGGCAAACGCCGGCAGCTGTCTTGCTCTAACACGTGGCAATGGACTGTGGTGAGAGAAGAAACTTATCGCTTTATGGCCTGGGATCTGTGGACTTCTACCCCAAATAAATACCCTTTATAAAGACCAACCCATTTCTGGTATTTCGCATTAGCGCCCCTTTTGCTGACTAATACAGGTGGTTACCCCCTGAGTTGTGTAATTTTACTATCAAGTCTGGATAGAGAGTAAAGCGTACCCCCTGAGGTTCTACTCATTGGCTGTTTTTGTGCCAGGTGGAACTGCAATTATCACTGAAATGCATAAAACTGCTTTAGCTTTTGCCTTTTATACTGTTGCTGTGCAATGTGGATGCAATGCTGATCCTATGGTCAATGTAGGATGCTCCCTGGGGGTGGATTGTGGGAACCCAGGCCCCCCTAAATCCTCAGCAGGTAGCCAACCTGCATGACCTAGACTGAAGTTAAAGTTAACAACACTCCCCAGAGGTGAGGGAACGCAAGGTAAATGTCCTTCCTACGAGCAGAGTGTAAACATCACCGACCCCATACGTACTCTTCACACGATCCTAGCAGAAACTCTGTTCTCATACCCTATGGTGAGGCAGGTCAGTATAGGAAAAGAGGGAAGACCCGGCAGACCTGGCAGAAGACATGGCCATGAGACACAAGGCTGTGAAACCCTGCCTGGAAACCCCCTGCGTGAAAGGCTGCTGCAAGAATAAAGCCAGAAAAACCCTGTGGTCCCACCTGGAACTCTTTCTGGGGTCAAGCTAGGCCCCGGGTAAGACCAAACAAGCTTCCCCATTGGTTCCAGATAATCCAGAACAGAAGGCCTCCCCATTGGCCCCCTGAGCGCTAACAGGTGGGGCAACCAATCAGAGCAGCAAATAGCTAGGGCTCCTCCCCAAATATTTGGAAAGGGGACGAGTGAATAATGGCTTAATAATGTTAGCTTCTTAACCCCAAATACGCTCTCTTACCTAGGGGAGCCTGCATCTACATGTTGGGTGCATAATTCTGTTCTTCTCTCCCATTTCTCACCCGCCTTCCCCCCTTTCACTATACTAAACTGCCTCACCATTAAGCCAGCCACTAAATTTTAAATTTCAATTATATCATTTGTTTCTTATTGTTATACTTGGTTCCTTTATAAAGGCGCTTTCTTCTTTTTATGCTTTCTTGCTTTTTGTTCATATTTGAAGGTTTTAAAAAAATCTCTTTAACCCTGTTAAAATACTATATATACCATGTTGGCTATTACCCATATCCAGGTAATTTTGTGCATTTCCTTCTACTTTTTTTCTGCCTTCAGTTGGCTCTTACTCTTTGTTATATAAAAATAAAATGGGTGCTTGCATTGGGTGTTGTAGGGAATGACCCCTTTCTGAGAAATGACAGGGACTTTATGATAACAATTGACCACCAGGCACTTGGAGAAAATGGAACACACTCTACAATATTGTTAAGCAACACCTGGTGATAAGCCAATTTTGGTCCAGGAGAGAGAGTTTATCAGAATGGGCAAGCATACCATACTAGTCTCTCTATCTTATAAGACCCTCCCATGTAATAAGGAACTTTAATGTCCACTGGACATTAAAGTCTGCTACCTGGAAATTCCCTAAGTTCCTTTATAAGCAGCTGTGACCAGATGGCAATTGAGCCACTCTTTTTTTGGTGTAATATCTCCCTGATAGCGAACAGTTTTTCTTCTCAATAAACCCTTTTAATGTTTTAATATATATGTGGTAAATTGTTTTTTTGACATCATGAAACATTGTTTCCAGAGTGTTGGATGATTTTTTCACTGTGAGAAACCA
>JAKSZT010054462.1:8192719-8244656 GCA_026826555.1 Tolypeutes matacus | reverse complement strand
TTTTTTTTTTTTTTATTATTATGGGTAAAAATCAAAATTCTCACAATACATACAAACATTTGCAAAATGATATATAAATATATATGCATATATGTGTATTTGCTTACAAAAATGTTATTTATATATATATATAAACATATATTTTAAGAGGTGCTAGATTACCCAAAATATTACATGGAACCCACTGGGATTCCCATGTTGCCCACCTCCCACACCTCCCATCATATCCCACACAAACATCTCCCACAAGTGTGGCCCACCACCCTCGATGGACTTACACATCCTGGAGCCTTGCCACCAACCATAGACCACAGTTCACCCTGTAGACCACACTCTCTCCCACTCAGTTCTGAGTGGTGTGTGCTGATTTAAAATGGCCTACATCCGTTGCCACAACAGTACTCAGGACAACCTCCAACTCCCAAAGAAGCCCCTGTATTTCAACTGCTCATCCCCTCCCTACCTCAAAAGTGTCAAGTGGCCACTGGCTCCACCTCATTGTTATAATTTCTTGCATTACTAGAATCACCATATGTCTAAGGTATATTTTTAAGACCTATTTGTAGGTACAGTCATCCAGAGAAAATTTGCATTTACTTTTTCCAAGCTCCTGGGAGCATTAATTATCAATCAGAGCAGCAAATAGACTTAAAAAGCCCTGACCTAGGGTCCCACGCACACCTCATCCTGCAGTAGGCTCATGCAGTAGGCTCATGGCTCATATGGTTTTCTAATTTTCTTGTTTCTTAAAAAACACTTTAGGAAGCGGCTGTGGCTCAAGCGGTTGGGCTCCCATTTACCATATGGGAGGCCCTGGGTTTGATTCCCAGGGCCTCCTGGTGAAGGCAAGCCGGCCCACACAGCACATTGAGCTGGCACAGCAAGATGACGCAACAAAGGGAGACAAGCAGACACAGAAAAACGCACAGCAAATGGACACAGCAAGCAAAAGCATCAAGGGTGGGATAAATAAAAACAGAAAACACTTTTCTCCCTTGCCTACCCTATGGCATATCATTAAATTCTTTTATGCAACATAAGTCAAGAACCTAGAAGCCCAAAAATCGAGCCATCCAGTAACATTATTTGGTGAGTCAGCCAGGAGACAGAGGCAAGTGGCACTCCCCAACCCTACCAGAGACTAGTGAGTTTTAATTAAAGCCTGTCTGAGATTAGCAAGGCTCTGAGCACCAAGACTCTCACCCTGGGCTCTGATGGGAGGTTTGTTACTTACTCAGCCCCCAGGAGGCCCTGAAGTTCCTCTAATCAAGGATCATTACTTCTGGGGCCCCTGAGGCTGTTTGCCTGGAAGCCGCAGATCAGTCTCTGTTTTTTATTGCCTTTTTTTTTTTTTTGTAAAATGATATATAAATATTGAGTTTAACTGTAGAACTCAGACCCTGAGAGTGTCCATTAGATGAGCTTACTCATGGCTATCTCGTAAGACCTCTGCAAAGTAGGCAAAAGAAATGTCCGTAGCCAGTTTTCCTAGTGGGAAAGCCTGGTTTGGGAGTTAAGGTCTGGGAACTGAATCCAGATGTCTCCCAAGATCTCTAAGGCTCTGGGAACACCCAGAGACATAAAGCTCCCAGTCCCCAGAAAATGGGGACAGTGAGCAGTGTTCCTGATTTCCAGGACACTGGCTTGGCCAGCAATCTGTTCAACCAGATCTAGCGGTGGGATGCCACCTAGACTGACAAATGCATTTGTCCTCCCCTAGGATAATGAGTGGCTTCTAATTGGGACAACCTGCCTATGATAGTCTAAAAAGAAAGAGGATCATCTTTTCCTGCTGCACCACGAGGCTGCAGTATGGCCAAGAGTAGGCTCTGTATAGGACCTGGAATTCCAGTTAAACCTGTGTAAAAGAGAAGGAGAGGACAGACTGATCTGATGGCCAGAGCCCACAAGGTCATGTCTCCTTAAAAGGAATGAGGAAATACACTAACAAACCAGTCGATTAAAAGCTCAGGGAATTACTCAGAGGCAGAACCTGGAAACCCAGCCTTATTTCAGAGAAAGCTCATAGAAGCAATAAAAATACCCTCTTTGTAGATCTAACTCGCCTTTTAACTGCCACCATTAAAGGCACATCAGGGTTACCTGAATCCAGGTTCCACGTCAGTAGGAACCTGGCCCCAACCTGCCTCACCAGGTGAGGCTGAAGCTACATGTGAACCATCAGCCAGGAGGCCCTGGGTGATCCTTGATGTGGCAGGTATGATTTTTAATTTCTTAATTAACATGGGAGCCAATTACTCTGTCCTGGCCTGCAGTCCAGACCCCTCCCAGCCTTGATTGTGCCTAAGGAGGGGAGTGAATGGGGAAATAAGATCTAGGCCAGATACTCAACCTCTCCTCTGTAGAACAAGGAACCTCCTCATGTGCCATCAATTAAGACGAAAAGGTTCCCACCTATTCCCTTGTAACACTCCAATCCTTCCAGCAAAAAAAGCTCACCTTTGCCAGGAGGTAACTAATGGGATGCAGCCTCCAGAGCAGCCCCAATTTGTGTCTCATTGGGGGCAGGGCTTCTCTGTACCCCTTAGCAGCTGCCCGGGGATTTTCCTGAAGGAACAAAGCTGGAGGGTCTTGCATGAGGTTTCTGCCATGGACAGACACTGGAAACTTTGTGTCTAGGTGATTCTAAATGCAGGTCTTTGCCTAAACTAAGCTAAGTGTGTAAAATTCTCTCTAGTATTCTAATCTGTGCTTAACTTTGTGTTTAACTTTTAAATCTGTGCTCATGCCAAATCTCATAAATCAGATTTGGGGTTCGCCTGTTACAAGTTGAATGATGGTGAAAGGTAATCTAGAAATGAGTCTTTAAATTTCAATACCATCTTGCAATTGAACTTGATGTGTAAGACGCAAGTAGAATTAGCTCAACTTGTGGAAAAGCAGAAAAACTTTGCAAATTTGTTACTAACAACATTGTTTTAGTTGCTAAGTTAATAAATGAATTGCCCAAATTGTTTTAAAGTGGAAACTTCCTAGAAACTGTAACTAAGAGTTAAGATCATTATATAGATGCCTTTATATTATAAAACAGCAGAAGGATATCCAAAATTGCTATAAGTGGGTGGATTGAGCCTAGACCTGCTACTGTGATGTTAATCTTAGATTAATTTACCTTTATTTATGGTTGCTTCACATCTAGCCACATGCTTGGTTATGCTTGCTATAGTAAAGGTAATTATAAGCCCAGTTTGCCTTTTTTATGGTTACTTCAGGTCTAGCCTCATCCCTTGCCTTTGTTTATGGTTACTTCATGACAACTTCTGCTGACCATGGCTCAGAGGAAGACAAACTTAAGACACCCCTGTCTCCTGTCCTTCTACAGGTATTAGAGACCCTGTTTTCTCTCGTGACTCTAGGTGTGGACTAGATTCGTGTCTCCTGGGTTTTGTCATTCACTCTTCTAGTCCTGTGGCCAAGGAGTGTGGAGGAGAGGTTTCCTACCTGGAGTGTTGATGTTCCTAAAAGCAGCGAGTCACAAGAAAAACCAGGATTCTCGAGACTTCAGTGACCTCAGTGAGTATATACTGGGATTAGTATTTCTCATCCAAGGTCTGTCAAAGTCAAAATGGGAAGTAAGTAAAGCTCTGAAGTAAAGGAAAATGTTGTAAATTGTATTTTAAAGCATTGGAAACAATTTGGTCATAAGCCAATAATTAAAAGGAGCAAAATTCTTTTGCAGAACTGCATGGCCACAGTGCAGATTCATTAGAAACAGCCTTCAAAGGGGCCTTTTAATGTTATTTTACAGTTAAACATTTCGTAAGAGAATGAAAGTTATAAGTAATTTCAGTGAGTTGTGTTTTTGTGTCTAACTCTCTTTTGTGTCTGCCTATTTGTTCAGTGTATATCTTCATACATTGAGATGGTAATATCAAATCAACAAGTGAAAATTCTTAAAAGAGCTCTATTCAATTTGTTAAAAATTAAATATGTGCTTATATATGTTAATAAATATTCCTGGAGCCCAAATTAGGCTAAGCAGGATGGAAAGGTCATATAGAAATCTGAATATAGAAACTATTGGGAAAGGGAAAAAGTTTTTTCTAAGTTCTTTTACCTACCCAGTCCCCAGGGCCTTCTCATTGCAAGAGCTATGAGGGAGGTGCTAAGTGTGTCAGATTAAAACTCATATTTTCTAGGCTAGAGAATTAAGAATCAGTTTGTCCTGTAATTCCCCAATTTAAGCCTTTTAAAAGCCTTAAAATAAGGGTGCTTAATGACCTTATTACTGAATTTCAGTAAGTAAAGGAAAAGTCCTTGGAAGCTGTGGAAAGATCTTTTCTAAATTGTAATTAAAACAAAGCAAGCAATTATAATATATTCCAGAACCTAGCAGTCAGTGTGTTTTTAAGTTTGTTCACAGTTTTAGAATTGTATTAAAGAAAAGAAGTTATAGCTTCCTGTAAAGGAAGAAATAAGACCATTCCTTGCATAAACTATAATAGTTTCAATTTTTATTTAGCTTGGTTGTTATCTCCTTAGGTTTATAGGACACCAATTAAATAAATTAACATATGTATTAAATCTTTAAGATGATGAAAATTGTAAGTTCATGTTTAATGAAATTAAGTTAAAGAAGGAAATGTAGATCTGCCCTCTCTTAAATGGATAAAGTAAACTTCATTGGTTGTTAATTGTAATTTAATAAGCTTGTTTAAGTAAAATGACTTCTAGTTATAAGAAGTTTGTAAAAGAATCTTCTAAACTGAAGCATTTGAATGCTAATTCCAGGAAGTCATTATTAATTAGAAACCTAAATTTACATTAATAAGTTTATTTGATATGTTATACATTGCACTGGATTTATTTAGAAAGTGTATGAAAATTAAAAGAAATAGACTTCCCAATTGTCAGACTCTCTTGTACATTCAAACCAGGGCCAAATACCCTGCATGGTGCCTCTCCATTTGAGTTATTGGCTAGGCTGGTCACTGAGACTCCTAAAACAATAGAAGTGTCTACTATATCTCTGATCATGCTCCTGAAGTAGTTGGAGAGTACGTTGCAGTTTCAGACTCCTGAAGCAGCTGGCAATGGCTTAGTATGGCCAGATGTACAACGGACATTGCCTCCAGACTATCTCTGTTTCATAGTGCTGAAGGGCACTACACACCAAGCCGGTGAAACATTGTAGCCTTACTTTCCTAATCTCTCTCCAGGATTAACAGTGCTGCAACATGCTAGCTATGTGAAGGGCATACCAATTGGAGCAATGATTACCAGAGTGATGTAAGTAGAACTTAAACACAATTGGCATTATGACCTGCTCCCCTGGAGAGATAACCTGTATGGTATTGCAAATGTGGAGCTTAGATCTATAGGTTAGTATAGTGAAAGGGGGAAGGCAGCTGGCCCAGCAGACAACATGGCTGACAGACAACACGGCCAACAGGCCATGTTGGCCATGAGACTCTGCCTGGAAACCTCCTGAGAAGAAGGCTGCCAGAAAGACCCTGTGAGAACTCAGCCTTGAGTACCCCATTTGGAACTGGATCTGGTTTGAGGTGAAGAGAAATCCCCGAATACCCTCAAGGGACCTCACCATTGGGCCCCCTGGGGAAATGACAGGTGGGACAATCAATCAGAACAGCAAACAGACTTTAAAAAACCCTGACCTAAGGTCCCACCCATGACACTCACTCTGCAATATGCCCACAGTCGAAGCCTCGGCACAGACTGTGTACTTTTCTCATTTTCTTGTTTCTTAATAAACTCTTTACTCCCTTGCCTACCCTATGGCATATCTTTAAATTCTTTAATGCAACATAAGTCAAGAACTTAGAAGCCCAGAAATCAGAGCCATCCAGTAACATTACAGGCTTAGTGGAATATTTTCATAATACTATCCAGTAATTGAAAAATCAAGAAGAAAATAAATAAGACTATAAAGATTAAAACAATACAATTTAAAGCATGACTTGATAGTCTTATAGTAGACATATTATCCAGTAACTTCAGAATGCACATTATTTTAATGACATATAAACATTTAAAAATGGACAATAAAGTAGATAAAAATTTCAATGGACTGGTTTCAACCATACCAAATTTTCCAATCACGTTACAATAAGATTAAAAGTCATTAACAAAAAGATGACTATTAAAACATCATATATTTGTAAATTAAGAAATCACTCAGATTAAAGAGAAAACTAAAAAATATATTTGAAAACTGCTGCACATTAAATTTGATGGATGTAGCTAAAGTTGTACTAAGAGATAAATTTGCTCCTTTAATTCTAGGAATTAGGAGAAAAGGCTTATAGGAGAAGAATCAAATAAACCCAAATAGTGGTAGGAAGGAGAGCAAAAATACGAGGGTAGAAATAGGTTAAAAGGAAATAAATGAAAAGGGGGAAGAATAACCCCAAACACTCTTTCTTTGAAAAGACTAATAAAATTCACAAACCTCTGGCAAAATTGATTAATATTAAAAGGAAGACAGTCCAAACAAACAGTATCAAAGATGAAAAGGGGAACATAGAATACAGAGGCTGTAGAATTTGAAAATATGAGACTACCATGAACAACTCCATTCCAAAAATTTTGCAAATTTAGATCAAATGGATAAATTATTAGAATGAAACTCACTAAAACTACTCAAGAATAATTCTATAAATATTAAATAGTTCAGTAGTTGAAAATAACTCAAAAAAAAAAGAAAACATTAGATGATATGTTTTTATCAGAAAGTTCTAACAAACATTCAGGGAAAAAATTCAATATATTACACAAATTATTCCAGATAAAAAATAGAGAGTACTGCCCAATTCATTTTTCTGAGGACAGTAAAATGAGGACAGGGAGAGTAGGAGGAAATAATAATATGGGCCAATCGTACCCTTGAATATTCAAACATCCTAAAATAAAATAGGAAACTGAATTCAACAATATGTATAGAACAACTAGGTGATTCCCAATAATGAAAGGTTGGATTAACATTAGAAAAAATACTCTAGTGAATCATTTTAACAAATTAAAGGAGTATTTCATATGACTTTCTCAATATATGCTAAAAGAGTGTGTTAAAATTTAACATTCATTCATGATAAAAGCATTCATAAACTTGGACTGTGAGGGAACTTCCTTAACCTTATTAAAGATACCTAGTTTAAAATATCTACCAAAAAATCATGATACTTAATTTTTAAAATGTGATAGCATTCTTTTAAAATTCACCAGGGTGTCTGTTATTACCACTTCTATTCCACAATGTAAAGTACAACCAAAATAGTAAGAGAGAATAAAAAAACCTGTACTACTTGAAACAAACAAAAAGGAACAAAACAGTGTTTGCAGAAGACATGATTCTGAAAGTTCAGTCCTTTTTAAAGTATACATTTCAATCATTAGAATAATGAATAATACAAAATGTGCTTTTAAAAAATCAACTCCATTACTCAAGCCAGGGAAGTGTTGGATTCCTCTAGGTTCTTGGCTATGTCACCTAAAAGAATTTAAGAACATGCCAGTTTAGTTAGGCCAGTAAAAAGAATTTATTGAGAAATGGGGGAAAAGAATAGAGCTTGATGAGAAATGGGAGAGAAGGAAGGAACTACGCACTGAGATTTGACACGGATTCCTCTAGGCAGAGAGAGCAATTTGGTTTGTGCAGTTATCTTTATTAAGCTATTAATTACTCCTTCCCTTGCTAATGCTAAGGGGAGGGGCCCCAGCTGTTATCAGTTACTCCACCTATAGTGGGGGCCAATGATGAGGCCTTTTGTATGGGGTTAACCGGGACCAATGGGGAGACCTGTTTGGAATTTTCCGGGGCTTCCCCTATGCCCCGGAAAGAGTCCCAAATGGGACCTCAAGTCAAGGTCTTGGCGGAGTCTCACAGCCATGTTGACTGTCTCCCATGTTGTCTGTCGGCCATTTTGTGGCTGGTCTTCTCATTTCCCTCTACTAACCTGCCTCGTTACTACACACCAGCAACAAATAGTAGAAACTGCCAACTAAAACAAATTACATAAGTACCTGGGGATGAATCTAACAAAAGGTATGAAAAACACTTTAAGAGACAAAGATTGTCAAATCTGTATATATAAGTAATAATATAGTCATGCATATGTGTGTATATATACACACATATATATGTATACATATATATATTCTATTTAAAAAGATAAAGTCGACTCATATACAAAGGAGTGATCTCCTTAATATATAAAGACATCCTACAAGTTGATAGGAAAATCAGTGTTATAATATGAAGAACCTGTTCACAGAAGAGAAACTGTAAATGGCTGTTCATGTAGGAATATTCTCCAATTAACTCATTAAAGAGAAATGGAAACTAGAACTAAACATTTGCCAGAAGATTGGCAAAACTCCAAATGCCTGATAACACTGACTTAGCTATATGAAAATAAATACACTCATCAATGTGTGGGATTGTGAATTAATACAACCCCTATGGAGAACAATTTGAAAAATCCTATCATATTACAATGCACATAACCTTTGAGCAATTAACATACGAAAATTTTCCATTGATATATTCATTCCCATAGGGAATTATGCATGCATTCTTTAAAGTCTTTTTGGAATGTTTTATATTTTTCTCATAAATGTTTTTTATTATTTTGTATGCAAGTTTGACAATCTTGATCTCTTCAGAGAAGTTTGGTTCTTTTACATTTATTATGATTAGTAGTTTTAGATTCCTTCTACTAGTATGTGATTTTCTTTGTGTTATATTCCTGCCTGTTACCCTTCTTGCTTGCTTGCTTGCTTTAAATTAATTTGTTTTTATCCTCCCTTTTCTTCAATCTTGTTTTTCCCTCTACCTGTTTGGAAGTTACTTGCTCTAAATCAGTGTTTAGTAGTTACATTTGGTACACTGAGGATAGCTTATTTAATAAAGTTTAAATCAATATCTTTTCCTTCTCTGATCCAATAAAAGAATCTTAGAAACTCAGATAACTCTTCCCACTTTATATGCTATTGCTATCTATCATTTAATTATATATTCTCACCCAGTGGGACATAATTTTTATTGTTTAAATAATGTTTGTTTAAATTTACAAATATATTCAGCAACATATGTGCTCACATTTTATTTTTGTTCTCTCATTGTCTATCTAGAATCATTTTCCAGAATTTTGACCTTTATAGGACACTGTTTTATTGAGGTATACTTGACATTCAGTTCATGCACATGTATAAAGTATACAGCTTGCTGTTATGACATGTGAGTCCATAACCATAATCAAAATATGAACATATTCATAATCCCCAAAAGTTTTTCAAGACCTTTTGTAACTCCTCTCCCCTTCCCTTTTCTGATCCCTTCATCTCCAGACAATCACTGATCTGATTTCTGTCACTGTGGATAAATTTTGCATTTTCTAAGATTTTTACATAAATGGAATCATCAATATGAACTCTTCTTGGTCTTGATACTCAGCAAAAGCAGGTTCTTTTCCCCAGATGCATCTTTCAAGTCAAGTCAAGAAGGTCAGTTACCTTATGGCCCAAAGCATTCCTCTTTGATTTGCAGAAATTCTAATACTTTATAGCATTAGGATGCTAATGAATAATTGGGGTGGAATTTGTACAGGTTCTTTCATTAATAAATATTAAGAGGTTGAAACAGGATGAGGGTTAGTCACAAAATTACAACCATTATCAGAGATCAAGGAATTCAGGAGAGGGGGATACCAAAAACAAAGGTCAGCTACAAGGTTTTTCGTATGGATAACAAAGGAAGGTGGAGTGCTCACCCTTTTAATCGAAATGTCCATATACAAAGGTAAGATCCCTCTGGAGTAATCATTACAATGGCAGCTTTTTTAGTCTGAAATGGCTGCATACAAATAGTGAAGTCAGTCTAGCCAGTGTCAGTAATTTCAAATATTAACCCTTTTGGCTAATTTTAAAAAGCATCTATAATGTTTCAGTAATCATAATTATTTGTTAATTCTTAACCTTCAGTTACAGTCTGAATTATTAAAATCAGCATGATTATTCTGAGATTTATCCGTGTTGCTGTAAGTATCCATAATTTGTTCCATTTTATTGCCAAGTAGTATTTCATTGTATGGGTATACCACAATTTTTATCTTTTCTTCATGGGCATTTTCTTCCCATTTTTGGCTATAACAACAAAGCAGCTTTATAAGCATTTGTGTACAAGACTGTTCACTGGCATATGCTTTCATTTTTCTTAAATTAATGCTCAGGAATGAAGGATGTACGTTTTACTGTTCAAGAAATTGTCAAACTGTTTTCCAAGGTGGTTGTACAATTTTAGCCTGGAGAATCTTGTGGTGCGAGAAAGCAGGTAAGTGCTCAAACACCACTTGGGAACATAGTCAGGGCACAAGAGCCCACCTGAAAAAATCTCAGTGGCCAAAGCTGGGACAATCTGAGTGACAAAATAAATAATGAAAATATTTTACTATAACCCATAAAATAAAAGAAATAGCCATGATCCACACTGATATAAATAACATAAAATAAAAGAAATACCCATGATCCATACTGATATAAGTAAATAATTGAATAAGTAAATTAATGGTGGAAAGGATAGTTCTTCCAAACAGAAGAATTTCAATTAATAAATGAAAAAAGTATCAGGGAAATAGAAAATCACTGTTAGATCACCACAGTGATAATACCTGCAGAAGAATCCATTTACGGATGTAAAATTAGCATGCAAAAGTTTATGGAGAAACAGCATATTTGCATAGTTTCAAAGTACCTCTCTCAAGATATTTACTAATTGCAAAGGGAAAAATAGTAACTTTACAGTAGAGAAACCTAGTAAACAACATCTTAACCAAATGATCAGGGTTAGCATCATAATAAGACTGCAGAACATTCCACAGAATAATGGACCAGTTCTCTTCAAAATTACTCTTGTTATGAAAGACCAAAAAAGACTGAGGAACTGTCAGATGCTGGAGGAGACTAAGGAAACACGGCATTTAAATGCAATGTGAGATCTTAGATTGGATCCTAGAACAGAAAAAAAAAGGACATTAACGGAAAAACATGAAATCTAAATAAAATCGGCAGTTTACTTAATAACATTGCACCAATGTAAACTTCCTGGTTTTGATCATTGTGCCATGATTATGTAAGATATTAACATTAAGAGAAGGTAGGTGAAGAGTATGCAGGGATTTTTTTGTATTATATTTGCAAATTTTCTGTACACCAAATTATTACAAAATTTTTACAAAGTACATGCAATTGACAGATTTTTTGAAAATATATATATGCTTTTAAACGTTGCTTGAATATGTCTTTAAGGACTGAGCCTAAGTTGTGCATGGCATTCTTAAGGGGTCATTGCCCATGGAACTTTATAGCAGCACAAAGCTAAACTTGGCTGTGCTTGGCTGGTTTGCTATTGAGTTTGGCTTTTCCGTATGTTTTTATATTCACGTTTACATTATTTCATAATTGTGTTTTTATTATCATAGCAGTGAAAACAAAGATGTCTGACATCAGACACGAGTTCTTATGGGACTACATTAGCAACAGATGAAAAGTGGAAACTAAGGAAGGAGACTTATTGCTTGAGGCAAGGGGGTCCTTCCAGCTGAGTTTAGCAAGGGTCATCAGCATATTTCCTGAAGTCCTTCGATTTTGTGCTCATATATTAGATAATAGTTCTGGGAAAGCTACCCAAACTTTAACATAAGTTCAAAATGAAAAGAAAGCAGTTCTGAGGGATTTCTTTCTCTTTTCTTGATCTGAGCAAAGCCAAGTTGTACATACACTATTCTATGATCAGATAGTTCTGCTGGTCTCTATCTCCAGGCTTCATCTCATTTCCTCATGAAAAGCAAGCATTCCTCTTCAATTAAGACCCCCGGATAAAATCAATTCTGTGGGGCCGGTTTAGTATCTAATATACTGATCTGTCAGATGCCTCAAGCATTCCTAGGGGCCTCAGAGTAAATCAGTATGACTTTGTCAGCCATACTAAAAAGAAAGTGATTCAATGAAAAACAACAATAAGATACAAGTTTTAAATTCTCATGAAAAAAATAGTGAATAATTTTTTCTTTAACATATTAAAATATCCATACATTTATTTAAATTAAAAAATATTTCAGGGCTCAAGTTCCTTTTAAAACCTTCTCATTTAATCCTGAAAATTTAAGGAGCAGATTGTTATTATGCAACTAGTGGTGGTAAGCAGACTAGGCTTACTGTCTAAAAGCACACTACTAGTAAGTAGCAGTACCGGAGCTTCAAAATATTTATATAAATTTTAAATAAAAACAATGTTATCTGGGAAGCGGCTGTGGCTCAATCAGTAGGGCTCCCGTTTACCATATGGGAGGCCCTGGGTTCGGTTCCCGGGGCCTCCTGGTGAAGGCAAGCCCGCCCGCGCGGCGTGGCTGGCTGATCCAGCGAGCGCAAGCAGCAAGGGGGGATAAATGAATAAATAAATAAAAATCTTAAAAAAAAAAAACAATGTTATCATATAATTACTGTCTAGCATAGGAGTTTGAACCAGTTGGAGTTTGAACACCTGGGTTAGCTCCTAGCTCTGCCCCCTACTATGATCTTAAGTCAGTGACATACCATCTTTGAATCTCAGGTTTCTTGTTTGCAAACTAGGTACAAAAGTAGAAAATGTGTATAAGCAATCTTATCGAGTGCTGGGTACATGGTAAATGTTCAACAAGCGTTATTGAAATTATTATTACTATTGTGATATAAAATGTCCAACTTGAACTGGTGATCAGCATGTGATCAACATGCTTAAAATGTATTTGGTTGCTGAGATTCCAGCCAAAAAGTAAAACAATAATTAAAAATTTTTTTTTTTTTTTTTTTTTTTTAGGCAAGGGAGTAAAGAGTTTCTTGAGAAACAAGAAAATGAGAAAAGTATACAGTCCAAGGCATGGACTGTGGGCCTACTGCAGGGTGAGTTTAACCAAGCAATAATGTTTTACTCAGCTTTTACTGCTTTCTAGCATGGTTATCAACAGACTATTTGCATTATAGGATATAAAATTGGGAGCCTATTGAGTGTCCCAAAGAGTTAGAAGAGACAGGAATCTAGTTCAGGAATCACTGAACTAGATGTTTCTTGGATACCTTCTGGTTCTAACTTTTAGTATCGACAATAATTTTATTAAGGATTGTACACCTATTCAAAATGAACTGACTTGTAACACACACTGTATTTCTTTGTTTCCATCTCCATATCTCCTACCAAGCAGCTATAACTTCCCTGAGGGAACAGGAGCTGTGTGTCATTGTATCTTCAGACCTTGGCATAACAGCTGGCATATAGTAAGTTGGCACTGAAATACATTTTTACTGAATAAATACCAGATGACAAATTCCAGTAAAGTCTTATAATTCCCATGTTAAAATTTTATAAATACGTATATATTAAGGCCATTGCATATAGGAATTTAATCTATTAAGTTAAATGCCAATTTGATCATTTATTCATTCATTCATTCAATCAACAGGTATTTTTGAAAACCTACTGCCAGACACTGTTCAAAGCTCTATAGATACAGCAGAGATTAAAAGAACACCAAAGTGGCTGCCCTTGTGTTGACACAAATGGAAGCAATATATTACCATAGGGTACAAAATAAAAGTTGCTCACACTCTTGTTCATTTAGCAGGAAATAGAAAAACATCACAAGAATACATTGGAAACAATACTTGGTGAAGCTAACTCTCTGTGATTCCATCTATACAATGAAACTAAAATGAGTGCCAGGTCAGGTGTCAGCCCTCAGACCATATCTTCCCCTGCCCTAAGTGCTTGTGGAGTCAGCTGCCTCTCCTGGCCACAATACTAGATTGCTGAATAATGGTCTTTTTAATGTTTGTCTCTCTTACAGGACCACGAGCTCCTTGTGGGCAGAGACTGTTTCTCATTCACCTGTCCCTCCTCAAGGCCTAGCACAGTGTACATGTTAGGGTAGGCTTTTTGTTCCTTGTATTCTTACAAAGAAGTTCATGAGCAAAGGAAGTCAGTAAAAAGCTATGAATACATATGAGCATGTGTTTGAGGAGGTGAAAAATGACCACCAGACTGGCCCAGCTAATTTTCCCTCAGTGTTTTGTGTTTCCCCCTTATTCTAAAATGATCGTATTCACATTGCTTTATTCCCACAGAATAAATAAATAAAGACAAAGGAAGACGGATACCATCCCAAACACACCTTGGCTGTTCTGAGATGCACCCATCCCTCCAAAAGGCAGCCTGAGGTCTGCATTTATTCTCATAATTATACACACTTTATCTAAAGCAACAAAGAACATGGGAGAGGATAAGGTTTAAAATAAACTTCAAACTGTGGGAATGAAGGGACCAGGATGGAGAAAAGAGAATGATGGGAAAAGTGAGCTTAATATCTCTGTTTTAAAATACTAACCCATAACAAGATGGCCAAGCTCAATGGAGGCTTTGTCTCTAGTGATTAGAAATGCAGGATTCAGAAATAAGATAAATTGATTTTATCTTTGCTAATATATTTAATGATTAGCAAAGCATGTGAAGCACAGAGAAAACCCAGCAATAGTTGATCGAACAGGGAATGGTGTTTACCTTTTAAGATGCATAAAGCTTAGGGATTCATTCTAAAATGAAGTCTCATTCTTCACTAAACACTTCCCTAACTGATTTAAGAAAACCAGTTATAACCAGCCCTGACTGAAAGGTCCTTGCTCCAAGGGCCAGGGCATGCGCAGAAGAATAAAAACCTTAACCTAAAATAACCTAATGGCATCCTACCCTTAAAATACCACTTGTCATGCTAAGGACACTTTTCTGATCATGTAACATATGAGTTACCGTAATGGGCAACTGTGCATACCTGCTTAACACCACACAAAACCCGCCCATATTACACAAACTTCCAGATCCACACCCAATAAAAATCCCATAAAAACCCTGTACTTCTTTAGCTCAAGGAGACAGATTTGAGCTGACTCCTGTCTCCTTGCTTGGATTCAGTGAAAGAGGATCACCATCTCATGCCCTATACAAAATTAACTCAAGATGGATTGATGACTTAAATAAAGAGCCAAGACCACAGAGCACCTAGAAGATAATTTAGGGATGCATCTACAAGATCTAGAAGTAGGAAATGGTTTCATAAACTTTACACCTAAAGCACAAGGAACAAAAGAAAAAATAGATAAATGATTCCTCCTCAAAATTAAAAACTTTTGTGCTTCAAAGGAGTTTGTCAAGAAAGTAAAAAGGCAGCCTATGATTTTTTTTGTGTGGGGGGCGGGGTGGGGGGGAAATATTTGGGAAACACTTTTCTGATAAGGGCCTAATATCCAGAATATAAAAAGAAACCTTACATCTCAAAAATAAAAAGCAAACAGCCCATTTAAAAAAAAAATAGGTAAGAGAATTGAATAGACACTTTTCCAAAGAGGAAATACAAATGGCTAAAAAGTACATGAAAAGATTGTCAACATCACTAGCTATTAGGAAAATGCAAATCAAAATTACAATGAGATATCATCAGATACCTATTAGACAGGCAGACAGGCTGCTATTAAAAACAAAACAAAACAGAAAATTATAAGTGTTGGAGTAGAGAAATAGGAATACTTGTTCACTGCTGGTGGGAATGTAGAATGGTGCAGCCATTGTGGAGGATGTTTTGGTGGCTCCTCAGGAAACTAAGTATAGAATTGCCGTATGATACAGCAATCCCACTACTAGAAATATACCCAGAAGAATTTAAAGCAGGGACTCAGATATATGGCACACCAGTGTTCATTGCGGCATTATTCACAATTGCCAAAAGCTGGAAGCAACCTAAGTGTCCATCAGCAGATGAATAGCTAAACAAAATGTGGTATATACATATGATGGACTATTACTCAGCTATAAGAAGGAATGAAGTATTGACACATATGACAACATGGATGAATCTCAAAGACCTTATATTGAGTGACGTAAGCCAGTCACTAAAGGACAAATATTGCATGATCTGGCTGATATTAACTAAGGATATTGAGCAGACTCAGAGAAGTAGAGTCTGGAAGATAGGTTACCAGGAGATAGAAAGGAAGTAGAGAGTGGTGAGCTGATGCTCAATCTGGGGCAGAATCTATGAGAAGGTGGATGGGGTGGGGGAGGTTTGGCAGTGGATAGGGGTGATGGTGGTGCAGTGTTATGAATATGCTAGAGTGTGAGTGTGAGTCGGATTGAGGGGGTGGGTTGGACTATCCATAGAGCTGGAGGGAGAGCTGGAGGGAGGAACAGGTAAACTCTGGGGAGGTTGAGGAATATGGTTGAGACTAAAACTGTGGGAGTGTTCTTTTGGCAACTATGGCAGCGGAGGTTCACTGATTGCAGGATGTTGGTGGTGGCGGATGTGTGGGGAAGGGTGCACCTAGGGCATGCTTCTATGGAATATGAATGTGTTCATGTGATCGTAGGGTGTTATCTCAGTGGGTGGAGACCCCACAATAGCAAACAAAATATTAAATTCCCATCCTGAGGAGTCCTGCTACATTTTCAAATAGAGGGGCAAGAATCTCTACAGTGCATAGGAGTGCCTAATAAAAATAAAAAAAATACCAATATGCCAAGCCCTTGATATTAAGGCTTGTACTTATGAACCCTATTCTTGTAAAATTGAAACTTAGTGTAGTAATAGCTATTGCCTGAAAACCCCCTTGTTATTCAAATGTGGCCTCTCTCTAAGCCAAACTCAACAAATAAACTCACTACTTCCGACATGGTGTGGGACATGACCCCTGGGGATGAGCCTCCCTGGCATCAAGGAATTATTACCAAGCACCAAACAGCAATACATTTGGAAAAAATCTGTGACCAAAAGGGGGAAATATTAAATTCAAAAGAGGTTTTATGGCAAAGAGATTTCAAAGTGAGTTGGGAGTTCATTCCAGAGGTTATGCTTATGCATGTCTCAGGTAGATCTCACTAACTACAACAGTAAACAAAGCCTCAAACAGGGGTGCTCTCCCAAGGGCTCTAGAGATACCTGGACACTATAGGCAAGGCACACACCCCAGAGAAATCAGCACCCTATCAGCGGGCCTTACCTTGGAATATATTATAACCTATTTCCCCACTGTAACAGAGTTAGACTCATTTATAATTTCCCTACACATGATTCTTCTACCCCTTTTATTTGAACTATAATTAGCACTATAACCATTACACATATTTCCCATAGACTTAAATCTTCAGTCTGCTAATATGCCAGTTGAGCCCTGAATCTTATCAGAGTTGCAGCCAATACCTACTCTCCAGCTTATTGAACTCACCCAGAACAGCTAAAAAAATGATGATGATGGACAACCCCCATCCCCAAAAGCAAAGGGTATCTACAACTGCAAGCAAATCAGTTCCTTCCAACTGCCTCATAAGATCTAAGGCCCCTCTCAATCTGAAGCAGAGTGGGCATCACCATGCCAAAATCCTCAAGATTGAGGAAAGAACACACCTAAGGGGGGAGTGCAACTATGGACCAAAATAGAGTTGTTGTTATTGTCGTAATGGAAGAACTTGTAACAGTGATATAAAGATAGTGGTTATCAGACGTTCTGGGGCATTTTGAGACATTGGAATTGTTCTGCTTGATACTGCAATGATGAATACAGGCCATTGTACATCTTGTCAAAACCTATAAACTTGTACAGTGCAAAGTGTAAACCATAATGTAGACTATAGACCATGGTTATTAGCAATGCTTCAATATTTATTCATCAATTGTAACAAATGTATCACACTAATGTAAGATGTTATTAATAGGGGAAATTATGTGAGGAGGAGGTGCTGGGGTATGTGGGAATCCCCTATAATTTTGATGTAACTCTTCTGTAATCTAAAAGTTCTTTAAAAAATAAAGTTTAAAAAAAGTGACACAAAACAATTTTTAAAACCCTCTTTTCTTGAAATTCTGATATCACAGTATTGACTTCTGTATGCATCAGGCAAAGACCCCTCTGTTTGGTAACAGTTTCTTCCATTATAGCACAATATTTTCTTACAGCCATATTAATATTTCATTTATTGATGTTGAAAAACTCTGAAAAGTAGTTTGGCCATTAAAATTATAATTATGGCAACTACCGAACACAGAAAAGTGCTTACGATAAATTGTTCAGAGAAATTTCAGGATACAAAATTTAATATGCATCATGATAAAAGCTGAATAACATTTTTATATATTTAAAGACTGGAAAGGAAAATAAAAGTGAAAAACAATTTTGCATGTTAGGGTGTTGAGATTGTGCAATGGAGATTTTTCTTTTTCCAATATTTTATATCATGTCTTATTTTCTTTATATTAATAATAAAACAAAAATAAAATAATTCAAGCAGAAACTATTTTTTTCCAATGGGTAAAAATAAACATAACTGGGATATTGTATACTCTTGCTTTATTTGTTCTTACCTTTGCCACACTGGCTGGAATTTCTTTTTGAGATGAGATTGAGCACATTCAGGGTGGTGTGGCCATAGACTGGAATTTCTCTTTTATTTCCTCCAAGAAATTGATCCTGAAAAAGAGAACCTTAATAAGGTTAAATTAGTGACCCCTTGGGAGCAAGGTCAGTACATTATGATATAGACTGGTAAAAGTTATTTAACAACTGAAGCAAAGTTATCTGGGAAACCATTCAAATCAGTATACACACCTAGAAAATAACTTTTCTGGATTACATGTCAATAGATACCTTTGTTACAATTCTTAAAATTTGAACTGTATTTTATTCAGTAGAAATAACAATGAGTATCAAAGATGTGTCTTTGCTGGTGCTTGAGCTTGTGTAATGTACTAAAGGAATAAACCTTGTTCCATCCCTCTTCTCTCATTAGGGCTGCTGATTGCCATGTGTACTACCAGGGTCTAGGGCTGCAATAGCAATTTGGGGTTCATTTGGGCCTAGTTTTTAATCTTCAACATATTTGAAGGAACTCTTTAATCTCAGACTTTTAAAATGCTGTAAAACATTTAGTGGAGAGAGACTGATTCATCATATATGCATATAGTCACATAATACACAATGGTAGAAACAAAGTAATGAAAACCTTTAAGCTTCTGGTTTTTTGAGTTATTATTTTTATTATTTTTTTTGTTGGTTATTTTTTGAGTTAGTAATTTTTGTTAGTTATTGTATACGGTTGTGAGGTAGGGATCCACTTTCGCTCTTTTGCGTATGGACATCCATTGTTCCCAGCACTGTTTGTTGAAAAGACTATTCTTTCCCAATTGAGTGGACTTGGCACCATGTCAAAAATCAACTGACCAGAAATGTGAGGGTTTATTTTTGAGCTCTCGGTTTGATTCCTTTTGTCTCTATGTCCATCTTTGTGCCATTACCATGCTGTTTTCATTACTGTGGCTGTGTAATGACTTAAAATTGGGATATATGAATTCTCCAACTTTGTTATTCTTTTCCAAGATGGTTTTGGCTATTCAAAGCCCCGTCCCCTTTCTTGTAGGTTTGATGATAGCTTTTCTATTTCTGCAGAAAGAGGCTTTTGGAATTTTGATTGGGGTTGTTTTGGGTAGAATGACATCTTAATACTTAGTCTTCCAATCCATGTACATGGACTTTGGGTCCATTTACTTAGGTCTTCTTTGATTTCTTTTAGTAATGTTTTGTAGTTTTTCATATATAAGCCATTTATATTCTTGATTAAATTTATTCCTAGACATTTTATTTTTTTACTTACGGTTAGGATTATTTTCTTGAATTCCTTTTCAGAATGTTCATTATTAGAGTAATTCGGAAACACTACTGATGTTTGGGTTTTGATCTTGAATCCTACCAACATTGCTGAATTCATTAACTAGCTCTAGTATCTTTTGCAGATTTTTCAGGATTTTCTATATATAGGATCATGTCATCTGCAAACAGTAAAAGTGTTATTTCTTCCTTTCTAATGTGGGTGCCTAGTATTTCTTTTTCTTGCCTAAATGCTCTGGCTAAGACTTTCATTAAAATGTTGACTATAAGTGGTGATAGTGGGCATCTGTACTGGTTTGAGCCTTTTGTGGACCCCAGAAAATCCTGTTCTTAAAGCAAACCCATTTTTGTGCCTGTAAATCTATCATAGATGAGAACTTTTTGTTTAAATTGCTTCAGTTAAGGGCCATTGGTTAGATTGCAGGACCCAAGTTGGGTCTTAATCCTATTACTGGAGTCCTTTATAAATGGAGGACTAAAAGCAGCAGACACACAGAAAAAAGCTAAAGAAACAGAGAAACCCTGAAAGGCTAAGAAAGAGGCCCCAGAGGCCAGAGACTGGAATTGGAGGAGCACAGAAGCACGGAAAGAGGTTCCCAAGAGGCTGAAAGAGATGAGACCCAGAGGAGAGGGGAGAGATTACCAGTAACCGGACTTCAGTGAGACAGCATCTCTGCTGATGCCTTGGTTGCCTCAAAACTATAAGCTTTTAACTTAATAAATTCCCATTGTAAAAGCCAACACATTTCTGGTATATTGCTCCCAGAAGCTTTTAGCAAACTAAAACAGCATCCTTGTCTATATCATGATTTTAAAGAAAGCTTTCAGTTTTTCACATTAAGTATGATGTTAGCTGTGAATTTTTCATATATGTCCCTTATCAGGTTGAGGAAGTTACCTTCTATTCCTAGTTTTATAGGTGCTTTTATTAAGATGGAGTGTTGTGTTTTTTCAAATGCCTTTTCTGCATCAATTGAAATGATCATGTGTGGTTTTTTCCCTTTATTCTATTAATTGATTTTCTTTTTGTTGAACAACTCTTACATAACTGGGATAAGTTCCACTTGACCATGACATACAGTTCTTTTAATGTGCTGTTTCATTCAGTTTGCTAGTATTTTGTTGAGGAATTTTTGCATCTATATTCATAAAGGATATTGTTCTGTAATTTTTATTTATGTGGTATCTTTATCTGGCTTTGGTATTAGGGTGATGTTAGCCTCATCAAATGAGTTAGGGAGTGTTCCCTCCTCACCAACTTTTGGAAGTATTCCGAACAGGATTGGTGATAATTTTTCTTGGAATGTTTTGTAAAATTCTAGTGTAGAGATTGATGACTAAGTCAGTCTCTTTACTTGTTAATGTTCTGTTGATATCTTCTATTTCATCTTGAGTCAGTGTAATAAGTTTGTTTCTAGGAATTTTTCCAGTATACTATGTTACCTAATTTTTGGCTTACAGTTGTTCATAGTATCCTGTTATAATCCTTTTTATTTATTTGGGGTCAGTAGTAATATCCCCTTGTTTTAGTTTCCCAGGCTGCTTAAAGCAGGTACCATGAAATGGGTTGGCTTAAAACAATCTGAATATATTAGCCTGCAGTTTGAGTTCCAGAAAATCCAAATCAAGCCATCATCAAGGCAATATTTTCTTCCCAAAGACTGTGATCCTTGCCAGTGATCCTTGGTTCCACTGCCACATGCAAGGCACATGGCAGCACCAGCTGGTCTTTCCCTTCTCTTTCAGGTTTCATTGATTGCAGCTTCTTTCTTCCATGGCTTTCTCTTTCTGTCTAAATGTGATTCACTTACAAAGGACTCTAGTAAGAGGATTAAGACCCATTCTGATTCAAGTGGGTCATACCTTAACTGAAGTGCCTTATCAAAAGATCTTACTGACAATGGGTTTATATGGCAGGAATGAAATAGGTTTAAGAATGTTTTTCTGGGGTACATACAGCTTCAAGACAGTTTGACTACTATGTATCTTTTATTTTCTTTGTCAGTCTAGCTAGATGTTTGTCAATTTTATTGATCTTTTCAAAGAACTAATTTTTGGTTTCACTGATTTTATTTATTTTTATTCTTTATTTAATTTATATCCACTTTATTATTATGATTTTTTTATATCCACTTAATCTTTGTTATTTCCTTCCTTCTGCTCACTTTAGGTTTAGTTTGCTCTTTTTTCTATATCCTCCAGTTGTGAGGTTAGGTCTCTGATTTGAGCTCTTTCTTCCTTTTAAATCTAAGTACTTAGAGCTATAAATTTCCTTCTCAGCATTGCTTTTGCTGCATCTCTTAAGTTTTGGCACGTTGTGTTTTCAGTTTTATTTGCCTCAAGATATTTCCTAATTTCTCTTGTGATTTCTTCTTTGATCTATTGGTTAAGAATCTATTTTTAATTTCCAGTTCTCCCTCTGTTATTGATTTCTAGTTTCATTTCATTGTGATAAGAGAAGGTACATTTTATGATTTCAATATTTTTTAATTTATTGAGATTTGTTTTGTGACCTAACCTGTGGTCTACCTGGAGAATGAGCAAGTGCACTACAGAAAAATGTTCATTCCGCTGCTGTTGTGTGGCGTGTTTTATGTATTCCTGTGAGGTCTAATTAGAGTATCATTCAAGTCTTCTCTTTCCTTATTGATCTTCTGTCTAGATGTTCTTCTATGATTGAAAGCCATATATTGAAGTCTCCTACTATTAATATAGAAGTGTCTATTTCTCCCTTCAAATCTGTCAGTGTTTGTTTCACCTATTTTGGGGCTTTTATAATTGGTACATTTATAATTGTTATATCTTCTTGTTGAATTGGCCCCTTTATTAGAATATAATATCCTTCTTTGTCCCTCATAATAACTTTGAACTAAAGTCTATTTTATCTGATATTAGCATTTCTTTTGGTTACTATTTTCATGATATATAAATATAAATATATATATATCAAATAAATATATATGTATATATTTCCCTCCTTTTATTTTCAACTGACTTTTCTCTTTGAATTTCAGGTGATTCTCTTATAAAAGCCATATATTTGGGTCATACATTTTTATCCATTCTCCAATCTCTGCCTTTGGAGAGTTCAATTCATTTACATTTAAAGTAACTACAGATAATGCAGGACTTTCTTCTGCCATTTTTCTCTTTGGTCTTTGTAAGTCTTATTCAATTTCATCCCTTAATTCTTCCATTAATGCCTACTTTCATAGTTATTTAACTTTTTATTTTGTACCATTTTGAATCCATTCTCATTGCTTTCTATATATATTTTTTCATATATTTTCTTTGTGGTTACCATGGGGCCTAAATTTAACATCCTAAATCTATCATAATTCATTTGATTTGATAACAATTTAACTTCAACAGAACACACATACACTATTACCCCTCCATCCCTCTAACTTTTTGTTGTACTTGTTGCAAATTATATCTTTATCTATTGTATGTACAAAACCACAGCTTTATCATTCCTTTTTATAGCTTTGTATTTTAGAACCTGTAAGAAAGGAAATGTGGATTTATATAATAAAAATACAATACAATAGTAGTGATGTTTATTATTACCCATGTGGTTACCCATTTCTGAGGTCTTTATCTCTTTAGGCTGCTTTGATCCACTCTTTAGTGTCCTTTCTTTTCAATCTAAAGGACTCCATTTAGCATTGCTTGTTGGACAGATCTAGTGGTGATGGACCCCCTCAGCTTTTGTTTGCCTGGGAATGTCAATCACTCTCTCATTTTTAAAAGCAATTTTTGCTAGATAGAAAATTCTCAGTTGGCAATCATTTCCTTTCAGCATTTTACATATTTTCTTCTACTGCCATCTTGCCTGCATGGTTTCTGATAAGAAATTTGCACTTAATCTTATTGGAACCTCCTCATACGTAACACATTGCTTTTCTCTTGCAGCATTCAAAACTTTCTCCTTGTCCCTGGTATTCAAGTTTGACTTATGTGTCTGAGCATGGTTCTCTTTGAGTTTAACCTGTTTGGAGTTCATTGAGCTTCTTGAATGTGCATATTCATGTCCTCCATTATGTTTGAAAAGTCTAATGCCATTATTTTTTTAATGTTCCTTCTGTCACTTGCTCTTTCTTCTCCTCATAGGATGAAATGAAACTAGAAATCAATAACAATGCTAATATTCTTGCTGTCCTGATTTTGTGATAATCAGGGTAGGCTAAACATTCGCTATATTAGAAACCATGCATGTGTCCCCAGACCTAGTTTTTCTCCCTAAGTCTGGTTTTTAGAATGCTGGGGATAAACCAAGCCTGATTTATTATATGACCATCCTGTGTGGGAAATGACTATAACTCTAGGTATCTTTGGTCAACCTTAAGAGATAAAGCATGGGGACGGATGTGGCTCAAATGGTTGGGCGTCCGTCTCCCATATGGAGGGACCTGGGTTTGATCCCTGGGACCTCCTGGTAAAAATTTAAAAAAAAGAAAAGTATTGAAGGCATGGGGGCCGCGATGCCCCACGCACAGGTGCGCTGTCAGGCCCTGTAAGCGGGTGAGTCCCCCAGGCCCCGCCGAGCCACGCAACAAGATGATGACGTAACAGGAGAGTGACACAAGGGAGAGCCAAGACGAGATGCACGGAGAAACCAGGAACTAAGGAGGCACAGGCAGTAGGACGCCTCTCCCCCACATTGGAGGTTCTGAGGCTTGAATCCCAGTGAAGACAGGAGGAGAAGGATGAGAAGAGAGGGCAAGAAACAGACACAGAGAATTGCCCAGTGAATGGACACAAAAATAGCAAAAATGGCGGGGGGGGGTGGTGTAAAATGGATAAAAGCAAATAAATAAATTAATAATAATAATAGGTTGGATTGGGGGAAAATACAGCAATTATAAGGTATGGACTATAGTTAGTACTGTAGTAACATTTTGACGCTATTCTTTCATAATTTCTAACAAATGTTCCACAACAATGCAAGGTATTGGTGGTGGAGTGATGTATGGGAGCCCTGTATGATGTTATGCGTGTTTGTTTTGTAATTTCACAACTTTCACTATTCACTTATTGTTTATGTATGTTCATGTATGAATGATATACTTCGATAAACTAAAATAAAATAAAATAAGTAAATCAATAAGAGAGGGAGAACTGGAAATTAAATGTGTATTGGCATGCTTATTGGTATCCCACAGAATTTTTTTAAAATTCTTTTTTTTCTGTCTGTTCTTCAGCCTGAGTAAATTCAATTGTCTTATCTTCTAGTTGACTGATTCTTTTTCTGTCTGCTCCAATCTGCTGTTGAAACCCTCTGGAGAATTTTCCATTTCAGTCATAGTCGTCTTATTCTTCAGTATTTGTGTTTGGCACCTTTTTAACCTTTCTATCACTCCATCAAGATTCTCATATTCCTTTATGGTTTTCCTGATATCCTTTAATTTTTTTCTCTGTGTTCTTGAGTGTAACGAGGATTTTTAATTCTAAATATTTGTTTGGTATGCCCAAAGTCTGGTCTTCTTCATGGGTGGTTTGGATTTTCATCTTGTTCCTTTAGATGGGCTATCATTTCCTGTTTGTCTGTCTTATAAGCTTTTGTTGTACACTTTACATTTAAATATTTTAAAGTGTTAACTTTGGGATTTAGTCCTTCTTTTTTTTTTTTTTTTTTTTTAAGGGGAGAGCGTGAACGCAGTCCCCCACTACCACAAATTATGCAGTCGAGTTTCCCACATTTGGGGACATCTCAGGGGTCAGCACATCCGGAGTGCAATGGATAAGCCTCGCCCTGGGAAAACTACCTTTGTGATCATGGTATCTCCCCTGCCAGGTAAGTGTTTTAGTCCTTCTTTATGTTTGTATCCAGCTAGTGATAAGACAGAGATTTCCTTGAGTGCCAGGAGCTAATACAATCAAACAAACCAGGTAAAGAAACACCTTCCCAGTCTTGGCAAATTGGCTTTGTGTTGGCTGGTGCTTCCTTCTGAGTTTGCCCTCCTATAAGAAGATCATCCTGGGCAATTGTGAAGTGCCTGGTCCTCTCCATTTTTTCTGAGTCTGTGTCTTGTCCTGGGTTTGTGCTGCTGGTGGCCTTAGGAATTCCCTCACTTAAGAAAGTTGAATGTCCCTCTACTCCTTATGAAATAGATTTTCCCCCTCTCCTTGGTGCTTTGTTGTATAACTTAAGGCAGGTAAGCCTTTGCCCCAGGCCGGTTTGACTTCATTGTTCCTTACACTGCTTTAGCTGTCTGCAAGCTGCCTCGGAGGGAGGCTGCTAGATTGGCACTGAAATACAGGCTCCACTATATTTTTATAGGAGTTGTTCTGCTTCCAGCAGAATAGAGCCAAGGACGCACAGCAGGAGCACAGGCTGGTTCCACACTGAGGAGAGGAGTTGCGAGAGGTGTGAGCAAGGGTACCACAAGCTTCTGCTACCATTTTCAAACGTGCATTTTATTGATTCAACACTCATCCTGTTACTGCAAATTTTTCACTATTTTCCAGAGTTTTGAGGAAGATGGCTCTGCAAGTTTTTGCTGGTTGTTAAGGATTCTGTAGGAGAACAACACTGTGCAATGTCTTAGATCACCATCTTGGTCAACTGGAAGCTGGAATTGTTGGTTGCTGTTTGGTTTTTTTTTTTTTTTTTTTGACACTATATTTGTTGAGGATTATCACTAAGTCCTAAATAACAATGAACTATAAGTCATATTCAGTGCTTCATTTTCTGGTAATACGGCATACCTCCTGATTTAAATAAGTGCTCCAGGACAGAATATATAAAAACCTCAGAAATTATGGGGTAAAAAAAAATTTTTTTTAATGTATGACTTGAGCAAGTAGAAAAATAAGACAAATCTTGGCAATCTGAATCTACAATGATGAGCAAGTCTTGATTGGCTGAATGAACAATTTACTGAGAAGTAAAATTACGCTATCGTTTTACATATACATTAGCAGAAGTATAGGCTTTCATAGGCTTCACATGGGGGACGGGAGAAAATGTTTGAAGCCTTCACAACATGAGAGGTTGAATTAGAGGCTCCACGTAAATTCTGGTCCCTCTAAGGGTGACAAGTTCATTGCATGAAAAGGAAAACAAAACTTTCAAGGAATACTAATCTCTCTTTAGCTATTGACAGGTTTGGGGGTTGGAAGGAGAACAAAAGAAAAAATCACCCTAAGACACTTCCTATGCACAATGCTATCCTCAACCAGATTTGGGGTGACAAGTCACACTGCCTCTGTTTCCCAACAAACCCCAAGGCAACTGGTATATGGCAGAAGCAAACAGATATCCTCTTAGGTGGAAAGCACTTTAAAAGTTGGTCTGGGTTTTTAGGATCATATAGGCCAAGATCAGATATTTCATGGTATTACAAGATTCTTAGTAGGAGAGTGATCCCATTTGTTCTAGCAGCTGTGTGGGGAATGGACTAAAGAGGGCCAAAGGTGGAAGAAGAGAGACCTGATAGAAAATTATACAGAAATTCAAGGACTACTAATGGATTCAATGTTGAAGGTGAGAGTAAATGAAAAATAATGTCAAAGACTCCTAGATGATATCTAATCAACAAGGGGAATGGTGGTGTCACTTGCTTAAATGGGGAAGTCTTGCCTGATGGACATCCAAATGGAGCTCTCAAGTAGACAGCTTGATACCTGAATCTAAAGCTCAAGGCAGAGTTAAGGACAGGATGTGTATGTTTGCAGGATTTAAAAACCATGAGGCTGATGGAGACTATAGAGAAAGAGAAAGAGATCCAGATTCTGGGAAGAACTCTGTAACAGCAACAGAGTTGGGGGAAATAAGTGGCCAGTGAAGTAAAGGAAAACCAGAGGGATTTAATTAAATGAATACCAAGAGAGGAAAGTATCTCCAATGCGAAGTGCCGGTCACCTGGACCAACTGCTACTGAGAGATCAAAAACGATAAAGACAAAAGAAAGCTCACTGGATTTTCAGCATAAGAGTCATTGGTAAACTTGACACCAGCCATTTCACTAGAGAGCAAACTGAGAGCCATTGGAGTGAGCTGAAGAAATGATGAGAGGTGATAAAACAGAAGCAGAGGTAATAATTAGCTCAAATTTTTTTTTTTTTTTTTTGTACAGAGGGAAAAGAAAAGAGGCAGTAGCTAATGGGGGACATTGGTGCATTGAGGCAATTTTTTTAGGGGATACTATTAAGACTTTTGTTTACGTTGATAGGAACGATGCCTGAAGATGGAGAAAGTACTCCTGCAGGACATAAAGACAATAACTGAAGGGTGACGTCCTGGAGAAAGGGTCAGCGCAGCATCTAAGAGAAGTGTTTGGCCTTTAATAAGTTCAGACTAGTCCAGTTATTGTCCCAGGAGGTAAGGAACATCTTGTTCAAATGCAGGCAGATGGTAGATTTGGCAGCTAGAAAGAGAACGCTTTTCTATCTGACATCTATTTTTAAAATAAAGGATAAAAACGACCTCTAAGTGGATGTAGGAAGTTTAGGATAGAATAAAAACATGTGAAGCGGTCGTTTTGGAGACTGGAGAGGCAGTTTCAGGGAAATGTAGAATTCTGGCTAATCTTGAGTACCCTGTTGAGAATCGTAGTCAGGAAGTCAAAGCAGGACCGGTCACTAGTATTATGTGTTTTCTCCATTTTTTTCAGCTGCTAGAGGCAAACACAGAGGGGCAGATCTCGGGTCTGAAGATTTGTGCAGTACAGGGAGAAAAGAGCACAACAGGTAAGTGTGCTGCAAGGCGATGATGATGATTGTAAAATGCCAGAATCTAAGCGGGTAGGGAGTTTCTGAATAATTAATACCAGGCATTGAAAAATCAAACATGTATTCATTTAATTTTTTCTGTTGTAAAATTACTTAAATTCAGAGCTGAATTTTTGTTTGTCTAGTATTTGCATAGCTCTGTGGCTTTACTTGCAGGAGACAGTTTCTACTTACAAGGAGCTTGGAGACATAGCTTGAAAGCACACATTGAGAAAAGACCTAAAGTAGATGGGAAAAGATGCTTTGTGAGGAGAAATGGAAGCTTTAGCTTTGGAATTGAAGACAAACATATCATATTCTTCTTTCTTAACTCAGAAAGAAGAAAGAATGCATGAAGATACAGACGCTTTGAAAGAGAAGAACGCTGATCTATGACCCTTATTTCTCTAACACAATTATGGACATGGTTCAAATCAAGCTATTTCAAGCCCCTCAAATATACAATAGTTAGTAAAAACACTATGATTTTCTCTAATATTACCTGTTTAAATAAATGGGCATATGAAAATTTATCTCAAGAAAATACTCTAAAGGAGAGAAGACAATTATAAAAAAGTGTCCACTGTAATATGAATAATAAAAATAATATAATCTACATATCCAATAACAGTGAATTTAAGAGAATCATAGTCACTCTAGAATATCAATAATCAAATTATAATGTACATTATGTCCAATACCTTAAAATGCTTATAAAATAATAGAAAGTGAAATAAATATAATACCAGAATATCCTTTCTAAACTATGACTAAAATAAGATAAATATTATATATACATATGCACAGGTACTGTGACGGTATATGGGAAAAAGCAAACAAATGATTTGTTACCATAGAGAGAATGTTAGCAAAGGGAAGAATTCTGAGTTTTTTTTTTTTTGTTTTTTTTTTTTGTTTTTTTTTTTAACTATAATGCTTCTGCATTAAATGATCCTTGAAATTCTAAATTCACACACCCACTAGATTGACTAAAAGTGCATTCACTATAAATGTGTGTATACAAGTGATATAGTAAAAGCATAGGTTCACTGGGGAATATTTGCACATTTATACACTTTATCTATATCAGCATGGCAAGGTTTTCCTTTTTCATACCTATAGTTGCAAAATCATTGTCAACCTGATGACAGTTGATCTCTTTGTCTATGAAGAGAAATGCCAAATACATCATAATCCTGTTGTTACATGGCAGTGACACGTATCTGGCCCAGCTCTGGTCTCTGAAATGTACAGTGCAAGCCCAATATGCCCTAGTTTGGCTAAACACAGCTGTCCCCCAGGAGGTATCACTTCTGCATTGCGTTCAGGCTTTTTCCATACCCATCTTCCTTCTTTTCCTATATACCCAGAGCCAATCAAAATATCCAAAGGGTCAGTACTTAAGAATTAAGTTCTATTTATTTTGTTATCCTTGAAACACAGGTTGTGAACTAGTTAGAAACAAAATATTTTTTGAGGCTTGGTGATATTTTTTTTTTTTTAAATCAACTTTCTCCTGAGGCTTATGGTATGTTATTGGTTATGGGAAAATATCTATATAGGCCATAGAGGGGCCAAGATGACGTAAAATTGGAAGGTTAAAAAAAAATTAAATTTCTAAAATAAGCCACTCTTTCTTTGCCTCCCCCAAAGCTAGAAAATGTTAGGACTCAGATGTTTTCAGAAGGGAAATACTGTCCCAGGGAAGACTGTTTGTAATTTTGAATAGCAGTACTTCGCCTCTGTGAACTATTTATGGTTGCCGTGAGCTTTGGTTAAAGTAAGATGCCAGCTGAAATGGAGCTGTGCTGAGCCAACACACAGCACTGAGCCAAAGACATTAGCCTCCGGTCATCATTGTGCATATTTAAGGATTTAAATTTTTCACAGACCTCTGTTGTGCCACAGACTGCTAAGCAGAAAATAATGCTGATATGGCTAATGCGCTTCAGTTACGTATTTCTCAATGTGGGGATACTAACGACAAATAGCGGGATGCATGTTCCTATCCTGTTATTTATGGCCACACATATCACTACATATAATGAGACGCAAATAGATTGAACTTGATATTTCATTTATAATATAGTTTGTTGCCTCTACATGCAAGTGATTTTTAAAGGTAATTTTCCAGGAATGCAAAGGACAGAGTCCTAAGCTTTATGAAAAAAAAAAAAAAAAAGCAAACAAAAAACAGGGAGAGGAAAAGTCCAATATCCTTTGATAAGCAGACATTAATAATGGCTTAGGCAGTAGTGAAATGTAAAAATCATGGCATCCTCCCTGATCTGCCTAGGAGGTCTTTAGCCAGTTGGCTAAAATGGAGAAACTGCTCAGGGTGTTCAAGATACCATCCCTTGGTATGGTAAAATGAAAAAGTGCAGATTTGGATACAGAAAGACTTAAATCCACCACTTATAAGCAACTGGGAGACCTCAGGCAAGTCTCTTACCTTTGAGTAGTGAGTTTCTTCATAGGCTATGAGTAATCATATAAAAGATATACCATGGCACACAGTAGACATCAATAAACATTTGTTATTTCCCCCTTAGTTCTCTTCCTGGGAAAATAATAGCATATTTCCTTTACTTTTCTTCCAGTATATTTACAGCAACACAAATTCTCTCAAGCTTCATTATCTGATATTTTCACCAAGCTACTAAACAGGTGAGTAAGATGCTATTAAGCCCATCAATCTACTTCTGGGAGAACCTTCTAGAGCAGGGTCTTCTCTGGCATCTGGCATCTAACACCAATTGAACGAGTTTAGTTATATTATTTATAGCAGATTAGAGATTAACTGGGACATGGGATGGAGATTGGGGAGGAGACTGATAGGAATAAGTGCAAACACAGCAGAAAGAAGAGATGACTGTCTATTTGACAATGGGAGTGATGAAAGAAAAATCTATGCATGTAAGTCCTGGGACACAAAAATCAGAGGACTCTCAGTTTAGCTATTAGATTTCAACCCAAATAAAACGTGTACTTATTTGGGTTATCATGTCCTATGATTAGGTAAGCATGCGTGTGGTGGGTTTTTGTTTGTTTGTTTGTTTGTTTGTTTGTTTATTTATTGAAGTACTGGAGTGGGGAATTGAAACTGGGACCTCCTATGTGGGAAGCAGGAGATCAATGGCTTAAACTACATCCGCTCCCCATGTGTGTTTTAAAATCATAGTTAATAAAGAACATTAATGAAGAAGCATGATGATTATTTTTCCTTAAGTGATATATATATATATGTAACTAGAATCTGGAGTCTGATGATAAAGGGCATCATTTAGAAGTTTCATTTAATCCAGGGTTTCTCTATGTCAGCCTTATTGAGACTTTGCACAGGATATTTTGTGTGTGTGAGGGGCTGTCTCCTGCATTGTAGGATGTTTCGCAGATCCCTGGCCTCTACCCATTAGATATGTCAGTAGCCACTCCCCACCCCCCTGGCGTGAGTTATGACAACCAAAAATGTCTCCAGATTTTGCCAAATGGGACAAAATCCCTCCCAGTTGAAAACCATTGCTTTAACTGTAAGAGGAGCCAGTAGCCACTGTGATGCTAATGTCTCACAGGAATTATCATTCTGGATATTATCCAGGATGCTAAAGACCTTGAGTTTTTGAAGTTTCTTTTTTTTTTCTTTCTCACCTAAAGCAATTTTACATATTGAAATGGAGATTATTTTGTGTTTTGTAAGCACTGTTGAGTGGGCTAAATGAAAGATACCCACTAATTCTCCTTTTGAAGATTCTCCATTGGTTAACCTTTGGGAACAAATGACTCTAATGGAAAATGTTGATATTTTAAAGTTTAAACTTTTTTTTTGCTTAAAAAAATCTTATCAGCAAATAGTTTGAAGCTGACATACAGATATGATTTGATCACAAAATAACTAGCTTAGTATTATTTCAATTATATTAGACATGTGTACTGTACTCTAAGATATAAAAATAAAACATCTCTCTCTAGACCATGTATAAATATTCTTAAAAAAATAAACTCTTTATGTAGTTGCTCTTGAATTTTGGCATGCACACATATTCTTTAAAAATGACAACAAAAACTCTCTAATTTTTCCCTGGTGCCCACGTTTTAGTCAATTAAGTCCATAGCTTACCAATTTCTTTTTTTTTAAAACACAACTGACAAACGTCTTCTTCATTGCCTTAATTTTAAAGAAAACATCAGATAAACCATTCTCATTTCTGCTACAAGGTAATGGATTATTGTATATTATCATATATTAATTCTTAGCATATACACATGAATATAATTCGTTCATAAGTTGATTTGGAGACAGATAATAGTGTAAAGAAAAACTGATGTTTTTCTCTGTTTTTTTATGCATTAAAATGTGTTTGAGATTATACTGTACATTACCATTTTTATACACTGCTTTTTAAATTTGTTTCCCATGTTAAAAAAATCTATAAACACAATTTTAATGCTAGCATAATATCCCGTTTTCCCATTTGCTAAATCGTTTTCTTTTTGTTGTACCCATGGAATATTTTTCATGATTATATATGACACTGTTGTATGCATTTTTGTGCCTAAAGTTTTCTTGAAACACTCCACTTGTCCACAGAAATTTCTGCAATACTAAGTAAAAAGCTATATTTTAAAGCTTTTGATATTTATTACTGAATTGTTTCTTTAACCAGTTGTACAAATTAGTTTATCAGTAGGAATAAGAATTCCCAGCGTGACATGTTTCCAAAAAAATCAGAGAGGCATGCTAGTTATTGAATTATATAGCTGTAGGTATAAAGATAGATAAATACACTTTATTCCATAAAAATGACTCTGCCCGACAAAAAAGTAGTAAACATAGCTAGCATCCACAGGGTTCCCAAATACTTTTTTTAGATTTTTCAAACTAACACAATAACTCTATTTATAAAATTAATCTTTTTAATGATTTGTCTTATATGAGTTTTCTTTGTTTATGTAAGTCAGTTTTTTTTCTTAATAAATATTATTTCTCTGGACTAGACAATGACACACTATTCTCAAAACTTTGTATTTTTATATATTAACCAAGTGATTCCATATGCGGGTAACATATGCATATCTAATGAAAAGTACATAGCTCACTCATTTTTGTATAATTTTCATTCACACACTTATGTCAATCTCCACTTTCATAATTTGTCACTCATTCTCTTCTTATATTGGTCTTTTAAATTGACCTTCTGGGTAAGTTTTAAGTTTTTATTTTTATATAAATTGAAATAATTATAAGAATGGTACGAAGAACTGCATACCCTTTGCCTTTTACACAAATTGTTTACATTTTTGCCCATTTGCTTTATCAATCCATGTCTCCTGATTATATATATATATATATATATATATATATAGTTTTTGTTTGGAGGTACCAGGGATTGAATCTGGGACCTTGTATATGGGAAGCAGGCATTCAAACCACTGGCTACAGCTACTCCCTTCTCCTGATATATTTTTACAAATGTGCATATTATTTTTTTTCTGAACCATTTGAGAGTAAGTTGGAGTTATTGAGTTACTTTTCCCCTAAACATTTCAGTAAATACTTCTTAAAAGGAAGAATTCAGGTTGGGGTAACATATTTAATATCTAATGTCACATAACGAATTGCCCCAAAATTATTGGCTTAAAATAACCGACATGTCTGTGGACTAAAAATCCAAGTGTGACTTAGCTGGGGACTTTTGCCTCAAGGTTTCTGCACAAGTCTGCAATCAGATTGTCAGCTGGGGCTGTGATCTCATCTGAAGGCTCAGTGGGGGGGGGGGGACTCTGCTTTCAAGCTCATTCATGTTGGTGTTAGCAGGATTCAGTTCCACTCAGGCTGGCCCGAGGCCGCGGTTCATCGCTGGCTGTGAGTAGCCTTCTTTGCTACTCACCATAAAGCAGCTTACAACCTAACAGCTGACTTATATCAGAGCGAGCAAATAAGTGAACAAGAGAGGATGAGCAAGAGGGAAGCCAGAAGCTTTTTGTAACCTTGTCTTGGATGGACCATCCCATCATTTTTGCCATATTCTATTTACTAGAAACAAATCTCTAGGTTCAGCCCACCCTCTGGAGTTCACTCAAAAGCATGGATACAAGGAGACAGGGCTCTTTGGGTACCATCTCCAAGGCCACCTGCCAAAAAAAGGATTTAATTAATTCTGGTCACACATTTGTAAAGAACTTCAAATAAAAGTTAAATAACTATTTTTTTTTTGACTGAATGCCACATTACATCTTCCCAAATCAGTTTGATTATATGATATTTATGTTACAAGAAACAACAAAAACAAAAACTAATAATACTTTCAAAATATGTATAATGGAGACACATTTTTATCAATGACTTAAGGGGAATATTAATTTCCCTGATAGCAATTCATGCTCAGGTTCCTGCAGGAATTGGAATACAAATTATACTCATAATAGTAGTTTGAATCCCCCCAAACGGAAACAGTGGATATTTGAAAACAGTGAAATACTTTGCAAATTTTCTTTAAAAGATTTATCATAGTGCTAACTTTCTTGTAAATATGCAGAGGAAGTTTTGTATAACTAAATTATGAAGGTTTCCTAATTGTCTCCTCACTCCATCTTCAATTAGATTAATATATAGCTGATTTTAGATTGGTGAATTTAAAGACAAGCATGTTGCTGTATGAAGGGTAAGAAGAGGAATCAGAAATCACAGGACTTGGGGCATCACACAGCAAATCCCCTGTCATCAGATATTTGGGCAAAATGACTGCTCATAAAACTTACTACTTTCTACACCTTGTCCCTTCTAATACTAGTTCTTTGTATTGAACGACACTTATACTTTCCATTTACTTTTTTCAGTCTACACACTTTTAGTGTGTGCTAGGTCCTAGCTTGTGCTAGGTCCTATGGGTTGCCAGAAGTAATAAGATGTGGTCCCTGTTCTTAAAATTGCTTATAGGACACCGGTGGAAATAAGGGATGCTCACAAATAAGTGTATTACAGGGTAGAAAATGTGCACAAATAATTATCTTTGATAATGAAGGCATAGAAATACAGAATTAGGAACTTTAGTAATAAGTATGGCACCTAGGTCCTCCAGGCTTGGTTCCTGCTGATCCCTGAAGCCACAGCTCTCCTCATTAGCTCTGTGCACTCTGTTCTCCAGCTGTACTGAATTATGTGCAGTTCTCTAAAGTTCTAGTAATTGCATGCTTTTGCCTTTACTTAGCACAGCATGCAATTGTTAAATGGATGAGTTCATTGACTCCGTTTTCTGGGCCAAATATTGTTCTAGACACTTCCCAAGTAAGCAAACCACACAGCGCTCTGTGAGGTCGATATTGTTATTTTTATTTTATCTATAAAGAAATTGAAATTCCAATAAAGTTATAGCCAAGATCTGAAACCTAGTACATAGTGAAAGGGGGTTTGCCAGCTACTTTCCACTGTGTCATTTAATACTTGTTATGGGTTGATGTGTCTCCCCCAAAAGACATGTTCAGGTCCTAACCCCCCTCCTGTGAATGTGGCCCGATTTGAAAATAGGGTCTTTGAAGATGTTATTCGTTAAGGTGAGGCAAGACTGCATTAACTGTAGTTTTTATAAGAAGGGGAGAATTGGACACAGACAGATGTGGGGAGAGCGCCAAGTGACTGATGACTGAAGCAGAGTCCACCACTGATGGCAAAGCACCAGGAGCTAGAAGAGGCAGCGAAGGATTCTCCCCTCCACGGGTAAGAGGAAGCACGGCCCTGCCGACACTTTGATTTCAGACTTCTAGACTCCAAAACTATGAAACAAAAAATGTCTGCTGTTTCCAGCCACTCACTCTGTGGTGCTTTGTTATGGCAGCCCCAGCAAGCTGAGACAATACTCAAAATTCCTACTACTTTAGAAGGAAATGCTCTGTCCTCAACCTCTCAGTAAACTAAGAACGCTAAGAGGACACAGCTTCTCCATAATATTTTTTTCTCTGAATCAAAGCCCCCTATCAAGATAACCATTTTTCAACTTTTATTGCAATAGAAGTATTTGAGGCCTTGGCCAGTCAAAAATGTTAAAGGTGTATCTGGGGAAGCGGCTGTGGCTCAATCAGTAGGGCTCCCGTTTACCATATGGGAGGCCCTGGGTTCGGTTCCCGGGGCCTCCTGGTGAAGGCAAGCCCGCCCGCACAGCGTGGTTAGCTGACCCAGCGAGCACAAGCAGCAAGGGGGGGATAAATGAATAAATAAATAAAATCTTTAAAAAAAAAAAAAAAAAAAAAGGTGTATCTGTTTTTCTGTAATAAATTGCATTTAGGAAATTATGACTCAGTAATGAAGACTTGATCTCACATTACCCTAAGCATTTGAGATCCCAGCCCAAGAAGGGTTTGTTTTTCCAATAGCTGAAAAAAACCTGGCTTGATCATGGTTTGTAGGAATGTAACACCCCAAAAAAGAACCCTAGCATTTTGGAGAATTTTGTTTACATGACACTAAGCCCTAAATGACCTCAAATTCTAAATAGAAGTTTCATGGGCAATTTGTATAAGAGGCTTGTTTTTAGAGAAGATAAATTACATGACAGGTTTATTGTATATATTTCAAACTAGTCTGGCGGATATTTTACTCAACATTTAAAAATTTTTAATTAAGACCTTTCAGTACATAAAGCTTACATAACGAAATCTAGCAAAAATCTATAAAATCTAAACACATTTCTAAATGAAAAGATGATGCCACGTAAATTTATATGCTGAAGCTTTCAGGCAAGACATATGATATTCTTTTTAATTGTCTCATTGTTTTACTTGCATGACAGTTCTCGTTTCAAATGAAATTTCAAAGCTTGTCTGTCAGTTTGCATCCTGTGCACTTGGCAAGTGAGATCTGTTTAATACAAGATGTGAGTAAAGCTGAGCTTATGATGTTGAACAATAATTAACACTAATTTCCCAGGATTGCCACTTTTAGTGTGCTGGCTAGTGCATTCTATATGCTTTACTTGGGTCCATTCTCACAGGGTTCCAGAACCCTGGAGAATGAACATGTTACACATGTTCTCTTCTTTTTCCAAAAGAAGAACAGGTGGGCTGAGGATTTGAGTGACTTGATGATATCTACAAAACTTAGAAGAGAAATAGCAACGAGACGATTGCATTACTTTTATTATTCGAGTCAGGTAATATTAAATGCCCATGAGCATTGCATTTGAAATAGCTGGCATTAATAACCCAACATGCTCTGGATTACAAGGGCTCTCTGCTGAAGCTGAATATTTTTTCTTGGGGGTCATAGAATTTCAACTTATTTTATTTTTACACATTTCCAAAGAAGATACTTTGAAAGATCAAGGAGGTTCATATTCACACAGAATGAAAAGTTGGATGGGATTAGGCAATAGCTAAAATATCAGAGCATAGCTTTTGTCACTATCCCACCGACATAACATGGTGTCGTTGCATTCTACACAGGAAAGTAACGCTTCTTCATTCCACAGCACCAGCACTTCTTGGTGATTTTCCCCTCCTTTACTGCTAGGAGGTCTTAACGGTAGCAATTGTCCATGTAGAATTGACATTTTTGTCTGAAAAGAGCAGTGTAAGTCTTCTGCAGTCATTAATCTAGGTAATGAAATGAGGCATTTTTCTTTTTAATTTGAGGTGCTACCAGAAACTCGATTGCTCTTTCTGGAGTAGAGGAATCTTTAGTTTGAATAGAAGGTTTAAAAGTGGGGAGGGTGTGGGAATTTTATGTAAACATGAATGGGCCTGCATAAACATAGGTGCTAATGTTTTATGTCTCGATAAAAGGCCAGGCCTTTGATATTTCCTGAAGACATCTCTGGCATGTGGCCACGGCAGCTCTGTGGCTGCAATGCAATGCTCCTCAAGGAAAGCTGTGACTTAAGCTGTGTCTCCTGGTTTTCAATAATATCTTTAATCACCACCCAAATAGATATAAGTTGTTGGGACTAGAATGTACTGAAAGTTTCTCACCAGGCACCATCTCTCTCTCTCCAATGTGTGTATTTTCACTCTCTCTCCTGCAGCTGTTCTCTTATTTCCTAGAGGCTGGGTACAAAAATAAAAAGAAAATCGTTTCTGCATGTGTCACAGAGGCCATCCTTTGGTTCTAAAGGGAGCTGAGATGGATTCAGCAAACACATGGTCATTGTAGTGTGTAAATGGGTTTCAGTCACGGTCAAGAACAGAAGGGTCCCAGTGGGAAATAGCAATTATCCCGCCCTTGGTGTATCTTCCAGCAGTCAAGGTAACTCATTTGCCCTTTGCTTGGTTTACTGTTGGCGTGTGTGGCACATTTGCTAATTTCGCCTCCAGCAACTTCTTACAAAAGTAAAGCCTTACCCTACGTTTATTTGTGTGTGTGTGTGTGTGTGTGTGTGTGAGTGTATAAAGCCATTTTGATTTCTGGACATGGACATTTGTGCAGTTATCCAGGCCACTGCTTCCAAGTGAGAGTTTCGATTGTTTCACATCTGGAATATTTCAAGTTTATCCTTCTTGGAATCTGTGTCGTGAATGTTTTTTCCCCTTGGGTCAGTTCAAGGGTCTGCTGTCAACATGATGTTCTCTAATTACATGGGTTCATGCAACTTCTAACTCCATGGACATATGTTCTTGTATTTAAGGCCTGCCTTCTTTTACCTCTGTTTATATATCATCTTTGACTCTGCCCTTTTCCCATTGCCTCTATCTCACGTCCTTCCCAGGATTCTTCTGGGCGGACTTCTCTTGGGTAATGAAAGTAGAAAATGAAGGTCAGTCAGCCTGAATTCTCGTTCCTTTTCCACCAAATACTTGTCAAATTAAAGCTGTGTTCAAGCAGATAATTTCGTTTATTTGAACTTGGATTTCTCAGCTGTTAAATTTTTTTAGGTATATTTATGATTATAAGGTTGTTTGAAGATCATGTAGGTGATGTGTAAAAATAAGTTTGGGTACTTTAAAGCTCAATAAAAATGCATGATTTTATTACCTTTATAATTACAAAATCCTCCACTCCCTTGTTTTGTTGGTTGCTGGCTTAGATATTGACTAAATTCTGTTCTCTTTTTTGTTATTGTTATTTGGAACATGCAAAATGGCTGGTATTTTACTATTTTGACATATAAAAATGACAATTTTGGGAAACAGATGTGGCTCAGGCAATTGGGCTCCCGTCTACCATATGAGAGGTCCAGGGTTCGAGTCCCAGGGCCTCTTGGTGAAAGGCAAGCTGGCCCACGTAATTTATGTTTTCACATAGGTAAGCTGGCCTGAGCAGAATGCTGGCCTGAGAGGAGAGCTGGTGCAGCAAGATGACGCAACAAAAAGAGACATGGAGAAGAGACTGTAGGGGGGTGCGGCAGACTAGGGAGCTGGGGTGGCGTGGGAGATTGGACGCCTCTCTCCCAATCCAGACGGTCCCGGGATCAGTTCCCCATGCTGCCTAAAAAGAAGACAAGCAGCCACAGAAGAACACACAGAGAGCAGACAGCGAGCGCAAAACAATGGGGGAGGGGGTAATAAATAAAAATAACTAAATCTTTTTTAAAAATGGCAATTGCTTATGGTTTATTCTAACAATTAAAAATTTATCAAAGTGAGACATTCACATGTTCGAAACCTCAAACAGTACCAGTAAAACTTTTGTTTCTTTCTTATTTTGCTAGTATATTAGTTCCTCAAGAGCCATCCTACTTTCTGGTTTGACTCTTTTTACATGTTGGAAGTGATTTCCCTCAAATGTCTGGTGATCCTTTATTGCCCGTTCATATTTAAGAGTGACACATGAAAAAGCTAAATTGAATCTATGTTATCTTTCATAGGGCTTGTTAGGGACTTTGTTTTGGGGGTATTTCGATGGTGTGTTGAGCATTGTGCTGTAGATTTCCCAAATATTAGAAAATCATGTTTTTGGTCTGGATTATTTCATTTTTCTAGAGAAAAAGTTCTGGAAGGTTGGTGCATGTTTGTTGGTGTTTAGTCACTAGAGCTGGTAGCAGTGAGGAGGGAAAGTTGAGGTGGGGCCACCAGTCAACATACAGGCTTTAGTTAATCCCTCCTCTTTCAGATCCCAGTCTCAATTGTCTTCTGCACCTAATGTCCCTGCATCCCTTAGTCCAGAATTCTGAGCTTCATGTCCTCATGCCCTCTGGGAGACCTTGTTCACTGTGGATTCTTTGACTCTGCTGTGTTACTGAGCCCCTTTTCCTCTACTGCTGATCACCCTCCCACGTGCTATGATGGCCACACTATAACACTAATGGCTTTTGGGCATGGAGGAGAGAGAACATGGCTGAGTGTTCAGACTACCATCTTCAGCTTCTAAGGCTTTTTCTTGTAACTAAAGCAAGAACAGCAACCCTTGAGAAAAGGGTATAAAAATATTCAATAACTCAATCTCTTGGGACAATTGGAACATCTTAAGGAAGCACGTTGTTGGATTTCCTGAAAGTGATGATGGTGGAAAAATGACTTATTTAGCCCCTGCTTTGTTTTAAATATATTATGCTAGGTTTATGTGGTATTAGTCACACTGAACAAGTACATGTCAAATTTCGATATAACATTTTCTTGGAGGAAACAGCTTAGCTCCTCCAGAATGCCATAGTTAAGGTGTGAACAAATCTTTATGAGACCAAGTTGATTCTTTTCTCAGTATAAGAGAGTGTACTTTGTAAAACATATGTTAGTTAGAAATTTTGATATCTTTATCTTAAAATTTTAGATAAGAGAAAATGACCTGATATTTAGTATATTATTTCTATTTAACACTTAGGTGGGAGCATTGAAGGAATGGGAGTTTTGTAGAGGAAAAGAAAGGAGAAAGTTGTAAGTATTACTATTACCCTTTCATACAGGAGTAAACTGAGGTTCAAAAACATTTCTGGGTGGCCAAATTGAAACTAGAGCCCAGATTTTCTATATTATAATTGAGCATTCTTTCTCTTTTACCATCCTTCTCTGTGAATTTCTTTGCTAAGGCTGATTAATTATGGATGTCAGCTCTCACATGCTAAGCACAAATTATTTCTCTTATCCTTTATTTCCATAGGTGTGCAAATGGCTTTTAGAGGATTTTGTATGGCCATGGTCACCAGGTGCTTAGGCAAAATTAACAAGTATCCCAGTTTTTCTCATAATCCCTCTAGCCTTAGGTCATCTTCTATATCCATAGTTCCTTCCTCCAAGTCCTCTAGCAGTCCAATACCTCTACTGAGACACGGGAAGAGGCACAGGTTCCTAAATAGCAATGCCCTCTTCCCTCTTCTATCAGAACTCCCCCGCCTCCAACTAAATGGGCTCTCAAACAAAGAGAAAAATTATCTGACTAATTTAGTGGTATTTTAGAGGTCGAATGCCTCTGAGATCATCTGAGCCAGTGGTTTTCAAAATGTGCTAAGGAAATTCAGAGAAGTGTCGTGTATTCTACAATGTTTTATTTAAATTCCATTTAAAAAGTCTAACTAGTGTATTTCCTCAATTCTAGGGCATTTTTTTTTAAAGCTTTGATAATTCTGAAGTCCTGATGCATCTTACAGTTGATGGACTGTTTGATGCAATGAGGCCTCTTTTGTCCCACTGAAAACCTATTAGTACACTGGTGGTAAAATTTACGTTTTACTAGCCTCTCAGAAACAAGAACATCAGGTTAAAATCATTAGTTGTTCCACAATGTTCCAATGTAAGAAGGTCATATTTCTTTCTTTCTTTTTATACATCAAATGGTATCTAGTGGAAGTTCCTTCATGTCAAGATGTGAACAAAGCCAGTTTGCAGGGCTTCCTCTCCATAGTTTGTACCAGAATCCTGGAGACTTATCCAGTATCCAAAGATCTAAGAACATCTGGTTGCACCCTACTTTTCCACAACTCCTGATTACTGTCTTAGTCCTTTAGCTATGACCGCCAAGTGCTGGTCCTTCACTATTGATCAGATGCTGCTGCCCCCAAGAATTTTGGGATGGGACCCCCCTCACAGCACCTCTTTGAAGTGGTCATGTGCAACCCATAGCCAAACTAACCATATCTGAGGAATTGTATATGCAGGGAGGGAAAAACACAGGTTGAATCCAAAATCAATTATATTACTGGAAATTTTTAATGACACTGGCTGTGGTTCATGATTGAGTTATCCAACAAGGATATGATGGACCATATAGTATTTCTGCATTGCTAGGTTGAATTCGGGGCTCAAAGAAGCACCACAAACATGACCTTTGTAGGGGGAAGAGCTAGAGGAAAATTGTAATTTATGTTCTCACAGTGCCTGCTCATTTCTGAAAAATGAGATTTTTCTTTAAGCTCTATCTTAAAAGGGAATAATAGAGTCGAAACCATTTTTACATAAATAATTATTTCACTTATTGTAGTCTCTAAGCTATTTTTTTCACAACTTCGTAAGCACTCTCCCAACCCCATTCTCGAAAGTAGTTGGCAATTGAACCACATCATCTTTTTTTAATAATAATAATTAATTGATTGATTAAACTAAAATCCATAGCTTACCTTAGGGTTCACTCTTTGTGTGTACAGTTCTGTGGGTTTTGACAAATGCGTAACGTCATGAGTCCATCATTGCAGTATCATACAGAATAATTTCACTTTCCTAAAATCTCCCTTTGCTCCATCTATTGCTATCCTTCTCCCCTCCCCACAAATCCCTGGCAGCCTCGGACCTTTTTACTTAAGTCTCTAGAGTTTTGCCTTTTCTTGAATGTCATATAGAGTCATACAGTATGTAGCCTTTTCACACTGGCTTCTTGCACTTTGAAATATGCATTTAAGTTTCCTTTATGTCTTTTCAGGCTTGATAGCCATTTCTTTTTATCACTGAATAATATTCCTCTATATGGATGCACCACAGTTTATTTATCCATTCACCTATTGAAGGAAATCTTGGATGCTTCTAATTTTTGGCAATTGAGAATAAAGCTGTCATAAACATTCATGTACAAGTTTTTGTGTAGACGTAAGTTTTCATTTGGGTAAAAACCTAGGATGGCAATTGCTGGATTATGTGGTATGCTTAGGTTTAGCTATGTAAGAAATTTCCAAACTGTCTTCCAAAGTGGCTGTACCATCTTGCATTCCCACCAACTATAAATAATAGTCCTTGTTATTCCACATCTTTGTTAACATTTGCTATTGTCAATTTTATGGATTTTAGCCATTCTAATAGATTTGTACTATACTGTTGTTTTAATTTACATTTCCCTAATGACATATGTTGTTGAGCATCTTTTCCTATGCTTATTTGCCATCCGTATATCTTTTCCAGTGAAGTGGCTGTTCAGATCTTTTGCCCATTTTGTAATTGTGTTGTTTGTTTTTTTATTGCTGAGTTTTAAGAGTTCTTTACGTATTTGCAATACAAATCCTTTAACAGATATGTGCTGTGCAAATATTTTCTCTCAGTCTGTGCCTTGCCTTTTCCTTCTCTTTGAAAGTGTTTTTCATAGAGCAGAAGTTTTAAGTTTTAATGAAGTCCACATTATTGATTTTTTCTTTCATGGATCCTGTTTTTGGGACTGAATCTAAAAACTCATCGCCAAACCCAAGGTCACCTTGTTATCTTCTAGAAGATGTATAGTTTTGTGCTTTACATTTAGGTCTATGATACATTTGGAGTTAATTTTTGTGTAATGTGTAAGGTCTGTGTCTGAATTCATTTTTTTGCATGTGGGTTTCCAGTTGTTCTAGTGCCATTTGTTGAAAAGACTATCCTTTCTCCATTGACTTGCTGTTGCTTCTCTGTCAAAATCAGTTTACTGGGAGCAGATGTGGCTCAAGCACTTGAACGCCTGCCTCCCACATGGGAGGTCCCAGGTTCGTTTCCCAGTGCCTCCTAAAGAAAAAATAAACAGACAACGAGCAGACAATGAGCGCAAACAGCAAGCAAAATCAATGAGCAAACAGACAAGGGAGCCATCTTTGGGGGGGGGGAACCACAATGAGAAAAAAATATATAAAAATATATATAATTTTTAAAAAATTCATTTACTATATTTGCGTGGGTCTATTTCTGGGCTCTCTATTCTATTCCACTGATTTATTTGTCTTCTATTTTTTCTTTTTTTTTTTTTTTTTTTTTTTTTTTAAGGAATCTAATTGTTCAGTAACACATTTAAAATTTTTTTGTCTATAAATTTCACTTTATATTCACTGGATCTCTGATCATAATTGAAAGTGCTGAAGTGATTAATATTACAATGGGCAAATATTTGGGTTAAGGAAGTAAAAAGGAAGACGGTTTCATAGTCTTTATTTGCGAATTTGGAAACTTTTATTCTACTGAAAGTACTGATATAAGAGATGGGACATTTTTAGTGATCTTCAATATACCATTCTCTTTCCATTTTTCTTTTAGGGAATCCTGTCCAGTCCTGGGTTCTCTCACTTTGATCCTAAATTTAGCACAGAGGTACTCAATCAGGCTAATCCTTTCCCACAATGGTCTGTTATATTAGTCAGGATCCAATCAGGAATACATAAACCACACCAGGTTATTCAACAGAGAGAATCTAATATAAGGAATTCACTAACCAGTTATTAGAGGACAAAGCAAGCAAATAGGTAGCACTGACCATACACAAAGAGAATAAATTCAGAAAGGTACCACTCTTAGTTCTGGGAGAACAAATGGTGGTGGTTGGGGTTATCAGTTCCTAGATGCTTATAGAAAATTCCTATGTACTTGGGACTCAGAACTCTTTTCTTGCACCCAATGTATAGCACCAACCTGATTTCCTCTTGAAATACAGTCAATGACTTTGGTAGTATACTATCTTCCTTCCTTGTCTATGGCTCAAGAGTAAGAAGAGGGAAAAGTAGCCAGATGGCTGCATCATCTCCTAATTCAGCAAAACCATTTTATGTTGTTATGTCTCGAGATTTAGAACCTCCAAACTGTGGGAGCAAAAGTTGTGGGGAAGGAAACAAATATTCTGCACATTAGTCATTAGGTATAATCATGAGAGAAGCTAGTACTCCTTCCACGCCTCAATTCCAGATCTATGTATCTTGCTATGGGAGAAAAATGTACTAGATGCTCATTCCTAATTTAAAGCACATACTTCATCCTATAAGATAAACCTCACCATTTCAGGATACTTTCTTCCACGTGGCACCATGATAGACTTGTCCTTCCATTGTTCTCTCAGGAAGCAGCATCTGAATACTGGAGTATATGGCAAGATCAGCAAATTCTATGTGCATAATTCTATCACCTCACTTATTCTTCTATGAAAGTGATTTTTTTGTTCAGAAGCATTGCTATGAGAAATATTGTGACAGTAAATAAGGTGTTCTGTGAGTTTATAGATGGTATACAGAAACATTAGGAGCAGGGGAGACAAATCCATACTCAAAATATGTGACTGATCCAGTGAGAAAAAATTACTATCCACTCCACAACGGAAGGGTCCAATGTAGTCAACCTGACAAGGCATGGCTGTCTGGTCCCCCAGGGAAAGATGATTTATCAGTGTCTCAGCAATGGTTGGTATGTCATATCAGTGTCCCGGCAGTGGTTGGCATGTCATATCAGTATCCCGGCAGTGGTTGGTATGTCATATCAGTGTCCCGGCAGTGGCTGGTATGTCGTATCAGTTTCCCAGTGGTGGCTGGTATGTCGTATCAGTGTCCTGGCGGTGGTTGGTATGTTATATCAGTGTCCCAGCAGTTGCTGAGTGAAAGGTCATGCACAGCCTCAGTCATGGCCTCTTTGTACATGTTCCTTTTGAACAAGCAAGCACTGAGATGGTGAGAAAGAGGAGGCCTGAAACCACAGAATATGTCATCTTATCCACCCTCTTATTTATTGCCTCCTTTGCAGTGCATGCCTTTGGTGAGCATTCACATGGCTCACAAATATTTTCACATTCTGTCCCCATTCTGAGATGTGCATCCAGGTATGTCCTCTCCAGGCTCCCTGTTCACTAGCCTTCCAATCCCATTCTTTCCAAATCCCCAGCCATCCAGCCAAATCCTTAACGTCAGCTCACGAATCAATGTGGAACCAAACTTTGGACTGTCTCTGTCCAGACAAAACAGTAAATCAAATGTACATCCAAAGCTCTGTCCATTAGGTTAATTTCCAATTAGGTTAAGTTTAGTGACACTCCTGATTGGAGTTGTAATGCTGCATCAGTCCACTTTCAGTTGCTTCCAGCATTTAATAGAAACCATTGGAAAACCAGAACTGAGGGGTTCAACCTAGCCAGTCCTCCCCACGAATCCCATGTTCCTCACATTATACGACCCTTCATCAAAACACGAATTCAGTGGTAGTTGACTTTACTTACTATTGGAAATTATGCAGATTTATGAAGCTCATTTGTAGTAAGGTCTGAGTAGCTCACAGCATCCAGATATTCTGTGTCATTAGCTTTCTATTTTTTTTACATGTTGCACAGTAAATCCATGTTATAGTATATTTAGGTACAATCACCTATAACTCATAAGATAAAATTTATCCTGATTATGTGTCATTCTCCCTTTATTATTTCTATTTTATTCAGTTGTATTTCAGTCTAGACTATTTCATTTTATAAAATACTTGTTCCAACTGATAAATTTATTTCATGTCTAACTAATGGGTCACAATCTGTATTTTGAAAGCACTATTCTATACATTGGTGTACAATAGAAAATTAATGTGAGCTACATTTATAACTTTTTCATCTAGTAGACACATTAAAAAGTAAAAAGGATGGGGATAAATTAATTTTAATAATATATTTTATTTAGCTCAATATTTCCAAGCACTAATGAGACATTTTCTTTTGTTTTGTTTTGTTTTTTTTCTTAGAAGGTATTGGGGATTGAACCCAGGACCTCATACATGGGAAGCAGGTGCTCAACCACTGAGCTACATCTCCTCCCCACTGAGAGTTGGTTTTGTTTTGTTTTGTTTCATTTTTTGTTTTGTTTTTAGGAGGTAATGGGGATCAAAACCGGGACCTCGTGTATGGAAAGCAGGCACTCAAGCACTTGACCTACATCTGCTCCTGAGATATTTTGTATTCTTTTTTTTCCCCCATAAGTCTTCAAAATTGTAGGTGTATTTTATACTTACAACACGTTTCAATTTGGACCAGCCACATTTCAAGTGCTCAACAGCCACATGTGACTAGTGGCTACTATATTGGGTAGTGCAATTGCAGAGGATCTCATTCTTTAAAAAGAAGACAAGTTGAATGAAAAGGTACTTTGACTGCATAATTTTAAACAGTGGTCCATGACAAGTAAGAAAAAAAATCGTTGACGTCTACTTGGTTCTGACACTGTGTCATCCATTAAAAAGACAGTGCAGGTAAAGTTTTGGCACATAATAACTGCTCAATAAATTTTAGAACTGATTAATGATAAAGATTAAAAGGGCTTATAGAATACCAATTCAGTTGAGAAGGTTAAATAAAGGTTGCCCAAACTCTTTATAATTTCAAGCATCTGAGCATGTCACTGGACAATGATGACTCTCAAGAGATTAAAGTTAACTATTTGGATCTGTGAGCATAATGGTGCTGTGTGAAAACAAAACAAAACACCTCTGAATATGCATATTGCCTGTAGCAATGCGAAGCAAATTACAAACATTTCACTGAAAATTCAGGATATGGAATTCCTGAAGTGATTTGATAAGTAAAAGATGATAAATAAAAAATATTATAATTAATATTACAAATTCAAAGGGTATAATGCGCCACTGATATTTAATTTCTAATTACGAAATGCTGCCATGGAAACTAAGCCTTGCATTTGGGAAAAATAACTTTTAACAATCATTTGTCAGAGTTGACTGCTTCCTTCCCAGCCCACACTACAGAAATACAGGATCCTCATCTGAGACCCAGAGTTTGGGCCAAATCTCCAATTCTGGGATCATCTTGCTTGATTGGTTACCCTCCAGTTTTATAATTCTCCTAGAACTGAAGAGGTGGGAGAGCTCCAGATACCCCCAGAATCCTGGCTGGTTCTATGGTGGCCTGGACATTTTCTCTCCCCTCCATCCTCTTCACTCTCACCATACCCACAGCACTCCTGGACAAATGGGCCTTGAGTCCACTCTTGATGAGAAACATTTCTCTGTCACAAGGATTTGTGAAAATGAGTTAAGTTTAGAAAATTCCTAATCTGAATCCATTTTTCTATCTCCCAAGGTAGGGATAATCCCTCTTTTCTGATTCCCTATAACCTTCTCCCTTTACCTGTTTTGTGTCAAGTCATCCTCTGCCATTTTCCTTAGCTCTCTGAGTACAGACTTGCCTCATCTGTGCTACTCCAACTTCCCTGAGAGCAGGACTTTTGCTTTGTTCGGCTCTGAGGACAGTATGGAGTAATGGAAAGAGCCAGGGCAACTGAGAGTTCCTAATCTATTCCTACCAGACGTGAGAACCTGGACAATTTACGGTTTAACTTCAGTATTCTTATTTGTAAAATAGGGATAATGGAAACTAGCTCATGAAGTTATTATGAATATTAAATGAGATAATAAATGTAAAAATGCTTACCATATCAAAGGTGTTCAGTAAATAAGATTTTTTTAGTTTAACTCAGAACCTAACACAGAAGTCGTTAACACTCACCGAGTGCTTAGTAAATTGTTTAATCCTCACAACGACCCTATGAAATAGATATTATTAATATCCCTTTTTATATAGGTAAAGGAATTGATGCTTAGAGATATCCTGCCCACATGGCAGGGAAATGAAGCCATGTTTCTTTGATTTCAGAAGCTGAACCTTTATGATTTTTGCTATTTGCTTTGAAAAAGTCTTGTTGAATGAATGACTAATGTACAGCAAAAATAAATGGTTTGCGGAGCAGATGTGGCTCAAGCAGTTGAGTGCCTGCTTCCCACATGGGAGATCCTGGGTTCAATTCCCAGTGCCTCCTAAAAACAAACAAGAAACAAACAAATGAAAAAAAAAAAAAAAAAACAACTCAGGAGAGCCGATGTGGCTCAGTGGTTGAGCACTAGCTTCCCATATACAACGTCCCAGGTTCAATCCCCGGCCCCAGCACCTAAAAAAAAAAAAATTTTTGTTTAGCTCCACACTTACGTTCAAAAAATAAAACATGTTTAAGACCATTAAGCAGAACTGGGCTTTAGAAATTCTGAAATAGGGCATGGTCTCCTACAAAGCTTCAAATAAGGAAATCTTCCCTCCTTGCTTCTCTCTACTTCCACTGAAACGACAATTATGACTGGACTAATTAATTTTGAGTGGATTAAATAAAATTTTAATAAATGGGCTTGAATCCACCAATGATGAAGGATTAAAGGAGTATATCTGTGACATATCTTTTGATACTTGGCTAATATTCTACTGATTAGTTTCCTCTCACTAGAATGTAAAATCTAACATGATATACTTCTCATGTGTCACTTTCCCACTTGCTCCTTCACCTTTGTAAGAGATACTTCACTTGCTAGAATTTTGGCTTTTTGATAAGGAGGGTTTTGTAAATTAGAATTTGAAGCATTTTGCAGTCATCCAATGATATATTTTAAAGAAGCCAGTTGTGAAGAGGTCTTAAAAGTACTGATTTAAAAAAAAAAAATGAAACCATTCTCTTGGGTATCATCAGTAGACCCAGGCGGGTAGAAATCAAGTGTAATCAGCTCCAAAATGGCATCTTGCTGAGAGCAAGCTATAGAGTGGATCATACTCGGTTCCCATGACGCAATTGCTTTAGTCAAATCTGTAGCAGGGAAAAGGCAAAGTTATTTACAACAGCCATGAAAATCTCTTTACACGTCTTTTCATATACTTTCCTCTGTGTTACATCATCTGTTCTCTGATTCATGAGCGGTGGTGTTTCTATATGTGACACATAGATTTTAACTCCATAGATGATTTCCATCATCTCAGAGACAGTCATATTTTTTTGTATTTGTCAACTGAGAAATATCAAACTAAGCTGCAAGGCAACAAAAGCATTTATTTGGAGTCTTAGAATTGCAATTTGGGGAGCAAAGATTCAGGTAGCAGCTCAAATCGTGTCCCATCTCGGCATTCCCAGGCAAAGATTTTTAAAGGCTAAGAAGATTACACAAGTTGGTTGCAGTTGGTGGAGGTTTGGGGAACTGTAATTGTCCATCAGGTTAGATAATTAACTGAGTTCTTTCTCTTGTGGTTTGTTTATGGTGTCCAGATGTTTTTAGGGTTTCGAGGAACATCATTGCTTGAGGTTTTGCATACTGTGGCAGTTTTTGTGATGTCTGTGTGAAACCTGCAAAAAAGTAACCTCCAGAATAATCCCCTAATTCTATTTTAAATCTCTTAGCCATAGTAATCATATTTTGTTTTATTTCTTTTAATATAGTATTCGTGCAGAATTTATCACCATATTAGGTACATAGGACAAGCTTAATAAATGCTTTCTGATTGCCTCAAGTGTCCCTCTAAAATTTAAATTCCTCAGAGATAACAGAACGAGATGCCGGCGTAGCACAGGGTTTGAGAGAGGGGATCCTGAAGTCAGACTGGTATGACTCTAGCTACGAGTGTGAGCTAGGATACCAAAAGCCCACCTCACACTGCTGTGTGACGGTTAAATGAGGTGACGCATCTGCATCAGTACCGATACCTGGGAGAATTTCCTGTTCTGGAGAATATAGTACTAATACCACTTTTTAAAGACACCTTTCTTTCCTTGGTCATTGGAATTTCCCTTAAATTTGTCGAAGCCTTTATGTAAGTCTTGTGCTTTTAGCAAAATGTACAGCCTAATCAAAATGCATTAATTTATATTTCGATGCACGTGCTGCATTTGAGGTTTAATGGGCCCTACTTATGAAAGGCTCGGTGGCTTACCTGCACATAGGCATTTTATTCCCCAAGTGGCTGGCTGCTCAGCAGACACTACAGCTGACATGAAACCAGAGGGCCCCGGGATGACCTTATGAATTCTGGCCCCTGCCATCGCTATTAAAACTGATGGAGCTATGGAGGAATTGCTGTCTCTCCCCTGGCTAGACAAGGCAGACTCAGTTGCTCTGTGTTCCTAATCTGCCAGGGTGAGCCCTTGTCCCTGTCTACCCAGAGAGGGAAACCGTTCTTCCTGCAGAGGTAAGGGTGCTGGCCCTCTACCCTCCCCAGGATTAGGGATCCAGGGCTCTCTCCCCATCTGGGTCAGGGGTGGCACTAAATCCTGATATTGTCTTATTCAGGCTGTTCTCCTGGGCTTGTTGGGTTGGAGGGAAAAACCTATCTTCAGTTTCCCCTTTGGATCAAACATTTAATATTTACTTTTAAACCTCACTAATATAGTATGAAGAGAACCTGGCAATTATTAAGCACACAAAAAGCATTAGCTATTATTGTTATGATGCCAGAATTTTGCATTGACAGTGGTGGTTTTTCCAATTAGTTGGAGAAAAGGATTATTTTATAAATAGTACTGGGGAGTTCTTTAAATATTTGGGATAAAAATGTTAGATCCTTACTTCACATTTTAAATGGAACTAATTCCAATAGTCTAAAAAATAAATGTAACAAACAAAATTGTAGAAAATCTGAATATAAAAGTCAAGTATT
>JAKSZT010054462.1:7998569-8177719 GCA_026826555.1 Tolypeutes matacus | reverse complement strand
GCACAGGAAAGCAGGCTTTAAATATTAATTCTTTGGAAGACTGCACATATTTGAATTTGAATGGGTGTCTTTAAAACAAAAGGAGAACATCCTGCATTTTTGACACAGATAACGTGGGCACTCATTTAAAGGAACTTTGGCACTGTACAAGAACCATTGGAACTCTGTGGAAGCAAAGAGACATTTGATAGCTTTTCTAGTTCAGTTTTAGAAGCCCCGTCTCAGTCCCAGCCACTCCCCCCATCACTCCCATCATTCTCCCACCCCTGACTTCCCAGAGCTACTTTCTTGTACCCTACACCCCTATCCTTATCTAAAGCTCTCTACCAGCCTTAGCCTCCCAATGTACCATTCTATGCTCTAAGCTTTCTCTTTATTACCTTCCCTTTCTGGAAAAAAAATGCCCATGCCCATATCCTCAGAAGCCAGCATTCTTTTAGGACTTATCTGATAATGTACACTGTATTAGCTTCCCATTGTCTCATAATAAATTTAAGACACAAATTTAGTGGCTTAAGACAATATCCATTCATTAACTCACAGTTTTGTAGGTCAGAAGTTTGGCATGGCATAGCTGGATTCTCTCTTTAGTGTTTCACAAAATCAAAATCAAGATGTTAGCAGAGCTACGTTCCTTTTTGGAGGCTCTGGGAGAAGAATCCACTTCCAAGTTCATTCAGATTGTTGACAGAATTCAATTATTTGTGGCTGTAGGACTGAAGTCCTTTTTCTTTGCCATTCCAAAGCATAGAACATGAAATATGAGAAAATAAACTAGGTAGCTATGGCTCTATTTGCTCCACTATAGTATAAATAATGATCACTTTCTTCTGTGATATAAAAACTAAAAACAAACAAACAAAAAAAGACTAAGTTTTATGCCTATGCCTACAACTGTCATTAGACTGTGTACTACTCAAACTTAAATATTTCTTCTAACTATTCCAGTGGCCTAAATGCTACATTAAATCATGCATTGAGACACTAAGAAACTATCTTCTCTTCGGAAAATTTTATCCCTCGAACAGGGTTGTCCCAAAGCTTTTGTTATGTTTATTCATTATTAACCAATTAATATATTTTTCTTGCAGTTGTAGAAGCAATTTAAGGATCTTAATCATTTATGTAACCTACTCAGTCCTTTTCTCTATAAACTGTAATATTAGACAATTTGTATACGGCTTCTCAAAGTGATATCCAGAAAGTATTCTCATTTAATCTTCAACATAAAATGTGAAGTAGATGTATTATTCTTATTTGATAGATGGAAAAATTAAAGTTCAAAATTGTTGATTGTTGTGCTCGAGATCACAAGACCAGTAAGAGGCTGGTCAGGAAATAAAATGTAGATTTTTTTTTCCTATAAATTAAAGTCTTTTCGATAACATTTATATCTTCACTATCTTTCCATATTTTGCTGTTAATAATGTTGATTCTTCAAGTGAAGGTGTGTTTAAATACACAGTAACATTTAAATTGAAGCTACTCATGGCTTTTTACTGCTAGAAATAAGAACATTCCACCTTTCATCTCCTGGCATACTTCTCACACAGATAATATGAGAAAGGTACCTGGGCCTAGTAGGCCCAGAATTGAAGATATTATTATTATTATTATTATTATTATTATTATTATTATTATTTTTACCTGGAGGTCCCAGGGATCGAACCCCGGTCCCTCCATATGGTAGACGGACGCTGAACCTCTTGAGCCACATCCGTTTCCCGAAGATATTATTTTTAATGTATCTCAAAGTTCTTTGAAATTTTTAAATTGTCATATTCTATTAATAATAATAATACCATTATCATTATGTCTATGCTCGAGTAGCTTTGCTATCACTCTCAGAGAGCACATAGGGCACAGTCCCCATATTGAGAGAGCAAATAAACTGTCCAAAGAAATTTGGCTTACCTGAGTTTTAAATCCATTAATCACCATTGTAATTGAATTCCTCTTCGCAGCACAAGTCACTTCTAGTTTTGAAATTCTTGGTTTCTATAAGGTTTGTGACTGAAAATGTTTTCCTCACTTTTCTTAAATGGACTTTAGCAAAGGAGCATGTCTCCTGTTCAAATGGAAAGGTGAAATGTAAGTAGGAAACTATGAAAAAGGTATAGATGAAGCTGTATTTCCTCAATTGCTTTCAAACTTATTTTTAGTTCTATAATCTGTTACATACAAGAAACATAGTAGATTTTTTTTAAATTGGAAAACCAATATAAGAGTAATATGAAGAAATAGACAAATGAAAAAGAAACAGAAATACATACAAAAAATTTCCTCATCTGTAATCTCTAAGTGGGTCAATGTTTCTTAAGGTTTCTTAGAAATCATCTAAAACTTTATCTAAGTGACTAACATCAGAGAAATTAAATGATATAGTTGATGTAGTTTGCTGTTTATCATAGCCACTTTTTCCAAACTCATAGAATGATGATATTTTTCAAGTATTCATCCATATCCATGCAGCCAGATGATGTAAGAGAAGCTGAGCCCGTCCCAAGCATCAGAGATGGATCTGCTGGTTTAAGGGATAAGCTCATTCTCCTTGCCAGTGGTTGGTTAAGAATGGATATATGATTAGGTCAATATTGGCCAAAGGAACATGATAGAGTGTCTTCTGGGGGTCTCCATAAAAAAAGATTCCTTATTCCTAAGGGAGAGCCATAGGATGAGATGTTTTTCTTCTGGGCTTTAAACTTTTGATATGATGTCTGGAACTGCTATAGTTCTCTTACTATGAGCCTGAGGATGAAAAAAGGGAGATGGAAAAAACTTCAGTTTTTAAAAAAATTTATTAAAGTATATCATTCAGATATGAGCATGAATAAACAATAAGTATATAGTAAGAATTGTGAAATAAGAAAACAAACATGCATATCATCATACAGGGCTCCCTTACATCATTCCACCAGCAACCTTGTATTGTAGTGAAACATTTGTTACAAACTATGAAAGAGCATCATCAAAATATTACTATTAACTGTAGCCCATATCTTACGTTTGGTGTAATTTTCTCCCAATCCACCCAATACTCTATATTAGTATTATATTTTTGTTATAGTTCATGAGAGAATGTTCTCATATTTGTTCTGTTAACCACAGTCCATCTCCCACCACTGGATTTCCTGTATTATACAGTCCCATGCTTTGTACAGTCCATTCAAAGTGCACACTCAATGGCTGTCATTTTCATTACAGAGTTGTGCTGTCATCACCCCAGTCAATTTTAGAACGTTTTCATTACTCCAAAAGGAAAAATCCCATACCCCCTTATATTTACCTATTGTTGTCCCTTAGAACTGATATAATATCTTCTTTGCCATCGCTGCAAAAATATTAGAATATTACTGTTAACTATAATCCATAAGTTACATTAGTTGTAATTTTCACGTGTATCACCATATTCTTAACACTTTGTAAAAGAAGAACATTCTTATATTTATACTATTCACACAACCTTCATCCACCCCCAAAAATCACTGTTATGCAGTCCCTAAATTATTCTATAGCTTCTTTTCAATTGACATTTTCGTCTACAGACTACCCCTTATAGCCACAATCATATTTATAAATTAGCAGTGTTAGTTATACTCACTATAATGTGTTACCATCAACTCTATTAGTTTCCACACTTTTACAGAAAAACTTATTAAAAATTCTACATATATTAAGCATCAGCTCCCATTCTCAACCCCTATTCTATCTCCTAGTAAACTACACTCTAGAATTTACCTCCATGAGTTTACTCACATTTAATTCATAATAATAAGACCATACGGATTTATCCTTTTGTGTCTGGCTTATTTCACTCAACATAGTGTCCTCAAGGTTCACCCACATCTCATATGCATCCTGATTTCATTTCTTGTTACAGCTGAATAGTATTCAATTGTATGTATATACCATATTTTGTTTATCCATTCATCAGTTCAGAGACACTTGGGTTGCTCCATATTTTAGCAATTGTGAATAATGCTGTTATGAACATCAGTGTGCAAATGTCAGTTTAGGCCCTTGCTTTCAGTTCTTCTGAATATATTCCTAGTAACGGGATTGCTAGATCATACGGCAGTTCTATATTTAGCTTCTTGAGGTACTGCCAAACTGTCTTCCACAGAGGCTGTCCCATTCTACATTCCCACCAACAGTGAAGGAGTGATCCTATTACTAACATCTCTCCAGCACTTGTAGTTTTCTGCTGTTTTTTTAATTGTTGTTTGTTTTTTAATAATAGCCATTCTATAAAGTGTGAAATGGTATCTTATTGTAAAAAAAAAAAAAAAAAAAAAAAAAAAACCTTTAGTTCTTGACTACTATATTGAAATGCTGAATCCAACAACCCTATTTAGAATTCCTATTATGTAAACTATAATTGCTAGTTAGCACTCATTTTCTCTCAGCTCCACACATGCCATTCTGCTCTCTGCTATATACGTCTGGGGTTAAAAATCTGCAGACTGTATTTCTCAGACCCCCTTGCTGCAGCAGAGGCAACTGTGGGAACTGTAGGCAGGCACAGGCTCTCAGAGCACCTCTGCTCATTTCTGCAGCCTTGAAGAAAGGCTTCCTGGCCAAGGTCAGCAGTATGTTTCCTACAGCAACTCAAGGGTGAAGTTCAGGCTCAAGGGCACCAACCCAGCGGCAGAGACATCTTAACCTTAAGTAAAACGTCTCTTCTCCTTGTGGTTTCGCCTGCTCTTCTCTTCCCGTTGCTCCTGCTGTCCTTAATTCTCTCTATAAACCTCTTCTCTTTGAAATAACCAGAGTGAATTCTCTTTTACCAACTGGACACTCTGATTCAGCTTATTTGAGTTGAAGTTTCTGCTTCTAATAACCCAGCATGCTCGAGTTGGCAGAGTGTAAAATGTATATTAATTTCAATAGATTTTAGTTGCTATTCTCATGGCAGGTTCCATGACATTGAGATTAAGTTGTCCTCTCTTAACGTTCTCTTCCTAATTATAGTTATTTTGGGAAATCCTTTTGTAAACTGCAGTTTTTCAAAATAGTCCCTAGATGTCACTAAATACCACAACAACCAAGAAGAAGCCCAGTGTTCACCCATTTCACTCTGTGAATAAATGACAGTTACTTTATACCAACATAAAACAACAGTCATGCTTGGCACTGGGTAGATTACCATTTAAAGCAAAAGTGATAATGCATAACGGTTTTGAGTTCAAGAATTCATTGTTCTATTGATTTATAGGGGAGGAAATTGTGCAGTTATAAATGCCTAAATTGCATAAATACCACCAAAGTAAGCAAACCTGAGAGGATATTTTGCGCCACTTAGTATTCTCTTATAAATAGGAATTCTGGAGAAGAAAGATGGTGAGATGCATCACGAGTCCTTATAAAGAATGCCCTTGAAAAGCTCTGCGTCTGAATATTTTTGAATGGAAGGAAAATAGACTAGAGGTCAAGAGAATAATCATGGTTTGTGTCTGCATAAAGAAGTTGTTAAGCATATCAAAGTAGGGGTGGCCAATAATTCTTGTGATTTGCTTGTTCCTGATGATGTTCTCTATTGGTGGAGTAATATAGGACTTTGCACGAAAGCTCACTTTATAGGTCATCTGCACACAAAAACCTGGTCCATTCTAGAGCAACTCCATCCATTTTGAATATGAATATACATAAAAACGGTTCCTGTGGCGTCACATTTCTTTCTATGTTCAGTTGGTAAAAAAGAACCTCTCCTACTCTTGAAAGCATAGCACTAATCCTAACAGCATTGATAACTGGTATTTGTTGAATGCCTGCACTGAGTCAGGCACTCTAGCAGGCACCTGAAACGTGTGCTTTCATTTAACTTTATGAGAACACTATTAGAAAGACACTATTTCCTTATACACTAATAAAGAAGCAGAGACTCAGAAAGGTTAAAAAAAAAAAAACTTGGTAAAGGTTATGTAGTTAATAGATAGGGCTGTAGAACTTTGCCTTCAGACTCCGTGTTGTTAGCTATATTACACTTTGCCTCTATACTCTTTCTCCCCTATCCTCTCCCCCCCGACACAAGTTACACACACACACACACACACACACACAACTAGCTTTGAAGGAGCTGGAGATGAGGGGGAAAGTTTTGCCCAGAAATTAAGATATTTATAAGTGATGAGGTATGATTTCCTTTATTACATCTTCTCTCCTCAGTCCCCCAAACACACAAGTCAGAACTAATAAAGCCTTTGAACACTCTCTTGTCCCTGCTTCCACTAATCCTGACTCATTTCATCATGTTTCATATAGAGTGATTTTCTCATCTATTTGCTGCTTTGACTGCACTATAAGCTACTGGTAGATAGGGGTAGAATGTTCTTTATCTTTCTAATTTTTAATTGAAGCGTTAGAGGTGAGCAATATCCTGAAGCTGCTTTATGAACTATCCAGAGGTTTTCAAACATTTTGACCATGACCGCATCTATATTCGATCTCGTACATCTGCATACACACATACACCTGTCCCACACACACTCTGCTGGTTTGAGTCTTGTGAACCTCATAAAATCATGTTCTTAAAGTGAACCCATTCCTGTGTCTGTGAACCTATTGTAGAGGGACCTTTGAATAAATCGCTTCAGTTAAGGGTCTTTGATTAGATTGATGGACCTACGGCGGCTCTTAATCTTCTTGTTGGAGTCCTTTATAAATGGAGGACAGAAAAGCTGTGGACACACAGAGAAAAAGTTGCAGAAACAGAGAGAAGGAATCTAGGGGCTCAGAGAGGAACCCGAGAGAGAGGGAGCAGCCCGAAGGAGAGCTAGCAACGAGGCCTGGAGCAGAGGGGTGAGGCGAGCAGACCAATTGCCCCCTGCCATGTGCGTGGTGGCCCACAGCTGAGCTCAGGGAGAAAGTGGGCCTGGAGGAGAAGGTGGAGACCCAGACTGGCAGACGCCACCATTGTGTCTTGCCACGTGGCAGGAGTCCAGGATCGCCAGCAGCTGGTCCTCAGCCTTCTTCCAATGATGGAAGATCAGCTGCTTCCATTTCCACAGCGTCAGAACTGTAAGCCTTTAACCTAATAAATTCCCATTGTAAAAGCCAACCCATTTCTGGTATAGTGCTCCCAGCACGTTTAGCAAACTAAAACACAAAGACACACACACATTATACATATGTGACATTTTTTACCCTAACTGCATTGTGCTCTGATATTTTTGTTCTAATCTTAACCTTCTATTTCATTTTATTAAGTATGTTGGTCATTATCCACTAAATTGGTTTCACGACCCACTAACTGTAGTGAAGTTCATTTAAAAAAACATTTCCCAGGAGGATCTGAGAATAGCATAAATGACAACTGCACTCCCCACCCCCGAGCTGCAGGCAGGCTCCTGCTCAGAGTAGAATTGTGAATCGGATTGTGGACTCGTAAAGTAGACAGTCTCTGCTTTGCATGTAGCAAGACATCCATCTGCCTGAGACATAGCAGCAGGGAAATAAGCTGAGAAGTCGATTTATGTTCCTTTAGTTCCATTTCTTTTGCTGCTATAGAGAGAACTTCTGCCTGTCCCTGGGACAGCAGTCTGCTCAGGAAGAAACAGAGAGTATTTTCCTAACCTTCCAGGGAGATGAGTTTCTGATGAGGCTAAATGGCATGTTTCTGTACGCTGAGGGCTAAGGTTCCCTGCAGCCCTAATTCGGTAGGAAAGTTATGGAATGAACTTGTTTGAAATCGAGAGCCTAAGGTGTGGAGGGATGGAGGAGCTCTGGGTGGGAAGTGATACTGACTGGGGCTGGGGCCAAGGTTCAGGTGTTGGACCCCAAGCTTGAAAGAGAGAGATCTTCAGTTAATGTGATCCCCCAAAACTACCAGAGCAGAGGTACAGGTAAAAACCAAAACCGAATGGGAGCGCCTTATGTGGGGGGTTTGGGGCCCAGGAGCCAGCGGGTCCAGGAGGCTGCACCCAGCCCTGTAGCCTCCTGGGCTGCCCTGGGCAGGTGGGAATGGTGAGCAGCCATGGCTCGGAGGTTGGTTCCCCATGCCAAACTGTTGAGTCACAGCTCGAAGAAATTTCCCTCGGGCCTCCAGGACACATACCAGGGATTCCCTTAACCGTGAATGGGGTGCTGGGGAGTTTCTGCACCTCTGTTGTGAGGTGGAATTGGTGCACGGTGCAAAATCGAGCCTGATGTCCCTATCGGCGCTGAAGCGTTACCGATGGTAAGTACATTACCTGAGTTTCCGCATTTAATTTTCCACGTAAACTCCTTGAAGTGGGAATTATCTCATTTTCCACAAGAGGAAACACATTTGAAGAGATTAAGTACATTTTTAAGGTCATGCAATAAAAAAGAGGGCCTGGCAGGGGTTATAACTAAGCCTGTGAATCCAGAGCCCATGAAATCAAACTGTCCACTTTACTATCTCCCAGTAAACAGTTCCTGAAGAAGGCCGGCCTGCTTTGGTTCAGCTTCGCATTACAGGAACTCTGTAAGGTGCCATTTCCCATGATACTGCGAGGTAAGCTCAAGGATTAACTGTACTGCCCATCTTCAGGTCATCTGTTCATTTTCCAGGGCTGCTGTACGGCCACTGCCCTCCTAAAGGGGGAAATAAGTCATAAAGGTGAGAGACCAGCAAGATGGGTGTGAGCAGATTTATCCTTGTGGGGAAGGGCCTGGGGGCTCTTATGCTGAGGGTCCCTCCCCTACACCCTGTTAAGGTGTAGTTGATGATCATAGTTGAAGTTGGTCAAAACTGGAATGACCTTCCTCTAGAAGCAGTCGACTCCCAGGACGAGAGAAGTTCAAGCAGAAATACCTTAGAGAGAAGCAAGAGAAAGTAGCCAGTGCCAGGTCACCAGTGCATTGACTTTTCTGAACTTTTAACATTCATTGGCATGTGCCTATTCCTCCTCTATGCCAGTTGCCTGACTCTAGTTCTAGTCACTTGTGCCCCAATGTGGCACAACCCAGAGGTGGCATAAGGCAGATCTGGTCTGGAGGAACTTAAAGGAAGTTCGTGATATTTTGAGCCAAAACGGCGAGCTGAGTGAATTGGTCTCTGATCCTCAGAGGCACTGTGATGGAAGAAAAATCCTCTGAGTGTCTCCCCTCTCCCTCCCCTTCTCCTCCTTGCCATCTACACTATAAGAGGGCATGTGACATGGCAGGTACTTGTGGGATCTTGCTGACATGGTATTGGATTGAAGCATCACAAAACCCTGTGAAGTAGGCATGATTTCTTTCTTTAACAGTTTGGGAAAAATGGAAGATCATGGTGGACAAGAAGGTTGCAAAAGCCATGCAACTAGTTAGGGGAAGAGCTGAATCCATGTCGGTCACAGCCTGACTCATTCCTGTTCTAGGTTGCCACCTAACAAAGCAGGAGTGATTAGTACCAGCATGTTTGTCTTTCCGGGAGAAATGCATTTTCAACGAGAATTTTGTTCCTCTAAAATAACATTCCAGACAGTGTGAGAAGATTGGAGACATTTGTATTTTCTCTGGAGAGACCGTTCCACTGCAGTCACATCACACTGTTCAATTGATCTACACCTAGGCCAGCCCTGCCTGCAGGTTGGCACAGCAAGAACAAAGCAAAAATCAGAGCAGAAGGGACTGTTGGTTCTTGCCGGGGGTTTTCTCAGCAATCTCTGCACCCCTAGGTGGTAGTCAGTCAGCTGTGTCACTTTATAATGAAAGCAAGGCTGAAGGGAGAAGACTATGCTGTTATCAGAAAAATCACCCATGCCTCCTCTGATAAAATAGTTCTGTCCAATGTGTGATCAAACAACCTTCTGAGAGGAACAAACAAATCTCAGTATTTAGACAAGTCCTCAAATTCAGACAATAACCAACAGCAGATAGGAAAACATTTTTTACAGCTACGAATAAGCTACTTATATTGTTTATCTTTCCATCATATTCTAAATCCCTCTCTACTTGTAAATCTGTTTTTCCATCTTAATAGAAACTGTGTGTGTATATATACACACACACATATATATATTTGCATTTCTGCTTGGGTTCCAGGATGGCCTTAATCAATTCAATTCTATTAAATTCCAATAGAATGACACAGGGGTTCCTATCAAGAGAGCTGGCAATTCACTTCCAAATCTTTTGTAGGAATTCTATAAATTCTGTGCCCACCTATTAGTGAGACTTATCTTTCTTCTGCGGGCATATATTCTGCATTGCAAAGCAAATTGCATTGCAAAGCAAGATGCCCATTTGCAATTCCTTCGCTGTGCTGGAGTCACCTTCAGTCACACCTGGTTACACCTGTCTTGAAACCACAGGCAGATCCATGTACTGCAGTTACACTGGCCATCAGTCAACCCCCCCATAATAATGGGAATTATAGGAAACGAATGCACGGAGGGAGAATGGAGCTTCATCTTTTTAACTTTATCATGACTATCTCCCATTCTATCTTTATCCAATGTACTGAAAATAATCAGAAGTCAGAACAAAAGCCATGAATCCTTTCCTGAGGGTATTATTTAGTATTCTGCATGGGCTGGAATGAACCAAAGCATTTCACACCCTGTTCATTATTAAGAGCATAAAAGCATGCAGCCGTTGCATAAGGTTCGCTGATGAAGCACTTGACATTTTTTCCCCCATCAGTTACAATTAGTTCACATGGGCTGTATTTATTCTCATCAGAATGGCAGCTGGTCATTGTGAAGGTAATGAAGTTAGCTGATCAGAGATTATCCTGTTCAGATTAGCCAGGCAGACTAATAAAGTATAACCAGGAAAAGAAGCTGGAGGCTGAAATCCCCAAAGAAAAAGCAATCATAATTGAGAGAAAGGTTCATAAATTTCCAAAAATGCAATTCAAGATTTTGATGGTGAGTTTCTGTAGAGAAATAAGAGCTTCCCTTAAAATATGTCTAGATTATAAACAGAAAACTCTCTGTGCACAGAGTGCTTGAACTGTAGAACAATCCAGCTCTTCATTATTGTTATCTTACCAACTGATTTCGTTCATATGGTCAAGTCGAATGAGGGAATTGGTAGTGATTAAAAAGATGACTGAAATTCTTGAATAAATTTTAAAATTATCTGCTTTGTCCATAACAAAACAACCACTCTGATATCTCTGAAGGGTGGATTCTTTGGTTGAAGGTAAGTAAATCTTTCCCATGTTTATGCATTCACTCATTCCTTTGTTCATTTAACATTTTAAATAAGGTTATTAATATTTATTGACTTTCTACTATGTAGTGATACCACAATATGTTCTTTGGGTGGATATGATTAAGATATAGTCCTTTCCTTCAATATAGTAAGCTAATGTTCATCTCTATTTTCTATGTAATGGAACAGGCCTTTTTGCAAGATTGGAGAATCAGGAAGTAGTGAATTTCCTATCTCCCTTGCCAGTTTCTGCTTTTGGGAAAAAGGAAAGTAGAAGCTAAGGTTATTTAAGAACCATTTAAAATTCTCTTTGGATACAGTATTATTGAGTTTATGATATATTGGTATTTAAATATGTTTCAAGGTTATCAATTTTATTATCTCAGGAAAGAAGCTTTAGAGTTTAATGATTTTTCTTTATTGTTTTCCTGTTTTCCATTTCATTGATTTCCACTCTGATATTTATTATTTCCCCCTTTTTTTTGCCTTCATGAATTTTATTTGCTTTCCTTTTTCTAGTTGTTTTAAAGAGGAGTTTGAGGTCATTGGTTTAATATAGTTATTTAATGCTATAAATTTCCCTTGAAAGTAGGGGTTCTTAACTTTTTTTGTTCCATGGACCCCTTTGCCAGCCAGGTGAAATGAATACTATTGTAATTTATTTATTGCATACATTCATAAGTTAAGGAAATGCTAGATTTCAGTTAAAGATCAGAGAAAAAAAGATGAGTTGATTTTTTTCAATTCAAGCTCAAGACCCCTGAAATTTTTCCATGGACCCCTGGTTAATAACCCCTGCTCGAATATGTTCTCAAACAGAGGGGAGAGTGTTTCTCGAGAGCATGGGCAGCTCCTAATAGGGGAGGACAGACTAGTGTGTCAAGCCCTCAGTGTTGTAGCAAATATCTACGAACTTTGTCCTTCAAGGGGTGAAGCCTGGTGGTCGCCGTGGACCCCGACGGGAGGAGGAGGGAGGAATAGAAGAGATGGAACAGGGGGTATTTAGGGGGCAATGGAAGTGTTCTGCATGATCTTCCAATGATGGATACAGGCCATGTAAAATTTCATCAAAAATTTATAAAAGTGTATGGTCTAAAATATAAATCATAATGTAAACCACTGACCATGGTTAGTAGCTATGTAACAAATGTACAACCCACATGTAAAATGTTTATTAATAGGGAAGGGGGGAAAGGGGAAGGATGCTGGGTATATGGGAGTCCCCTATATTCTGCATATAGTTACTACTATAATAATAATAATTTCTACTTTGGTCTATGGTTGCATCTCCTCCCCCCCTTATGTTTGTTCATTCCTTAAACTTGAGGATTTGGGGGTGGTGATGCCCATTCTGCTTCCAATTTAAAGGGGTCTTAGGTCCCATGGAGCTGATGGATGGAAATGTCTTGCTTACAGTTGTAGATACTCTCTGTTTTTTGGCGTGGGCATTGTCCATCATCATCATCATTTTGTTAGGTGTCCTGGGCAAGTCTGATGAACTGGAGAGTAGATGTGTCACTCTGCTGAGATACGGGGCTCATCCAGCATGTGAACAGACCAAAGATTTAAGGACACATATTTAAAGGATATAGTGCTAATTATAGGTTCAGATAAAAGGGGGTAGAAGAATCATGAGCAGGGAAATTTTAAATGAGGTCTAACTCAGTTACATTGGGGTAATAGGTTAACATATATTCCAAGGTAAGGGCCACTGATGGGTGCCAATTTCCTGGGGTTGTTTGCCCTGCCTATAGTGTCCAGATGTCTCTAGACCCCCCGAGAGCACCACTGTTTGAGGCTTTGTTTACTGTGGTACTCAGTGAGATCCTCCTGAGACGCACATAAGCGTAACCTCTGGAATGACCTCTGACTCACTTTAAAATCTCTTAGCCATAAAAGCCCTTTTGTATTTAATATTTCCCCCTTTTGGTCAAGGTCTTTTTTTCCAAATGCATCACTGGTTGGCACTTGGTAATCATCCCTTGGTGCCAGGGAGGCTCATCCCTGGAAATCATGTCTCAAGCTGTGAGGAAGGTAGTGAGTTCATTTGCTGAATTTGGCTTGGAGAGTGGCCACATTTGAGTAACAAGGAGGATTTCAGGAGGTAACTCTTAGGCAATAGATATTACTAGGCTAAGTTTCAATTTTACAAGAATAAGGTTCATAAGAACAGTAAGATCAATTTCAAAGGCCTGGTGGGTTTATCTGTCCTCCTTCGCTAGGCATTGCCGATGTACGCTAGAGGTTCTTGCCCCTCTATTTGAGAACATACCAAGATGGGAGTTTAAGCTTGTGTTGGTTGTTGTGTGGGTCTCCACACACTGAGATTACACCCTACGACCACATGAAGACGTTTATATTCCATAGAGGCATGCCCCAGGTGCACCCTTCCCCACACATCTCCCCACCACTGACATCCTGCACCAGCGATCCTCCCCTGCCATAAATGTAACTTTTCTGTAATCCTAAACCTCCCCAAAATCAAAGCCCAAAAGAAATTTCTTGCATTGTGTCAGGTGAGGGATTTTGAAGGGAAAAAGAGTTTTTGTTGTTTTTTTTTAAAGAAGTTGGTTAGGGAAAAGGTCTTAGAAATAGGTTTCTTTTTTCCAGAAAGGGAGTGATTTTGTTAGCTGCTTAAGCGTCCTTTATAATAGCTGGTTTTGAGAATTTCAGGCTTGCATAAGGGGCTTTCTGTATGCACAGCTCTCTGACTCCATTTTAAGTCTCTTACTTAGCTTAAGTTGCCCCATATTTCTTTCACAATTCAAAATAAATAAAACCTCTTTTTAAAAAACATGAAAGATGACGTGCTGATAATTTGCGCGGTATGAAAAACATATGTAATCTGTAGCAAGTATTGATTTCCATGATTTTAGAGCATATAAATCCACCAGTAAATTCTTTTCAGTTGTTAATTATCTGCAAATGTCTTTAGCTCAACTTAACTTTACTTAGATCACTAAAATTTAAACATTTAATTTCTAAAATAAAACAAACATTTAACTGTTTGAAATGGAAATCTTCATTAACTTGTGACATATTCCTCTGCCCTTGTTTTTTTTTTGGTTTTGCTGTTCCCTAATTAGAGAAGTTGCAGCTTTACAGAATATCATGTAGAAAGTGCAGAGGTCCCACACACACCCTCACCCCCTGCACACGTGCAATTTTCCCTCTTATTGGCATTTTGCATCAGTGTGCTAACTTTCTTACAAGTGAAGAAACAATGTTATAATAATTATACTATTAACTATAATCCATAGTTTACATTAGGGGTTACTGTCTGTGTTGTACAGTCCTATATTGTTTTTTTTAAACTTTTTATTTCAAGTAACATAAAATTTTCCCTTGTAAAAACATTCAAATATGTAATTGTGTGGTGTTGATTATAGTTACAATGTTGTGGTACCTTCACTACCACCCAACATCAAAACTTTTTGATCACTCCAAACAAAACTCTGTACCAATTAAGCATTCCCTACCCCACCCTGGGCCCTGAGAAGCTGGATTCTACTTTCTGACTCTAGGGATTTGCTTATTCTGATTATTTCATAGAGCAAGATACAATATTGGCCCTTTTGTTTCCGGCTGATATTTCACTCAACATGTCTTCAAGATTCAAATCTGCCCATTTTATGTATAAACCACATTTTGTTTAACCATTCACCTGCTGATGGACTTGGGTTGCTTCCATCTTTGGGCAATTGTCATAATGCAACTATGAACATCAGTGTGAAAATGTCTGTTTGAGTCCCTGCTTTCAATTCTTTGGGTATATACCTAGACATGGGATTGTGGAGTTACGTGTTAATTCTGTACTTAACTTTCTGAGAAACCACCAAACTGTTTCCAAGACTGGCTGTGCTATTTTACAGTCCCACCAACAATGAATGAGTTGCTTTAAATCAATAAATTGCTTTGGGTGGAACTGACACCTTAACAATATGTACTCTTCCTATCATGGACACAGATGTCCTTCCATTTATTTAGGTTGTTTTTTATTTCTTTTGGCAATGTTTTGTAGTTTTCCATATGGAAGTGCTTTACAACCTTGGTTAAATTTATTCATAGATAATTGTTTCTTTTAGTTTCCATTCTGAATAGAATTTTTTCTTGATTTCCTCTTCAGATTGTTATTAGGGTATAGAAACAATACTGATTTTTGTGTTGATCTGGAACTCTGCCACTTTGCTGAATTTGTTTATTAGCTTTGGTAACTTTGTTGTGGAAATTTCAGGAAATATATTCCTGAAATATATATATATATTATATATATATATATATATAATATATATTATATATATTATATAAATGTTCCTATATATAATATATTATATATATTGGATCATATCATCTACAAGTAGGGAAAATTTTACTTCTTCCTGTCTCTTTGTTTCTTTTTCTTGCCTAATTATTCTGGCTAGAATTTCCAGGACATTGTTGAAATACAGAGATGTCAGTGGGCACGTTTGTCTTATTTCTGATCTTAGAGGGAAAGCTTTCTGTCTTTCACCATTGAGTACGATGTTAGCAGTAGGTTTTTCATATATGCCCTTTATCAGGTTGAGGAAGTTTCCTTCTGCTCATGGTTTTGTAAGTGCTTTTATCAAGACAGGGAGCTGGATTTTGTTAAATGCCTTTGGTATCAATTGAGATGTTTTTGTTTTTTTCTTCATTCTAATAATGTGATGTATTATATTAATTGATTCTATGTTGAATCACACTTACATACCTATGATAAATCCTATTTGATCACAATGTATAATTTTTTAATGGACTGTTGAATTCAGTTTGTTAGTAATTTGTTGAGGATTTTTGCATCTATATTCATAAGGGATATTGATCTGTAATTTTTTTTTCTTATGGTATCTTTATTTTACTTTGCTATGAGGATGATGTTGACCTCATAGAAAAAATTTAGGAATTATCCCCTTGTGGCAGTTGGCAGTTTGATGTAATTATGAATTCCAAAAATGGATATTGGATTATGCTTGTAAACTGATTTGTTCATCTGGGCATGATTAAGTTATATTGGGGCTTTGATTGGGCCATGTCAGTAGGACGTTGAGCCCCACCCCTTGGTGGGTGGGGAATTGAAGATAAAAGGCATGGCAAGGGGCACAGTTGGAGCAGGTTTTGAGTTGCAGTTCTGATACTGGAGTTTTGATGCTGGAGCCTGGGGAGGCGAGCAGATAGAGAGCTTGGTTGTGAGGAAAGAAAGAAGGCCCTGGGAAGAGAAGCAAGCCATTTGCCTGATAGTCTACAGCTGGCCTTGTGGCACAAAGCAAGCCTGAGCCCAGAGAGAGGCAAGCCCCGGGAAGAGAGGAACCCAAGAAGCCTGAACCCTGGCAAACATCGGCAGCTGTCTTGCTCCAACACGTGGCAATGGATTTTGGTGAGGGAAGAAACTTACGCTTTATGGCCTGGTAACTGTGGACTTCTACCCCAAGTAAATACCCTTTATAAAAACCAACCATTTTCTGGTATTTTGCATCAGTACCCCTTTGGCTGACTAATACACTCCTCCTCTTCAATTTTTTGGAGGAATTTTAGCATGATTGGTGTTAATTCTTTTTGGAATGATTAGTAATGCCCCCTTTTCATTTCCGATTGTAGTTATTTGCCTCCTCTTTCTATTTCTCCTTTGTCCATCTAGCTCAAGGTTTGTCAACTATATTGATCTTTTCACATAACAAACTTTTGGTGTCATTGATTCTCTTTATTGTTTTATTCTGTTTCATTTATTTCTGCTCTAATCTGTATTTCTTCCATTCTGCTCACTTTGGATTTAGTTAGATCTTCTTTACCTAGATCCCCAGTTGTGTGGTTACATCTCTGATTTCTTTCTTCTTTTTTAATGTAAACATTTAGATCTATAAATTTCCTTCACAACACTCCCTTTGCTGCATCCCATGAGTATACCAAAAGTATGCTCTTTTTTCATTTTTATTTGCCTCAAACTATTCCCTAATTTCCCTTCTGATTTCTTCATTGGTTCATTTGTTTTTCAATTTCCACATACTTGTACATTTTCTAGTTCTTCCTGTTATTGATATCTAGCTTCATTCCACTGTGGTCAGGGAAGATACATTGTATGGTTTAATTATTTTTTAATTTATTGAGCCTGGTTTGTGTTCTAACATAAATACACAGAAGACTGTGTATTTTGCTGAGTGAAATGTTCTGGCTATTCCTGTTAGGGGTAATTGGTTTTCAGTATCATTCAAGTCTTCTATTTCCTTATTGATCTTCTGTTTTGATGGTTTGTCCATTAATTAAAGTGGTGTATTTAACTACTTATCAATGTAGAGCCATATATTTCTCTCCTCAAATCTGTCAATATTTGGTTCATATATTTTGGGCCTCCATCATTAGCTGCATATATATTTATAATTGTTATGTCTTCTTATTGAATTGTCCCCTTTATCAGAATATAGTGACCTACTTTGTCCCTCATAGCAGTTTTGACTTAAAGTCTATTTTATCTGGTACTAGTATACTACCACTCCAACTCTTTTTTGATTACTATTTTCTTGATATATTTTTTCTTCCTTTCACTTTCAACCAACATGTCTTTGGATTTAAGGTGATTTCCTTGAAAGCAGCACATAGTTGAGTCCTTTTTAAATTCATTCTGCCATGGGAAGCGGCTGTGGCTCAATCAGTAGGGCTCCCGTTTACCATATGGGAGGCCCCGGGTTCGGTTCCCGGGGCCTCCTGGTGAAGGCAAGCCCGCCCGCATGGCGTGGTTAGCTGACCCAGCGAGCACAAGCAGCAAGGGGGGGAGGGGGGGATAAATGAATAAATAAATAAATAAAATCTTTAAAAAAAATAAAAATAAAAAAATAAATTCATTCTGCCAGTCTCTGCCTTTTTACTGGTGAATTCAATCCATTTACAGTTAAAGTAATTACTGATAAAGCAGAGCTTTCTTCTGCCATTTTGATATTTGGTTTTTGTAAGATATACCTTTTTTGTTGCCTGAATTAATGCCCACTTTCAAATTTTTTGAATTTTTGTAATGTACCATTTTGAGTCCCTTCTCATTTCTTCCTATATATATATTTCATATATTTACTTTGTGGTTTTCATGGAGCTTAACATTCTAAATCTATTATAATCTTGTTTTATTTTACACCAAATTAACTTCAATAGCATATACATACACTATTCCTATATCCCACTGCCCCAGCCTTTTTGTTTTAGTTGTTACACATTATGTCCTCATGTATTGTATGTCCAAAACCATAAATGTATCATTACTTTTTATGCATTTGAATTTTAGAGCCTGTAAGAAGTAAAAAGTGAAGTTATATACCAAAATATACAGTAACACTGACATTTATAAAATGTCAGTTACCTTTACCAGAGGATTTTATTTCCTGATGCCACTTTGAGCTACTACGTAGTATCCTTTCCTTTCACTCTGAAGAATTTCCTTCGGCAGGCCTAGTGGTGATGAACACTCTCAGCTTTTGTTTATCTGGGAATGTCTTAATCTGTCCCTCATTTTTTTTTTTTTACCAGGAGGTCCCAGGGATCGAACCTGGGTCCCTCCATATGGGAGGCGGACACCCAACCATTTGAGCCACATCCGTTCCCTCCCTCATTTCCTCATTTTTGAGAGAAAGTCTCACTGCATATAAATTCTTGGTTGATAGTTGTTTTCTTTTAGCACTTTAAATATTTTGTCCCACTGCCTTTTTCCTTCCATAGTTTCTGGTGAGAAATCAAGTCCTTATACTTATTGTGATTACTTTGCACTTAACATGTTTGCTTTTCTCTTGCAGGTTTGGAACTCACTCCTTGTCCTTGGCATTTGACAGTTTGACTACTATGTGTTTAGCACAGTTCTCTTTAAGTTTATCCTGTTTGGATTTCCTTGAGCTTCTTGAATGTTAATATTCATATTCTTTGTTAAGTTTGGAAAGTTTTCTGCTGTTATTTCTTTGAATATTCCTTCTGCCCCTTTCTCTCTTCTTTCCCTTCTGGGACTCCTATAAGGCATATGTTGTTATGCTTGTTGGTGTCCCCAGGTCTCTTGGGTTCTGTTCACTTTTTCTCGTTTCTTCCTCTTTGTGCTCCTTAGTCGATTGTTTCAAGTGTCTTGTCTTTGAGTTCACTGATTCTTTCTTTTGCCCATACCAATCTGTCATAGGAAGTACTCTAGAGAATTTTTCATTTCACATATTTTGATCTTAAATGTCAGTATTTGTGTTTAGTTCATTTTTAAAATTTCTTTTTATTGAGATTTTCATATTGTTCATTCATTTTTTTCTGTTTTCCTTTAGTTCTTTTCTTCATTTGCCCTTATCTCCCTGAACAAATTAAGGATCATTTTTTAAGGTCTTTGACCAGTATGTCCAACATCTAGTCTTCCCCATTGATGGATTCTGGATTTTTTGTCTTGTTCCTTTGAATGGTCCATCATTTCCTGTTTTTTTTTTTTGTTTGTTTGTTTGTTTTTTGTCTTGAAATATTTTGTTTCACATTGTACATTTTAATATTTTACAGTGTCAACTCTTGGATTTAGTCCCTGAGTTATCTTTTCTTTATATTTGTATCCAGGTATTGATATGAAGTGATTTTCTTGGGTGCCAGGAGTTAATGAAACAAATCAATGAGAAAAAATCACCTTTCACAGTTTTGCAAATTAGTTCTATATTGGTGGCTTCTCTCTTTCAGAGTTTAGCCCTCCTATCAAGAAGGTCAGCCCAAGGCAAAAATGCAGGTTCCTCTCCATCTTTTCTGAACGTACATCTTTGTACTGGCTTATGTTTGTGTCCTTAAGAATTCCCATGTTTCCTGGAATTCAAATGCCCCTCTGTTCCCTATGAAATAAACATTCTTTCCATTCTGGGTGTGATATTGTAAGTCTTATATCAGGTAATCCTTTGCCCCAGCCCTCTCTGACTGAATTGTTTCTTAACATTTTTCACACTGCTTTAGTTGTCTGCAATCTACTCCTGCCTATATGGCAAGTTCTGGGAGGGTGAGTCAGAGACATGTTTTCTGGTTGTCTTTATAGCTGCCACCAAATAGATGGGCAGGGGTTACCTGCGTCCTCTAAAAAGGCCCAGGGACCCACAATGTGAGTGCAGGTTGGCTCCACATCATGCACCGCACACCAGGAGGGGATGAGAAAGGACGAGCAAGGGCACCATGAGCTTCTCCTACCATTTTTCAAACCTGCATTTTCTAAGATTCTGCACTTGCTCAGTTACTGCAACATTTTAACTTTGTTCTGGAGTTTTGAGGAAATTGGTTCTGCTCAGTTTTGCTAGCTGTTCAAAGATTCTGTAGGGAATCTTCCCCCTGGAGCATCTTGTGTTGCCATGTTGGTTGACCAGAAGCCCTCAACTTCATTTTGAAGCATAGTGTTGCTGACTTTAAAGATGTCATTCTAGTGTCTTCTGACCTCCATTGTTCTTGTTAATAACCAGTCAGTAAGTGTATTTTTATTCTCCTGGGTGTAATGTGTTATTTTCCTTTTACTTTGCTCAAATTCTTTTATTTATTTTTGAGGTGCCAGAGACGGGAATTGAAACTGGAACCTCATATGTGTGAGGCCAGCACTCAACCATTGAGCCACATTGGCTCTCCTGAGTTGTTTTTCTCATTTGTTTGCTTGTTGTTTTTAGGAGGCACCAGGGACCAAACCCAAGACCTCCCATGTGGGAAGCAGGCACTCAAATGCTGGAGCCACATCCACTCCCTTCAAACTATTTTATCTTTTCATTTCAACTGTTTGACTACATTGTATCTGGGTTTTATAATATTTTTAAGTATGAGAAAGTGATACGTGATAATTGTAGAAAATTTGGAAAATAAATAACAGCACTAAGAAAATTAAAGCCACTATTAATATGACTATCTACTTTCTTTACCTATCCTTCTCTCCTTGCCTCCCTTTCCCTACCTTCCTCTCCCTTACTTCTTTTGAAGTGTATAAAGTGCTAATTCCCTTACCCCAACCATTGCATGCACACCACTTACCAGTGGTAACAACTGTTAAGATTTTGGTTTGTATACTACCAGGAACTTTCCTTTTTGCCTGAGACTTATGTGTTCTTAGACATGCTCACACATATGCTACATAAACACTCATCTTATATACAATTCGGACAGTATAAAATCATCTTCTTTATTCTACTTCTTTTTATTACTTAACAGTATATCTTAATTCATTCATCAAATATTTATTAAGTCCCTCTACACTTAGGGTATGGTTTTAAACAAGGTGATACAAATGAAGTACACATTATAGGAGAATATAGTCAATATGCAATAGAATAAAGTAGAGGAACATTAGAAAGAAATAGTGCAATGTAAATAATTAAAACAGGTATTGGTTGAAATTACTGATTACTTTAGGCTGGTATTTAAGGAAGGCTTCTTTGTGGAATTAAGACTTAAGCCAAAATATGAATGACCGAAATGGTACCAGGTATGATAAATCTGTGAAGATGGGAATTTTGGAATGAGTAAACAGCTTTTAGAACAAGTTTTAAGTCAGGAGGGTACAAACAGAAGCCAATAAGGCTCCAGAACAATGGGAACAAGTAAAAGAAGATTTTGGAGAAGTTGGGAACCAAATCATGTAGTGATTTGTAAGCCATGTGGGAATTTTGGATTTATTCTCAGCATGAAGGAAAAGAGTTAAAAGGTTTTAGATAAGGGAGTGATGTAATATGATTTTTTTTTCAAAGACAGAGAGTTTTGTGCAAGCAAAGGAGTTCAGAGGCCTTGTGGCCCCCAAAATTGCCTCTGTAATATGATTTTTTTATCTATAGAGATAATTTTTGCTGTTCTAAGGAAAGTGGATTGATCCTGGTGCAAGATTGAAAGGAAAGAAACATGTTAAGAGGCTATTTCAATAGTCCAGGTAGAGATAATGATACCTTAGAAATCAGAGGTGGAAGAAGAGAGAGAAAATAGGGAATAGAAAATAGAGAATTCATTTGGGCAGATGAATTCTTGGACCAATAAATAGATTGGGCAGAAAGGTGAGACACAGAAAGGAATCAAGTTTTACAAGACAATTTCAGCCATGACAGTATCAGCCACTCTCCTTAATTGTTGTATATTATTATGTTTATTAATGCCCTATAAATCATTTAGTTATTCTCTGTAGATAGGTATTTATGTGGTTTTCAATGCTTTGTTCTTATATAATAATGAGCCATTTCTATATATGGATATCTATCTAATCTATCATCTATCCACATTACTGCTAATGTTTCTTTAAGGTAAAGCCCAAGAAGTGAAACTGCTTGGTCACAGGGCCCATACAATTAAATACTATCATATTGGTTTTACCAGTTCACCCTTCACAGAGAATCCATGAGAATACCCACTTCCCTATATGCTAGCCAATATTGATTATTGTCGATCTTGAAAATGAAAGTGACATCTCATTTAAATTTACTTTTTAGAAATTAATGTGATGAGATATTTTTAATTAACATATTTATGTATTTGGCTATTTTCAATTTATTCCAGTAGAGTATAAGAATCATGAGAGAAGGTACTGTGTCCAGTTTTTAGATTAGTGTGTGGCAGTCATAGGAATTCAATTAGTGTTATTGCCTGCAGCTATAAAACACCGTTTGATCATTAGTATTCCTTATTTAATGAATTTCAGAGTCACATTTTTGTCCATATTTTGGCTATGTGATTTTCTTGACAGTTCATCTGCCTCTGCTGTGTCTGTTCAATCCCAGTCTCTTCTTTTATTGTGAAGATGAGGTAGAAAAGAGAACAATATAAGCAAGTAGAGAAACATATCTGCATAATCCTCTTCATCTCACCTTGTTCATTTTTCAAAAATTATTCATTATTTTTGTGATGTTCCTTCACAAGTGCAAAGGGTCTAATTCTGTGCAGTCTAAATAATAATAAAAATTCCAATTAATTTTTTTTTATCGGCAAAAAATATTTGCCCATCAAAGTTTTAGCATTTCCCATATTATAATTTTCTAGATTTGTTTTGTTGCCTAAAACAAATGTTTAGATATCCATTAGAATGTTAGTTCTGCAAGGCCAGAGATATTTGTCTGTTTTGTTAGGTATTGGTCAAATAGTGAATGTTACTGAGTTAGAATATAATATGTATTTGTCAACTGAATGAATATGAAATACAAGTTTAACCCATGCCTCTTTCAGAAGAGTTGCAAAATCATTGGAATAGGTTTGAAGGAAAATGTGCTTCAACAAGAAAGACTATTATTCTTATATATTTCTTGCTCAAGTCATCATAAATAGTCAAGGCTTATATTTTTGTCATTCAATATTTGAGTCTTGTGGAATTCAATAACATAAAGCATAAGTATATAAAAAAAGACTTTGTGAGTTCATTTACTTTTGAAATTATTCAAATAATAGTTCCATTTTAGAATTAGCTGTCTTTCCTAATGACAAATTGACTATATGAGATAGTCTAAATGACAAATCTTCTCTTTATATAATGTCTTAGTCATGCCATTGCATGTCATATGAATCAGCAATTGATATTAATTGGGGCTCAGTTCAGTAAAAGTCTTCTTACTGTTGAAAATACATCTCCTGTGATTTTGGTTCAAGTACATATACTACAAGTTTAAATTTAGCGGTAAACAGAACTTGACAGCAAAACAATCAGCTCGGCTATGAAATTTGTTCATAACCAAGAATCAGCCTCATTGTTTTAGCAACATCCCAAGGCGGAATCAGCATGCAGGGCAGACACAGTCCCACACTGCAAAAACCACATCTGCTATTGGGGTTAGTAGGCTGCTGTTAATATTTTTGGCAAAAACTTCAGAAGAGTTTTAAGCAGAGTTTATCATCTCAAAGCACCTAACAATGAAGAAAGGAGTTAAATTAATATAATAAACCTTTACAGTTTCAACATTCCAAAGAAACATTCTATCATCTTACATGTAGATATCTAAATCACAAATAGCAAATAACAAGAAAATAAATTCTGAATTATTATCTAAATCATGGATGCAAATACATATTCACAAAAAATGGATTTTCAGAAAATTTAGCAATCCTCTTTTTCTGGCATGTGCTATAAATCACAATAGAAATGATTTCTAGTGAAGTGTTATCAAGATTTCAAATTATAGTATTATACTTATAAATCCCCAAAATTGTTTTTATTATTATCCCACAACTTTTGACCGAGAGGAGACCTCAGAAATGATCTGTTCTGACTTCATTTTACAGATTAGAAATTGTAGTGGATACTCTGGTGGGCCACTCATATCTCCCCCTTTAGGACAGAGGTACTCATTTCCCAAATTACTAAGGTAATTGGCTACTGATGGCTCTGTAGTGCTATCTCCTGTGTCATTGCTAACACTGATAATTTGTGTCTTCTTTCCTTTCTCCTTTTCAGTTTAGCTAGAGGTTTGTCAATTTTATTTATATTTTCAAAGAAGCAGCTTTTTTACTTCATAGATTATCTCTATTGTTTTTCTCTTTTACTTCTTATCATAATTATTTCCTTCCTTCTGCATGCCTTGGTATTATTTTGCTCTTCTTTTTCTAGTTTCTTAAGGTGAGTACTTAGATTATTGATTTGAAAACTTTAGAGCACTTAAGGCTATAAATTTCTCTTTCAGTACTGATACAGCTGCCCCCTACAAATTTTTATATGTTGTGTTTTCATTTTCATTTAATATCTTTTAAATTTTTTCCTTGACATTTCCTCTTTAATTAATGGATTAATTAAAAGTGTGTTGTTTAATTTCAAGTGTTTAGATATTTTCATTTCATCTTTCTGGTATTTCCATCGTGGTCAGAGAACACACTGTATGATTTCAATTATTTTAAATTTGTTGAGGTTTGTGTTTTGGTTCTGTATATTGTCTATTTTGATCAATGTCCCTGAAAACTTGAAAAGAATGTGTATTCTCTTTGTTGGGTGAAGTGTTCTACAAATGCTATTAGATTCTGCTGGTTGATGATGTTGTTGAATTATTCTATAATCTTTCTGATTTTTTTTGTCTAGTATATTTGTCAATTTTTGCTATGTCTTCTTAATAGATTGACTCATTAGTAATTATTTAAAGACTTTCTTTGTCCTTGGTAATTTTGTTTGCTCTGAAGCGTATTTTACCTGCTATTAATATAGTTATTTCTGCTTTCCTTAAGTTGATGTGACTTTGTGGAGTTTAAATTCATATTTTTTCTGTTAGAGAGACAAGGCAATAATGTCCTTCCATTAGCTTCTTTGAAGCTGAACCTATTGTTTACTGCAGGTTATGAAGAAAAGAATTTTCCTTAATGACTTCAGGAGGCTGAGATATAGATTTAGATACAAATGTTGCAATCATATTTTTGTAGTTTACAGAGTTTAACAGAGTTCTAGATCTACTAGTATACTGTAGATAGCATGCCTGTTGGTGTTTAGGCAAGGAGAGATGTGATCTTGGCACATCATATTTCTTAGGAGGCAAATGGAAACTGTTTGCACACACAATGCCTAATACTTAATAGACACTCAATAAACATGACTGAGTATATGAATATATGCTTAATTCTTAACAGACACTCAATAAATCTGTAGAATAAATGAATAAATATTGAATATATGAATAAATGAGTTCATGAATGAAAAATGAATAAAACATAGTTGCAAGAAAAAGGGAACCTCAGAGAATCATAGGGTAGTTAAATAAATTGCAATCATGAAGACAATGTGAGATGAGGTAAGTAAGTAGAATAAATAATCAAGAAGATAATTATTCTGTTTTTTTCAGGCCAGAGTTAATCACATTAATGATATTGAACAACCCAATATATGTCTCTGAACTTGGGCAGGATTCTTTGATCTATTCTATAATGTGTAGTAAAAATAACATTGGACTTTAATCTGAAGTTTTAATATTTTTATTAATATGTTTATATAATGTTTATATTAATGTTTATTTTGTCTTTCACCATTGAATTGACTTGAGAAAGCTATTTTTATTTCCCTTTCTTCAATTGCTATATTTGAGTAAAATTACTTAAACTTTGTGACAGGGATGTCACAATTAGCAAATGTGATAATTAGCATAAATATTTTCTAAACTGTAATGTTTTAAGTAAATGTTTAAGAGATATCAAGTAATTACAATTACTTGAAATGGCCTGATTTTTATAGATATGGGATATCATAAATTCTAAACTGAATATCTTGTCACCATAAAAAGAAAGGAAAAATTCATGTTTATTTCTTTTTTTATGCTTTTTTTCATGTTTATTTCTTACAAAAGTAATATTAAAATAACAAAAGGTATTCAAGACAAAAAAAATTCATCACCTAATTAAAACAGTAAAACAAAATACAACACGGAACTATTATAAGGAAATATCTGAAAAGCTCAATAAAATTGTTTGGAAAGTAGAAAAATAAGCAAAAGCATACAATTAGATAAAAAAGAAACTACAAAGTATTTACTTGAGGTGATTATGAAAATGCTTGACTTTATTTCAGCTAATTACAATAACATTAAAGTTACATAATGCAGACATCATAAATACAATTAAAATGCATACTGGCAAAGCAACAAGTCTTTACACATCTTTTTCCAAAGAAAATAAATATTTTCCCAATGACAATGTGCAATTACTGACAGAGGTTTTTATTACTCATGAATCCAGAGTAAATAATGTTCTCAGAATTTCATTTAATTTTTTATCCTGTGTTTTCTCAGTTATAAACACAAAGATAACACAGTATAAACCTTCTATAATTTACCATCTTTTCCACTATCTGTGGCATTTGTTAATTTTGTTTATTTTATAAAGTTAATTTTTATTTTAAAGGTATACAAGCACATTAAATAATATTTGAAAAATAGAGAAATGGACTTTAATACAATGAATGAAAACAATTTACTATCTTTCTTTTTAAAATATTTCATAAATTTTATATATAATTACTTTTTCCAATTGATATCACATGAAAACATTTTCCACTCAAAAATGTAATGCTAATAGATACATAAATTTTCAAGTGAAGAGCTAACTTTTGTGGAGATTTAAGTTGTCTCAACATTGTTTTCCTTTTCCTGTTAAGAAGAGGCACTTTTATACATTTATTTATAGATAATTTAAAGTAAAAGACTGAAAATCCTATGTTGAACAAATACTCATCGAAACAAAGCTGGTTTACTAATAACACATAAAATAAACATTAAGCCATAAAACAAAGTAGATATGAAGAAACTATTCATATAGTGGTAAAATCTTTAATTCTCTAAGAGAATATAATAAGTCAAAATTTGCACACACTTAGTAATAGAGCTTCAATATATGTAAAGCAAATGTTACAGAGGAGGGAGTCATTGATAAATACACCTCAAATTAGAGTCAACTAAAAGAATAGAATTGGACCTGTCAGTCCAGGAATATGGAGAAAGGTGGAATCTAAGCAATCTTCCAATTCAACCTTCCCATTTTACAAAAAAACTAGTGCCCAGAAATAGGGATAAAAGTGAAATTAGAATCTAGGGTCACGGCTCCCGGACGTGTAGAGTAGTCTCCTTGGCTCCACTGCACTGTTCTATTTTCTAACAAGTTAGTTAATCTTGCTTAAAAGCCATTTATTGCAAGGGCATATATCTCTATGTAAGTTCAAGTAAAACTGTGATCCACAAGTTGTGTAAAGACAAGTGATAACTGCTTGTGTTGTAAACATCAGTGCTACTCCCTCTTTTAAAGTCTCTTGGAAGGTAAGTAGAGAATGGCCAGGAGCTCTTGGTCCTGAAATTCCCTCCTCATGTGGTTCCTGGCTAGAATTTGCCAAGAAGAAGCATCCCTGTGACATGTGATAAGCCCAAGTGAGAGAGCCTGTTATGCCCCAGGGCACTTGCAGCCAGACACATGGGCATATGAAACTGGGAAGAGCTTCCCAGTGTGCTGTTGAACAAACCCACTTGTTACTGCAAGCTGCATGATGCATTAAGGTTTCCCCAGCTTTACCATTAAGTCCCTAATTCTAAAATCTCCAGACCTGGCACAGGTAGGGTAACTTCTGTCTTTCTGAGTAAACTCTGACTTATAAACTGACTCAGCAGACATGAGTCTAAATTTAAGACTGGTAGTGGGGGACAAAAAGCAACCTATTTTAATTGCAGAACCCATTACAGTTCAGAGATTGGTAGCATTAGGCGTCTTCAGAAGTGGGAGTGAAGGGGGCTGAAAAGAAGAGAATAGGTGGGAAATATGTTGGAAAGGTACTTAAACGTTCAGAACTCCTTCTCCATTGAGCACAGTAAGAGAATTACTTCTTTCCTTCCCCAGCAGAAGATTGGAAGTTTATTCTCTGAGATGATTATTCTCTCATGGGGTTTCAGGCACCCTTGAGGGCAGGTTTATGATATGGAAAATTAATAAAGTAACTGTTGAGACTTTTCAGCTTTCTTTACCCACTCAACTTAGAGTGTGGGCAACAAGGCCTTCTTCACTTCTAATCTAGAAAATGGATGATTTTTCTCTGGGAAAAGTAAAACAGCACAAGAGAAAAGAACTAAAGATTCTGAGATCTGGGTTCATAAATGAAGTTGATCATCCAGTTGTAAATCTCAGAATCTGCAATTTCTAATCGTGCACTGCAGGTTACTGATTAACTTTGTAAGTCTCATTCTTAATCATGACAGACAGTCAAGGACCCCCAGGAAAGCTTCTCACACGGAAGGAAGAGTTCAAAACATTCCATCAGGAAAAAGAAACTTGGAAAAATTAGAGACTGCAAGGAAAATAAAACTTCAGAAAAAAACACAAAACACCCCAAACAAAACCCTTCTTATTAATATGTTTAGAGATATGGGGTGATATAGCATCCATGAAATAAGAACAGAATGATATAAAAATATCTTCAGAAAACAAAAAAGAACTCTTGAAAATTAAAAAGAAATTGTAGATTAATAGGAAAAATGATGGATTTTCAATAAAAAGTACAGAACAATTACTATCACTATGGAGAATGAAAATAAATCTCTACCTCATAACATATACAAAATCAATTCCAAATGGGTAAGAGATTTAAATGTTAAAGACAAAATTTCAAAATATTCAGCAAAACAGTACAGAAGAATACTTTCTGACCTCAGGGTAGGGAATTTTAAAAACATATTGCCATCACTTCTGGGCCTTTTAGCTAAGGTCAAGTGTAGTATCTGATCTTATCAGTTTAATATATGATATGTCCTCTATCTAAGGCCAGCATATTAAATTGATTTTTGGAACAGGGAGGTGGAAAAGGGGCTTGCTCCATCCACTCCATGCATTAGCCTGGTAATTCTGTACTTCCAGGAGTGGTGCAAAAAAAGATATTACCAAAAGACAAATTATAAATTAATAAGTTCATTTCAGCTGCCTTAAATTATCAATATCTGTACATCAAAATACATATCAGAAAGTTAAGTATAGAATTATCATATGACCCAGCAACCCCCTACTAGGTATATACTCAAAAGAATTGAAAGCAGGGACTCAGATATTTGCACACTGATGTTCATAGAGGTATTTGTCACATTCGCCAAAAGATGGAAAAAGCCAAGTGTCCATTACCCAATGAATGGATAAACAAAATATGGTATATACATATAGAGGAATATTATTCAGTAATAAAAAGGAATGTAGTTCTGATACATACGATGACATGGATGAACCTGGAAGACATGTTGAGTGAAATAAGCCAGAGACAAAAGACAAATATTGTATGATCTCACTGATTTGAAATAATAAGCAAATTCAGAGTCAGAATCTCGAATATAGGTTACCAGGGGACAGGGTGGAATAGGGAATGGGAAATAAAGCCTTATATGTATGGGGTTCCTATTTGTAATGAAGGATATGTTTTGGTAATGGATGGTGATGATGGCAGCACAAAAATGTGATCATAATTAACAACATTGAAATATATATCTCAATGTGATTAAAGGGGGAACTGCTAGATTATATATATATACAGTAAAAAAATAAATTAAAAAAAATTTAAATCCATGGAACTACACTGTGCATACAGTAAACTCTAGTTAAATCATGGACTATGGTTAATAGTATAACTATAAAAATGTGCTATCGTCAATTGTAATAAATGTTCCACACCAATGCAAGGTGTTAATAATAGAGTGGTACATGGGAATGCTGTATTTTTATGCCTGATTTTTCTGTAAACTCAACTTCTCTAATAAAGAAAAAAAAAAAGACAATGAAAAGATGATCTACAGATACAAAACATTTTAAACACACATCACCAAAATAATAAGAATTTTAAATTTAAAATGAACTCTTATTAGTCAATGAAAAAGATAAATAACCCAGAAAATATAAACAAGTCATGAATAGGTATTCTCCAAAGAGGAAAATATTCACAATAAACATATTAAAACATGCTCATACTCACTGATAATCAGGGAAGCTGAATTTATAAAAGATTTACAAGTCAGACATTGTTGGCAAAGATATTGTATTCATCTTACCTAGCAGTAAAAATGAAGGAACCATAGCTGCATGCATCAATTAGCTTTCCACAATCAAATGGCATGGATAAATTTCAAAAACAATGTTCAGCTTAAAAGGAGGAAAACACACACAATATGAGTCTATTTATATAAGGGTCAAAGCAAGCAATTCTATCAAAATATTGTTTGGAATATTTATCTGTATGGTAAAAATTTAAAGAAAAGCAAAGGAATGATTAATGCAAAATTCATGGTAGTCATTACCTGCATAGGAAGGGCAAATTGATTTGCTCAGGGAAAAGGAACAAAACTGGCCCAGAAATTCCAAGAAGGCGACGTTAATAAATTCCTCTGATGATCACCCCAACTCCAGGGTAGCTTTTCATTGCTTGGTGCCACCACACTAGGACCTTTTCTAAAGTTCTTTTGGGCATATTGTATCTTTTCTCTGCAATCCTTTTGGATGTCATTTTCTCTGTTGTCTTTGCTTTCCCAATTTAATCACTTCCACTCTTCTTCAGACATTCTTCAAATGTTTAGTCCTCTTTTCTCATTTTCTAGCTCTGTTATTTAAAGTTTTATTCTTATGTAATTTCAAACATATAGAAAAATTGCAGGAGTAGAGCAAAGTATCCTTTACCTGCATTTACCATTTGTTAACATTTCCCCCCAACTTTAACTTCTTTATTTCCTCAACTAATTTTATTTCTTTCATATGTCCACTCAGACTTGATCAAATGTCAATCTGAGTGTGAAGGGACAAAATAGACGTCAAAGGCATCTATTTATTCCTGTATTTTCAGAACCATGAAAATTAGGTGCGTAAATGCAAAGCTAACAATTCATTCATTATCTTCCCTTAAGCCAGTGTCATTATCAGAAAATAATTGTGCTTCAGGTAAATAAAGTATTTCCTTTTCAAAGTAAAACTCAAAAGAATCCAAATAAATTTCTCTTTTTAACTCTCTACATATATCTCTAGTGTGGACACACATACACACACATATATAGATTACATACATTTATATAATTTTTCTTAACCATTTGGGAGAATATTTTAGCCATCATGTCCCTTATTCCTAAATACTTCTGAGTGCATTTCCTAAGATCACTGCCATCCTTTCTGTGAATGATTCACTGACAATTTCGTTCCTGCATTTTCTATCTCCCAGCATGATGAGGGGCCAAATTATGCTTACTCCCAAGAAAGGCAAGTTAATTTTATTAGTAGTATAATCCAAGAATGAAAGCCTCTTTTCTCCTAAAAATGTATGTAATGTTTCTGAATTCAAACAATGAGTCTTGATTTAACCACTATTTTTAACTATATGCTTCGGATAATTCTGCTTTTGATTCTGTTGTGTTCTCAGAAATTTTAATTGATATACAACTGAAAAATTCTAATTGTATTTATAAACTTTGAGTTTCTCCGTAATCTTCTATCAAAACTGATGAGTAGACAAAGTGGCTAAAGACAGTTAGCAGAAGTGCTTATGTAATAGAGCAGGGAAGGGAAATGTCATGTAACAGAAATCAGAACTGTCTTTGTAGGTGAAGATAAATGAGTCTGAGTTATAATTATGACAACGATCCACAAAACAATATTATAAGTTCAGAACAAGCATCGCTTCTTGTTTTCCTATTTTACACGCAAAAATAGGGGGGAAATAAAGTTAAATAACCCGTTAAAGGCAAAAAAGCACTCTTGGTTTTGGTTAAGATATTGCCATATGAGAGTCTTCTTGAGAATATTGTTCCATATAAAGCATACAGATGAACATTGTAACATTATATTTTTCATATCAGCATCTTATCTAATATAATAATATAAATATGTAATGGCTACAGCAGGTTTCATGTATGGGTTACTACATACTGATAAGGAAAATCCTAGAAAAGTTGTATCCATGTGTACCTCATATACCACTGTATTTTTGTTCATTATAATAATCCTGTTGAGGTGATACAATTTTTTTCTAGATTTTCATTGGAAAAAAGTAATCAGATAAGTTAAGTGACCTTCCCAACATTACATATTTAGTAAGTAGTGGAGAAAGGTGTGAAATTCAGGTGTATAAGTTTATTTTATGTGTGTTTAGTAAACTTGATTTAGTTCATTCTATCTTACGAATACAGTCTCAGTTAGGAAGAGAGTTTGATAAATTATTAAATTTGTAAGATTTGGAGGTAAAACCTACTGGTTTTTATACCAGCTGCACCATTTACCTTGTTGGCCAATCTTTGGCAAGACACTTAACCTCTGAATCTCATTTTTTAACCATTTGTAAAATATGAATGCCTATTTTGCATAATTGTTGTGAGGATTAAATAAGGTGATATAAATACTGGCACAGCCATATTTCTAAGCTTCCAGGTGGGAGAGGATCAAGAGATAGTAAATGCCTTGTCTTTATATATTTTCCTTCTTCTAATGCATATGTGGTCAACAGAGTCCAGCAGTGTCTCCTGCTGGGAAGAGATTCTCTCTGTTGGAAAGCTCTGTCAGATATTGTCTCTTGATGCTCAGTACAATTCCTGTTCTAAACCTCTGGGGCTGAAAGCCCGAGAATGCATTATCCATAAACCCTTGCTATCAGGTTTCCTACATAGATTTTGCTAAGAGGAGGTATTTGTGTGAGATTTGGAAGACAGAAGAGAAGACTAAGTCATTATTCCATAGTGGCAATGTGGGAAGACATGTGAGAATCAAAGTGAGGTTTGTCCAGTGGCTTCTGGATGCCCTTCTAGAATTATACAAGTGTTATAGGCAGCTGAGATTATCAGTGGTGGATATGGGACCTCTGAACCTCCTGATTATCTTGACTCCTAAGCAGTGCCCTCATTGATCTTTGCTTCCACAGGGCTCCTAATAGTTGTGTAAGCCTCTAGTATATTCTTCACATCCTAAAATCTCTTGAAGAGCTTTGATTACCTGACTGAATCAAGCCTGACACAGAAACCAAGCATACTGGCCTGGTAACTGGGAGAAAATGCATAGCTGCAGTGGTGAAACTGAACATATTCAGTCAATGTGTTACATTGGGGCCCATGGACTATGAGAGGCGAGCCTAAGGTTGTAACTCACTTCCTTTAAAGCCACCAGAATTTTGGGAAAGGAAGAGAAAAATGCAGCTTCCAAGGGCAGGAAACCAAGAGAAAGGCATACTGTGTGGTATATCAACTTTGAACCCAGTTCCATTATCCAGTCTACTAGAGCTGATTATTGGCCACTCCAAAACATATGGTATATCAACTTTGAACCCAGTTCCATTATCCCGTCTACTAGAGCTGATTGTTGGCCACCCCAAAACATAAAAACAATTCTGCAGCCACCTGAGATCCATGACCACACCTGAAGTTATGGAAATCACGTTACCTACATCACTGAAAGAGTTGCCTTCTATTCTCTCACTATCACAACCAAAACGCGGACATTGTTCCACCTGTGAAGATGGGAGCCGCTGGATATCTCTTTTCCAACTCTCCCTTTGCCCAAGACTCTCTTTCTTACTTTGCCAAACTCACTTCCACAACTCTCTGGAAAAACGAGGGAAGTCTATATTATTCACTTACTACAGATCCATTCTTCCTGACATTGGCTAGGCTATTACACTAATTATAAGTAAAACAAACAAAAACATAGGGGTGAGTCAACCCTTGAATACCCAGTGTAACTTTTAGGAGACGAACTAATAGTCAATTTTTGGCATAAGAATCAGGGAAATAGGGTCTTGAAATTTTATAGAACAGTGGTATTTTAATAGTGTCAGTTGCTACCTGTTTCCCACATTTGCTCAGCCATTCTAGGTCATGGAGTTTTCCTTTGAGGTCAGTTCTAAAGAGGGAAAATAAGAGAAAAATAGCCAACTTCCATTTATAATTGTATGCATGTCTCCTTTTGAGGATTTGTATTAAAATTTGGAAAATATATGACATTCAGAAAATAAAGACCTCCAGTTTCAAGGAGGTATCATGTAGTTCAGAATATATTAACCTATTGGATGCTTCAAAATTCCATGCACAGTTACAACTACTAACCACAGGATGTTTTCTCTTCCCATTTTAAAATAAAAGTTGACAGTGATAATTACATAGATGATATATTTAACCCGTGAAAATAGACCAGTGGTTGCTCACATATGCTTCCATGGATTGCTATCTAAATCCATTCTATATATATCCAACCTTTTTCTATTGTCAAGCAAAATAGTAGAAATAATTATCAAGTTCAATTCTTGAGAACTTTTAAGATTTGTGGGGGGAATTTGCCTTGATATTGAGGAAATATACAGCTGGAAAGAAAGACTTCTATTCACAGGGTTTTGAATTATTCAGGGATAAGGTTGCTGGCAGGTACCAGGAATTGGGAAGGAATATTTTTAGTAGGAATCAGGAGACTTGGGTTCTGTCACTTTTATGCCATTGAATGTGTCAGTTGAGGTACCTCATGTTCCATCTTTGGGCCTCAAAGCTGTCATCTATAAATGCGAGAGTTTCGATTAGAGAATAATTACAAACAAGCGATTCTCCTTTATTGTTCTAAATACTAAGGCATCTATAGTATTGACAATAGACATGTCTAAAGCACTTGCCATTTTTAAAATTACTCTACAATAATTTATTTTTGTGGATTTATTAGACATTTACTATTACTTACAAATATTTTAGGACCCTTCAAAATTTACTATGGCGTTATCAAATTTATTTTCTCCACATAAAATTGACAACATATGCTATGCCCATTAAAATATACTTATGTAATGGAAGAAATGCAGCTCGAGATTTTATAACATAGTTAGGATTTCCATGGAAAAATTGAAAACAACTAACATTTACTGAAAATTTACTATGTGCCAGATTTCAGACGAAAGCTTTCCAAGCACCATCTCATTTGGAGAGGTTAAATAATTTTCTCCAAATTGCACAGTCAGAAGTGGCTAAATTGGGATAAGAATTGAGGTCATCTGCCTTGGAGTTCTCATCTTAAGCATGCTGCGCTATACTGACTCTTCCACTTAGCTGTTTTCCGATTAGTACGACCTGCCTGGACATTTTAAAATCAGTGTCTGCATGGCAGGCAAGGAAAACTTCATGATTTTTATCATTCACAAGAAAAGTTCTGCTGAGTTCTTGAAGTCAGGCATAGGTTAGTCTCTTAGGGAGATGGTTGTTTTGAATGCAGTTTTTATGGGGTTCAGCATTTTGGGGTCCTCAGTAAAGAATGACGTGGGCATAGGGGGAAGGGTCTCCAGGCTGGAGAACTGTGCTTTCTCAGAGAAGAGCTCCAGGACATGTTAATTCAGGACAGACATCAGGTCCAGCTTAGAGCCTGAGGGAATGAGTAAAGTAGATGTGTGGGTCTAGGAGAGGACTGAGAAGAAGGATGACGTATGGTGTACAGACCCCAAGCCTGGAAGCCATTCGTACAGGTCCTGAACAACTTCCATGTAGCAGAGTGCTGAGGGATACGGAGTTGTGCTGGGACCCCTTTCCACTCCAAGCACTAGGATTGTGAAGCATGAGAAAGTAGCAAGAACGAGGCATATGAATGCTGTGCTCCTTTCAAGGTAACAACTTGCCCTGGTCAGGACTAATCAAATTCTGTCTGACACAAGGTTAATTCCCTCGTACTTTCTGTGATGTTCTGCTCTTTGCCTATTATGGAACTGGAAAATAAAGTGCCATTCTCTTTTCAAGACAGTTTATAAGTTAAGTGTTGTGGGCAGAAGATTATAGCCCATATATATTATATTTTAAATGTACGATAGTTTTCTTTGGAGTATAATTTCTCATACCAATAGCTTACTTGTTCAAAAGTATTTTGTTTCCTCTCTTTTTTTCTGCCTAACCTGCTGGGCTATTTTATATGCCTTATAGGACATCTGTTTGATCTTGAGCAAAGGCTTTTACAAATTCTTCCTTTCCAACAAGCAGGTTACCAAGTCTAAGTTTTTCATTACCCCCCTGTGCTCTCGTGGCTTTTCATAAATACATTTGTAAAATTCTTTCTTTTTTATTTAATGACCTGTTTATATGTATTTATATATATACATTCCTTACCAGTGTGACAGCTTCACTGGCATAGACTTGACTTGTTTATCTTTGAATCACCAGCTTCACAAACAGTAGACTCTCAAATCATTGATGGGTGAATGAACAGATGAATTAATGAGTTACAAACTGACTTTCCTTGAAAATCATTTTGTCCAGCAAAGGGAACCACTTCTCTGACTTTCTCTGAGTCATGAGGCAGCAAAAGAAATGCAGCTTCATTTAGATTCTCATGGACACTTTCGGACAATTATTTTACCACCATTATTCAAGAAACTCTCATCCTTTGAGGTTACATCATCTTCTTTTACCACACTTACTCCCTTATCATTATACCCTTTTTATTAATAGTTCTCTCTGTCTCATCGCCATTGGATGCCTCAGAATCTAAGTCGGTGGCTTTTCCCGTGACCAGCTTCACAGTGTTTTGGCTTTCAAACTTTTGGGCTTTTCACCACTATTCCCTCTAAAGGACCTACTTTTGTTTTATTATCATTTGGAATTATCAAGCTTAAATTACCCTTTCTTGCCTACAACCTTCCACTCTCCACTCTTTGTAGTCTGTTAATTCTAATGAACTTTCCCTTTGCTTTCGTTATGACCTCCTGACCTTTTTTCATATCCTCTTCTTCCATCAGCAGCTCCCTTCTGTAGTCACTTGCCTTCCTACCAGGTCAGGACACATTGACCAGCATTCCCTAATTCCCCAAATCATAAACCTTGTCACTTCTGTTTTCAAATCCTCATCCCCAAGAAATTGTATAAGCCAAAATACTCAAAGTGGTTCTCACAAACTGTTCTTGCTTTTTGCAGATTCCCAACTACATTGCTGTCTATCTCATTTACTGCAGAAAGACTTAAACTCTGGCTTTATTAAGAAGATAAAGATCTTTTGATGAGAGACCTTCACGTTTCTTCTCTCCACCCATGATATCTTAGCTTCTTCATCTATATTCTCTTTTGCTTCTTTCTCAGAGGGAAATTTTTTCATATCATCTCCTTTTAATTTTAGGTCCCTTACCTGTTTTTGAATAACAAACCACAGGGTTCAAATATTTAATAGTAAAAGCTATTCTGCACTGAGCTAGGAATCGTGAGATAAAAACCAAGACTAAGTGATGGCCTCCACCCCCTCAAGTGGCTTACCAGCTAGTTGGAGGAAACAAGACCTAAATGTGTGAGTATGCAAGGCATAAGAGAGATCCAAAGATGCATAACAGAGCAAGCATGGTCACTATGTCACAATAATAATCCATGAAAGAGCTAGACAAAGAGAGAGGGGATTTCTGTTACTTGAGTTTTCCCCCTCTTTAAAAGCAGAAAATGACCCATTCGGTGGTGACATAACATATAGCTTGTGATTTCTGCGAGATCATTTACATGAGAAATTCCCTTTCATTTTCATGAATATTGAAGCTCTTCTCCGTCAAGCTTCACATTTCCCGTTTAAAGCTCGGTATTCAGGTTATTAATCCTTATTCTGTATGAATTTATCGGAAGACTCGGTGCTTTTTGCTGCTTAGGTGTGGGCTGAGCAGATTGATGTCCCTGTGTCCCTATAAAGTGTCCTCTACTTCTAGACACTGCCAAAGTACTCTAATGGATATTTACCTCCAGGTGAGCTGGTAGAGTTAGCTTAATCTTTATAAGCAGATTCTTTGAGGCTTATGCTTAGCCGATTTACAGAAGAAGAAGATACAAGAAACCGTGAAGACTATAATACAATCTTTAGTGCAGGCCTCCAGATTACAAGTCATGGCAAATAAAATAATACTGCTTATTGTAGCCTTATGATTATCCGCTTCAGTACAGGGGTCTGTAGTTCCTCTGAGCTCAGGTGAGATAATGATGTTCTTGACGCCGTTGGTTTTAAGGGGGTAAGCTAATTTGTCCCACGAATACGGTGTAGATGGGCTAAAATGGAAAGAAGCGGACTTCAGGAGACCACAAAATCGGAAATACTCATGTGCATGGACAAGGCTGCTCACAAATTTATCTCCCGGATTATATCACTTCCTCCTCTTCACAAGTCTCTCTTCCCTTAGTTTCTGGGCCACAGCACTCTCCTTCCCCTTCTCCATCTCTCATTTGCCTCTTTGCACGTGTCTTCTATATTTGTAATCAGACCTCTGTGTTCTCTATTAGCTCATCTACTCCCTGTATTTCAGCTATTATCTTTGTGTTATTGACAAACAAATACACATAATTTTTGCAAAAATTTGTTTACTTCAAACTATGTCCCAGAAACTGTGCTAGTAACCAAGAATGGATTTAGAGCTAAATAATTGATGATCTCCTTTTTGAAGAATCTACATGAAGTGAGATATAGTATAGGCTAATATTAAATAAATAGTTTCACTGGGATTTACGGAGAATGTCTCATTTAATTCTCTGAATCAACCGAGTAGATTATCTGAGGCCCAAGCCCACATAGCAATTATGTGGAAATGCTGGGGTTTGAAAGGAGGCAGTCTAACTCCTGTGTCCCTGTGCCTACCATTTGGTCAGTGTAGGCAAGAAGCAAAGGCACATGCACCTGTCACTACCACATGATGTGATAAGCGCTGTGCTAGAGATACACACAATCTGCCAAAGAAGCACAGAGGAGGTCAGATGACTGGCATGGTTTCTGGAGAGACTTCACAGAGTAGATACATTTGTAATGGCACCAAGAACTTACCAGAAAGAAAGGAGAAAAGAGAGCATTCTAGAGAGAGGGGAGATTAAGTATGGCTGCCCAGTGTGAAATGGAAGATTGTATGAAAGAAACAGAGAAGCACAGTGTGTGTGTGTATGTGCAGGGGGTGGGGAGGGGAGATTATAGTTTAAAACTTTCGTGATTGTTTTAGTACTTTGAGGTTTTCATATGAATTAACTTATTTTATGCAACTATAGGTTGTAGAAGCTTTATCAATATTTAATGAATCAAACTGGCAGTTGAGAGTTCATGCTGCCATTTATTATGCTGCAAATCATTCGTTATTTCATGTGCATATTTTATATCAATCTGAAGAAATATAGAAAGACTCACACACCATACTAAGCCTAGGCAAATATTTATTTGCTGTATTTTCCTAGTATAATTATCTCCATACTCTCTGCAGCCAAACTCATTAGCTGAATTCTAGGAGGCAAGGAATATTGGTGACTACAATAACATTTAAAAAAATTTAGCTGGCCAGTGAACATCAAGCAAAGCTCACTAAATTCACAGTTGGAATAAAATAGAAGGCAAACATAGCCTCACAAAAGAATGAATCATGCCAGAAATCAGCACATTTGTTTTGAATATTAAATACATAATACATATAGACTAGGAGAGAAATACATGTGAGGATAAGACAAACTGGATAACGTAAGTCAGCAGATAAATTTGATGTTAGGCAAAGAAATGTTTACTTTTATAAATGCTGTCTGAGTCAGAGCCCCAATGCACAGACCAAATGCTATTTCTCCTTGCACAACCAGCCGTGAAGCAGTAAGGTTTAGACATGAAGCAAGACCCAGCTTATGACCCGTCTTCTCTAAGAATTCTTCATGAGCCTTAGGGCGAGGTTATCCATGTCTCCTCTGGGCTCAGTGCCTAATTTGCATAGTCATATCATAGCATTTATATAAATTCAACCCAAAAATGTATTTCCATGTGATCATTGAAACTATGAGCAGTGACTCATACATCTTGGTCTCCCCAATTCTTAGCACACCTCCAGGAAGGAACGTAGGTAATAAATGTGGCCAAACTGAACTCAAGTGAGGTGAGAACAGTAGGAAGGTAAATGAAGGATATGAAGCAAAAATACTGAGGGGGAATCAAGCAGCTTGGCTTTTTCTCAATTGGGAAAGCTTAAGGAATGTGAGAACATCGAATATGAACCCGTGATGTAAGCTCAGAAATCAGTGAGCGGGAGTACCAGTAAGAGTAATACAGAAATAGGAGTTTTACCTGGATTAGAGAAAGAAAACAAATTCATTTATTAACCTCTGGAGCATGAATTCATTTAATCCCTGGAATATATTGGGCAGAATTGCCTTCCAGTTGACTCATATTTGAGTCACATTCAAGGTAACATGTTTTGGGCAGTTGAGGCTGCTAATTAGAGCTGTATCACATTTCCTCCCCTAGGTCTTCTGATCAACCAAATTAGACCTTTTATTTTATGAGCTAAAGCACCAGATTATCAAGTAAAGATGGATCATGGAAAAACATATTGGGACCAAATTTGAAATGGATTTTCTATTCCTTTCCCCCTAACTGTACTTTCCCACCCAAATGCATAACTCAGCTGGGGAATGCAGACCTCCCCAAAACTGAGAATACAGGGAGGGCAGTTTGGGTACTTTTATATATCTACACTGTTGCAAAAACACAAAAAATATGCTCAACTTGAGGGATGACAGGTCAAAAGAGAGAGCGGCGGCTGGTTATAATCAGTGCTATTCCACGTGGCTCTCAGCTCTTCTTTGACTAGCCAAGCTTGTAACTTGTCTTCTCAGCATAGGGTTAACAGTGTGGTGCCCTGAGGCAAGCTTTTGGGGGTTGAAGTCTGGCTGTAGAATTCACCACTTAGGTGAACTGGGGCAAGTTAACTAACCTCACTGTGTCTCAGTTTCAAGCTGCCGCTCCTTAAAGGTCAATGACGATACCAAAATCTTAAGGCTTTTCTGAGTTATTATTATCTTTATTATTAATTTCCTTAAAAGGAGGCAAATGGGCGGAGGGGGACCCTGATGCGTTTCCTTGATGGGTAGATAAGTGCAGAACTCCTCTCCAATATGGATATGTGAAATAAGGGAGGATAAGCAATTCTAAATGTAGAATTAAAATCTCAGAGTCACTCTCGTCTTAATAACAGTAACAATAATCCAAAATTCAGCTTTCTTTCTTCCTATGTAGTACAGCAAGGCAATAGGGTAAGAATATAGGCAAGAGATGATTTAGGCAGGTAGAGCAGTTTCTGCTGAGGGCAAGCTGACCTGGGTGTCGTGCAGCAGGCGTTTCCAGAAAGCCACAAGGCAATGAGGACACTGGATTAGTGCCTGAGCTCTTGGCAAGGGTTCTGATAAAAGGAGTGCTGGAAAAAAATGTGTATTGGGCATTTATCATGCACCAGGCAATGTGCTAGGAACTTTGCCTAGGTTATCTGATCAATACTTAGCACAATCCTATGAAGCAGATTAAATATTCCAATTTTGTAGATGAGAAAAATGACACTCTTAGAGGTTAAGTAATTATCACCTGGTTAATGAGAAGGAGGTGGAATTTTAACAAAGTTCTGTTTTCCAACATCACTCAAACTCTCTATGTTTTGCCAAAAGGGGATTCAAATTTATCAAGAAAGATGGATTTTTTTTAGCCAGTTTACCCAAGGCCTTGTTCGCAGCATTTGACCAAACAGTCATCTTGGGTATGAAATTTAGTAAAACTACCTAATTTATCATTCATTGTTTTTATCCTACGACTAAATTTCAGAGTGCCATGTTCTAATAATTTCCAATTGGTAAAGCACCATATAACAAAGGGTTTACATTATATCAAAAAGGAAAGAATATTTTCTAGAGGAATGACAGTGATTTCTCCTTGCCTGGATTATAACTGAGTAGTAGTACATAGTCAAGCCTGACAAGCTGTCTAAGGGGGAAATTACTGCAAGAGGATAACGTGATGGTGTAATTTCTGCCTTTGAGATGAAGTAAAACAAAATGCCTCAGAGAGAAGATACCTATTAGGTTTAAACAGGAAAAGAAGAAAGGCATTATTTACTCTAGGGAGATTTTCTTAATATACTATTTTATCTGAGGAGAGAATAAAATAAAAATGGATTAATATTTTTAAAATTCTGCACCATATGTGACACAAGCAATAAAAACATTAGTAACCACACATTGATTTTCTTCTCTCTACTTGTCGGGCTAAAGTGTTTCTCCTCTAAACAGAATTTATGTTTGGAAACGGGCAGGGCACATAACCTAGTATTGATTGACACCTTTGGTGAGTTAATATTTAACAACCAACTTTTCTTGAAAATTTTAAATCACTTTATCGACAAAGCCAGTCAAGTCATCTCACTGAAAAGTGGTGACTGGTACAGTAGCTGATTTCAGAGCAATTGAATCTCATTTTGCAGCTTTTAATTAAGAACCAAAAAATAAATCAAGATATTATTAAGACCGAGAATTTAAACACCCCAAAGTCCAACTATTTCAAGTTACTTTGAAAACACAGAGGCACACATTTCTTAAGTTCAATCACAGAACAGTCAAGGCCAAAGGAACCAATTCCAATGTCTTTGTTTTACAGACGAGGAAACAGAAATGCAGAGAATAAACATTATTTGACAGGAGGGTTACAGGCTTTGTAGACAGACAGAACTGGTTCTGAATCCCAGGCCTGCAGTTTACTACCTGTGGCCTTGGGGAATTGGTTTAATCTCTCTAAGCCTCATCTTTCCATTTGCTTTTTTTCTTTCATAAAATAAACTTTTTTTTTTTTTTTTTAATTTTAGATTACAGAAAAGTTACATGGAAAGTGTAAGGGATTTTCATATACCTCAACCCTCCCTCCTCCCACATTTTCCCCCATTAATAACATCTTACATTTGAATGGTACATTTGTTATAATTGATGGACAAATATTGAAGCAATGCTACTAAGCATCGTCTCCAGTTTACATTGTGGTTTACACTTTGCACGGTACAATTGTATAGGTTTTGAAAAAGATTGGAGGGGTGTATTTAAATGGGTTGCCTGAAGAGATCGTGTTTCATCTGTAGGATGAAAAGAAACAATTCTTTTCAGGCACAGGGGCCAAGTTTTCTAGGAAGAGGAGTTGGCATTTGCAAAGGCCCTAAAGCAGCAGAGCTCTGGGTGTGTTGGTGAGGGGGGGGGGGGGATTGAAAGAAAGCCAGTGGAGATGAGGCAGGGATATGAGGAAATCCTGCTCAGGGCAGGCAGTGTGGGCCATGGTGAAGAGCTTGGGATTTATAGCAAGAATGATGAGCTATGGAAGGGAAAAGCCTGAGAAGAAACAATTTGAATTTTCAAATGATCAACCTGTCTTCTGTGTGGATAATCTTTACAAGAGTGGATTCAAGACACCAGATAAATAATTGGGGAGGGTCTGGGTGATAAACAATGGGAGTATAGAAAGATCTAGAATCACACTTGAAAGGCAGTGCCTCCTAGTAGTTAGTAGTCTTGACTCCAGAATAAAACCACCTGTGCTTAGAGCCTTTCTCTGGTACTTACCAAAGTGTGACTGCAGGCAAGTCATCCAACCCCTCTGTGACTCAGCTTCTTTGTTTATATAAAGGGAGTAATAGCAGGTTCTATTTTATAGGGTTGCTGTGGGATTAATGAGTTCACATGTGACAGGTAATTAGAGCAGTGCCTGGCACACAATAAGGGGCTACGTATGTTATGAGTTACTGTCTTCGTTAGAATTTCCCAGACTGCAGATTGGGAGAAGGAGAGGCTTATCTGTCAATGATGGCTCTGAAGTTTCTGACTTGATGTTCTGAGTGGATGGTGGTGCCTTTAATAAAAAGACAAAGATTTTAAGTGAGAATAGGTTCAAAAGACAGGGGAATCCGCAGTTCAGGTCTCATCACGGTACGTTTGCAATAAGGTAGTTTACACATTTTCAGGAGAATTTAGAATACATACTCATAACTTGTGTATGGGCAGGTGTGTGCCCACGTGTGTATACAATGTATTCCGTAATTCCTTGATTTAGCAAATGGAGAATATTGAAACTTTATAGTTTTATCCTTACTACTAAGCGAGCACAATATGCACTGGGATCGATTATTACAATAATGTCACCTCTTGACGTTATTGGAATTTTTGACCACATCCTGAATGATTCCGGTTTTCCTTCTGCCTACTTTTTGTAATTGTCTTTGCCATCCATTCTGGGAGCCGTTGCTGATCGTTGCCCACTGCGTTCTGCAGTGTGGCCTAATTAGGAATGGGCTCTAGGAGGGAGCCTAAGAAAGAGAAAAACCCCTGTTTGTTGTTTATATTACACAAAGCTCTGTGAATAGGTCCAAGTCAGAGCAGGGCTCTCTCATACGCTGATAGTGAAGGTACCGCCTCCACGGAAGCTCCTTGTTGCTTGGAGATGTTTTAAAGTTTAGTGCTGAGTTTTGACAAAATTTTGCAGGGTTTAAGTAAATTGAAGTGTAAGCCCTCCGTGAATGGAAAAGTATGGTGTGATGGCAAATACTGGCATAAATTGTGATTCCCTGTGCAGCTCCATATTCAGCAGACAGCACCTGCGCCAGTGACCGTCCATCCGTATCAAGATGACATGACCCACCTCCTGGCACTAGCAGGAGTGAGAACTGAAAATGCTCCAGAGCTGGAGAGAAATACCTGCGGCTCTTTCAGAAAAGGAGGGCAATGCATGTTTCTAGTGTGCAAACTGGACTATGAACATCATTGGGAGGGAGTAGAAAAGAGTTCAAATTTGGAAGAAAGTATTGGGCTAGGGATAGAAATATTCTCATCAGGTAAATGTAGGACGAAAATGCGGGAAGAGGAGTATATTAGTCGGCCAAAGGGGTGCTGATGCAAAATACCAGAAATCAGTTGGTCTTTATAAAGGGTATTTATTTGGGGTAGAAGTCCACAGTTACCAGGCCATAAAGCATAAGTTTCTTCCCTCACCAAAGTACATTGCCATAGGTTGGAGCAAGACAGCTGCCCATGTTGGCCAGGGTTCAGGCTTCTTGGGTTCCTCTCTTCCCCGGGGCTGCATTTCTCTCCAGGCTTAGCTCCTCTGGTTCCTCCACAAGGTCAGCTGTAGACTATGAGGCTCTCTAACTTTGCTTCTCTCCACAAGGCCAGCTATGAACTCTCAGGTGAATGGCTCGTCTTTATCCTGGGGCCTTCTCTCCATCCTCACCAGAACTCCATCAAAGCTGTTCCCTCTGTCCTTTACCAGGCCTTTTATATTTGATTTCCCCACCCACCAAGGGGTGGGGCTCAACGCCCTACTGACGTGGCCCAGTCAATGCCCTAATCATAACTGTATCATGCCCAGATTAACAGACCAGTTTACAAGTGTAATCCAATATCTTATTTTTGGAATTCATAATTACATCAATCTGCCAAACTGCAACAAGGAGGAATCTAGGGAAGGAGGCAGAAGTAAATAAACCACTTTGCAGTTGAAGAAGTTGAAGTTCCAGAAGGTAGGAAGGCAGTACGTGTGGTAAGTGCCTGCGATGTACCAGGCCATCATAGGCATTTCATCTTCATGCCAGTCCTGTGATGAAGCCACTGCTGCTGTTCCAGCTTTACGACTAAGCAAACTAAGGCTGAATGGTTAAGCTCCTTGCCAAGGCTCCTCAGTCAGTAATTGGTGAGGCTGGGATTCAGATTAGCTCCCTTGACTCCATAGAATAGTGAGGTCAGTTATTTGTGGAACAGTGGGTCAAATGCCGCATGCTCATAAAACCTGGAGGTTAATTAACTCTTAAAACAAACACAATGAAGGCGCCTCTGCCCTGTTGCTCTTACAGGGCCCAAGGCCTTGCGTGACGGTTTGAATTTGGTGAATCCCAAGAAAAAGATTATGTTCTTGAACTAATCCATTCCTGTGGGTGTGAGACCCTCTTGACTGGACTACGTCAGTGAGGCACGGCTCAGGTTGAGTCTCCGCCCTCTTGCTGGGTCTTATATGAACACAGAGAGGGACACACAGAAAAAGGAAGCTGCCGTCTTGATCCTGCCATGTGAGAGAAAGGAGAAGGGAGAGCGAGAGAGAGGACTTCAGGTTCGCCTACAGCTGCAGAGAGGCAGAGAAACCCGGAGAGGCTGAGAAAGGCCCTCGAGTCTGGAATCAGCAGAGCACAGAGGTACGGAAGCAGCTAAGGGCTGAGGAGCTGAGTCCTGCCATCTGCCTGACCACCATGTGGCAGGGTGCCAGGGTCACCAGTAGCTGACCCTGGTGAGAAAGCATCTCTGATGGTGCCTTGACTTGGACATTTCACAGCCTCAGATCTGTAAACTTTATTTACCCCAAATAAACCCCCTTTACAAAAGCCAACACATTTCTGGTACTTTGCAAACTAAGCCACCTTGGCATGGATTCTGAGAGACTATATGAAGTGCATCTTACCACCCACCACGACCTGGAGAGCCAAGCTCCAAGCAGCCCCTCATGCCTGAAGCACCCGTGAGACTCAACCAGAGTTTCTCCATCTTCATCATTCCTGTCACGTGATTGATTTGCCTCTTACCTGGAGAAAATATTTCTGTGAGCAGACCTATGGCTTACTGCTTTCATTTTCACATGAGGAGCCTACTGGTATTGGTAGAAATATCCAGTGCCACTTTATCTTTTTATTATTTGACACAACTAACCCCAGATCTCCTGTGTGAGGTTAGAGTTTCCTCTTTCCAGAGCCACGTGCAGGTTTCCACCTGGTATACTATAGCATAGGAGAAAATATTTACATGTTCTGGAATGATTCATTAGAAGAGATCTGCAGAATGACTTCGATGGGCTGTGTACAGTAATACCTTGACTTATATGCCAAATAAATAAATAAAAGAAAACAGCAGTGTAACTGACCAAATGGAATAAGTAAACTGGAGACTTGTACCTCATTCAAGAGCAGGGATCCACAAACTGAGGCCCACAGAGCAACTCTGGTCTGTTTTTGTATGGCTTGTAAACGAAGCATGACTTCTACCTTTTTAAATGATTGAAAAATACAAAATTATTTCGCATGATGCAAAAATTAAATGAAGTTCAAATTTTAGTGTCCATAAATAAAGTGGTTTTTTGAGCATAGCCGCAGTCATTCCTTTACAATTTCTTTACAAATTGTCTGTGGGTGCTTTTGTGCTACAACTGCAGGTTTGAGTGGTTGCCACAGTGGCCAAATGGCAGCAAAGCCTAAAATATTTACTGTCTGGCCCTTAAAACGTTTTCCAACCCCCGATCAAGAGCACTGCTGAAGCATCATTTTAAAAGGACCCCTTAAGTTAAAATTAAAGGAAAAGCCGTTGGTACCAAGCTGACAAGCATACTTCACAGTAAGTAGAACTCGTCAAGTTTTAAATTTCTGTTTTGAGAGTGATGCTAAAGGCATCTGATTCACCATCCCCTCCACTCCCTCCCAACAACCACTTGCTACCTGGGGGTTGAAAGACTGTCCCTCTAGTGGTATAGAGAATTTCTTCCAAGTCTCTAACGCTCATCTTGTATAAAAGCTGGTGCTTTTGATGTTTGTGATCAGGAAATCATAGCTTGAACAGCTCTGTCATGACATCCCCCTGGTCACAGCTATTGTAAGATACATCCTGATTTCAGAGCTATTAAAATGTGAAAAAGTGCACATTTGAGACTCAACATAAATGAAACAATGCGGAAAATTATTTACAACAATTTGCAAGACTTTGATGTGCCAGGGAAGGATGCCTGAGCCACCAGCATAATGGCCGTGGACTTTGCTGCAGCTCAAACCACACTTACTACCAAGGGAGTAAGAGCTCCCTGGACACAGTGTACTGCTGACCCTCTTTCCCAAGGCATCGTGTCTTCTCTGAACCTTTCCTTTATCCCAAAGTAATGCCACACTCTCTTAAATGCCTCAGCATTCCAACACCATTGTTTTCATTTCCATAAAATGCAATCCTATAAAACAAAACAATCATTGCCAGGAGAAGAGAGAGGGGATTTTGATTTTGCCCTAGAATGCAGTCATTTAATCTGGAACTGTCCAAATTCACCAGGACTCCTAGGCTGTGACCATCCAAGAAGACGCTTCATATCCCCTTGCCCACATGTCCTTGCAAGTGCAGCATTCATACAGGAACAGTTAAATAAATGCTTTTATTACATAAATTTAACAAAGGACGCTGGTGAAAGAAGACCAGCTCACGCCATCTAAATCGTAGCATTGGTTGTATCAGTGTCCCTAAAACCAAAAGAAAAAAGAAAAAAAAGAACATCTCATTGGACAAAGACAAGGTAAGATGTGTGGAGAATGCATTTTCTGTCAAAGAGGTTACTAAGTAAGGGAAGTAAAGGAACAGAATATAGAAATTCAGATTACATTTATTGATGGAATAAACTTCCTGTCTGGGCATATTTAAAAACGCTTCCCACCTCAAGTTGATTTCCCAACACGTTCCCATTCTGCTGAAATATCATCTTCACTCCTTTTATGGATATGAATGAATATAATTATATTAGTCTGCTGCAGATGAGTTATTGTTAATTATGAAAGGTTTTGTATTTCAGCGAGGTGGATATAACCCACACTAAAATTGCCACTCTAATTTATTTATGAAATCCTCATTTGTAAAGGTAGAGGTAGAAATGCCAATTTATTTTTCAGGATATAGTTTGCTTTGCGTACAACGAGCAGAATGAGTTATCATGCTAATGTGAATAAAAGATCTTAATCTTCATGGTAATAAAGTTGATGACAGACAAAAATGGCAGAGTAATTTATCGCAATATTTGTTTTCCCTGTGAATTCCACTCTCTCTCATATCAGATAATTGCCAAACTCTTTTGTACTTCCTTCATTCAAAGATATCTGAAAGGTGAAAAGTGGAAATATCATAAGATCAGTGGAGAGGGAGAAAATGTTTCACTCAGACTGGGAATGGTAGGATGCCTGTGATCTTCAGCATCACCCAGGAATAGAGACAAGAGCGCCTAGGGAGGTGGGACTGTGGGTCCTTGAGTCCCAGTCTTCACAGGTGGTCTTGGCGTGGTCCCAGCATGGTCCCAGGTTAGCATGGTCTATGTGTTGCCCAGGAAAGAAAGCTGCTGGACTTTAGGGGACCACTGTGGGAATGGAAAACAAGAAAGTGAGCAGTGACAATAATCAACTGGTTATTAGAGGCACTGTCACTCTGGCAACCTCAGGGACCTTTTCCTTAGCAGTGCAATTCTAGGACCCAATAACTGTGCAGTGGGATGTATCTGAATCTAGAGGGGTGGGAGCTCTGGTCAGGATTCAATTGATTAAAATTTTTTTAATATCTGAGTTTATAAATGGAAAGTCATATTGTTGTAAAATGGACAAATCATTGATTGCGTCTTTGAGCTCCGGTAATATAAAGTCCATAAGGAAGTCATGTATACCATCCGGAAGGGGAAAAAAAGTTGACAGAGAAAAGTATATTTACCGGACCCTAAAATCAATATAAATAATCATGCTTATCTTTCCTATTTGTCAAAATGTGAAATGTAGATGATTCAAGATGGCTCAACACTAACTTTTGAATACCATATGTGTCACTGGTGTCCTATGGAATGAGTCATTTATATTTCTCAAGAGGCTCCTGAGGTATTGCACAAATCTCAATTGTCTTCTGACTCTTTAAAATGATTTGCTTTTTCAGGGTCACTGAAACACTTAGGGTACTTCTCCTTTGAAAATTGGCAATTGGTGATATAGTGTATATGGTGACTCTCAGTAAATTAGGCCATTCAGTTTGATGGAATACCTAATTTTCTATCTTATAAATAAATTGGAATTTAAAATAAATACGAGGTGTATCTATTTTTCCAACAAGTAAAAAAATTGAAAGTATGTGTTCAGGTTATAATGACAGTCTTTCATAAGATTAAATCCACATCAAACAAAGTAATTCTAGCTGTGCATGTAACAAGGAGAAATATTAAGCAGTTAATGAAAAAAATGCCTTTCTAAGGTCAGACCAAGGACCAAAAATATCGAATTCTCATTTGAACAAAGAGAAGGTATTGCAATCTTTGCAGTAAGACATTCAATCAATTTAACAGGCATTTATTAGACACATTAAATAAAAAACAATACACCCACACTGAAACTTACTCATATGACTCTGTCACAGTTTTCTGTGATCCTATAGTCATTGCAAATTCCTAACTTAGAATGCATATTAAATGTTTCAAATATAGGTAAATAGCCCAGTCCAGAATTAAGCTAACAGTTGCTTTAAATTAAATTTTTAAAATTTCTCTGGGAGTTAGTAAGGTATGTTAACAAGAAGAAATAAAAGCTCTAGAATTAATAAACTTTAGGAGACCATTTTAATCTTAAGATAATATCTCAATATGCTGCCTATGTATACTATTTAAATATATCTACAATCTGCTATTTTAGACTTAAGAAAATCATGAAGTCTTAAAGCTGAAAAATATTCCAGTATTACAGTCATGAACTACAAAATTCTGAATTTTAATTAGAAACTTTTCTGGGGTTTTATTCAGAAATACATATTTTCCTTGGTACTACAAAATGAGAGAAATTGCCCTTGAGTTCTCGTATAGTGGCCATTGTGACGTCAGCATTAGTAAAATGGATGTTCATCACAAATACTGTGTGCCTCTTTCTTATATTTCTTAAATGAAGACCAGTGATACGACACTGAGGCTAACTTCAGTGCTTGCTGGAGGTTATCAAGTTAAAATTCTCATTTGCTACCCAAATCTCAGCCTTTATTAGAGCAATTTCAGAGGTAGAGCAATTTCTAGGCACTTTGTCCTACCGCTAAATCTACTTAGAGAGTTTTTTCCTTATGTGAAGTTGAAATTGGCCTCCCTGCAATAAGCATCTATTGCTTTTATTTTTACCCACTAGAACCACAGGCAAAAAGTCTACATAAGAATTTCTCTACATAACCAACACTTCAAGTTTTTGGGTAGCTGCATATCTCCCTATAAATGGGCATTATGTTATGCCTCTGAAAAACCAAACATCCCCAATGCATTATTATTATTATTATTATTTTTTTTTTTCTTTCTAGGAGGTACTAGGGATTGAACTCAGGACCTTGTGTATGGGAAGCAGGCACTCAACCACTGAGGTACATCTGCTCCCAATGAGAGTTGTTTTGTTTTTTGTTGTTGTTGTTGTTGGTTTGCTTGTATTGTTTTTAGGTGATACTGGGGATCGAACCCAGGACCTTGTATATGGGAAGCAGGTGCTCAACCACTTGAGCTACATCTACTCCCCCAATGCATTATTAAGCATCCATTTCAGTGGGGACATGTGTTGAAATCAGATGTAAGCCATGGCACTAAAAATTTAATTCGTTGAGGTGTAGCTTTCAAATTTCTAACATAATGTTCAACACCATTAGTCATATTTTTGGGGAAAAACATTAAAAATGAATAATCACTGGTTTAAAATGTATGAAAAAGTAGAAAGGAGAATACTATCATCCTTACCAGATATTCCAGTAGGGTAAGGATTCCCAAGGCAGCAGAGTCTGTAAGGAAACACAGCCCCTTCTAAATTTTCTTTGCATTTATCATGCAAAAAACCAGTTTAACATCCTTGTACAAATCAAATTTTGATTTACTTCTCTGACTAACAAAAGACTAAGACTAATATATCCCACAACAATACTGTAGGAAGAACAGCTGACCTCCCCGAGGTCTTTTAAAGGTTTTAGAAAGTCAGGGTAGTATTGAGTAGGAATAGCAGATTTACAGGCCACAGGAGTTCCATTTCACTGGAATTCTTACCCCTTATGAGGTAGCAAATTAGGAGTAGTTATTGTTTTAACTTAAAGCTGTTTTTTTTTTCTCTCTCTCTCTATTGCAATTTTATGATTTCTAGAACACAGATTTCTAGGTCATTAGTGCTGGGCAACAAGAAAGAGTTCAATGGAAAAAGAGAAAAAATGACCAATAAAAATGTGTATGAAAATACCAAGTAAAAATCACTCCTACAGGATGAACTAGCAAGATCATGCATCAATGCCAATGGTAGAGTATGAGGTCAAAGGAGAGGGAAAGGAACTGCAGTTTATGATATTTCAAAGATTGGTGGGAGTTATTCATCACTAGCAGTTATTATTTTCAAAGAACTCAGAAAGCCTCAAGGAGGAGAGAAAGATAATTATACAGAGCTCATCAGTCAGAGCTGCAGCTGGAAAGAGATGGCACACTCTAAAGGGGTAATTGGAAAGCGTTTAGTGCAGAAACTATTAAAGAAAGTGTGGTCAAGGTTAAGGGAAACCGACAAGGGATCTGCTGTCCTGCTTACTACTCTTATGCCCGAGGGAGAGATGGAAGGCAGGCAGAGAGAACTCCAGCGAGGGAGTGGCCACAGAATCGGACTCCTGGATAGGAGCTGTGGACAGCAGCCAATCCTTCAGCACAGAAGAGAGAGTCGAGGATAGAAATCTTTCTGCTTTCTGGTCTTCTGTTTGGGTCTCTTATAAGTCAACTCAATTGGAAGCCAAATGACAGGAAGCTTTCCACAAACGTCTGGGGCACAGAAAAGGAGTTTTAAAATGTGAAGAGTGGATTTGTAGAGGCAAATGGAAAATATTTAGCATGCCCTCTTCTAAAAAATGAGGATCCTACCATTCCATAGAACCTTTATGTTCAATTTGAAAGGTTGTACACATCTAGAATAAGTTTTCAAAATAATGGCCTATAGGAAGAACATAACTTTAAGAGTATTGCTTTATGTTAGCATAATTGCACTTCATTCTGGGGATATGTTAATTGCAAATTAAAAGAGAGATTACGTTTTACCTTCTATATGTATCTGCCTAGTTTAGTAGGTGTTTAGATATTCAGATTCACTTTAGCCAATTAAATTTATTATATATGTATTTTGCCTTAAAAATGAGATTATTCAATATAGACTGAATTGTTCTTGCTTACAGTATTGTAAGAAAGTAGTTTATTTGAGATGCCATTTTACTAAGATAGATCTTTTATTCGATTATGACCACTTTCTCCCTTCCGCCTTGACCGCCATACTACACTATTGACATTTTTGAGGGTCTGGTGAATAGACAGGTGAATCATGAAGCAATGTGGGTCTGGTGGGGAGGGTGGGGGGAGGAAGGGAAGGGAAGGGAGAAAGGGAAATGATTCTCTTTTTGATTGTTAGATATACATCCAACTCTGCAAAATGTCTGAAACAGAATTCTTGATTCCCCAACACCCTCCTTTACTTAAGCCTTCCCCTCACTTAGTGTTCCCCCATTTTAATCATGGCAGCACATTCCTAGTTGTTCAGACCTAAAAAGCTTGGAGTTATACATATTCCTCTCTTCCTATTATATCCCATATCCAATCCACCAAAAAGTCCTTTAGCAGATTGTAGGAAGATGGCATGAGATTAGGCAGACAAGGCTCAGTTCTCTCAAAAAAAAATAATTGAGAAAGAGCTAAAAGCTGCCTGAGGGACCTGCTTTGGGGGTCAGCAGACCAAGACACTGCTTCACAACTCCCAGGAGGGTGATGAACAGAGAAAGAAAGAACCTGAAACAACAAACTGTGAGTTACCAAACCTCCTGACTGCAGGGAAGGTCTCCCTTCCCCACCCCCAAGATATTAAGCTGGGATAAAACCCCTGGCTTGTTGCAGCTGACTGAGAGGGGAGTAGACCTCTTCTTCCCTGTCAGCAGTTACAAGGGAAATGGAAAGGAGAGTCAGGGGACTGTTCTTCAGTGAATTCAGCTAGTGGAGCCCACTTTGAATCTCGGCTCCGACCAGACAAAAACAAAGGAAAATGGAGAGAGACACACCTCTGTGAGAGGTGCACCAACAAGTACCATCTGCTGCCTAGTCTGGAAATTGCATGGGCAAAAACTGCTCTTGGGTCTCTCTGTTCTCTAACTTCTGGGAGAAAATCTATGACCCATTAGTGAGTCTCTGTCAGAATTTTGATAATTTAAGCTGGCAATTTTCAAGACTTAGGATAAGTTGAACCAAATATCAAAGAAGAGCTGTGAAAAAATAATAACAATAGGTAAGAGAGAGAAATTGGCCATCAGAGTAAATTCAGCAACAAATTCAGATTCCTAGACATCAGCAAAAAGTTACAAACCATACTAGGAAACAGGAAGAGATGGCCCAACCAAAGGAACAAACCAAATATCCTGAAGAGATACAGGATTTAAGCCAATTAATCAATGATAATCACACAACTATCCTAAATCAATTTATTTATTTATTTATTTTAAGATTTTATTTATTTATTCATTGACCCCCCCCCCCATTGCTGCTTGTGCTCGCTGGGTCAGCTAACAACGCCGTGCGGGCGGGCTTGCCTTCACCAGGAGGCCCCGGGAACCAAACCCGGGGCCTCCCTTATGGTAAACGGGAGCCCTACTGATTGAGCCACAGCCGCTTCCCACCTAAATCAATTTAAAGAATTGAAGGAAGATATGACTAAAGAGATAAAGGATATTAAGAAGACACTGGGTTAGCATAAAGAACAATTTGAAAATCTGCAAAGAAAAGTAACAGACCTTATGGGAGTGAAAGACACAATGAATGAGATTGAAAATATATCAGAGGCACATAAGAGCAGATTTGAATTACTTGAAGACAGATTAGTGATTTTGAAGACAGAACATCTGAACTAGAAATGACAGGAGAACAGAAAGAGGAGAGAATGGAAAAAATGTAACAGGGTCTCAGGGAATTGAATGACAATGTGAAACACAAAAGCATATACATTATGGTATGCCAGAAGGGGAAGAAAAAGGAAAAGGGGCAGAAAGAATATTTGAAGAAATAAGAACTGAAAACTTGCCAACCCTTATGAAAGACATAAATATCAATATCCAAGAAGGACAACACACCCCAAACAGAATAAATCTGAATAGACCTACCCCAAGGCACCTACTATTCCGAATGACAAATATCAGAGATAAAGAGAAGATTCTGAAAGCAGCAAAAGAAAAGAAAAGCATCAAATACAAGGGAACCTTGAAAAGATTAAGTGCCAACCTCTCAACAGATACCATGGGGGAGAGAAGAAAGGGGTATGATGCATTTAGGTACTGAAAGAGAAAAACTGCCAGCCAAGAATTCTGTATCCAACAAAAGCTATCCTTCAAAAATGAAGGGGAGTTCAATCTTCACAGACAAACAAACCTAATAGATTGTGTTACCAAAAGACCAGAATTGCAAGAGATACTAAAGGGAGTGCTGCAGCCTGAAAGGAAAAAGAGGGGGGCAAGGGACTTGGAGAAGATTATTAGGAAAGGTAAATTAAAGGGTAAAAAGATAGATAATAGTATGATTTGATCACAGAAAGCTAAAGATCAAAATGGATGAAGTAAATAATGCCTTTACATTAATAACATTGATTTTTAATGGTTTGAACTCCCCAATCAAAGGACATAGACTGATAGAATGGATTTAAAAAAATATAAGTCATCTATATATTGTCTACAAGAGACTCATCTCAGATGTAAGGACACAACCAAGTTAAAACTGAAAGACTGGAAAAAGATATACCATGCAAATAGTAAACAAAAAAAGAGCTGGAGTAGTGATACTACTATCAGACAAAAATAGATTTTAAATGCAAAACTGTTATAAGGGGTGAAGAATGTTATTATATATTAATAAAAAGGCAATTCGTCAAGAAGAAATAACTATACTAAATATTTTACACCTAACTTGGGTGCCCCAAGATACATGAGGCACAAACTGGCGAAGCTGAAGGGAGAAATAGATTTCTCTACAATAATAGTTGGAGACTTCAATACACCACTCTCAATATTGGATAGAACATCTGGACAGAGGATAAAGAATCAGAGAACTTGAATAATATGATAAATGAACTAGACCTAACAGACATCTATAAAGCAATGCACTCCAAAACAGCAGGATATACAATCTTTTCAAGTGCTCATGGATCCTTTTCCAAGATAGATCTTATGTAGGGTTAAAAGAAAAGTCTCAATAAATTTAAAAAGATTGAAATTATATAAAATACTTTCTCTGGTCATAACGGAATGAAGCTGAGGATCAATAATGGGCAGAAAAAGGGAAAATTCATAAATATATGGAGATTAAACAACACACTCTTAAATAATGGGTCAAAGAAGAAATTGTAAGAGAATTCAGCAAATATCTTGAGACAAATGAAAATGAGAACACAACGTATCAAAACCTATGAATGGAACTTTTTGTTTGGGGTTACAGATATCTACTCCATGGGATCTAAGGTCCTTCTCAGAAGCAGAGTGGGCATATTATTCAAAATCCTCAAGGTTGGGGAATGAACAGTGGACTAAAGTAAACTTATTGTTATCATTATTCTACTAAAGACTTTTTGTTATTCTATCAATAGAATAACTCTTATCATTGATATGAAGGCAGTGGCCACCAGAGGGATGGGAGAGGGAAGAATAGGTGTAATATAGGGGCATTTTCAGAACATTGGAGTTACAGATACATGCCATTGTATATTTTGTCATAACCTAAAACATTGTGTGGGGCAGAGTGTAAACTATAATGGAAACTGTAATCCTTGATCAGTAACAATGCTTCAATATGTTTTCATCAATTGTAACAAATGTACCACACTAATGAAGGATGTAGTTAATGTGGGAAAGTGTGGGAGGGGGAGGGAGGGGGCCATATGGGAATCCCTTATATTTTTATGTAACATTTATGTAATCTAAAACTTCTTTAAAAATTAAAAAACATTAAAAAAAAAAAAAAAAAAACCCTATGGGACAATGCAAAAGCGGGGCTGAGAGGGAAATTTATAGTCCTCAATGCTTACATTAAAAAGAAGAAAGAGCTAAAATTGAAGGCCTAACTGCACACCTGGAGGAACTAGAAAAGGAACAGCAAACTAATCCCAAACCAAGCCGAAGGAAAGAAATAGTAAAGATGAGAGTAGAAATAAATGAAATTGAGAAAAAACAAAACAAAACAGAATCAACAAAAACAAAAGTTGGTTCTTTAAGAAGATCCACAAAATCAACAGACCATTAGCTAGACAAAGAAAAAAAGAGAGAAGATGCAAATCAATAAAATCAGAAATGAAAGGGGGGACTTTACCACTGACCCTGCAGAAATAAGAGAGATCATAAAAGGATCCTATGAACAACACTATGCCAAAAAAAAAAAAAAAAAAAAAACCACAAAAAAAACTAGAAAATGTTGATGAGATGGACAAATTCCTGGAAACACTAACTATCTACACTGGCCATAGAAGAAATGAAAGACCTCCACAAACTAATCACAAGTGAAGAGAATGAAACAGTCATCAAAAACCTCCCAAAGATGAAAAGCCCAGGACCAGATGGCTTCACAGGTGAATTCTACCAATCATTCAAAGACAACCTAATATTGATCTTGCTCAAAATCTTCCAAAAAATTAAATAGGGAAGAATGCTACCAAACTCATTCTATGAAGCCAACATCATCCTAATACCAAAACCAGATAAAGATACTTTGAAAAAAGAAAACTACAAACCAATATCTCTAATGAATATAGGTGCAAAAATCCTCAAAAAAAAAAAAAAATACTTGCAAACTGAATCCATAAGCACATTAAAAGAATTATACACCATGATCAAGTGGGTTTTATCCCAGGTATGCAAGGGTGGTTCAAGACAATAAAATCAATTCGTGTAATAAACCACCTTGATAAATTGAAGAAGAAAAATCATATGATCCTCTCTTCTCATGCAGAAAAGGCATTTGACAACATCCAGCACTCTTTCTTGATTAAAAACACTCCAAAAGATAGGAATAAAAGGAAGCTTTCTCAATGTGGTAAAGTACATATATGAAAAACCTACAGCTTACATTGTACTCAACGGTGAAAGACGGAAAGCTTTCCCACTGAGAGTTGGAACAAGACAAGGATACCCACTGTCACCATTTTTATTCAATATTGTGCTAGAAGTTCTAGCTAGAACAATTAGGCTAGACAAAGAAATAAAGGGCACCCAAATTGGAAAGGAGGAAGTAAAACTTTCACTATTTGCTGATGACATGATCCTATATGTAGAAAATCATGAAAAATCCACAACAAAGCTACTAGAATTAAAGGCAAGATTAATATGCAAATATCAATTATGTTTCTATATTCTACTGATGCACAATCTGCAGAGGAAATCAGAAAAAAATTCCATTTGTAATAGCGACTAAAACAATCAATATTTAGGAATAAACTTAACCAAGGACATAAAGGACGTGTATTCAGAAAACTACAAACATTGCTAAAAGAAACCAAAGAACACAAATAAATGGAATGACATTCCGTGTTCATGGATTGGAAGACTACTGTTAGGATGTCAATTCTACCCAAACTGATTTTTAGATTCAACACAATCCCAGTAAAAATCCCAACAGTCTTTTTTGCAGAAATCGAAAAGCCAATAATCAAATTTATTTGAAAGTGTAAAGTGAATAGCCAAAAATGTCTTTTAAAAAAGAATCAAGTTGGAGGACTCTCACTGCCTGACTTTAAAGCATATTACTTAACTACAGTGGTAAAAACAGCATGGTACTGGCATAAGGACAGACAGATTGACCTATGGAATGAAATCAAGAACTCATAAATCGACCAACATATCTACAGTCAAATGATTTTTGACAAGGCTGTTAAGCCCACCCAGCTGGGCCAGAACAGTCTGTTCAACAAACAGTGCTGGAAGAATTGGATAGCCATATCCAAAAGAAAGAAAGAAGACCCCTTTTGCACACCTTATGCAAAAATTAACTCCAAAGGGATTGAGAACCTAAATGTAAAAACAACAACCATAAAACTCCTAGAAGAAAATGTAGGAAAACATCTTCAAGATCTTGTGGTAGGTGGTAGTTTCTTTAACCTTACATCCAAAAGCACAAGCAAGAAAAGAAAAAATAGGTAAATGGGACCTCCTCAAAATACAACACTTTTGCACCTCAAAGGACTTTGTCAAAAGGGTGAAAAGGCAGCCGACTCAATGGGAGAAAATATTTAGCAATCACATATCTGATAAGACTTTGATATCTATGATATATTAGGAGATCATACAACTCAACAATAAAAAAACACACTATGCAATTTTAAAAAAAAGGGCAAAAGACTTGAAAAGACAACTGTCCAAAGAAGTAATACAAATGGAGAAGAAACACATGAAAAAAATGTTCAACATCACTAGCAATTAGGGAAATGCAAATCAAAACTACAATGAGCTATCGTTTCACATCTATTAGACTGGCAGCTATTAAAAAGTCAGAAAACTGTAAATGTTGGAGAGGATGTAGAGAAATAGGAATGCTTATTCACTGGTGGGAATGTAGAATGGTACAGCCACTGTGGAGGACTGTTTGGCAGTTCCTAAGGAAAATAAATATAGACTTGCCATGGGACCTGGCAATATCATTATTAGGTATATACCCAGAAGAACTGAGAGCAGTGACACTAGTAGACATCTGCACACTGATATTCATAGCAGCGTTATTCGTAATAGCCAAGAGTTGGAAACAACCCAGGTGTAAATCAAATCATGAATGGATAAACAAATTGTGGAGTATATACACAATGAAATATGCAGCGGTAAGAAGAAATGAAGTCGTGAAGCATATGGCAACGTGGATGAAACTGGAGGACATTATGTTGAGTGAAGCAAGCCAGACACAAAAGGACAAATACTGTATGATTGTGCTATTATGAGCTAAATATTTTATGTGAAATATAAATATGGGTAAAATTGCATAAAGAAGACCGTTTTTCTTTGATGCTGAATAAATGTAGGTTAATACTACAAAATGTTAATATGAGACAAAAAACACACACATTATACTAAGTGAAGGAGACTAGACACAGATTACTACCTATTGTAGGATTCCATTTATATAAAATGTAAATATAAATTAACCTATAAAGATAAAATTTGATTAGTGGTTAGGTAGAGCTGGGGAAGGAATGCTAAGCATTGTGAAGTCTTTCTTTTTGGAGTAATGAGATTGTTCTAAAATTTTTGAGATGATGAATGTACAACATTGTGATTATACTAAAAGCCATTGATCACACACTTTGCATAGATCATATGGTATGTGAATATATCTCAATAAAACTGCTTAATAAAGAAAGAAATAATTGTGCAAGAACAGTCAGAAACAGCAGCTATGTACAGCAGGGGAAACGGAGAGAGATTGAGAAGTGAGGAACTTTCTTGTTTGTATGTTTTTGTTTATTATTATTGTTATTGAAATAATGAAAATGCTCTAATAATGATTGAAGTGATGAACGTATAACTATGTGATTATACCAAATACCATTGATTGTACATTTTGGATGAATTGTATGCTGTATTAATATGTATAAAAAATTTGATTTGTTTAAAAAAAAAGTCCTTTGGCTTTTTATCTAAAGCACGCCCGTAACAGGATTTCTTCCCACCATGTCTGCTATTACAGTCTTTGGATGAACCACTCTTCCTTGTCACCTGGACTACAGCAACTGTTTTCAAACTGGTCCTTGCCCTTTCCTCATTATATTCTATTTTTCACTAAAATAGCCACTGGACACCACATCTACATGGCTGTCTGCCTCCATTGCATCATTCATATCTCACCTCCACTGTTACTTCTTCAAAGAAATCTCCTTAATCCTTCTCTGTAAAATAACATGAGTGATACCATTATCCAATTCCTGCAACTCACTCACTGTTCCATTTATTTCATTTTCCATGGAATGATCACAAAGTCACTCTCTAATTGGAAATCATTTATATGCTCTACTTATCCTCTGCTTATATTTAAAATTTTCTTGTATTCTATACATCAAATTCCATTTTGACAGTTAGAAGTTGTTTTTTTGTTTTTGTTTTTTTAATTTATTTCTCCCTCCCCACTGCCCCCAGCCTCATTGTTTTGCACTCGCTGTCTGCTCTCTGTGTGTTCTGTGTCTGCTTGTCTTCTCTTTAGGCAGCACCAGGAGCCAATCCTGGGACCTTCCGGAGTGGGAAAGAGGCACTCAATCTCCTGCACCACCTCAGCTCCCTGGTCTGCTGCGTCTCTTCTTGTCTCTCCTCTGTGTCTTTTTTGTTGCGTCATCTTGCTGCACCAGCTCTCCTGCGTGGGCCAGCACTCCACGTGAGCCAGCTCTCCGCATGGACCAGCTCACCGCACGGGCCAGCTTGCCTTTCACCAGGAGGCCCTGGAAATTGAACCCTGGACCTCTTATATGGTAGACAGGAGCCCAATCACTAGAGCCACATCCATTTCCCAGTTAGAAGTTGTTAAGGCATTCTCTAGTGATTGCTTTTAGGTCCAAACTGTGAGAGTTGTCTTGTCCAAGAGTGATTTCCTGTCAATTGAGCTCCTGCAAAGTTTTATGAAACCCAGTTATGGCCAAGTACTTAAGACGGTCAATCCTGATAGAATTGATGAATTATGTCCCCTCTTTGCCACATTATATCAGCTACAGTTTCAGGGCTTGGAACTTGGTGCCTTGATCCTACCAGGGAAGGGCCTGCTGCTTTCCTAATCATACAGCTTTATAGGCCTCCATCCCGAGTTTGCGTTCCTCCCTTGAAATCTCACTCCCATCTCTACTGTGCTACCTGTTAACTGCATACCTGCCCTGGTCTAAAATGGTGAATTTTACTAATAAAGCTTAGGTATGCTTTTTGGCCACTCTGCCTTGCTTGTGTGACATGGTCTTTTAGATAATTGAGACACAATATCACGTATAAAGATTTTGTAGCCACTCTACTTGTCATTCACCTCTATATTATTATTTGTTTTTTAAAAAAATGTCTGATAATAAAGTGTATAGTGTGATGCAGTTTGGCTGAAAACACTAGAATGTCACCTCTATTCTTAGTGGTTAGAACAGTGAATGGGAACTAATAATTACTCAACAAATATTTGTGAAATAAATGAAAGAATGAAAGACAAAGCATGGTACGGGCACTATTTTTAGTCTTTTCCCTTTATTCTTTGTATTTGCATTTAAATAGAAAAAATTGAAATGGTGTGTTTTCATTTCTTGGCTGCTAATACAAATACCATATAATGGGTTTGCTTAAACAATGGGAATTTCTTGGCTCATAGTTCTGAGGCTACTAGAAGTCCAAAATCGAGGCATAACCCAAAAGATGCTTTCTCCTCAGAGACTGCAGCATTCTGGGGCTGGTAGTCTACAATGCACTTTTGGTTCTTGGCTTTTCCAACACATGACAAGGTATATGGCAATGTCTTCTCCTTTTTCTTTCAGGTTCCATCGACTTCCAATTTTCTGGCTGCTCCCCATGGCATCTTTCTCTGTCTGAGTTTCACTCTGCTTATAAAGGACTCCGGTAATCCAGATTAAACCACATTTTAACTGAGGTGACATCTTGAGCAGATGCCATTTACAGTGGTCCACACTCACCAGAATGGGCACCAAGACTAAGAACAAGTCCAAACAGAGGTATACAACTTAATTCACCACGGTTTGTAAACAATTAAAAAAATTGATAGTGTATACCTGCCAATTTTTAAAAATTCTCTACCACACTGTTGAGTAAAGAAAGCATATTCAAGAACTACATATATAGTACGATCCCGTGAAGGTAAAATGGTCACATGTAAGTGTATCTATGCACAGATGTCTGTAGGGATTTTCACCAAAATTATCAGGGAGTATCTCTGCTGTATCTCTGAGATATTTGGTGAGGTTTTCTTTCTTCTTTGTATTTGATTGAAAAATATCTTATATTTTTGTAATGAATAAGCCAAATTTTATTTTTATCAAAAGCTATTCACAGAGTTCTACTTCTGGTATGACAGAAAAATCTTCTCACAGATTAAACATCCTGTATTAAAAACTAAAAATTTTGAACACAATACATAAAATCAACTTCTAAAACTAGAAGAAAAAAAATCAACAGGTTTTTGCAGAGTAACAAAATGTGAAAGACGGAATCAGCTCGGGGTAAATTTCCCATGTATGTGGCTTTGACCAATAAGGCCATGATTATAATGTGGTACAGGGTGGCTAAAACCTCACTAAAATACCCGTTATCTCTCTGATCCAAGAGCCCAGAGTGGTGATGACCACTGGAAAGCACAGGTGAAACCAAGAGAGGAGAGAGTTAGGGAAGGGTGCCCTAAATTCTGTTATAAACACAGCCCAAGTCTCTGGCTGACGTGTGACACACGTTGGGAAGACAGGCTCCATACAGCCTGCAGCTAAGGAGCTAAACTTATATTTGAGTTGCTATCCATTGCAGGTAAGAGCAAGTTTGTGATTTGAACAAAATCATGTTGTTAGCCTGCAAAATCAAAAATATCAACACTGTTTGGAGAAATATAACAGATTTCAGTGTCTTCCCCAGTATGTTATTCACAATGTCCAGGATGCATGCAAAATTACTCAAAATATGAAGAACCAAGAAAATGGACTCATTCTCAGGGAGAAAGTCAGTAAAGAAGAAGCCAATTCCCAAATAATGAAGATGTTAGAATGATCAGACAAGGACTATAAAGCAGCTATTATAATTATGCTCGGTGAAATAAAAGACAATAAGCTCGTAATTAATGAAAAATAGAAAATCTCAACAGAGAAATAAAAATAGACAAACTACCCAACTAAAAAATGGGAAAAAGACTTGAAAAGACAATTGACCAAAGAAGAAATATAAATGACAAAGAAACACATGAAAAAATGTTTAATATCATTTGCGATTAGGGAAATGCAAATCAAAACTACAATGAGATATCATTTCACATCTATTATACTGGCTGCTATTAAAAAGTCAGAAAGCTGTAAATGTTGGAGAGGATGTGGAGAGATAGGAGTGTTTATTCCCTTTGGTGGGAATGTAGAATGGTATAGCCACTGTGGAGGACTGTTTGGCAGTTCCTAAGGAAGTTGAATATAGACTTGCCATGTGACCCTGCAATATCATTACTGGGTATATACCCAGAAGAACTGAGAGCAGAGACACGAACAGACATCTGCACACACATGTTCATAGCTGCATTATTCATGATTGCCAAAAGTTGGAAACAGCCTAGGTGTCCATCAACTTATGAATGGATAAATAATTTGTGGCATATGCACACAATGTAATACTATGCAGCGTAAGAAGAAATGAAGTCGTGAAGCATATGATAACGTGGATGAACCTGGAGGACATTATGTTGAGTGAAGCAAGCCAGACACAAAAGGACAAATACTGTATGATTGCACTATTATGAACTAAATATATTGTGTAAACTCATGGAGTTAATAATTAGAAGCTAGGTCACCAGAAAATAGAAGGAGGGTAGAGAATGGAAAACTAAGGGTTAATCTGTGCAGAACTGGTTTTTTAAAAAGGTTGTTTGGAAATGAATAAAAATAGTGAAAGCATATCATGGCATTTTAACTAGGAAAGCTATTATATGGGTATGACAGTGGTCGAAAGGGAAAGTCTAAGATCATGTATATTACTAGAAGGAAAACTAAAAACTGTAACATGGGACTGTGTATGATAGTAAAGCCTCATGTAAAACACAAATATGGGTAATATTGCATATATAAGACTATTTTTACAAAATGTAATTACACATAAACTAGAGAGATGGAAAAAGAAGCAACTATGTACGGCAGGGGAAGTATAGAGAGATTGAGAGGTGATGAGTTTTGTTTGTTTGTTTTTTGTTTATTATCATTATTGGAATAATGAAAGTGCTGTAAGAATGATTGAAGTGATGAATGCATAAATATGTGATTACACCGAATACCATTGATTCTACACTTTGGATGGATTTATGCTTTATTAATATATATCAATAAAATAAATTTGTTTTAAAAAAACAACCAAATGGAAACTTTAGAAATAAAATATATAATATATGAAATAAAAATTATCTAGATGGCAATGAGTAGCAGAATGGGAATTATGGAAAAATAAGTCAAAAAAATTGAAAATAGATGAATATAAATTATCCAATCTGAAGAAGTGATAAAGCAAAAAAATTGATAAAAGGGTGAACAGAGCCTCAGGGACTTGTGGGACACTACTGAAATATCTAACATACATGTAAACCAATTTCCAGAGTGACAAACAAGAGAGAATGAGCAGAAAAAATATTTGAAGGAATAATTGAAAGCTTTTCAAATTTGGTGAAAAACATAAATTTACAGATTCAAGAATTGCAGCAAACCGCAATCAGTATAAATACAAAGAGCACCAAGAGTAGGCACATCATAGTCAAACTTCCAAAAATCAAAGCTAAAGAAAAAATTGAAAATAGCCAGAGAAAAACAACACGTTGCATGTATTGTAACAATGATTCAAATGACTGTGTACTGCTCATCGGAAATTCGGAAGACCAGAGGACAGGCCGACAGCATCTTTCAAGATCTGAAAGAAAAAAATCAGTAGACCTATAATTCCATATTCAGGGAAAATAACCTTTGAGAATGAAGTAGTAATACATATTTTGAGAAAAGAAAACTAAGAGACTTCATTGCCAACAGAACTGAACTACAATATAAATGGAAATCTCTTGGAACGTCCCTAAATAAACCATGATTTTTCACGCTACCATAATCATGCACATTTATAAATTTCTCAAATTTTTATGTAGTACTTCCTATGGGTCAGGCACTGTACTACCACCTGGAGCTGGCTGCTTCCCTTTGCTCATCACCTTGGCCACCTGGTCTCCACTAAAGCACTGCCTACTTGGTGCTCCTTCTCTGACTCGTTCACACCTGCATTGAAACCAACTCATCAACAGGCTCCATATTTTCAGGCAGAGCTTCTAATCAGCTTTGAAGAATCATGCAATCAAATAAGTATGGGTGCCAAGTATCATATTTGAAACCAACTTGAAGGACAGGGTCAAATCAAGCAGACAGAAGAAACACAGAGACAACAAAGAAAATACAAAATGTGCGGAAAAAACCTTTGGAGGAAATAAATTCCTATAATATTCTCAGAGAGATAAGAATGAATATTGCCTCAAAGAATAAGAATTTTTTTAAAGAAAGAAGTGATTGAAGAGAAAATAGGGCAGGGCAAAAGGAAATTAAAATACCATTTCTGAAATTAAAAAAAATAACAGAGCACTGAAAAATAAATATGAATTTTTAAAAATTAGAGCCAAAACATAAAAAAATGAACATTGAGCAAAAAAGATAAATTAGAAAATTAACTCAGGAGATCCAGTAATAGAAATAAAGAGATCAAGAAAGAGAGGACAGGGATAACAGAGGCTATGAAGTTACCAATGAAATGTTTTTTTTTTTAAATTTAGAACCAAGAAGTTCAAAGGTGGCAAGATTTATTGAACACCTTCTATGACAAAGGAAAAAAAAAAGGTACATTACTATTGGCTATTAGAATATAGGGGAAAATAAGATGATCCTAAAATTTTAAAGGGAGAGTAAAAAAGAGAAAAAAAGGTCATATATAAATGAAGAGGAATCATACAAATGACATAAAATATCTCAACATCAACATTGTAATCCGGAAATTCAAATTTCTAAAGGCAAATTATTTTCAACCTAGATTAATTACACACACACACACACACACACCATGCCAAACTACTAATCAAGTCAGAAGGTAGAATTAAACCATTTTCAAAAGCTAAGGGCTGGGGTCGGATGTGGCTCAACTGGTTGGGCATCCGTCTCCCATATGGAGGGACCTGGGTTCGATCCCCGGGACCTCCCGGTAAAATAAAAAAAATAAAAAATAAAAAAGCTAAGGGCTGCCTTCGGAAGCTATTGAAAGATGAATTTCAGCCAGAGAGGAAGCAAGTCATAAAAGAGGAAGAAAAAGAGCCCAGGAGAGAGAGAAAGGGAGATCCCAAATGATGGGTGAGTGTCCAAGGTAAGAGCAAAAGGTCAAAGCCATTGCTGGATGTGGAGGACAGCAGTTGGAAATTTTTAGGGGATAAAAATGAAGCCTTTACATTTTAGAGAACTGGTTTTGAACATTCAGAAAATGTTTTGAGAAAGGAAATGAAATTCCAGTACATTTGGCTCAGCAGTGAATAATGAACAGTCATCATAATGTAAACACTGATTGTTGGAGTAATGAAATTACAGCCTCGTGATATTAAGAATACATAAAGAGACAGGGGTAGGAGTAAGAGGGATAATTCCTCTACCAGAACAGGAAGTTAATAGATCATCTCTATTCATGATAAATCAAGAAAGATGTACATTAAACACATCTACCTCAACAGAAGTAGAAATAGTACCAGAATAACTACTAAAAATGTTTAAAATGTTTGCTTCTGAGGTGGCGGATAAGTATTTGTGTGGAGAGGAAGGCAAAGGAATCATATATATATTATAATAAACCTTTTGATACTATCTACTTTTCTACTATGTATATGTAATATTTTTATTAAAATTTATATTTGCTTTTAGAAGGGCTGTTTTAAAAGCATCCTCTTTTTAACCTGAGATAAAGGAGTTCAAAATTATAATATACATTTGGCCAAAAAGGCTAATCTTTTTTTTCATTTAAAAATTCAAAGTTTAAAAAATACTTGGGGGAGGGGGCCAGATGTGGTTCAAGCAGTTGGGCACCTACTTTCCACATGGGAGGTCCTGGGTTCTGTTTCTGATGCCTCCTAAAAACAAACAAACAACCAGCAAACCAATGAGAAAACCAGCTCAGGGGAGCCGATGTGGCTTGGTGGAGTGCTGGCTTCCCACTTACAAGGTCTGGGGTTCAATCCCAGGCCCTGGTCCCTCAAAAAAAAACAAAAAAAAAACTTGGGCACCATAAACGAATTAAAGTAAGTACACTCTAGTCAAATTTCTGATTGCAGACTTACAGAAAAAAAAAAAAATAACAAATTAGCAAAGTAAATCACAATGTACATTTGTGACATAAACGAACATAGGAAACATTGTTGATATAGTTAATTTATGAGACCCTCTGGGTCTTTTAACTTAAAGAAAACTTTCTTTGATGTATATTTTGACCTAAATAAAACCACACAGTTGGAATAGTGGTCATCAATCTGATTTTCTACTATAATAAAATAAATTCAACTCACCAACATTTTGTCAGGGGTAAAGGAGTGAAATTAAAAGAGGTCTTAATATTGGCTATTAAATTTTTAAATTCTTCATGAATCATAGATCAATATAGGGCTTAGCTTATTTTACATGGAAATGATACATCATTGAAACACTGGCTTGGCTAAAGATAACATACACTTTTATTCATCTCATTTGGCGAGACATACTGCTTTCAAGAATAAGGCAGCAAATATTGTGTCAAATATGACTGCATGATGACAAGCCATCTAAAAAATTAAATGCAGAGAGTAAATGCTGTCAAGAATAATGGTTTGTATTTTGAAGATATGGCCGCGCAGTGGAAAGAGAGCTGGACTTGAAATTAATTAATGGCTGTTGTACTAATTCCTTGTGGTACTTAAGAGTCAGCGTCTTCATCTGTAAAGTGGGGAGAGAAATACTTGCATTATACTGTTTTTCTCTGAGATATATATAAATGGTTTAAGAGCTATAAAATACTATACAATTGTACAACATAATTTCATTGCTATTATTTTAAAAATTTCTATGAAGACCTCTTAAATTCAGAAATAAGAGCTGATGCCAATATTTCAGTTGTTGAGTTTTGGGGTTCTGGAGGCTGTGTCTGGGGTTACAGAAATGATCATTTAGCTATTTGGGACTGTTATATATATGCTGTTACTTTAAAGTTGCAAGTTCAGTAACCAAGAAACCATGATTTCTTCTTATATACTTTACGGTTAACTGCTCTGTTTTGTGCCAAATCAGGAGTACTACCTTGATTTTGGTTTCATAGCTCACCAAACACATGCTATATGCCAAGTCCTGTTCTTAGCACTTTACATATTTTTTCTCATTTCATCCTTGTTCTGGCCCGTTTAATTGGTATTACTCTTCCTTTAAAAACGAGGAAACTGAGGCAGAAGGGGTTAAGTATAGTGTTCAAAGTCATACAACTTTAAGCAACGGAGCTAGAATTTAAACCTAGTTTAGGTAGTTTCAGGTAGATTGAATCCTGAACTTGTAACTTCTGCCTCATAGTGATTCTCATCCTTGGAACTAAGAGACTTGAGGCTTAGACTTGGTTATGGTATAAAAACAGTAAAAACACTCACTATGTGCCAGGCACCTTTTAACTTTTTTTGAATAATTTAATCCTCACAAAAGCACGAGTTAGGTACTAATATTATCTCTACTTTCCAGATGAGGAAACTGAGAACACTGAAGGTAAATGATTGGCCCAAATTCCCGTCATTGGCAAGCATTGGAGCTGGGATTTGAACACAGGACATCTGGCTCCAGAGTCCTTGCTTTGGACCACAATGTTATAGTGCAGTATAAATGGCCATCTGCTCGCTTGGACTCAAACAGTCCAGCAACTCATTTAATAATGACATTAGCATGGGATTTAATCCAATATCTACTCGAATGGATGAAAATAGAGCCATGACCTTGCAATTTTTTACACTTAAATGTTAGGACCCAAGATCTTCTTAAATTAATCATTAAACTTACCATGTACGCAAAGTAACTTTACCTTGAGCACAAGGGCCAAGTGTTCTTTAAAAAATTTCCCCATGAATTTAACCCAATGCCTGTAATCTCATATCCTCATTGCCATTTTTTTTTTATTTTATTACAACCATCTAAAAGGAATGAAAGCAAATGGTGCACCGTTCTATAAGTTATAAGGGAGGAAGATTTCCAAGGCAGAATACGAAACTAAAAATTGACTTTAGAAGGAAAAGTCTAATGGCACTTTTCTTTGTAAATGAAGTTTGACTTTATATTTGAGTGCTGTATTTGTCTGTATGTTGGTCTTTCTGCCTCTTGGATGCACTCTGGCATGCTCATTACTTTGATTCCATTCTAGAAATACCCTCACTTCTGAAGAATTATTCTGGACATTGATCATGAATTAAAACAACATTCTTGTATGGGAGGCAACAGGAAAAGAAACTATACAGGTGCTCCATTTCTAAATCCACTATAGGTTGTAGTTTGTGGGGCTTTTTCAATGTCCTTTTAATTGTGATGCTAATGGCCTTTTTGTTCTTAAGTTTGCTCAACTGAAATAATTCCAGCTCATGAAATAAAATATTGACTGTTTTAGCAGGTTAACTTCTACAGTTCTTTCTGATATAAATTTAACTTGCATTGTTTTGCTTTCCACATTTTCTGTGATAGAATATCTGAATTATGCTTCCCTAATTAGTAAGTACTTACGGTTTACTTTACTAAATAACTTTCTTCTACCTGAACCATCTGCTTACCTTTATTTGGACGAGATGTTGCTCTCAGCAAAACACTATTTTCAGGGGCCAACTAGCCGTAGTCCATCTGGATGCACAAAAATGTTAATGCATATTGCATTCATTTACATAGTTTTTTGCATGGGCAGCAAAATATGGGCCGGGCTGGTGGGTACTTATTTGTTCATTGTCCTTGGCTGCTCAAACTTGTGAAGGGCAGGGACCCTTCTTTGACAGAGATCCCAAAGGCAGTACAAGAAGCACAGTTTGATGTAGGGGCAGGAGAAAGGGGCAATGCTCAAAGATTCTTCACTCTCAGAGACTCAACCACAAGGATTCTGTAGATAATACAATAATTCCTTTTAACATCTGGTGGTATTTCTTCCAGGACGTGCAATTTATTTTGTTTTATCTCCTGTCTTCTTGCTTAGCATTACATTTTAAACACTTCCCACATGTTAAAATGTTAAAAATACTTATTGCCCAAATCAAATCTTATTTAATAAAACACTTACTTAACCATTCCATTATTTGGTTGCCTTTAATAACTTTTTAAATGTCTTCTTTCCTTTCTTTTGCTGTTTGTATCTCAATAAAAATACATTTAAAGCAAATGTGATCATTTAATTTGGATCAATATTTTAAGTAGAATTAATGAGCCAAAGGGTATAAACTTTTTAATAGTTCTAATTTATAACGCTGCATTGCTTTTCAGATACATTATAACAGTTTATGGTTCATCATTATACTATTGAGAGCATTGCTTTCTCACTTTTAAAAACTTTCAAAAGTTGGGGTATATTTTATGATGTTTCATCAATTTCTATAACTACAAAGGGTCTAGATTTTTAAAACTATATTGCTTAGTTTTGTTGTGTTTTTTTTTTATAATTTATTTATTTATTTTTCTTACCAGGAGGTCCTGGGGATCGAACCCAGGTCCTCCATATGGGAGATGGATGCCCAACCATTTGAGCCACACCCGCCCCCTGCTTAGTTTTATAGCATTTTAAGATTATTTTTAATTATAACAATATGAATTCTAAATTTTATTTGATGATTTAAAGTTTAAATTTTAATTCAAATTAATTGCATATTTTTAACATGCATTGGACAACAGTCATATGTATATGCTTAATTTTAAATCTCACTTTATCTTATTTTAAAATTTTCTTTCATGTGTGTTGTAGTAGTTCTCTAATTTAAAATTAATTTCATCATCTTATTTATCTTACTGTTATTTTTTAAGCTATAGTTTCTTAAGCTTCTATACTCCTTTTATTTTTTCCCTCTTTAAATTTTATTTAATGATTTGTTCTTACAGTGACCTGAAAGGAGGCCGGCTGCAGGTGTCAACGAGTGTCGTGCATGTCAGTGTGTGTCGTGCATGTCAGTGCGTGTCGTGCATGTCAGTGCGTGTCGTGCATGTCAGTGTGTGTCGTGCATGTTTGGGGCCTTCTGTCCTCAACAACGGCAACAACCCCAAGAAGAATGTGCCACTGTTTTAGGCCTGGATCCATCAGAGTCTGCTCAGCAACAGCTGTTCATCCTAACCCAGGAGTATTAGAAACTTTCATTCCTGTTAGAAATTCTGAGCCTGGTAAGAGACGAGGTAGTGATGGGGGAGAATGGGGGAAGCAGAGTGTTCTGGGCAGTTCAATTATGTTCATCCATTTCTTTTGTTTTACATTCAATTCCTTCTTGCTAAAAATATATGAATTTTACAGTGCTGAAAACAAGTAGAATTGTCGGTTATGTACCTCAAGTTGCCCAGATGAAGTTGTGTAAATCTGTCACATTACTGACAGTTATAATTATTCCTGGAAATTTTGGGTGCAGTACAGCTAATCTTCTGATGTCCATCTTATGGCTGGGAGACAGAACAGCATCTTGTTTTCATAAGAGATGAAAAGAGGTCCTAGATGAAGTGAAAACATCCCTGCTTTGGTACACTTCGCTCCTATCAGCTTTCTTCTCTCACTGTCTTACAGGACTGACCCACCATCACTTTTAAATACCAGATCATTATGCCTCTAACCTGTCTTCAGAAAGTGGTGTCTCCCACAGTCTATCTCCTTGAGGGACCAGATCCCTGTACACCCATTTACCACCTTCCCAGGGATTGCCCTGGAGCCTGTCAGTTGGGCAGCTTTGTCTGTAATCCCAGCCCAGGGACTTGGCTCCCAGAGATGCTGATGTCCATAGTTCCCACAGCTGGCTAGATGTGCTTCCTCTTGTACCAGATAAACGAGGCTTGGGAGACAATGTGCAGCAAGCTCCCTGGGGCACAGCCCTGAGCAGGTGTTCAGCTAACTCATTACGATTCTCCAGATCTTACCCTAATGTAAACACTCCTTTGTTCTAAAAGACCATGTAGGGTTCTAGGTACAATTTTCATGAGATTGCCGACGACCAGATTCCCTATCAGATGCTGATAGCATCTGCTGCCTTGGTGGATTAAATAAACCAAACCAAAGCTAATCTAATAATAGTAATAATAATAATAACAACTAGCATTTATTAAAATACTACTGGGCACTGTACGCAATTTTAAGTGCTTTTCAAGTGTTAATTCATTTTAGTAGCGACAAACTAATGAGTTGAGTCATTATAATCCCCATTTTATTGATGGAAAAATTGAAGGAGAGGGATGTTAAATAATTTGTCCAAGACCACATACAACCAGTAAAAGGCAGAGGTGGGATTCAACCCCAGTCAGTCTGCTACAAGCTCATGCTGAAAACTTGATAAAAGCATTTCCTTATAGTTTTCTCTTTATAATTCCACTTTTAGCCCCATTTATAGTGTATTTTGCTTTATTTTATTAATTTTATTGTTTATTTTCATATCATTGTCCTTATACATTTTATAATATTTTAATTTTGTTTATTGTGTGGTATATACATAATATTTTACGTATTCTTTTTATACTATTTTAAATCATTTTCAGAACACAGTGGGGCTTATACAATAGCAATTTTAATAAGATGATAATATTTCATTCTAAAATTCTGAGACTCTCTAGTCCCTCTGAGATGATAGTCATTCATCTTCTATTCTGGTGTCTAATGAGAGACCGAAGCACGCCTTTTCTATAAAAGTCCTGCCTTTCAGGTTTAAGCACCACATGTCATTATGCGCTCTAATTCTAAGGTAGAATTGCCTTGTTCCAGTCCATTCTCCAGAGAGCAAAAGATGAATCTTTAAAAGTATTAAACAAAAAAAAGAAGCACAAATAAATAAGTAAATAAAAATATTAAGGAAACGAAAGCGGTTAAATGAATTCCTGTTACTTTTACTGCAATGTAATATATTAGGATAGCTGAGCTACTATAACAATTCTAATATCCCACTGGCTTCACACAATACGGATTTATTTCTTACTCATATCAAAATCCAATTTAGGGTTCAATCCATCTAGTGGCTCAATCAATTGTTAAGGCCTTGCAGCGCTCCCCTGGAGTCTTTGCGTTAGTTTAGTTAAAGGAAAAGAAAGAGCATGGAGAATTTTAATGATAAAGCTGAAGTGGTGAACAACACCATATTTCACTGGCCAAAACTCAGTCATGCGACTCTACATAACTGCAAGGAATTGGGACATGTGATCTGGTGGTGGACCCAGGAAGAAGAAAGGGAAATCTCTATGTTAGTAAGCCTTAGCATTACATGTCAGCCAGCACTTAGAAGGAGCTGCATATTCTTGTCCCAAGTCCAGCTTTCAAGTCTCATTTACATCCTCTTGTTCATTAACATCCAATCACATTGGCCTCCATTTTGTTCCACAAACTTGACAAGCTCACTCTGCACTCGCTGTTTGCTTGCCTAGAAAGCTCTTTTCCCCTTTGTTGTCTGTTTAACTTCTACTCTTTTTTCTGTCATTGCAAACTGTGGCATTTAATGTTTAATTGTGTATTTTTGCCTGTTGTCCAACTGCCCCTTTAGAACTCAAGCTCCATGAAAGGGGAGACTGAATCTATTTTGTTCAACACTGTGTTTCCAGGATTTGGTACTGAGACATCACTCACTAAAGATATATTTTTATATTTAGGAAGACATGAATGAATGCTTTTCTATATCCTATCCATTTTCCTTTCCCTGTGCTAAAAACATATGTGAATACTGACGGAATTGAAAAAGAAATCATAGAAAGAAGATAATGGCAGGACCCAAAAGGAGTAAATGATGTGATAAGGCACAAAAGCTGACAGTAAACCATCTCTGAGCCTTATCAATCCTACCACTGGCCATCATCATTTCGCCTCTGATATGTCATAGTAATCTTCTAGGTGGGCTTGCTGTCTCCAGACTTGCACTTTCCAATATGGTATCCTCTGGATAAATGTGTCTTTTTAAATTCTATTTTTAATTAATTACAAATAAATAAAATTTAAATTCAGTTCCTCCATTACACACGTCACATTTCAAGTGCTCGATAGCACATATGCACAGTGGTTACTCTTTTAAACAATGCAGGTTATAGGATATTTCCATCGTCACAGAACGTTCTAGTGGGCAGTGCTGATACAATCTTCAGTTTGCCTGGCAGAAATGCTAAGACTTATTTCTCTAAACTGCCACTTCTCACATCCAAAAGCTTTAGTAAAACACTATATCCGATCGTATTAAATTTAATCTCCTCTATTTGAATTTCCAGGGCCTATCAATAATTTTTCAGTCACATCTTCCAATGTCTTTAAAGACATGTTTCCTGCTCTAATCATGTCAGAATTTGTAGTCAATACAAAGTTCCATGAGGTTGAGATTCTCAGAATAACTTTCAAAAAGTAACAAAATAGTCTCTGTCCTTCTGTCAGTCCATTAGAGAATTTTTCCCCTTCAGCTTGCATGTAATTTTAAGCTACTATCCAGAGAATTTATCTTTAAGATCCCTAATGGGAGTTAAAGTCCATTCTGCCCTAAGTGAAAAACCTCATGTGCTCAGCATGTATCCAGCTGGGCATCTCCTTCACATTGCTAGTGATCTGTTATCTGCAATACCTGGGAGTAGAGCCACAATCTAGCACTGGGACAATCCAGTCGGTTTGGGGGCACTTTGATGTAGACTTGCTCTCCTGGGCCATATGGCTAGCACCTCTCCTCCAGGGGATTTTTCCAACATTCGGCCACACGATGGCATAATGAACCTAGGGAAACAAGCAAAGCCTCAAGTATGTTCAGATCACCTGTGTTTTCCATTTGATCAGGTAAGGGACTAGACTTAAATCCTAAATTCATATATCTTTCAAACATTAACTGAAAGGGAGGAATAGTATTCTTGCTAGAAGGAGTTGACCTTATTTTTACTAGAACCAATGACTTGATATAATTCAGTCAATGAAGGTTTTAGGGTATGCCTCAATCATTCCACTTGTCCAGAGGACTGGAGATGATAAGGAGTATAGTACATTATTGGTATGTGTAGGGTTTTACAGAGCACTGTAATTACCATGGAAACAAAATTACTTCCTTATTGGATTCCAGGTGTTCAGGAATTCCAAACGCTAGGATGATCAGCTAAGACCTTGGTCACCATTAAAGCATTTTCTTTAGCCAGTGGGAACACTTTAGGTCATCCAGACATCATACACATCATTACTAAACAAAATTGCTTAACTTTTGATGGCAGAACTTCTATAAAGTCAACTTTATACCAGGTCTCAGCGAGTGTTGCCTTCAGTGGACTTCCTTGACTTATCTTAGATATTACCTATAAATATTTTTCTGTCAAACAGCACACCTTTGTATATTTCCTGAATTACTTGCTCCTTATTACAAGTGTGGTAAGATTTCAAGGATTTTTGTGGATTTTTAACAGGTTTAATGAGATTATATACACAAAACATATAACTCACCCATTTAAATTAAATGGTTTTTAGGATATTCACAAGGATGTGCAATCATCACCACAGTCAAATTTAGAACATTTGTGGCATCAAAAAGAAAGCCGTAGGGAGCAGATGTAGCTCAAGTGCTTGAGCAACGGCTTCCCACATGGGAGGTCCCAGGTTTTGTTCCCAGGGCCTTCTAAAAAAATCCTAAGAAAGCAAACAACAAACGAAAAAACCAACTCAGGGGAGATGAGGTGACTCAGTGGTTTCCCATTTATGAGGTCCTTGGGTTTAATCTCTGTGCCCCAGTACCTCAAAAAAAAAAAAAAAAAAAAAAAAAAAAAGCTGTACTCTTTATATATCTTTATATATCACCCCCTATCCCTTCATCTCCCTTCCCCCAACTCGAAGCAACCAGTAATCTGCTTTCTGTCTCCGTAGATTTCCCTATTCTGGACTTTCATATGAAGGATTCATAGTATGTAGTCTTGTTGCAACTGGCTTCTTTGACCTAGTAAAATATTTTAAACATTCATTCATGTTGTACCATGTATCAGTACTTCATTCTTTTTATGACTGAATAATACTCCATTGCATGGCTATACCACATTTTATTTATCTGTTCATCAGTTGATGGACATTTGGGTTGTTTCCACCTCTTGGCTATAATGACCAATGCAGCTATAAACATTGGTGTACAAGTTTTGCACTTCTATTGTTAAATTTATTCCTAAAAATTGTATTCTTTTTGATGCTGCCATAAGTGGAATTGTTTTCTTAATTTCATTTTTTCATTGTTTATTGCACATATATAGAAATACAAGTGATTTTTGTATATTGATTTTATGTCCTGCAACCTTGCTGAATTCATTTGTTAATTTGAAGAGTTTTTGTTTATTTATTATTTTTTATTAAAGAAGTTGTAGGTTTACAGAAAATTCATGTAAAAGATATAGTGTTCCCATATACCTCCTATTGTTGACACTTTGCATTAGTGTGTTGCTAAAATGGATGAAAGAATATTTAAATAGTACTATTCTATAGTCCATAGTTTACATGAGGTATATTTTCCCCATATACCACCCTATATAACACCTTGTATTGGTATCATACATTTGCTATAATTCATGCAAGAACATTTTTATACTTGTACTGTTGACCCCAGTCCATGGTCTAAAGCAGAGTTCACTATGTTATAGAATCACATGTTTTATCTTCTAACTTTCATTCTAGTAACATACATGACCTAAAACTTCCCCTTTCAACCACATTCACACACATAATTCAGCACTGTTAATGACACTCACAGTAATGTGCTACCATCACCACCATCCATTTCCAAACCTTTACAATCAACCTAGGTAGAAATTATGCACAAATTAAGCATTCAGCTCTCCATTCTTTACCCCCAATCTATCCCTTGGTAACTTATATTCTAGATTCTAATTCAGTGTGTTTGCTTATTATAATTAGTTCATATCAGTGAGGGTATACAGTATTTGTTCTTTTGTGCCTGGCTTATTTCACTCAAAATAATGTCCTCAAGGTTCATCCACCTTGTTGCATGCATCATGACCTCACTCCTTACAGCTGGATAACATTCCATCATATATATGTACCACATTTTGTTCATCCATTAGTCCATCGATGGACACTTGGGTTCCATCTTTTGGCAGTTGTGACTAATGCTGTTATGAACATCAGTGTACAAATGTCTGTTTGTGTCTCTGTTTTCAGTTCTTCTGAGTATATACCTAGGAGTGGGATTACTGGATCATATGGCAGATTTATACCTAGCAGCCTAAGGGACCAGAGAGGCTATACCATATACATTCACACCAACAGTGAATATCCTCTCCAACACTTGCAGTTTTCTGGTTGTTGTTTTTTAAATAGTGGCCATTCTAATAGGTGTGAAATATCTCATTGAAGTTTTGATTTGCATTTCCCCATAGCTAGTGATGTTCAGCAACTTTTCATATACTTTTTAGCCATTTGTATTTCCTCTTTGGAAAAGTGTCTATTCAAGTCTTCTGTCCATTTTTTTGTTGGGTTGTTTGTCTTTTTATCATTGAGTTGTAGGATCTCTTTATATATTCTGGATATTAAACCTTTATCAGACCTGTGGCTTCCAAATATTTTCTCCCATTGAGTAGGCTGCCATTTCATCTTGACAAAGTCCTTTGAAGCACAAAAACATTCAATTTTGAGGGGGTATCATTTCTTTTTTTTTTTATTACTCATGCTTTGAATGTATTGTCTAAAAACTCATCTCATACCACAAGATCTTGAAGATGCTTCCCTACGTTTTCTTTTAGGATTTTTATGGTCCTGACTCTTATATTTAGGTCTTTGATCCATTTGAGTTAATTTTTGTATATGGTGTGAGATAAGGTCCTCTTTCATTCTTTTGAATAGGAATATCTGGTTCTACCAGCATGATTTGTTGAAGAGACTTTTCTGTCCCAGTTGTCAAAAATCAATTGGCCATAGATGTGAGAGCCTATTTCTGAACTCTTAATTCAACATTGGTCAATATGTCTATCTTTATGCCAGTACCATGCTGTTTTGACAACTGTAGCTTTGTAATAAACTTTAAAGTCAGAATGTGTGAGTCCTCCAACTTTGTTCTTTTTCAAGATTTTTTTGGCTATTTGGAATGCTTTACCCTTCCAAATAAATTTGATAATTGCCTTTTCGATTTCTGCAAAGTAGACTGTTGGAATTTTTTTTGGAATTGCATTGAATCTGTTAATCATTTGAGGTAGGATTGACATCTTATCGATATTTAATCTTCCAATCCATGAATATGGAATGCTCTTCATTTATTTAGGCCTTCTTTGATTCCTTTTAACAATATTTTGAAGTTTTCTAATTACAGGTCCTTTACATCCTTGGTTTAATTAATTAATTTATTTATTTATTTATTTTTTTAAAGATCTTATTTATTTATTCATTTATCCCCCCCCCCCCCCTTGCTGCCCTGCTCGCCGGGTCAGCCAACCACGCCGTGCGGGCAGGCCTGCCCTCACCAGGAGGCCCCGGGAACCAAACCCGGGGCCTCCCATATGGCAAACGGGAGCCCCACTGATTGAGCCACAGCCGCTTCCCCTTGGTTTAATTTATTGTCCATATTTGCTTTAGTAGCTATTGTAAATGGAATTATTTTCTTGATTTCATCCTCAGATTGCTCATTACTAGTATATAGAAGCACTGCTGATTTTTGCATGTTGATCTTGAATCCTGTCTGTTTGCTGAACTTGTTTATTAGCTCTAGTAGCTTTGTTGTAGATTTTTCAAGACTTTGTTAGTATAGGATTATGTCATCTGCAAGTAGTGAAATTTTACTTCTTCCTTTCAGATTTGGATGCCTTTTATTTATTTTTCCTGCCTTATTGCTTTGCTAGAACTTTTAGCACAATGCTGAATAATAGGGGTGATGGTGGGCATCCTTTTCTTGTTTCCAATCTTAGAAGGAAATCTTTCAGCCTTTCGCCATTGAGTATGATGTTCGTGGTTGGTTTTTCATATATGCCCTTTATCATATTGAGGAAGTTGCCTTCTATTCCTATCTTTTAAAGTGTTTTTATTAAGAAAGGATGCTGGGTTTTGTCAAATGTCTTTTCTGTATTAATCGTGATGATCATGTGGTTTTTCTCCTTCAATTTGTTAATGTGGTATATTATATGAATTGATTTTTTTGTGTTGAACCACCCTTGCATACCTGGGATAAAACCACCTGATTATGGTGTATAATTCTTTGACTTGCAAATATCTTGTTGAGGATTTTCTCATGTATATAAGAAATTGGTCTGTAATTTTCTTTTCCTGTACTATCTTTATCTGGCTTTGGTATTAAGGTGATGTTGGCTTCACAGAATGAGTTAGATATTATTCCCTCCTCTTCATTTTTTGAAAGGGTTTGAACAGGATTGGTATTAGTTCTTTTTGGAATGGTTGGCAGAATTCACCTGTAAAGCCATTTGGTCCTGGGCTTTTCTTTGTTGGGAGGTTTTTGATGACTGATTCAATCTCTTTACATGTGATTGTTTTTTTGAGGTGATCTATTTCTTCTAGAGTCAGTGTAGGTGGCTCATGTGTTTCTAAGAAATAGTACATTTCATCTAACTTTTCTAATTTGTTGGCATACAGTGGTTCATTGTATCCTCTTATGACCCTTTTTACTTCAATAAGATCAGTAGTAATGTCCCCCCTCTCAATTCTGATTTTATTTCTTTGCATCTTCTCTCCTTTTTTCTTTTTCCATCTAGCTAAGGGTTTGTCAATATTAATGATCTTCTTATACAACCAACTTTTAGTTTTGCTGATTCTTCCTCTTGTTTTTTCATTCTCAATTTCATTTATTTCTGCCTGAATCTTTATTATTTCTTTCCTTCAGCTTGCCTTGGGATTAGTTTTCTGTTCTTTTTCTAGTATCACCAGGTGTGTAGTTAGGTCTTTTATTTTAGCTCTTTCTTCTTTTTTAATGTAGGTGTGTAGGACTATAAATTTCCCTCTTAGCATGGCATTATTTGTATATTCATTTACATTTGCCTCAAGATATTTCTTAATTTTGCTTCTGATTTCCTCTTTAACTCATTGGTTAAGACTGTGTTAATTTCCACATATTTGTGAATTTTCCATTTCTCCCTCTGTTATTGATTTCCTGCTTCATTTTGTTGTGGTCAATATTTTTTAATTTATTGAGACCTGTTGTTCTGTGACTCAACATATAGTCTATCCTGTAGAATGATCCATGTGCACTCAAAAAGAATGTATATTCTGTTTTTGTTTGGTGTTGTATTCCACATGTCTCTTAGGTCTTTATTTTGATTTAGTATACTTTGTGCTGCTTTGAAACATTATCTAGAGTCCTTTCATTTCAGTATGAAGAACTCCCTTTTCACATTGCTTGTAGGCAGGTCTAGTGGTGATGAACTCCATCTGTTTTTTATTATCTGAGACTGTCTTAATTCATTTTTAAAAGAGAGTCACACCAGATATAAAATTCTTGGCTGGCAATTGTTTTCTTTTAACACTTGAAAAAAAGACACATTAGTCAGGCTGAGGAGTGGAAACCCACTATCTTCTTGCTTCCATGGTTTCTGATGAGGAATTGACACTCAGTCTAATTGGAACTCCGTTGTACATATGATATTGCTTTTCTCTTGCAACTTTCAGAACTCTGTCCTTGTCCTTTGAATTCAATAGTATAATCAATATATGACAGAGTATATTTTCCTTCCTGTTTATCCTGTTTGGTGTTCTCTGAGCTTCTTGGATCTGTATATCCATGTCTTTTGCTAACTTTAGGAAGTTCTCTGCCATTATTTCTTTGACTATTCTTTCTTTCCCTTTCTCTCTTTCATTCCTTTCTGCAATTCCCGTAATGCATATATTGGTGCACTTAATGGTGTCTGTGATGGTTTGAAGCTGTATGTACTCCAGAAAAGTATGTTCTTACAGTTAGTCCATTCCTGTTGGTGTGGACCCATTGCAAGTAAAATCTTTTGGTGATTAGGATCTTAACTTGTGTTAAGAGGTGACCCACCTCGTTCAGAGTGGGTCTTAATCCTCTTACTGGGGTATAAGAATATAAAATTCAGGCAAAGAAATAGAAAGCCACAGAAGCAAGAAGCTGAAAGTAATGAGACCCAGAAGAGAAGGGAAGGACCAGAAGATGCTGTCATGTGCCTCGGTATGTGTGAGAGGAGTCCAGGATTACTGGCATCTGGTCTTCAGGAAGAAAGCAACACCTTGATGATGGCTTGATTTGGACATTTTTCTCAACTTCAAAACTGTAAGCTTGTAAACTAATAAATTCCCATTGTTAAAAGCCAATCCTTTTGATGGTATCTGCTTTTGAGCCACGTTAGTAAACAGGAACACTGTCCTATAGTTGACATAGGCTATTTTTGCTTTTAATATTTCTTTTTTTCTTTCCACTCCTCAGCCTGACTAATGTGTCTTTTTTTAAATTTCACTGATTCTTTCTTCTGCCAGCCCCAATCTCCTCTTGAAACTCCCCTGGGCATTTTTCATTTCAGTTATTGTGGCCTTATACTCTAGTAGTTCTGTTTGGTTCCTTTATATTTTTTCTTTCTCTTTACTATTCTCTCATACTGCTCACTCATTGTTTTCCTGATATCTTTTCATTCTTTCTCTGTACTTTCCTTCATCTCCTTGATCATTTTTTAAAGGCTTTGTTTGGTATGTCCACCTTCTCTTCTTCTTCACTGTTGTTTCCTGTATTTTTATCCTTTTCTTTTGGATAATTTGTTTGCCTTATACTCTTACTGAACACTGTACATTTTATTGTTTTAAAATGTTGACTCTGGGATTTATTCCCTGAAATATCTTTTTCTTGGTTTTATAACCAGCTGGTGATAAGACAGAAATTTTCTTGAGCTTTAACTCTTCTATCAGGAATGTCTGCCCAAGGTGAATGCAGTATAGAGGGTTTTCCCTGTCTTTCTGGGCCTCTTTCTTATGCTTGGATTTTGCTTGTTAGTTGTTTTGCAATTCCCTATTTATAGGAGTTTGGTTATTCATTCTGTTTCCAAAGAAGCAGTCCTCCCTCACCTGGGTGTTTGAAGCTCCCTCACCTTTTACCAAACTGTCTGCCTCTATAGTTTTTCACACGTTTATTAATGTCTCTAGCTGCTTTTCCCTGGATGGCAAAGTTTGAGAGGAGAGTGTCCCTGAAGAGGACTTTCCCAAGTCAGTCTTTCCCAGCCAAAATAGGGTCAGGGACCCACAAAGGGACACAGACTGGCTCCAAAGTTCCCTGGGGAGGGGATAAAGAGGAGTGTCCAAAGCTTCTCCAACAGCTCCCCAAATCTGAGCTTTCTTGGTGTTCCCAGCAAATAAAGCAGTCCAGCTAACTGTCTCCCATAGCCCTGACAAAGTGCTGTGTCTTTAAATCTCCACTGCTTCCACCCTTGTCCAGGGAGGGTTGAAACAATAGTTGCTGCCACCTTTGTCTAGGTTGGGTTGAAATGATAGCTGTACTGAGTGATCTGAATTCACTAATCAAAAGCCATGAGATGTGATGAGTTATGCATTTCCCTGTTCTTGGGGAAGAGGATTTTAATGTCCTTTTATGTTCTCCTATGAGCTAGCAAGGGTCTGGACCCCAAGGCAATATGCAGTGAAAGTGGGTGACAGCCACTGGTAGCCACTGTTCTAAGAAGGAAATTTATTGTTCTTTACTGTATTTTATCAGCCTCTTCTTCCCCCTCTTCCCTGGATGCTGTATGGTGTTCTTCTGGCCTCCAGATGTCAAAATAGTTATTGCAGACAGTTCCTACCTATTTAATAGTATTGTTTGTTTGTTTGTTTTTGAGGCCCTGGGGGCCAGAGATCAAATCTGGGACCTCACAGGTGGGAAACCTGTGCTCAATCACTGAGCCACATCAGCTGCCCTGAGTTGATTTTTTTTTCATTTGTTTGCTTTATGTCTGTTTTTTTGTTTGTTTGTTTGTTTTTAGGAAGCACCAGGAACCAAACCCGGGATCTCTCATGTGGGAATCAGGTACTCAACTACTTGAGCCACATCCACCCCCTGTATAATAGATATTTTGATGGAAGGACTGAGTCCTGGAGCTCCCTAATCTGCCAACTTTCTTCTCAAGGGTTTTCCTTCCCATTGACATTTTTTTTTTTTTTTTAGGTACCAAGGGCCAGCGGTTGAACCCAGAACCTCGTATGTTGTATGTGGGAAGCTGGCACTGAACCACTGAACCACATCAGCTCCCCTGAGTTGTTTTTTGTTTGTTTGTTTTGCTTGCTGTTTGTTTTTGTTATTTTTCAGGAAGCACCAGGAACCAAACCCAAGACCTCCCATGTAAGAGGCTGGTGCTCAACCACTTGAGCCACATTCACTCCCCCAGTGACTTTCAAAAGCCTCTATTCTTCCATATTTGGCCTGTAGCACGACAGACTCCAAACAATATTAACAATCACTATAGATATTCATTTTAAGATTGACAACTAATTTAACTGCTCATGTAAGAGCTAAGCTCTGCCACTTGTGCTGATATTATGCTTGGGAGAACATAAGCCTATAAGACCTCATGAGGAATGACTACTATATAATAGGTTTTTATGTTTTCCTGTGTGTCTCTCACATATGATCTATGAGTAAACTATTAAGTCAGAATACTAATAAATCATTATGAGATTGAATATCTTCTATGTCTACAAGGCAGTCATGTTCACCTATTTGGTTAGGATCTGGCAACAGAGAAGCTGGGTTAAAAGAGTTACATATATCTGGAATAAAATTAGGATTAGACAATAAGGCTTTTTCATAGCTAGTCTGGAATGACTGACAAATGTTGTTTTACAGACTTGTAAAATAGCAGTAACATCTTGCAGTATGTATAAGCAAGTTAAATGTCCCAGAGTCAAAGCCTGAGCCTTTTTGATCAGAAGAGTGACTGCTCCTGAAGCTCACAAACATCCCATCATCCCCAAAGCAACAGAATCTAAAATCACAGAAAGGTAAGCTTAAAATTAGGGCCTAAATTTTGAGTAAGCATACTACTAGCAGCTCACAATGGTTTATCAAAATTAGGCATTCTCAGTACAGGGGAGGGGATAGAAAATGTCTATGTTAAGGAATTAAAAGTCTCCTTTAGCTTCATTTGACCATGATAAAGGTTCTGGCGATTCATCTTGTAACATTTTAGAGATACTCTTAGCCTTTTCAGAAAAGTCATCCCTCCATTGCCTAACCAAACTCCAAAAGTGATTAAATTTTTCTTTCCTGGTAGGATGTTTCATTTGTAAAATAAGCTGACTTCAGAATGGAACTGTTTCCATCCATTAACCTATAAATTCTTAGTTCACTTTGACAATAGTGCAATTTATCTAGGGAAGCTAAAGTTTTTAGTTGAGCTAAAATATCTGTTTTACAGGCATGCACAGTGTTAGCAGCTGTCAATTAGTTATTCACATATTAAATAGTATAGACCCGCAAGATGGGGCAATGCTCTCTTGTAAATGTCTAGAATATATTGTAGGTGAATCTCTGTATCTCTGAGAGAGCCATTGCCACAAATATTGAAAGCCTCCTTAGGTAAATGCAAAGGATTTTGAATCCTCAACTAAAGGTATAGAAAAAAAAGCAGAACATAAGCCTATTCAAGAAAAATAGTTGTGAGAGGAATCATAAGCTCATTGATTTATTTTAAATCTTGTACAAATCTATAAATAGGTTGACTTTCCTTGTTGATTTTCCTTCCTATATTCCAACTAGAGTATGCAATATGGAAGCCCTTAGTTTACACAGTAGGTCCCTTCCCAAAAGAATGACAGGTCATTAGGAGACAAGTAAAGGCAGGTGTCTCTAACAAAGACCTACTGCACAGGAATCTCAGAGGAGAAAGAACAGAGATACCCAAAACTTAGATGCTTTTCTGAGTTGAGGCAAAATTTTTAAAATGCAGTAAAAATTTAAGAATATGAGGCTCCAGTATCCACAAGAAATATTAAAGCAGGGAAAAGAAGACACAGAATTCTCTCACTCTGAGATCTGAGATTCCTCCATTATATACATCTTGCTTGTTGTTTTCCACCATTTTCCAATTATATTTTACCTGATTTCCTGGTGCAGAAATATCTAGGAGGAGGTATTAAAGCTTCAGAGTTAGGCTGTGTCCCTTGAACCTTCCTCAATTTCTTCTGGCATTTCTTTTTCCAATGTCTTGGTTTCTTAACAATAGTGACATATTGACCCTCCGCTGCTGGGGGGGGGTGTCTCTTCTTATTTGTTTATGGCCCAGATAAATGTCCATTCCCATTGTGAATAATTCTAACTGAGAAATCTTGAGTTTATTTTTGTCTTCATTATCTTTTTCCATATTTTTCCAGTCCTGGACTGCTGCTTCCAGTACTTAAGAAACTGTTCTTCTAATTCAGTTACACTTTCCCTTACTTTTGCTTAGACTTCCAAGAACAAGGTGACACAGAAGTAGAGAGGCCCAAGGGTCATCTATTCTGATCTGCCCCTAAAGCCATCCCCTTACATTTACAAAATACCTCACTGAAATGCTGGTGAAAATCACTGGGGGACTCACATGGCTACATATTGCAGCATTATTGCCTCTCCTAGGTCACCGACTGAGGAAAGGTTTCGAAGTTTGCTGTCAGTCATAATTCAGGTTGGGTTTTCAAAGCATGAAGAGCAGCCTCAGTAGTCAGAGGAGGCAGATAGTCAGCTTCTGTATTACTCTGCCAAAGGGGTGCTGATGCAAAGTACCAGAAATCTGTTGGCTTTTATAAAGGGTATTTATTTGGGGTAAAAGCTTACCGTCCCAAGGCCATGAAAAGTCCAACTCAAGGTACTACAAGAGGTACTTTATCACCAAAGTCAGCTGCCACATGTTGAAATAAGATGTTGGGTGATCTCTGCCTGGTCTCTCAGGGCTTCCTATATCAGTCTCTGGCATATGGCTTGTTTCTTTTTGGGTCTTCTCAGCTGCTCAGGTGGTCTGTTCTCTTCAGCTGCAAACTATCAGGTGAATGGCTCATGCCTCCCTGGGGCCCCAGGATCAAACATGACAGAGCTCTCTCTCTTCCCGTGTGTCTCCTTGAGTGAGTATCCATTTATATAGGCCCACCAAGGGGGTGGGGAATCACCCAGAGTCAACGCTTTACTGAAGAGGTCGAATCAAAAGCCCTAAGTTGATTTTATCAAGTAAACTCAAAACCTTTGAATTTAATACAATCAAAGGGTATCACACCCGGAGGAATAGATTAGTTTACAAACATAATCTTTCTCTTGTGGGGATTTCATAAATAATCTCAAACTGCCACAGCTTCCTGAGGTCATGCCCCTCCCATGCCTATTCTATTAGTTGAGCAAGGTCTGCCAGAGACAGCACTCCATGCAATGAGTATTCCTCCCCATGTCTAAAGCTGTAGACTGAAAACACACTGCAAGCACCCCAGCGAACTTCTGTGGATCTTCCTGGAACACTGAAAAAGAGCTCTTAAAATGTGTACTACCAGCTAGGGGGAAGATTTTATGTATTCTTATGGAGTCCAGTCTTCCCAGAGGTTCTGGATAATTTCTTAGTGGCATTCAGGGCCTCTGAGTCATTTGAACCCCAAAGTGGTAGGGCTTATTTTGTCCATGTTGAGTTTAAGAAAATCAGTTTGTCCAGCGTTGTAGTCTCAATTCTCCCTTTGCCTTTTAGTAGTCTGACTCTTTTTTCATTCCCTTTCTTCCAGATTACCAGGGCAACCACTTACCAACCTGATGCCTTCATTATTATCCAAAGTCTCAAACACTCCTTGTTCTTTCCTCCTAATTCTTTCTTCTTCCCTAACTATGATTTGCATGCTTGACTTAGGGGGAGACTTGGACATAGACTCAGGACTCAGGCACCCCATATCAGGGGTGCAACTCTCCTCTTTCCACAGAGAAGTCATCCTTGGTTTCCATAGTCATTTGGGGGCCATTCTTACAAGAGGTCATCATTCTCTTCCTCCTAGGTTCCAGACTGAAGCAAAGAAGAGTGAAAGAAAGCAGATGGAGAAAAAGAAGAAACAGCTTAGAAGTGTTGAGAATCAGAAGAGTGCAGTTTCTTAATCTCTTCCTCCGGTTTTATTTTCTTTTTGGCTGTCCAACTTGTTCTTTTTATATTTTCTCAGTAATATTTATCCCAGAGATATCAGTAATCCATTCACTTTGGGTGGGTTTTTCTAAAAGTTCCTATAAATATACCAGATTGTCTACCTTGAAAAAGAGCCTTCTTCTGGTCATCGCAAAGTATGCTTTCCATAAACACACCTCTTGCAAGCATGATAGAGTGAAATAATCCTTTTAAGACAAAGACATACAGGCAAAATTTCAAGCTTCCCATATTTTTTCTACCACTAAACCCAATGACAAGTCAGGTAGGACTTTAGAGCTTCTTACCCATTTTGCATAATAATAACTCAAAATTTATAGAGAGGGTTTGGGATTTTCCCTGGGAAACCAAACCCACTGAAACAACATAATTGAAAGGAGGTTTTTTGAAAAAAGAGTTTGGGGTCTCTTACCTGATCAAAAGTGATAAATCCAACAAATTTGCCAATGGGAGGACTCTTGTGGGATCCCACTAAACTGTTGGGAAAGAAAATCCCAGCCCAAAGGAAAATGCCACTTTTATACATATAGAATTAACTCTTTGTTATTTATTAATAAAGACTGAATTTATGAGGTAGGTAGCCAGAAAGTACCTACAAAATGATAGTGATCTCCAGCTCTATTTATACAGAATTAAATCTACAGTTTTTATACATCCTCCGCCTTTTAGTAAACAGTCATCAGATATTCAATTTGTATCAGTAATTATATTGAGGTTACTCTGACATTTTTTTCCTTCATAAATCTCTCAGTACTTTCTATGGGTGCCCCGGCAGTGTTTGTAATACAGCACACGTGATTAATCACATCCTTCAACATGTCTCAGTAATATTAGATTAACTTCAGCTTCCCACAACTCCCAGAAATTATTTCAGATCCATGCTGGAACTACTTCATCTTTACTTTTTCTAAACATTTTTTCTTATCCTTTCTATCTCTTAGTCTGTTTGCCCTGCTTTCTGAGGCAATGTTTTCCTTTAATTTTCTGATTTACTATTTCACTCTTCACCTGTATCCAATCTGCTGATCTGTTAATTGGTAGTGTTTTATAAGCATTATTTTTTTGAAGTCTAATACACACATATAACTTGCACAAGTAATAAGTGTACATCTCAATGAAATATCACTAAGTGAGCACACCTATGTAAATACAACCAACATTAAGAAAAAGAATATTTACCAATACTCTAGAAAGCTTTTTAATCTCTTCCTAGTTACTGCCCATCCTCTGGGCCCACAAAGGTAACCTGTCCTGACTTCTCTATGGTTAGAATAGATTGGTGTTGCCAGCACTTGAACTAGAGAAGTGGAGTCATAACTCTGTTTCCTTTTGTGTGGCTTCTTTCACACACCATTAGCTTTGTGAGATTCAACCATGTTTGTCGTGTGTGGCAGTAGTTTGTTCATTTTAATCACTGTACATTATTCTTTGTTATGAATTGATTAAAAATGTTTTCATTCCATTTTAATGGACTTTTGGATTGTTTCTTATTTTTGCCTTTTTCTAATATTGCTGCCATAAGCGTATATAGATTTCTGTTGGTTGTATTTCTAGGAGTAGGAATCCCTGGGTCATAAGATATGCCCATTTTATTTTGTTGTTCTTTCCTCCCACTGTATTTCTTTTAAAATCAAATCTCATCTGCTTTTATCTTTCAGAAATTCCTCTAAATGACTGCTGATCACATTCTTTCCTGTTTGCCATAGTGTCATAAATTTATTCTCATTTTATTATATCATTTCTACCAATTCAGGTACTTAGGAGAGGGAAAATTCATGAATAGGTATGGTAAAATTGCCCTTTTAAAGTAAAATCCAAACCACTTTGGACTTCAACCAAAATAGGAGGTACAGATTATCCCTTCAGATTGGCCCAGGAATTGAACTTAGATTTAGTTTTCCAGAGTTAAAATTTGATTTCCACAAGGAAGTCTATCACTGCTAACACTATTTTTAGATCAAATTTCATAAATCTTCACTATCTTTTAAAAAATCAACCTATTACCCCGACTCCATACTCCCTGAAAAGTTTATTAAAATAGTATTGATTATACATTCCAATTTACTTGGAATACTTAATTTTACTTTCTACTTATGTATTTTTCTTCACAACTCGAAATAGAAAACAAGTAAAGCTTAATTTCATATGGCCTTTTTTGTCATTCCATATTACATTCTATGAACTTGACTAATAAAATTGTAGTTTAATTCTTTTGATGTGCAAATAATATACAGTAAGCATTTCCTATGGAAGCAGACCACTAGCTCTGGGGAATTCCTAGATGTCGTGTGCTTGAAATGTGCCTGTTCAGCTGTCTGCCAGCCCTTTGATCCTAAGCATGAGTAGCAGAGACAGACATAAGCCAAACCTTGTCTTGTCTCTTCAGATCTACTTACAAAGGCTTTTCAAGGTCATAGTTTCACATGTCCTAGCACCGTGCCAAGGGAGAAAATACTAATCAGAATCTAGGAAGTAGCTCAAATAGGATATAAGCGATGAAATATCTGTGATTTGAAGGTCTTTTCGTGTCTAAGTCTTAAAAATACACAATCTCTATATATTTTAAAGTAACTGTTTTTTACATATTGTCTTTCACATATTTATATATATATTAATTCATGAAATCATAATTAAGTTCTATTTTTAAAACTATTTTTTGCTTTTATTAAAAAAACTTTTCATGTTTCTATAAATTTCTGTATCTGTTGATAGTAACTAAATGAACTAAATGTCTAATGAGAACTAGACATAGTAAATCTCCATATGTATATATAATAGAACTATAAATGATGTTCAGAAAATTAGGATGCCATATGTAGATTTTTTATGTGTTGTTTTATGGGGTTTTCTTCACATCTTTAACATTTTTATTTTTATTTTTAAAGAAGCTTTAGATTACATAAATGTTACATTAAATATATGTGCCCTACCCTCTCCTCCTCCCACATTTTCCCACATTAACATCCTTCATTAGTGTGGTACATTTGTTACAATTGATGAACACATTTTGAAGCATTGCTACTAACTGTGGACTATAGTTTACATTTTAGTTTACACTCTGTCCCACACAATTTTGTAGGTTATGACAAAATATATAATAGCCTGTATCCATCATTGCAATGTCATGCAGGACAATTCCAGTGTCCCCAAAATGACCCCACGTTACACCTATTCTTCCCTCTCCTTCCCTGCAGAACCTCTGGTGACCACTGCCTTTATATCAATGATAAGAGCTCTTCCATTGCTAGAATAATAAGTCTATAGCAGAATAATAATCAGTCTACTTTAGTCCATTGTTCATTCCCCAATCTTGAGGATTTGAGGATGGTGATGCCCACTCTGCTTCTAACTGAGAGGGGTCTTAAATCCCATGGGGCAGATGGATGGAGCTATCTTACTTGCAGTTGCAGGCACTCTCTGTTCCTTGGGATGGGCGTTGGCCATCATCATCTCCTTTTTAGTTGTCCTGGGTGAGTCCAATGAACTGGAGAGTAGGTGTTGCAACTCAGCTGAGATTCAGGGCTCAACTGGCAGATGAATGGACCAAAGATTTAAGTCTCAGGGACATATATTTAACAAGTATAATGCTAATTATAGGTTCAAATAAAAGGAGCAGAAGAGACATGTGTAAGGAAATGATAAATGAGTCGAACTCTGTTACACAGGGGAGCATAAGGCCCACTAACAGGGTGCTGAATTCCTGAACTTGTCTGCCCTGCTTACAGTGTCTGGATGTCTCTAGAGCCCTCAGGAGCCCCATGTTTCATATGTGGTTTTGGTACCAAAGAGTGGGTGATAAACTTTTAACCAGTAATGACTAGAACTTTCTTAGGGTATCTCACTTCTTTTGTCCCACAGCATCATGCTTCAGAGCTCATATTGCAATTTTTGGTCTTTGATAATATATTTCTTCAACATTGTACTTATTCAAGTGGATTATGTAAGTATATATCATTTAGTTTCTAAGTCTTTATTACTTGGTTTGTATAGAAAGCTTTGCTTCCACAATGTGTAGGCTGGTTCTTTGCTGGTCTGTGAATGAGTGTGGTTTCCCACAGCTGTCTGTCTCTCTATCCTGAGCTGTCATATCTGTTCTCCCTAGTGCTTGCTTTATCACATTAGGGGTACTGCCTGCCCTCTTTTCTTTGGGTAACCCAGCTTGAAATAGACCACCCATGTGCCCCCCAAATAGCTGTAGCTCATAAGTAGCACTAGGATTTTCCCATTCACATATTTTATATATGAAATATTGAGGCTTTACAAAATTATAAATATTGCAAGTTTGACCTCTGTCACTTCCTTTAAAGATTAAACAAAATGCAATGATTTTCTGTGCTATTACAATGATGAAAATGTGTCCTGGTCATCATAACCAACTGAAAACTGTTACCTGCCCACTTTGCACTGATGAGTACTGAGGAATAATTTCTGCCTACTCCTCTCATCTAAGCTCTTATTCTATCATGTCTCAATCCAATTGCCACCTTTCTCATGTCCTCAATAAGAAAAACATAGTGATATTTTTTTGTAATCACCCACCTCCAGAGAGCTAATTTGAGTAGCTAATTAGAAATCACTGCAGCTTAGTTCAGAAAGCATAGAATTTTACAGTTAATACTCATAGATATTTAGAACCAAAATCAATACTGATGTGGTAATTGATGCCTAGGGAGACTAAGTGACTTGCCCAAGGATGCAGCTTGTCATTGCTAGAAGAGAGGCTAGAACTCAAGGCTTTGGTACCTGTGGGGGTTTGAAGCTGTATAAACCCAGAAAAACATCCTCTTACATTTAATACATTCCTGTGTGCGTTAACTTATTGTAAGGAGGACTGGAGGACTTTTTGATGAACTTCAGTAAAGGTGTATGTGGCTCAGCCCAATCGTGATGGCTCTTAATCCTATTACTGGAGTCGTTTATAAGCAGAATGAATTCAGACATGAGGGAGAGAAAGCCACAGGACGCAAGAAGTTGAAAGAGAACTCAGAAGAGCGGGGAGAGACCAGGAGGCACCACCATGTGCCTTGCCATGTGGCAGAGGAACCAAGGATCACTGGCAGCCAGTCCCAGAATGCCAAAGTCTTCAGGGAGAAAGCATTGCCTTGATGATGCATTGATTTGGACATTTTCCTGGCCTTAAAACTGTGAGTGAGTAAATTCCCATTGTTTAAGTCAACCCATTCCATGGTATTTGCTTGAGCAGCCTAGGAAACTAAAACAGTACCCAATTAGTACTTTCCCTGAAATGCTACAGTAGGGGGCTTGCAAGATTTGATAGGGTGCTTGCTCTGTAATTCTATGGCCCAACCCTAATAAGAGTAAGTAAACAATCGTACAGAGTTGCTGTTGATGCTATTTATTTCAAACACCACATTTCTGGAAAACATAGTATGAAACAAATCTCCTTTGTACCTAAAAATTAGCAATTGAACTGTCTAGTTAAGCAAGTTCTGAGACTATCATTACAGAGCTTTAAAACACATTGTTAAAGTATGAGGCATGAAGAACAGATAATGGTCATTTATCAAAAATGAAGTCCAAAGGGAACATTCCAGTCCATGTGCAGTTGTCGACTCATCTGCAATTTTAAGCTACTTGTTTCCAGAGGTATTTCTTAACATGAATGCCTCAGCAAGAGAGTTTCACTTCTGCTCACAGATTTCTATGTGTCAACACAGTCCCAGATGAATCAAAGCATTGGATCCCTATGATAAGAAAAAATATATTTTAAAATATTAATGTAAAAAGAGAAATATAAAAATACTTTGGAAACTATAAATCACTTCACAAATAAGAGTACTATCATTATCATCGTCATCATAATTGAAACTTACATTTTCCAGTCATAGGGTAGAATGAGGATTGCAAGTCCCTAATTCAGGCAACTGTTTCAAACTAAGAACTAGAGATAATTCATAGAAAATGTAAGCAGTAGTGTTGATTTTCCCCACAACACGGCATTTTGACTGATTACTTGTCATTGCCTTTGAAAAGTAATTTAGGTGCAATATAGCTCAATGGTTGTCAAATCTCATTGCCTATTGGAATCATCCTGGGAACTTTTAAAAAATACAAATTTGATACTCTGATTTAATTATTTTGTGGTGGACTTGAGCATTGATATATATTTTTTAAATCTCCTAAAGTAAAACATGCATTTAGATGCTACACATCTTTGAAAATTGCAGTAAAATTAGACTTTGGGAGTAAAGTTTTAAATATTTAGATGAATATATGAACAATCTTCAACAAAGTTTTGCGTTGCTCCTAATATATTGGAATCTAGCAGCTTTTGACCAACCATTCAAGTTGGTCTACATAATGCTTACAGATCACAGTGGTCTGGATTTCAGAATGATTTATTAATCATCCTGCTTAAGAAAAATGGGATTGCTATATACCAAGCAATAGCCCTCCCATTTCCCAACTCTTCATTGTGATAGTCCCTCCTTATGATTCCTGGTTTTCATTTTCAGATAAGAAGTCTTGTGATTTTGAAATTATTTCCCTATCTACCAAAAATAGTTCTCTCATGTAAACTTTCAGCTGCAAAGTCATGTTCTCCAAGAAGAAAAAAACATGCCCAAAGCATGTGTATCTTCTGTTTCCTGACGTGAAGATCTTAAAACTACAATAACATATTATTAAATGTCACAATAAGAAATAAAGACAATGACTGAAACATGAAGAATATCCTTCTTTGAATTTCCCATTCTAGCTTCTCTTCTGTCTGCCACAAAATATGTTTTTCCTTTCAAATATCTCCAGTCATTTTTTCCCTTTCTTGCGGCCATTACCTATGCCAAAACCTCAGTATCCTTCTCACTTGCATCTTGCTTCTATTCTCTTCCCACTTCTGTTAATTCTATCAATGTCATGTCAATATTCTTTAAATATCATCCTCAACATGGCTCAAGAATATACAACTCTCCAGTGCCTATCATGCCAAACTAGACTGGTTGGCCTCGCTTTTAAGGTCCTCTCTGATCTTGCCCCCAACTAACTGTTTGAGCTTATTCACTATAGTTCTTCTGACTCCTCAAACTTACATCACACTCCTGAATGCAGCCGTGTACCTTTTGTTCTTGGCACTATGCTTTAACTCATGCTGTATCATAATCTGGAAACCCTTTTAAATTCCTCTCTATAAAAAAGGTCTATTTTTTCAAAAATCCAGCTGAAATCCCACTAGCCTTCAAAAACAGTTTTGGAACTAGTCATTCATTCATTTGTTCATTCATTCATTCTCTTATTCTAGAAACATCTAAGGAGTGCATAGTACATGCCTGGAATTCATACATCTCCAGTTTAATGTGAATTTTTAAAAATTCTCTGGATCTTAACCATTTATTGACAGACATTCACTAGGAATAGAGAATGAAGTACAGAGAAAATTTTAGATTAAATCTAAGTTCACTTATTCTGAAATGGAACAAAAGGAAAACCCAATTTTTATTCTGCAACTGAAATTATTGTTTTTATTATGACAGAAGTTAGAGCAAAATGATCTTTTTACACTGTTATTCGTTGCTCTCGAATACTCCTAATAGTAATGTACCATGATTGTCAATCCTAGATGTCACAAGAGTAAATGCCCTCAGGACGAAGGTAGGTAAGAGAAATGCATACACTGGCCAGACGTACAAGAGAAAAGGATTGATGGGACCTCTGACAAAGGAGAGAGTTCACATTCTGTTTAAAGAGATACAAATTTTAAAATTTGTGTGTGTGTGTGTGTGTACATAGTGTTGGCCATAACAAGCATATCTCTGGTCCCCACTCATGCCTTCAGGCTATTACTTTATGACCCTTGGTCAATACTATTCAAATTTTCCTCATTTCCCAGCACAAACTTTCCGAATCAAGCCAATTTGTTTCCTCTCATTCTGCGGGTTTGCCATGCTCATTCCCACCTCCACATCACCACTCTTCACGAGCCCTCACGCGATCTGTCCTTCTGCTTTCCCGTCTAACTCCTCCACAGGGGTCAAGTCCCAGCTGAAACCTTTTTCCTCTCTGGAGTCTCCTTGGACTCCGCTTGCAGTTCCTAGTGATGTTTATCTTCCCAGAATTAAATTTCATTTGATTTTAAATTATTTATTACAATCAGTTTTTTATGTAACATCTCAAGCATATTTATGTATCATCTCCTACCTGTTTCAAGGCTTCACAAAGAAATACACCATGCCACGTACTTGATTGTATCGCTACCCCTAATAGGTGATCCAGAGTGCCACATAAGTAGCATGGTGAGGGGGAAAAGAGCCTGGGCTTCAGAATCAGACAAATGTAGAGCAGCATTTCAATGTCATCTCCCAACAGCTGCTACATGGCCTTAGGGAAAGTTTGTTGATCCTTAGAAACCTCAGTTTCCTCAGTAGTAAATGGGAATAACAATATCCATCTTGGAGTGGATGTGGCTCAAGGAGTTGAGTGCCTGCTTCCCACAAGGGAGGTCCCCAGTTTGGTTCCCAGTGCCTCCTAGAAAAAACAAAAAACAAACAAGCAAAACAAAACAAATGGAAGGAAAAAAAAAAACTCAGGGGAGCCGATGTGGCTCAGTGGCTGCATGCCGGCTTCCCACATACAGGGTCCTGAGTTCAATCCCCGACCCCGTTACCTCAGAAAATAAATAAATAAATAAAAAAGTATCCAGCTTGTAGTGCTGTTGTGAAATGTATACAATGAAACATAGGTACACTTGCCTAGACTATTACTTGACATGCATTAGATTTTCATGAAATTGTGGCTCTTATAGCAGAATAAAGGAAAAAAATTAGTTTTAACAATTCCACTAATTAAGATTATGGTAAGTTTTTGCAGGCACACTTGAAATCTAAACATAACCGATAGTCTAAAGCACCTTTAAAAATGTCTGTTACAAAACAGTGTTTTCAATGTGGGAAGTCGTGTGTGAGTATGTGTGTGTGTGTACGTGTCTGAAGCTGTTGGGCACCCCTGGTGCAGTAAGAATTTGCAACATTGAATTCATAAATTGCACTATTTTACTTGTTATCCTTCAGCATTTCAATCCATTGTGGAGGAAATGAAATGGCAATGTTTTAGAAAATCCACTAGATGTAGTTACAGAATAAGCTTGTTGTACAGGGTAAATTGTTTTTTGTCTTTATCCTTAGATGATAGGGGAAGGTTTGGAATTCCTGCCGTTGGGCTTATTCTCAGTAACAAAGCAGAAATCAATAATACCAGAAATATAACTCTAATGACTAATGTAAATAATATTCAAACTCTGATTATATTCATATCAAAGTGAGAAGAGGAATTCTATAGAATTCAAAAGCCATAAAAAAAAAAAAAAAAAAAAAAAACTATTTTTATTCAATAACACCCAGAAGATTCAAGTTCCTACTAAAGTAGACAATTTTGTCTTGCAGTTCTGGACTGGCAACTTAATTATCTCTGATATTTCAACACTCGGGGTCAAACATTCTTTACAAATTCCTCTTACCCATTTTAGTAGGTATTCCTTGGAACCCATCACTCAAGCAATTATTGAATTTTTAAGTAGGAAGAGATTGGGAAGAAAATCTGATCCATCTTTCTCCTTTTACAGATTAGAACCAAATGATTGTTCGAAAGTCATATAATTATTTAGACCAAAGCTAACTCTAGAATGGTGGTTAGCTCACCCTCTGGTTGATTCTTTGCGAAGCAACATCTTTTATGCAACTCTTTAGCAACTCTTTAGCAACTCTTAGTTCTAAGCTATGAACAATGTGTACCAGGAAACAGCAGATGAGAGCCTTTTATTGGTGTGGAGAGTGAATAAGAGAAGTATAAGCAATTACTTTTATCTCCTGCTAAAAGGGGATATCGCTGGGAACTCAGCACAACTTTCTTTCAACTAAGCAATGTTTCTTTATAAGTGGCAATAAAACCATCCATGAATAATATTGTCTTCCTTGTTTAATTCTCGGTAGACAAGTTACAATAACCTGTGGTTGTTAGTTTTTTACTGCTCCTGGTGTAGACAGTTGGGAGCTGGTCCTCAGCTGTATATTCTTTCCATGGTATACAGTTTTTCTCTATATCCCATAGTTTGAACCCCAATGCCCAACACACAAGTATTCAGTTCAGCTCTCATTCATTGAGCCACCACTTCTCTTGTGCCTGCTCTATGGTAGGTTTTGAGGATCCGCACATAGATAAGACCTCGAAGAGGTTAGAGTCTAGTGCATTCAATTAATGATTGTTGACTTGAAGTAATTTAATTTCACCTTTAAATGTTCTCTTACAAGGTATTAAAGTAGAGTGGTCAAGAGAGAGATCTCTGGAGTTGGACTGCCGAGGGTTTAATTTCCTGTACTTTTATTTCCTATCAATGTTTTATTTCCTATCAATGTTTTATTTCCTATCAATGTTACTTTGAGCAAGTAACTTAAGTTTCCTTGTAAACCGTAATAGCTAACAGGCATTTTCCACGTGCTTTACTTGTCTTAACTTACTTATTCTTCACCTCAACTCTATGAGGGCTATTATTATTCCCAATTTAAAGCAGGAAACTCTAGGCACCAAGATGGTAAGCAAATGAAAGGGGCGGAATTTGCATGCTCTATTCCTCTATGCTTCTAATCACTGTGTATACTGCCTAAAAACAGGTATATTCAGAGAACTACAAAAGGTAACTGAAATGAAATAATTTATACAAAATGCTGGCCTACCTGGTAAGCATTCAATAATATGATTATGATTATTGTTATCATTATGGCCAAACTTGGTATTTATTGGATGTTTAAAAAAATAAAGAGGACATTCCCAAATCCAAGAAACCCAGAACTGGGCATGAAATTTGAATTAATTGTTCAGGGATGAAATTGCTGTTTTCAGAATAGATGGTATGCTCTTTCTCCTCTGTTGGCAACACAGATGATGCTTATAATTCACTAGAATTTTCCTATGAAATCTTGTTTCATTAATCATACAGAACCCTGAGATCCAAATAGCTCGCTGTAGATTTTGATCATCTTTAATAGGAAAACTTCCTCTACTCATTGCCTAATTCTGTGCTGTCCTATTTCAGTCATGGTGCTAAACAGCATGGAAAGTTCCAGGACATTCTTCAAAGGAAACTGTCAGAGTCAACACTTGTTCCATGATATATTTCCACTCAAAACAAAACAAGGGAGTTTAAATATGTGCCAAGACTCTTACTCATGATATATTGCAATCTATGGAAATTGCCCAACAGAGAGAAGAAATCGGTTGCACTCACAAAGGCACATTTCTGTTGTGCCTTCTAATGTGATATTTCCTTCATTTCATACTAAAATAGCCAGCTCTCTGAAGGAGTGTCACATGGATTTGTTCTTTTTTTTCTTTTTAACTCCAGTAAACACTTCTCTTTACACTTCATTGGGTGTTTGGTCTTAAACTCTTTTTATACTGTAATTGCTTACACTCAGTCAGCCTTTGATCTGACGCTGTCTAATGCATGTCCTGTGACTGATGAGCTTCTCTGAGGCATTTTGTTCTTCATTTAGAGTCACTTCAGATGCTTTAAAACCTTCCAAGCTTCCAGGCACGTTGTGTCTTATACAGCTGATATGTCTTCTAGTAAGTGGCTATGACTTCTACCAACTCTCGGTCAGTCAAGTCTATGAACTGAAGAAACGAAGGGCAGAACCAGGCATTGTGACCGCAGCATTTCTCGAAAAAAAAAAAAAGTTTATTTTCAGAAGTGGTAATAGTGATAAAATATTCTTTGGGGTTTATGCTCAGATATCAAACAAATGCCTGTAGGCATAAGCCATTGTAGAACTATTTTTCTTCTTGAACTGTAGAGAACTAATGAAATTGTGACATATAATCATTCTCTGAATTTAGCTTTTCTTACTTTAATGATTGTTTGAACTAACTCTTATTTTGAAGCAATTCTATAGGCTCAAGTCAATTAATAGTTTATGCATCTCATTCATCTTTATATTTTTCTAGCACAGTCTGTGACATAAAGGAGATTCTCAATATATATTTATTCAATTAAAACATATATGTGATTGACACTCAAGTGGATGCCACACTGAAGGAATACATTTATTAATTTTTAATTTAATCCCCCAAATATATTATTGTGCCTGACAGCCTCAGGTCTCACAACTCTGCAGCTGGTGCTATATGGTAAAAATTTTTGACATCATAAAAATATTTTCAGTTTACCATCCAGGTGACAGGTGTGTTTTATTTGTATGTATTTTTTGCAATTTTATGTATAAGAATCCTAATTTTGAGCATTCCCGGTATGGGGGAAATACCCATCATTGGGAATGACCTAGCTCTTTCTCTCCTAAGTATCAACACATTTCTATACACACATAAGGAATAAAAGTTCCATATGAAGCCCATGGGCCAAAAGCTCCATCCAGAGCCAATCCATGGATTCTGATTTATTTAGAATACATTAACATTGTTCTATCTTCTATTTTGTTAATAAGGTCTCTTGGTATAAAAATACCCTTTCTACCCAAAGTCAGCTCCTACAGCCGCTTGAAGGTGATATTCTCTCCTCTTCTGAAGTTTCAGGATGTGATGTGTTTACAAACGGCCCTGACCATCCTGAAACAGTGTTTGCTTTATATTTTCAACATTTAGATTCATTCAATAATTGGGGATTTATTTTTTCATTGGAATCATGTCCCAGGGTCAAGATTCTGGTCACTCATCTCCATAATTTTCTATTTTCAACTACCATTGAGTTATTAAAAAGTGGATGCAGTAAAATAGCAAGTAAAGAAATGCAAATATCTGTTTTCCAAGAGAACAATATACATAAATTCACTAACATAAAATTAATACTCTCAGAAAAGTGCACATAGTAAGTCACTGAAGAGAAATTAATGGAGGTGGATTATTTGTCATTTGGTTTGAATGCTTTAGCACATGATCAATGTCAACAATATTAATTCACTGAAATAATGGTCAACAACAAAACAAATGTTGAAAGCAGGTTTTATCCATCAATAGCAGCTAAAACTGAAAGAATACCTACTATGTAAGCACAGTGCTAAACAGGATTAATCTCTTACTTTTTAAAATCTGCCCAAGACTACTGTTTCTCATTTTACCAATGAGAAATATAAGGTGAAGAGAAATTTAGGAATTTCCCCAGGCTCACACAAGTATGTTTTGATTCCCAACCCGTACTAACTCACTAATAGACTTGAAAAAGCCAACATGGTAATCCAATAGGAGGTTTCTGCAATTTTAGGAGCAGAGAATGGGGGAGAAAAGAAAATAATCTCTCTCTTTATTCTGGAATTCTCTACAGGTATTTTTGAGGAGTTTTTAAAAAACTGGCAGAGATATAAGAGAAGCTTAATTTTGTAGTTAAAAAAAAATGAAGCCTCACCATGGCAGGCTGCTAACCATGTGAATTTTTCTGGACTAACTTTACTCCAATCTATTTCTTTTCCTCAGTTTATATGCCTTTCACCTTTAGAGACTTGTGACCTAAGATTACAGTATGGGTTCTGATAATATATTCAGTTACCACTCTGTCATTCATTCATTCATCAAACTTTTTTTTGAAATGCTGCTATACTCCAAACAAGTCTCGTAGGTGTGGGAGGTATATGCCATGAGCATGCAGTGGATCCCTTCTCTCTCTGCTTGCATAACTCGCCACTGCTTCTTTATGTCCACTTTGGCATTGGCAGCTTCTCAGTGGCGACTGGTCCTTTTTACATCTCTGGACTTTGGTCCTCTTTTGTTGGATGCACTTCCTTCCTTCTTCCATTGGACAATTTCTACTCTTTATTCACATTCTGCTCGTACATGGGTTCCTCTAGGAAGTCTTCCATGACTGCCTCCTTGCTGTCTCCCCACCCTTATTTTAGGCTTGGGCTTACTGCCCTTGTACCCCTGTGGCCTCTCGTGCTGATCTTTGCCCTAGCACTTACCACAGTGTGTCGTGATCGCTTTCCTGGTTGTCTGCTATCACTGAGTCTCCTTTTCTGCAGAGTCAATGCCATTTTTTTTTTAAGACAGAGCCCCAGAACCTAGAAAACCACCTGGAATATAGTGAAAACTAGATAAATGCTTCTGGAATGAATAAATTTTGAGCTCCCCAACCGATTTCTATCCTTCCTGAAGCTTGGCTGTTTAGCGCTGCCTTAATTTCTGTGTCCTCTCCAACTTTCCTTTCAATAAAGCTATGTCTTTGCCTCTGTCTTTCCCTCTTTCTCTTTCTCTTAATTGAGCCTGAGACATTTTCTGTTGCATATTACCAAGAGAGTCTCAAAACCCACAAGAATATTCCTTAGTCTTCCTGTCACTTGATCTACTCCGAGAAATGGGTCAAATGACACATTATTGGGATGTGACCAAAAACTCCATGGACAGTTGGAATAAGGAACCTGGAGTCAGCAGGACCTGATTCAGATCCTGTCTCTACCACATTGCTGCCTCTGTGATGTGAGTCAAGTTACTCCTCTGAATATCCATTTCCTCATAAGTAAATGGGAAATACAAAATTACACAACTCATAGGATTATTGCCAGAGTTAGATAAGGTTATGTACGTAAAGTACTTACCGAGGGACTTACTTAGGACAAGTGTTCGGTAAATGTTATCTTTACACATTAGGCCTACTATTTTGGGACAATACAACTTGAAACTTATTTGGGGTTTATAGTGGGGATTATAACTCGACTGAACTGAAAAGCAGACCCCTCTACTTGAGAAAATTGCCTTTTCATCCAAGCAGGTTTCTGATGGATTCGCACGGAGTAACAAGCACACGGAGAGCCTCTTCCTAGTCAGTGCTGTCATTTGCCCGAGTTCTGGTCATCAGTGGGGACGGGGCAGTCTCAGCCTGGCACCTTCACAGCCAGCCCTCCCCCTGCCCAAGAATCTTTTCTGCCCACACCTGTCGACAATGGTGAATCCTTTGAAATGTTTGAAATATCCTATGAAATATGGGACCAAATGTAATCTATTATCCCAATCTGAAGATTTTTTGAGAGGGAAAGGGGCCCTAACAAATAATTACACTGAAACAACAGATGTAAACTGGGACTTTCTGGGCAAAGCGGGACAAATGGTCATCTTACCTTTAGCTATCAGTTTTCTCTTTTGTTGGTGAAGAAATGGTGCCTCGGTGTGGCTGAGTGACATCTCCCCAAGTGCACTACAATTTAGCCATTAGCTTTCCTCGTGTCACTAGCCTTCTATTTCTTTAGCCACACTTATCAGGACTTCCTAATTTAATTATCGGGAATGATAAAGGTGAGATAATATTTATCTTTTCAAAAATATGAATTAGCTGTTCGATGGTCATGGCCAAGTTTCACTGTAAACATCAGTTAACAAACAAACAAACAAACAAAACTTTACTTGGAAAGTGGGTGTCAGCCAATTATATATATTGGGCAGGCTACTGACTGAATGGGAAGTAGACCTGGGTGCTAATTTTAATTCATGCATTAACTGCAAAGCTGGAGTGTATTTGAAATTTTTAACAACCATGGCTACTCACCATCAGGCTAGAAACAGGTGTCCATTGACCAGTGAGTACAGATGCTACAACCACCTACCAGGGCAGGTAGGTTGCTTAAATGTTATTTGAATGCAAGGAAATAACATTCAGTGTTGACTCTAAAATCTAGGTGTTTTTCTGATTTTTGTGTGTGTGTGTGTGGTACCGGGGCCAAGGATTGAAACTGGGACCTTGTATGTGGGAAGCCAGTGTTCAACCACTGAGCTACATCCACTCCCCTGAGTTGTATTTTGTTTTTTGTTTTTTGTTTTTTCATTTTTTTGTTTGCTATTTGCTTTTTTGTTTTTAGCAGGCACCGGGGATTGAACCTGGGACTTCCCATGTGGAAGGCGGGCACACAACTGCTTGAGCCACTCCTCCTGAATTTCTTGAGGAAGTTAAAAAAAAATACTGCATCTAAAACCCAGGCCTAGAATCCATATTTTAAAAATATACATTTATTACTAATTAAAAATCAACCTGCTTAGGAATCATGAAATAGATAATGCCTAAAATGTTGCAATTACTAATTAATCAAATAAGGAATAGAGAAAAGACCAGTATACCTGAGGTTGAAAGAAAGTTTCTTCCCAGTCACAGTGCTAGAAATAAGTAAAAATTGTTCTCAGCACCCTGACTTGTATCAGATATTTCAGAGCTTGAAATCAGTTCTCAGCTTTGAATTCATTTTCACCTTAGATTTTGGAGATGGCAGGCTCAGAGCAGAAGGTATAGGCAACAAAGGGAAAGATAATTCTACTGCACAAATAGGACTCCATCCAGGTTATATGAAGCATTAAAATTCACATTTAAAAACAACCATATGACTAGAAAGGCTTAGAGTAGGTGTAGTGAATAAAAGCTTGGGATTTTACAAGTATAAGAATTCTCAGCTGTTTACTATAACAGTTTCCTTGCATTCAAATAACATTTAAGCAATTAGGCAATTAAGCTGGAGTAGAATCTCTCCAGGCACTTGCAGAATCTAGCTGATGACTATCCACATTCATAAGAGGAAAACAAGGCAAAAAGTAGCTTCTTTGCAAGAAATCTATTAGTTAATACTCAGAAGTCATTTTCCAATGGATAAAATCAGGTTTTGAGTTTCATTTGATGTTATGGATCTCTTTTATTCTTCCTTTCATTTGCACATATGTTCAAGGATTGCTTATTATGGTGATCAGCAATGAATTTATACAGTTTCTAGTTTCTAGTGCCTAGATGGAAAAGTGAAGATATTTTGTCTATTTTTCTTTTTTCAAAATTAATCTCAAATATAAGAAAAAGGAAATCAAACCTCATCTTTAATAAAACTTAGAAGCATCTTTAATCTTGTGTCTGTAATTGGGAAGATGGGGTGGGATGGAGAAATGGTAAATATTGTTAAATATTCTGTTAAATATCCTAAATATTCTCTGTTAAGAGAGAAGGAAGATTCTCTGTTAAGAGAGGAGGAAGCTAAGCTTGGTTGGATGCAGAGCAGGAGGTCAGCAGGCTCCACAAGGAAAGACGTCACAAAATAAACACAAAGGAATGACAAGTTATCCCACACGTTTAACTGTTTGAATAATTATATTAAGAAACATTTCACAGCACTGCTGAGATTAAGGGTTAGGGTGGATTAGTCAGATATTCAAGGAAAACAAAGCGGATAAACAATTGAAACAATTAAAATCTCCAGAAAAAAGAAACACCTAATAAAAAGGTGCATTATTTTGGGTGGAAGTGAAAAATATTTATGTTATCATAATAATGAAAACCCTGAAAACAGATTTAATCAAAACTTTAAGATTTGGGAGATTGAAGAGCGTGGAAAAGGGTAAAAGTAAATTGAAAATAAATCTTTATTCACCATAATAGGAAGTCATTACATAATGAATGAAATTCATGAATTTCCATATAAGCATGTGACTTAGAAATATGGAGGGAAACACCAGAAAAAGGTGCCAAAATATTTGAAAGTAGACGTGTGGGTAGAAGTGGGATCGGGGATGCTACTGTGTTATTAGTTTTTAAAAACTATTTGAAATTACTAGAAGCACTTTGAAAGAAATAAAGCTTTATTTTAAAAAAAAATTAAAGATATGTATCATGTGACTCAAATTTACAATTCTAGGACTTTAAGATAATTCATCACATTTGCAAAGATTAAATGAATTAATAAATAATTACATCTGTCTCATAGTAAGTACTCAGTGTCTATCTGGTATTTGTTAAGAGTTGCAAAATATAGTTTATTTCAATTATGTGCAAAATAGCATAAAAATTGAAATAACCTAAATGTTTATTAGAAGGCTGGATGAAAACCATAAAAGAAATGCAGAGTAGAATAGGGTACATCTATTAAAATATGACAAAGTAGGTTTATCTTTATTTATAGTAAACACTTTGAATTACATACTTTTAAATGAAAAAGCAGGTTGCCCAACATCTTAATGGTATAATCTCATTTATACACAATTACATGTTTTATGTAAGGGTTCATAAAGAAAGATGTAAAAAAATTATTCACCAAAATGTTGGTGATGGATTTTAGTTGCCTTACATTTTCCTTTCTCCAGTGTTTGTATTGGTTGATTTTTTAAATTAGTATATATTATATTTGTAACTAAGAACCTAAAGCTATTTTAATTCTGAAAAAGTAAAAAAGATAATTAGACAAGGGAAATGTCATATGAATAAATATGAAGAAATAAGAAAAGACTATAATCATAAGATTATTTAGCTATGTTTGGCTATTTTGCTAGAAATTATACTTTAGTAACCAATCTCTTTGAGCAGACAAAAATTTGGCCCAACCAACAATACCAACAAATGCAAAGAAAACCCACCATTGCATTTGAGCAAGCCGACTGTATCATACTTTATAGGAATTACAGTGGCCTTAAAGGATGGGTACATGTTTTATACAGAAATTCAAGTGCAAGGAGTTTGTTATGCAAAGCTTTATGACACATGTTCCCCTTCTCAGGTGAGGCAAAAACGAAAGGAATTGTGCTGACACCGGTATTGAAAAATGAGGTTGGCTGATGGTAAAAATTATTCCAATGGAAAGTCTGTTGAATCATCCAATCCCAAGTACTGTCACATATGGCTGAAATAATTCAGGGAATAAGTCCAAAGGGTAGAATAATATCTTACCTATGAAACTGTAACCAGTTGATCTGGTCATGAAAATGGAGAAAATATGCCATGGCTTCCCATCATGTCCCAAAGAGTTGCCTACCTTCTTGTGACTTGGGAAGCAGGCATTGTTTCATATTCTAAAATGAGCCAAAGAGAGAAAATAAAGATGGACACAGAGGTTCCTATGGAATAAATCCTTGGCCCTTGTATGTCAGACTAATGCCAAAAGAGTACTGTTGAGTCTGAAGTTTGAGAGAAGTCATTTGCAGATATGTAGGTCATGTCTTGCCTTACGCTCTTGAGTAGTTGGACTTAAAGTTCCCTATAGTCTTGACTCAGTACTGACCTCATTTACAGAATTCTTGGAAACCATATTGTTATGTTGACTGATCAATAGGGTCCCTTCAAAGATAATTATGACCTAGAACTTATTTTTAGGAGAAATTACACCTCTGGTTTCAATAAATGCAAATATCTTAAATGATAGTTCTCATGGTTGCAAATTATAGATCTTACGCGTCTTCACAGGTAAAAAAAAATTGCTCTAGGCATGGGAACTTTACAAACTGATTGTAAAATTGGTTGGCAGCTAACATATAATTTCCACACAGCTTTAATAAAAAATATATAGTGACAAATTGGCAGAGAAGTTTAAAATGTATTAATCATATGAACATAACAAGTTGACCACGGAGGCTTCAGCTGACAATATTATGCAGCTAGAGCTCTGAAGATCAACTACCCAATAAATTAAATTCCCTTAGAAGGAACAAGTAACAGATTCCAAGGAGTGTATCTGTCCATCTGAAGAAACAGAGTATAGCCCAGTTATAGGATGCATTATCAATTAGACTTCCCTGGATGTAGCCAACTCTTGATCTGCAAAGTATTTCCCTGTGCTGCTTTTTGCTTAGCTAAATGGATTTTTTTTCCTCTTCTTTTATATCCAACACATTCATTATTTATACTGTATTTCTAAAAATGAGTGGGCATCACACTTCTGACACTAGGATCAAAGGCCTAGAGATTCTTCACCTACCTAGAAATTAAGTCATCTTTCTTGTAATTTCTAGTGGTAACTCTGTACTTCTCTGGACTGTAATAACTCAAACTAGAATCATGTACAGTTTTAGAGCTGCAAGAAATGATCTGTGTAGTCTGTTATCATCCCAGCTTTTCAGAGATGTATGGAACTGAGGCCCCAGAGAAGTTTTGAGGTGTGTTCAGATTTCCAAAGCCAAATCAGGGGCAAAAATAAGGGTAGGACAAAGTGTCCTGGCTCTTAGCCTGTGTTTGCTCTTGTTTGTTTGTTTGTACTTGTTTATTAAATCTCATTTTGAGAGCTGTATTTCCTTTCTCTCACCCACTATAGCAGGAGTCTTTTAGGAATTGATTCACTGTAAGAATCAGAAAGATAAATATCTTTTTATCCAGCAGAGATGATGTGAAATGGCAGGACAAATGTTTAGCCTATGAAGAGGTTCTGCTTGCACTAAAATGGTTTTCTAAGTATTGTTCTTTGCTTTTCCTCTCTATTTCTATCAACTAGGCTTATCCTTCAGAAATGTAGCCATGGCAGGACAGTGCCAGCTCTGGATACCTCAGCTTTTCCCTTCACACTGAAAGTTGATTTGTACAAATAAGCACAAGTGCATATATTGCGTGTATATACTTATTTCTTTTGAACTTACAACTATAAAGTAATTCTTCATCACACCAATGTTTATATTATTTATAACAATTGCCTTTCGCTCACAGAATTCTTCACACAGACACCCAGGCAAACACTAAAGGGCCCAACTCTAATCCCAAACATGGGAAGCAATAAACAGACCTGTTCTCGGTGCAAGCAATTTCAGTATCTTTCAGCTTCCAAATCACCACTGGCCTCCATCAAAATGAATATGGAGGCTTACCTCTATTAGGAAACTCCCTATCCAAGAGTATTAGGCATAGAGTAGGGGAAATTTAAGTGGTAAACAGATTTAACTACTATAATACTGCAAGAAGTGGCTCATATTTCAAATTCCTGGAAGTATGTTCCTGAACTCAGGATTGGTAACATCTGGGAACTAAATACTGAGATCACAGAGGGTCTCTACTCCTATCTATTAACTCCTCCGTCATATGCAAAGAGGCAGGGTGGTTCATTCTGCCAGTTTTTTTTTTTTTTTTTTTTTTAACTTTGCAGTAGGATATATCTCTGCATTTCTTTACTTTAGACTCTCTAGTATACCCAAGGAATACAACAAAGTCTCATTAGGATATTCCACCTTCGTGGGGGTAGAGTGCAACTCCCCACTTCTTAAAAGTGGGCTGCACATAGTAACTTCCTTCCAAAAATTACTGTATAGAGATGAGGGGGAAAGACTAACTTTATGGTGAAGAAAACCTAACAAACACTACCAAGGTGACCAAGGTCAACATTAAGTGATGTCATGTTGATAATATGATACCCCTAATATAATGTGATAAAAATGGTATATTGCCTGTGGTCTTCCACCTTAAAACACAAAATCTCTATCTAATCAGGGGGAAAAAACAAAACAACAGACAAATCCCAACTGAGGAAAATTATACACAACGCCATCACAGTACTCCTTAAAAGTGTCAAGGTCAGCAAAAACAAGGAAAGTCTGAAAAACTGTCCCAGCCAAGAGGAGCTTAAGGTGATATGACAGCTAAATTTAATGTGGTATCCTGGATGGGATTCCAGAAAAGACCTTAAGTAAAAACTAAGGAAATTTGAATAAAGTATGGATTATATTTAATAATAATGTATCAATATTTATTAATTAATTGTGACAAATATATCATAGTGATATAAGATGTTAATAGGAGAACTGGCTGTGGGATATATGGGAAATCTTGACATTATCTTCACAATTTTTGATAAATCTAAAACTACTTTAAAATGGAAAGTTTATTGAAAAGTTACTACATATACATTTATTAAATATAGTCCAGTCATTTAGAAAGCACCTTTTAACACATGTATACCAATATGTAATAAGACAGTCCTGACTTTATAATTTATGTTTATATTATAAGTGAATTAGTAATTTATTACATTTATAATTATTCATTTAATAATTATATTCTCTATTCATTTTGCCATTCATCCATGTGTTAAAAATTTATTACATGCCTAATTTGTACCAGGCGCTCTGTGCTAACTGTTAATGATACAAAGACAAGTAAGAAATATCCCTTCTTCTACAGATATTTGTGGTTTCATAGGAAGAAATAAATAGGCAAACAAGCAAATGAAATAACTGCTTTTCTATGCTAAGATGGAGGTCTGGATAAGACACAGTGAGGACACAATTCTCCCTGAGGAAGGGGAGAGAATTGTTTTAAAAACCTCTCAGAAGTTGTGACCTTTGTATCCAGTCTTACGAGGCACCTCTTGGACCAGGTGCAGGTAAGGAGAGGAAATCCAGGCAGAGGGAGGAGAGAAAGCAAGGGCACAGATGTGTGAACTACTCTAGTGCCTGCAGGTAACTGCAGAGTCTTGCTATGCTTAGAATGAGGCAGGAGGGAGCGTGACAAGAGATAAAACTGGAAGAGTAAGGAGTGGCCAAATGATGGAAGAGTTTGAAAGCCTTGATGAGGAAGCCGGATGAAAAATAAAGGGAACAAACAAAACAAGGCACTGATTTAAGAGGCAGACAAAGCTGTGTTCTTGTGTTTGCATCTGGGCTTGTCCTGGGCTGAACAGGAAGCCATTTAGCGACTGACTAAAGAAGGTGCCTTGTTGTGTCTATGAAGATGGATTATGATGGCTCTTCCTTAAGATGTGTTTATCACCAAGAACAAAGTTAGATGGGGGAAAAGGTCAAATGTGAATCCCAATCAAAGTACATTAAATCAGATTGTTTGTTTTATAGTTTTTTGCTCTTTCTTTTTAGAGCTTTCTCAATGTCTTTTTATTCTTCTGAGCATTAAGGAGATTTAACTTTTCTTTGAAGCCATAAGACCCATTGCTTTGGAGCTACATATCTCCCCCAAGTCTGACAAACAAGGGATGCAACTCTTCTCAATTTTTAAGGTAATCCTTAAAAGACTTACAAGGCAGGCTATTCATCCTGGCAAGTTAACAGCAATCTGTTTGGGAAGAAAAGAACAAGATCTGCAGCAAAAGTCAGACTAAAAGCAATGGTTATAACATGCTCTGCCTTCTCAAGTTAATGACCTTTTCCATTTCCAGTCGGTGGGAATTCCCAGAGCTGTTCTCAGCTGAAGGACCATTGATCATGGCCTAGGGGCTACTTACTGCTTTAAGCTTTTCTCTACTTTTCCATTAGGTTTTAGCTAATGGAAGAGTAGTTTCAAGACCATAAATGACCAATATGTAGATGCCTTTATGATTCTTTTCTTAATATGTCCTCATCATTATATCATTAACACTGTCTCAGGAATTCAAATTACTTATGAATTCATTGACTTATATGGTGTGTCACAAAGATAACAGTAATTAATAGCCCTTTATTTTCTTTTCATTAAATTCAAACAAATGGATCTTAAAGTTTTTATGTCTTATCAAGTTGGCAAAAATTCAAGAGCCATGCTGAAATTGTATCTGAAAAAAAGCACAATTTCGCACAATAATTTTGTACGACATGATCATCATGTCTTCTCTCCTAGAATATAGAGTAATCACGAGCTACAATTGGCCATTACAGTTAACAACAACAAAAAAAAAATCACCTGCGAATAAGGCTTAATCTCTTGTCTTTAAAGCCTGGCTGGGAAAGGTCAGTCAAAACTCAATAGCAGGGCTTAAAGTTGTACTTGAGGGGAAGCTGCACGAGAAATAAGAGTATTCCGTCTAGTCTAGACACATGTTTAACCACACTTGTCTAGACACATTAGTCTGGTACACATATTTTTTAATTTGGCACTTATTGTTTTTGTTTCTTGTAAATTTAATGCACATCAGAGTGAAACTTTGTAATCTATAGAAAAAGATAAAGAAGAAAATAAAACACATTACCCGTGTAAAAACAGCTCTTAAAATGTAGGGGTTTTTTGTATGTGATATATTTACACAAATTAGTGACTTTGTCATTTGGGATTATACTCTTATACCATATATTTTTTTCACTTAGCATTATATGATGTTTTCATGTCTTTAAATCCTCCAAGAGTATGAGTCAAGATGGAGCCCAGGAACTCTGTTGAAAATAAGACGGCCTACACCACCCATCTCCACTCCAGGAGTGAAGAGAGGGCCCTGGGGCTCCAGGGTCCAAGAAAAGAAGCCCCTGTCCCAACAGCCTCCACTTCAGCCTGACTATCTGCCTTGAGGCCCTCAGGGCTAACCTTTTTCATGTTAGTTGCCACAAGAGGCTCTCATTGCTTAAATTTAATCCCCAGGTGACTCTTCTGACTCCATATTCTAACCCTCATTCAGTCCTGATATCCACAGAATTCTTCTCTGGAACCCACAGAGAATCTCCAGCAAAATAACTACATCCTCAAGTTGTTCTCTGAACATTTCCTTCAGCTTTTTATGCTCGCTTAAGAATCTCTAAAAAAAAACCACTTAATTTCTTGGGAAGTCTAGTGAAGATTATAGTCCCCTTCTCAGAATAATGTTTTTAAGTATTTAAAATAAAATATGTAAAATTACAAAAGCAAAGTATTATATTAAAATACAGTTATCAAAATATATTTAAAATGCAAATTTATGATATGGTAATACCTGTGATTCTTTATTAATGCATTAAATAGCAAGACCTAGTGATAGACTTAATAACTATCATAATTTTACAGTAGTGATGAACATAAATGATGTTTTGAAATATTCACAATAATTGTAATATGATATAAAATATCAGTGATTTCTATTGGTAACAAACTTAGAGGTAGTGCTAATATGTTCATGATTTGTTACTTACATACATAATGAAAGGAAATATTAAATTTCAGGTAAAGTTTAATGGAATAAGATATAAATAAAGATGACTACTTGAGTCTCTGTCCTGAACCCCAGAATTGTAAAACTCACCATCCACGATAGGCCCAGCTACATGGGCATGCAACCTTTGCAACCACACAGGGTCCCAGACATACAAGGGCCCTGCCCTTGGGTCAATGTCCTGCTGTGCCATCTTGAGAATCTTAACATTTTTTTATCTTTGATTTTATGCCTCTCAGTGAAGTCTTATGAGGCATGGGGCATATACATAGACAGAAGAAATAAGCCCAATATGCATGTCCACCACCATTCCTTGTTGCCCATCCCACATATAGCATGTGAGGCCCCGTGAGAACACAGAATTCCGGTGGACCCTCAATTCATGGGAGTTCAATGAAGCTGAGTAGTTAGCTTACTACCAGCCCTTTGTGGCCACACTTTTATTAGAATCAAAACTCCCTTCAGAAGCAGAAAGAAAGCAATACGAATGACCAAAAAAACCCTATCATATCCTTTCTTACCTGCGTTACTTTTTACCAGCATAGTCAACCACTTATGCTGAAAACGATGACATAGAAACAAAAGATAGGGCAACCTACAGTTCCTCTTGATCCTTCCTTACCATTCAGTAAACCCAAGGTAGAGAGAGAATGATGGTAGAATGTACATGTTATCAAGAAGGGAAATAAAAACAGATGAGTTAGTTTTGTGCAGCTTTTCCACTGTTTTAGCAAGAAAGAAATATAAATGCCTGCATAAGCTACAAAATATGGATTGTGTAATTTTGTTGATTCTACATATGAATTAAGTATTCTTTTATTTGTGTTTTAAACTGACATTCTACAGTATAAAGATGAATGGAAAAATCCATGCTAACAATTTAAAGTTTTAAGTTTTCTCTATTTAGAATGACGTTAAATAATAATTTACAAAAACACAGCACATCAAAGGAAAGATTGCAGAGAAAGGAAAAAACCTTTATATTTAGTACATTTCAGGGCACTTATTTCCTGCTGTTTGAACAAAGGGTCCCACATTTTAGTTTTGCAGTGGACCCCACAAATTATGTAGCCAGCTCTGTGCAGTCACTATTGCCATTTGGATAATTAATAAACATCCTGTATCTAATCTTTCCTGGTCTCCTTCCACACCCAACCAAATTGGCTCTTCCTTCTCTCTTCCCCCTGATGGTTCCTCAGGGTAACAATGATTGGAGTCATCCTTGACTCCCCCTCCACACCCCACATCAGTCAGTCAGTCAATCCTTTCAGCTCTATCGTTGTATCCAGAATCCAGCCACATCTCACCAGCTCCTTGTAAATGCATCTTCTACAAGACATCATCATGTCTCACTCTGGTTTTTTGTGGTTGTCTACTGACTAGGATCCCTGCTTGTGCCCTTGTCCCCACACGGCGGACTCAACATGGCAACTAGAGTAATTCTTTGAAATTCAATTTGATCCTTTGCTCAAACTCTCCAATGGCTTGCTATTTTACCCAAAATAAAAGCCAAAATGTGTATACTTTCCCCCAGAGACTCTGTAGGAGAAACACTGCAACCCCTAACTCCCCAAACACACACATCTCTCAGATTCCACTCTCCCTGCATGCTCTCATCCTTTTTATTCTTCAGAAACAAAGAACATGCTTCAGCCCCAGAGATTTTGCCTAGAATTTTGAGAGAGAGCTTCCCAGTATCTGAATGTCACAGACATGAGTTTCTCCGAGAAAGAAATCACCTGCTAGTAGGGGGAGAGAAGGGGTTGGTTTATGAAGAGTCTTCTCCCCCCGCCACCAATCTAATCCCCAGATAACTCTATAACTCTTTTTTGATACCATCTCCTATCCTCGGACAGCAGATTTTCTCAGTCCAGCTTCCTTTACATTTTGTTTAGTCATAATATAATACACCAAGGTTTCTTCATCATTAAGTTATCCAAATTAGAAGTGATATAAAATTTCACTTTTTTGGTATGTGTTTATATCTATGCATATCTAGCTAGCTATAATCATCTGTCCATATATCATCTATCTGCCTATTCATCTATCTATACCTGTCTCTGTATAAAGGCTTCATTGACAAGTGTTATTGAAAAAAATTACATTAGGGTCTGTTTGACAGATTGCTATTTTTATTTGAAGTCATTTCCATTTCCATTTGCCTTTTTTCCTACTGTTTATAAGTTTATGTCTGAGTTGCCACAAAGATTATTTCCCCTTCCCCATGTTTCTAGAATTTCCTGTATCCCCCAAGTCAATCTTGGCTGTCACAACCCAACAGACAGAAAGTGTAAGGACCTTTTTTCTTGCATCTGCAGTGGTCTATTTGCTTTTTATTTGTTGGGTTTTTTCCTTTTAATTTTTTCTCTATTTGCTTTTTACTCAAGGTCTTCATCCTATAAAGAACCAGACACGAGGACAGTAGATACATCATTCTAATCAATCCTAAGAAAATTCATTCATTCATCAGCAAATATTTATTGAGTGCTTCTTCAGGGCCAGGTGAAAGAACTGAGACACAGCCCTGCCTTCGAGTGGCTCACACTGAAGTGGCAAGGGCTGAGGGTGTTTCTCACAGATTTTTCAGCCAACACAAAGAGCACAACTCTGTCTACTTACGCACTGCAAGTTTGTTTTTATAAAGCCCTTCTTTGTTTCTAGGGACAGCAAGGACTGACTATTAGCTGCAACTGCTGCATGATGACTTCGTCTTGGTCTGATTATACGTCCTTAAATTTACAACATGACGGACTGCAGAGAAGAAGGCTTTGGTTCCGCCCATGATCCTCTAAACATTTCAACACCTTCCCAATGACAGAAAATCAAAAACATTTCAAGAGTTACACCAGAAAGGCAGTAGAGTGTTAATCTTGTTCCTCGAGCTGCAGAAACAGGGGACTCAAATCTCAATAATCCATAAATCACTCTCACGTGGAAATTCAAACACTAATGCTATTCTCCCCGGGGAGGGAAGGAGACACGCATCTGCAATCAGCAAGTCTTTTTTTTGGAACTAGATCATAAAGGAGAACTCTCCTTGCCTGAGTAGAAACAGTGTGAATCTGTTTTAGGTTCATTAAAGCACAAAAGCTGTTGTTCTAGCTTTCAACCAAGAGTATCCAACACTAGTTATATAAATCCTAAACCAGAACACAGTCTCATTTCAGCAAGTGAAACATAAATACCAAGCCAAGGGACTGGAAGACATTAGGCAAGTACAAAATTAAATATAGCTGTATGGGTGCTGTATTAGTCAGCCAAAGGGGTGCTAATGTGAAATACCAAAAATGGGTTGGTTTTCATAAAGGGTATTTATTTGGGGTAGAAGTCCACATATACCAGGCCATAAAGCGTTAAGATTCTTCTCTCACCACAGTCCATTGCCACGTGTTAGAGCAAGACAGTTGCCAGCGTTTGCCAGGGTTCAGGCTTCTGGGGTTCCTCTCTTCCCAGGGCTGTGTTTCTCTCCGGGCTTAGCTCCTGTTTCCTCCACGAGGTCAGCTGTAGACGATCAGGCGAACGGCTTGCTTCTCTTCTCCTGGGGCCTTCTTTCCAACATCAAAACGGCTTCTCAAAAGACTGCTCCAACTGTTCTTTGCCTTGCCTTTTATATTCAATTCCCCACCCACCAAGGGGTGGGGCTCAAGGTCCTAATCCCAACCTAATCATGCCCAGATTAACAGATCAGTTTACAAGCATGATTCAATTATATTTTTGGAATTCATAATTACATCAAATTCCCCAACGGTTACATTCCACCCTCTGAATTCCAAAAATACATTACAATTCTCACACAAAAAACTTAAATCAGTAACATTTCAAGTACAAAATCATATCAAAATCATTTTAAAGGAATACAGTTCATCTTGAGGCAAAGTTCCATCTCCTATAAACCTTTGAAACTTATAAAACCATTTAACTGCTTCCAATACACAAATGGAAAGACAAAAGTAAACATTTTCAACATTATAAGGAGAAATTAGGATGTTAAACATGAGTCATGGATTCTCTACAGTTCAGTAAACCTGCAGGGCACACTCCATTCGATTTCAAAGTCTGAGAGTCATTCTTAAGGTGATGGTTTTTTCTCCTTGGGGTCACATGGGAACCCACCCTTTCCACAGGCTTGCCCAATGGCCATTTTCTTGGTTCCACCCTCATCAAGCATCTGGGTATTGACCAAGCTCCAGACCTCACCCTCCAAGAGTGTGGGGGTGATTGCCACACCTTAACCAATCTTTGGGTTAGAGTCTTAGCCCCCCTAGTACAGTAAGGTGAAGATAACATTCCCCCTAACCTTTGGCATACAGGCTCAACCCTCTCAGAGCAACGAGTTGACCACCTGGCCTTCCCTAATTTTTGGCACACAGGCTCAACCCTCTCAGAGCAATGGGTTGACCACCTGGCTTTCTTTAATCTATAGGGGACAGATACACCCCTCTCAGACCAATTGGGTGTTGACCTTAACCACCCTAATCTTTGAGGAATGTGCTCCAACCTCTCTGCACCCTGGGGTGGCAAAACTTTTCCTGAAAATCAGGTGGGGACATCCACCTTCTTCAACTGCAGGGGCAAACTCACCCTCTCTGTACACATGGGTGGGGCTCCTCTCTTGGCCCAAGGTGATGTCTTAAGTCCAGATCTCTGCTTCCATGGTTTTCTTCTTAAAGCTGATTCTCCTTCAATCTCTCCTTTCCATGTCCTCTTTTGTCCAAGCTGACAGTGGTTTTGTTCATACAGCTCTCTCAAAAACTTTGTTGGTTTAGCCTGCAGGAAGCAGGGGTCCAAGCCATCACACAGTAAGACTTTCCACAAGTCTTTCCTAGATAACTGCATCTTCAATTCTGAGTTACGAGTTCCAAGTTTAGTAAAGTCTTCAAATAGGGCATTTTCAACTGGGAATTTGATTTCCACAAACTTGGAAGTTCCAGAATCAGTTTCTGTTTTCTTTGTGCCCAAAAGTTCAGTCCTTAGTATATTTCTCTCATCTAGTATTTTGCTATAAGCAGCAAGGAGAAGCCAAGCCACATTCTCTGAGTTTACCTTGGAAAGTTCTTTAGCTAAATGCTCTGGTTCGCCATTTTTAAATTCTGTCTTCCATATAACACCAGGAGTTAATCTTGCTAAGTTCTCTGCAACTTTAAAACATGGATCGCCTTTCCTCCAGTTTCCAATAAAAGTTTCATAATTTACTTCTAAGGCATCATAGAAAGTCTCTTTAGCGTCCATATTACTATCAACAGTCTCTTCAAAGTGGTCTAGGCCTTTTCCATCAAGCATTTCACAATTCCTCCAAAAAATACCCCTTGCCCATTTATAGAACCGTTCCAACATTTTGGTATATGCAAAAGCACGACCCCACTCCTGGTACCAAATTCTGTATTAGTCAGCCAAAGGGGTGCTAATGTAAAATACCAAAAATGGGTTGGTTTTTATAAAGGGTATTTATTTGGGGTAGAAGTCCACATATACCAGGCCATAAAGCGTTAAGATTCTTCTCTCACCACAGTCCATTGCCACGTGTTAGAGCAAGACAGTTGCCAGCGTTTGCCAGGGTTCAAGCTTCTGGGGTTCCTCTCTTCCCGGGGCTGTGTTTCTCTCCGGGCTTAGCTCCTGTTTCCTCCACAAGTTCAGCTGTAGACAATCAGGCGAACGGCTTGCTTCTCTTCTCCTGGGGCCTTCTTTCCAACATCAAAACGGCTTCTCAAAAGACTGCTCCAACTGTTCTTTGCCTTGCCTTTTATATTCAATTCCCCACCCACCAAGGGGTGGGGCTCAAGGCCCTAATCCCAACCTAATCATGCCCAGATTAACAGATCAGTTTACAAGCATGATTCAATTATATTTTTGGAATTCATAATTACATCAAATTCCCCAACAGTTACAGGTGCCAACATTTTAAACTATGGGAAGTTTGGAGCCTATTGACATCCATTAAATTTAAATATCTATTAACAGACTGTTAGCAGAGTATGACAAAAAAGTATATTTATTCTTCAGTGTCATGGTATAAAAATGAATCTTGGTATGATTATTTTTACACTGTCAAGCTCTCTCCCAGGGTAGCTGTAACACATTCCCTGAGTTGGGGGGGTGGGGAGGGCTCTCACCTTTTGTGCCATCTCACCAAATCCTTCTGCCTCGAGCAGTGGGGCACTGCAGAGCAGTGAGACAGCCAGGTGGCCTGAATACCTACTCAGCTGAGGAGTCTGTAAGCATCTAAAAATCACCATATCCTCCATGCTCAGCTGATTATGCAATATGGAAACATTTTACGCACTACATTTTGACTTTTGGGTCACATGTACACATGCATGCTTGACACACACACACATACAGGGTTTATTAATGAAAACTATAATTTGGTAGCAGAGATTCTATAAAGTATCTGCTTAGTACTCTGGTTCTTTCCTTCTCAAAAGCCAAAACTCTTTGCTTGAATAGTGTTAAAAACACGAGCTTTGAATCATAGACCTTAGTTTGGATCCTCATTTGTAAGCTGTGTACTTTTAGTTACAAAAAAAATTTCTTGCAAAACTATCCTTATTACTCTTAGAGGACCCCATACTAAAAGTATATTAGAAGTTTAATGACCGTATTATTTAATTACACCAATGTATGTCAAGTGCTTTCTATTGCCTTTGTGCCACTCACTGTGCTAGTCACCAGCAATAGAAAGTATGAACAACAACAAAACAACAACTCTTCTTACCCTCATGCATTTTTTTTTGTCTATGGGGATAAATAGGCAATAATCAAATGGTCACAAACTCAAATAAAATATATGTCGATGATGATAAATGCAGCAGGAAGTGAAATACAGAAAGCCATGAAGGTATATGAGGGATATAAATTAATCTGAAGTTTGGAAGGTGTTGGTCATTAAAGTTTCCCCAAAAGAAAAAATTAGCTAGAGGAAGAAGGTGGGGAGAAGAGTATTCATGACAGAGAAAATAACAGGTTAGGTGGAATGGCAAGGGCCAAATCAAATGAAGAAAAATGATCCTGTTACAACTGGAGTAATAGAGTCTTCCATTATGGATATAATTCTTAAGAAGGACATTGACAACCTGGAGCGTATCCTGAAGATGGCAACCAAGACGATATGGGTTTTAGAAGTTATACCAACCTAAGAGTGGTTAAGGTACCCCAGAAATGTTAGTTTGGAGGAAATAAGACATGGGGCTTTAAATTATTCAGAGCTTTTCACTATGAAAAGGAATAAAGATTTACTCTGTGCTGTTCCCAATGGTAGCTAAAGAAACAAACATTGGAATATGAATCCAGAGTAGGTTTTCAATTGTACACCAGATTACAGTTAGCATAAGTCCAATAGAAAATTTTCAATGTTCTCATATCTAGAATTCCGAGTAATGTCATGAAATAGTACCATTTCTTTTACTAGACTTTTTGGACTTTTTTATTAATTCAAAATTTGATATGGATGTTATCTTTCACAGAACACATAGAAATGCATATCTATTTTCTATGCCTTTCCTGATTCTTTGTCAGTATCATTTACCACTCAACTATATCACATTCACTCCTCTCTTTCAAAGGGACACTTAAGGATTTGGAGACTAAATCTGAATGATTCCAGGGTCTTGTCGTCACATGTTCTTGAAAATAATAATTTTATGCCTGCTTGCTGTTCTTCAGGCTTCAGGTTCAAGGTTCAGCACTGGTATAGATGAATTCATTACAGACCTTTACCAAGTAATATTATTTCCCAATGCAGTGGTTCCCTGAAATATATCAATGTACCCAAGATCTTAAGGGAAAGACCAACTTTCTACTAAATAGACAACCTGTTCCTGCCACCCCAGGATACTATCCTTAGGATAATCCCAATGATTAGGACAGATCTGGTTTTATTCAATAATAATGAGGTGAAAACAACATGGACTTTAGTAGTCCTGAGCTGGAATCCTGAGTCTACCACCTACCCACTGGGAGATATAGTTAATTTCTTAATGATTCTGAGTCTCCGATACATATTTATAAACTAGAGATAATAATAACCATCTCTCAGAGTTATTGTGAGAATTGCGCATGCACCCCACACACATACATATATCACTGGCATGGATTGTGTTCTATTAAATGTTGCTTTTCTTCCTTTTCCATATTCCTTTATCTTTAAAATGCCTGATTGCAGAGCATTGTGCTCTCACCTTCCATGTCCTTTATAAATACAGTGGCTTGTTCCTAGACTAATCTCCCTGGCTCACAACCTGACTCAATGCCTACTCACCTGGCTAACCACTACTCACCCTTCAGGTAATTAGCTGAGTCATCACTTCCCAGCTTCCTTGACCCTCCAGGTGGTGGTATGGCACCCCTGACTTAGCGCCCATCTACTGCCCCAGTAGAACCCTCAAGGTTTCTTACACCTTTAAAGCTCAGTGTGGGCAGCCACTGTGTCTATTTTGCTGATTAACGTATTCCCTGCATTCGTAGAGAGCCTTAGTTGCAGTAAATATTCAATGTCATTTATTTAGAAAATGATAGAATATTGAAGGCAAAAAATACCTTTTAAAACAATTTCCTAAACAGAAAGAAAATGAGAAGATTTGGCTGGCAACAGTGTTGTGTCAAAATTTGTGAAGTAAAATCATACATCATTTCAGAATATTTGTATTGTTAGCGATCACGTTTCCCTGACAAATGGCAGAGTTTAGTTTGTGTACTGTGTCCTTTCAGGCGACACTATAGAGTGGGTAAGCTCAAAATAATACTAAAATCCAAAATAATATTGTCGCCTTAGACTGTTAGAAGCCTAAAATCATATGTTCACAGGATTTCAATACTTCACACATTTTCTTTATGTAACAGCAAACCAGAAATCAAATAGAACACCAGATGGAAACTTCCCACATAAGGAATACCAAGTATCTTTCAAACAATTTCTAATACTTTTCACAGTATTTCCCATATCATCTGACTGCTCTTAGAGGATGGCATATTTCATTCTAAATAGGTGACTTATACTTCCTAAAGTTCTGCTGTAATTAATGAAACCTCATGCTATACTCTTCTCTAAGCAGTCAGAGCTCATTTCTCCCAAGGTGTGTTACACTTGATTTCATTCACCCTCTTAATAAAATTCGCTTCCGGGAAGTCACTCAGTCAGTACGGCCTGTAACCTGGTTATTGCCCACATGTCAACCCCAGAGCACCGTTTTACCATGGTGTGTTTCTAAGTTTTAATACCAAGTTGGTGACTTCCTGCAGGGTGATCGCAAACAGAAACTAAGAAGTATTTACTGTCATTTATTGGAGAAGGAAAGCTTTGGTTCTGTTATGTTGTTAATATTAATCTTTGGGTTAACACTTTAATATCTCAAAAGTGAAAAAAATCTCACTGGACAAATCTTGTCATTACCTTTCTCTCCAGGAGAGTGGCAAAGAGTATATTTAACATCCCGTTTAACTCACTGAACGAATAAAATTCCAACACAATCTAATTCGATGCTGATATTAATTCGAACCTGCTGCCTTTTCTTGAAACAGCACTTAAATGGGTACTTTTCTTTGTCAGCATGATGTATTACAATTTGAAATATTAGGTGGTAGGTTTTTCTTGGGTATCTATCAGTTAGGCAAAGTTAAAACGACTTTCTTAACAATAGAAAATTGATTTTTGCTATAATTCTCTAGGCCCTTGTAAATATCAGTCAAAATGAAAAGGTGAACAAGATAGTCTTGCAAATACGTGAGAACTCACGCAACGAGTGGACTAGCACAGTGGCCCCATGTTCTCCATCAAAAGCAAGGAGATGTTCTCCAACTCCAAGAGCAGAGGCTCTCCAAACTATGATGCCACTCTCTGGGCTTGGTGGCTAAGAAAATAAATTATAAATGACTTTTAAAAAAACGTACTCATTTCAAATATAAATACTTAGCAATGAATTGGAGTTAGAAAAAAAATCCTTTCATCTGTATTACAATTTATTTTGCATAATCTGCCAAGATCTGACAGAATAATGATGCCAAAGTAAAGTGAGCACTGACTTAGGCATCAGGAAATCTTGGGTTTGAATTCTCAAATGCTTCCACTTCCCAGCTATGTGATTTTGGGCAAGTAACAATCCCTCTGATTATTTCCTAATCTGCAAATGACCAACAAAATACTTACCTAATAGATTGGTGAGCAGGATTGAATAAGTAATGTATGTAAAGTATCTGGTACATACTAAGGGCTCAATAAATGGTATAATTAATTAGCATTGATATTAACACATTTAAATAATTTTTAATACTTTTAAATAACATTGACTATATCTCATTTATCTATAATGTTATATATCTTGGGTTGATTTTGCTATTTCTGTCCTAGGAATATATCTGAAATAAAATTTATCTTATAATTATTTGCTCTGTGATTACCACATTTATAAGGATGCAAAGATGATGACGACTTTAAGAGAAAAAATTAGTTCTTAAATATTAATTGTCCAAATCAAAGTAATTTATAGCAAATAGTACCTAATATTTCATTTAGGGAATAAGGCTTATTATGTCAATCTTTGAAGTTGGCTTGCAAAGGTTGATGGCCAGGTGAGGTTTAAATCACCAATTAGGTAACAGTGTTCTAAGATCAAGTATCAAGCTACAAATGAGCAAAGGCTTCCAAATTCTAGGAGTCTTTGATGGGGATTCTAATTTGGGAGACAAGTAATACACAAGAGCAATACAGAGAAGTGTATGTCAGCAATTTAGCAAAGATTTCTAAACTGGAAATTTATTTGTTTCTCCTACTTAAAAAATAAAAAATCCCCATAAGAATAAGAAAAGTAGATAAATACACAAAATACAAATAAAGTCCCTGTGATGGTTTGAAGTTGTAAGTACCCCCGGCAGCCCCATCTTCAGGAAGAAGGTATCATCTTGATGATGCCTTGATTTGAACATTTTCAAGGTCTCGCAATTATAAGCTTATAAGCTAATGAATCCCCGTTATAAAACCCAACGCATTTCTGGTATACTGTTTACAGCAGCCCAGAAAACCAGAACAGCCCCATATAACCCCAATTACTCTAAGTCTGGTTTATAAACGTACAGAAATAATATAGGTGTATGTATAGGGAGATAAGCTTTTACAAAAAACAGGATGAAACTAGATATAATTGTTTTACAACTTGCTTATTTTACTCAACACTGTATTGTGGATATGGGTTTCTATAAGAAAAAAACGTGATTTGCCAAAATGTTAGACTCAATGGGGTTTCATTTTTGTTCCTGAGGTGTTTCATACTGTGACATCTCTTTCAGAAAGGTCTGAAACATGAGCCTGTTACATTGCTGGGCCTTTAAAAAAATAAAGACTTTTCACCTAACACAAATATAGAATTAGAAATCTCTTTTAAGTCAGATAGCCATACATTTCTCTCCTATATAAATCTAAATAGCTAACAATTTGGAAATAAGCCCATTGCTGAGAACTGGTTTTTCTTTTTACTGTTCAGTTTCCATTGGGCTCTTTGAATTCATGTAGAAATGATAAATTAATCTCAGTGAGGTACCTTTAAAATCTTGACCCTGCCTTATCAGGTGGTGAGGATTTTTGTAACACACTTGATTTGCTTTCGGAAAACCATAAAAATGATCAATTTTGTCAATTTCTTAGCATTTACAAACTAAGCCTAAGAGTCAAAGTGAATTAAGGATGATCAATCCCCCACTCTTCTGGAAACATTTGCAGTCAATCTGTAAGTCATTATGTTAAAGCACTCAACAATTACATGTGTGCACAGCCAGCTTTTTAAACAAACACAGCATCTACACTTTCTCCTAATTGTAAGAATTTCTGTTAGTGTAAGAACTTGGCACACTGGTTTTTGTCAGCTCATAAGTAACCTTTAACTTGATAAGTTTATACTATTCCTCTGTGGACACTCTCTTATCAAAAGAAAAGAAAACAAAACTTCTTAAAATGTCACATGGCTGATTAAATTACCAAGCAAAAAGCCTACCATGGTTTTCCCAAGAAATTATAGGCAGATGGTTCAAGTCACTAACTTAATAAGACCATAAAAATATCAGCGTTATGCAAATACCCTGCAAAGGAAATTAAACAATATACAGTTTATGGTTCATTCACACATTTCCAGCTTGTTACTCAACTAACCGTGCCAGCGCAAGGAACAAAAGAAGACAATGAAAAATATTTTACAGAAATAAAATGCTGGATTAAGAGAATTAAATATTAAATTTTCTTTTTTTTTTTTTTGGTCAGGTTCCTTTCCCTTTGGGGCTTATGGACTAATATTTATTATTTGAACTAACTAATCAATAATGACATTTAGCACAAGCTGCCTGCAATTCCCAAACACAAAGAAATCAGCTTACTAGTTAGGAGTTTTGCTTTAAAATTTCCTAAATAACGCCAATGCAACTTGCATGGCAAGTGTGTGTCTAATACTTTAGATTATTGGGCCTCTTTGCTTTTATTACTAAATGAGATCTGGTGTGTTAGTCAGGGTTCTCTCAGGAAACAGAATCAACAGGAGATATCTGTCAATAATATGAGATTTTATAAGAGTCTCTCACTTGACCGTGTGGATGCACAATTCCAGGTTCTATAGGCAGGCTGCAAACCAGGGGCTCCGATGAAAGTCCGGTGAAAGGTCCTTGGTGAGTTTCTGGGAGAAGATGGCTGTCCAACGACGAGCTGGGACATTCTCTCTGAATGTTGAAATCACTTCCCCTTTTAAGGCATTCAACTGATTGGATAAAAGCATCACCCATTGCTGAAGCAATCTCCCTGATTGATACAGATGTAATCAGCCATCCCCGCAGTAAACTCACTGGTGATCAAAATCCATAAATGCTCTTATATTACAATTAGCCCAGTGCTTGCTGGACCAAACACCTGGACACAATTACCTGGCCGAGTTGACACATTAGCCTAACCATCACACCTGGTAATGAGTGTAAGAGTTGAATAAGCAAGTGTTCCGATATCTGTTTTGAAATTTAATTTGGAAGCAACTATCTAGGTAAAAGACCACTGGAAATGAGCCTAATAATTTAATCCTTAATTCTAAACTGTGCCCCCCCCTCCATGTCTATTTATGGATCAAGAGAAAACAAATACTGCTTTTATGGATATCTTTAATTCTTCCTCTCCATCCTTAATTCTTGTAGTCCCAACCTCAAGCCATGAGTGGTTTTTCAGGGAAAGATTTAAGACTATATTGCTCCACCTTATACACTGCAGTTTGCAGGTTTAGCATTGGACAGGCTGTTTCTTGCCACTTAAATGACACACTGTTTAAGGTACACTTACCAGGTAGAAATAGAATCTCAGGTGAGGCCTGAGAATCACAGTCTAAACTACAGAGCCCAGATTAAAATCAAGAATTCTACACTTTTCTTTAAAACTTTGAAAATAAACATTTTAGAAAAACTCCTTCTGCACAGTAACAATATTGTCATCAAACAGTATGTTTAAATGAATAATTGGTTACTGTTTAATAATTTTCTGTCTGATCTTGAACTAGCGATTCTGACTCAGTCTAACCTAGTCATGATATTTTGTAATGCACCCTTAATTCTGTTTTTGAAGTATAACTGATCCTTGGGTTTATATGCTTCTGGGATTTTATGTCAGCTTACCACAAAAGTTTTTTTTCCCCAGCAGTGTGTCATTCCATTCAATGTTTTAGTTTAGCTGTTTAAAGTTGATACTCGTGGATACTTTAAAGGAACCACTCTTATAACAGGCTACTTTCACAATATCTTCCCCACATCATATAGAAATGATCCTCCACAACGTAAATCTGTACCAAAAATAAATTAGGTGGGAGGTAAGGAAGTAGCGGAGAAGAAGAGGGAAGATGAGAAGGGAAGTGGGGAAGAGAGAAAGGAAGAAACTGGAGACCCTGTGTGGCCGTTTGAAGATTTTGTAGACTCCAGAAAATTCCGTTCTTAAAGCTAATCCATTCCTGTGCATGTAATCCTATGTCAGGTGTGACCTTTAGATTAAATTACTTCAGTTAAGGGCCTTTGATTAGATTGCGTGACCCAGGGTGGGTGTTAACCTCTTACTGGAGTCCTTTATAAATGGAGGAATTAAAAGACACAGATACAGGAAAAGGCTACAGAGACAGAAGCTGAGTGAGGATCTGAGTAAGGAGGACCCAGGAGCCAGAAGCTGAATCAATGGAACAGGGAGCTGAGAGGAAGCCACTTTAGCCGGAAGCTGAAAGCAACGAGGCCCAGAGGAGAGGGGAGGCGTGGATGCTGCAGCTTGAGGAGCAGGCATCTCCTGCTGATGCCTTGCTTTGGACACTTCCACAAGCTCAGAACAGTAAGCATGGAACCTAATAAATTCCAATGGTAAAAGACAACCTATTTCTGGTATATTGCTCCCAGCAGCTTTTAGAAAACTAAAATACCCTGAGAAAGGGAGAGAAAACTAAAAGTCACTGTGGCCAGTCTCTCCCAGTCTCGTGGCTCTAGGCAACCACAGTAACCTCGTCACCACACGGATGAACCTTGAAAACACTGAGCTAAGTGGAATGTCAGACACAAAAGGAGGAATAGTGTATGAACCCAGTGATATGTAATATCCAGAACAGGCAAATTGATAGGGACATGAAGTAGACCAGAAGTAACCAGAGAATGAGGATGGGAGAGTAGGGAGAGGGGAATGGGGTTTATTGCTTAGTGGGTACAGAGTTTCTGGTTGGGGTGATGAAAAATATTTGGAAATAGTAGTAAAGGCTGCACAACATTTTGAATGTAATTTTATTGAACTGTTCACTTAAAAATAGTTAAAATGGAAAATTTTGTATTATATATATTTTACTATAATACAAAATTATTATGTATTTTTTTTTAATTAAAAGAAAATCTCAAATGCCTTCCATTCTTACTTAGAGTAAATCCAAAGTCCGTGCCTGACCTCAAAGGTCCTTCAAAATTTGCTCCACAGTTGACCTCAGCAGTCTGTTTCTACTTCTCCCCACCCCAACCCGCACCCCGCTGCCCTCTTGTTCACTGTTCTCCAGCTACACTGGACATCTGGCGTTATTCTTCTTGCATCAGTCATACTACTGCCTCAGGCCCTTCACCCTTGCTCGAAAAGCTCTCCCGCCCTCCATAGTTTTCTTTCCTTCCTTTCTTCACGTCTTCACTCAAATGTAACCTTCCCCCAGCAGACTTTTCTAACTCCCCTGCTTAAAACAGCAGCCTGCACCATCAGCATCCACCTCCTTATCCTATTCCACTTTTTCCATAGCACTTAAAACTGCCGACATCTTTGTGTATTTTTTAAATTTTCTTTCTCTCCCAAAAGAAAGTAAACCCCCTGAAAGTAAGGCCTTTCTTCTGATTTGCTCAGGGCTGTCACAAGTCCAGTATTTAATGAATGACCAGATAAATTACTAGGTTGACTCTCTGTATCTGTTTTGTTTGTTTGTTTGCTTGCTTTTGTTTTGTTTTGTTTTGTTTTTCACTCAGGATGAGTCCTCTTCCTGGAGGCTCCTGAGCTGACTCCCCACCCCACTGTGTAACATTATAAATAGAACTGTAAATAAATTCCACCAACTCACCAGGCATGTTTGGACATACCTGAATCCTAGCAAGATGAGCAGTTTGAGTTTTGGCACCTGAAGCTCCTAAGCTGTATGCAATCAGGCTTCCATAGATGCCACGCCAATGATTTAGTAGACATATTCAGATATTTCTAAATCACACCTAGATGCAAGCTAGAACATCTTCTACACTATGCTAAGAATCTGAAAATCAGTAATTGTTTTTTTCATCTCTAAGTAATGCTATCTCCCATTATATTTTCAGCTGAAAGCTGCTAGGTAAAAGTTACTTGCTGTCTTAAATTTTCACAAAATTCTGACAATACTTTTTAAATTTTTAAAAATCTTTTAATTTTATTTTGTCCATTTTATTAAAGTTGTAGGTTTCTTTAAAAAAGCCATGTAGAAAATAAAGTCACCATACACCCCACTCCATCATTAACACATTGAATTAGGGTGGTTCTTTTGTTACAATGGATGAAATTATATTATTATAATTGAGCTACTAGCTACAGTACATGGTTGACATTAGAGTTCACTGTCTTGTACCATACCATGTTTGTTTTTTTTTAATTTCAGTAACATATATGCTTCTCAAAATTTCCCCTTAACCACATTCAAATAAATAATTCAGTGATAAAATTATGTTCTCAATGTTACGCTACCATTATCATCATCCATTACCAAAACTTTTCCATCATCCCAAATAGAAAATCTGTGCCATTTAAATATTAACTCCTCATTCCCTAATCCCACCCCAGCCCCTGGGAATTTATATTCTATTTTCTGGCTATATTGATTTGCTTATTCAAATTATTTCATATCAATAAGATCATTCAATATTTGTCCTTTTGAGTCTGCTTATTTCACTCAACACGATGTCATCAAGGTTCACCCACATTGTCACATGTATCAGAACATCATTCCTTTTTATAGCTGAATGATGATCGATTGCAGATTATGCCACATGTTTTTACCCATTCATCAGTTGATAGGCTTGTTTTTTTGCAATTGTAAACTAATTAATTTCACCAATATGTTATCCAAAAGAAGATTGCACACATTTGGAGAGTGACCTTTAAAGTTCAAAAATTTTTTTTTTTAATTTTGCGGTTCCTCATAGTTTCCTGGCAGATTTTATTTTATTTTTTATAATATATTTTTATTTTTTAAAAAAGATACTTAGATTACATAAACGTTACATAAAAAATATGGGGAATTCCCATATGCCCTCCTCCCTCCCCCTCACACATTTTCCGACATTAACAACATCCTTCATTAGTGTGGTACATGTTATCATTGATGAACACATTTTGGGGCAATGCCACTAAGCGGGATTATAGTTTACATTGTAGTTTACACTCTTTCCTGCACTATTTTGTAAGTTATGACAAAGAATATAATGGCCTATATCTGTTTGCAATATCATTCAGGACAATTCCCAAGTCCCAAAAATGTCCCCATATTACACCTGTTTTTCCCTCTCCCTCCCCTCAGAACCTACAGTGGCCACTGCCTCTACATCAATGATTAAAATTCTTCCATTGCTAGAATCACAATAAGTCTATAGTAGAATAACAGTAAGTCTACTCTAGTCTGTCATTCATTCCCCAATTCTGAGGATTCTGGGATGGTGATGCCCACTCTTCCTCTAATTGAGAGGGGGCTTAGATCCCATGGGGCAGATGGATGGGACTATCTTGCTTGCAGATGTCTCTTCTGTTCCACGGAATGCTCATTGTTCATCTTCTCCTTGTTAGTTGTCTTGGGTGAATCCAATGAAATGGAGAGTAAGTGGTGCAACACTGTTGAGATTCAGGGCACAGCTGGCACATGGACAGCCCAAAGATTTAAGTCTCTTGGACATACACCTATCAAGTCTAGTACTAACTATAGGTTCAAATAGTAGGGGCAGAAAAGCCATGTGTAGGGAAACCACAACTGAGTCCAACTCTGTCACCCTGGGGAGCATAAATTCCAAAGTAGGGCCCACTGGCAAGGCTCCAAACTCCTGAGCTATTTGCCCTGATTATAGTGTGTGGATGTCTCCAAAGCCCTCAGAAACCCTGCTATTTGGGGTATTACCTACTTTGGCAGTCAATGAGATCCTGCTGAGCTGTGCATGAGTGTAACCTCTGGAATGACCTCCCAACTCACTTTGAAGTGTCTTAGCCATATAAATTCATTTGTCTTTGCCCTTTCCCCGTTTTGGTCAAGGTCTTTTTTCCAGTTGCATTGCTAGTTAGTGCTTGGTGTCAGGGAGGCTCATCTCTGGGAGTCAGGTCCCACACCAGGAGGAAGGTCATGTATTTATATGCTGAGTTCACCTTAGAGAGAGCCCACATCTGAGCAACAAGGAGGCCCTCAGGAGGTAACTCTTAGGCACCCTATAATACTAGGCTAAGTTTCAATTTCAGTAAAGTAAAGGTTCATACGTACAGTCATCACTATTAAGGGCCCATCAATGGACCATCCTCCTTAACTAGTCACAGCAAGGGGAATCCCTGCTATCCCATTAAAGAATGAGGCAGAGCTCCCCAGGATGGGAATTCAATATTTTTTTTGGTTATTGTGTGAATCTCTGCCCACTGTGACAATGCCCCATGAACACTTGAACACATTCATATGCCTTATAGGTATGCCTCAGTTGAACATCCTCCCATGCATGCCCCATCTCTGACACCCCACATCAGTGATCCTGAGGATCAGTGATCCTCCCCTGCCGCAATTGTAACCCTTCTGTGATCAAAAAGTTCTTCAAAATTGAAGCCAACACAATAACCAAATACAATTAATAGGAAAATTATATAATAATGATAGTTTTTAAAATGACAAAATATAAAACAAAAATTTTTAAAGTTGAAATAATAAAAAATAATAAAAAAACAAAATTTTAAAAATGTTTTTGACATTATGTCTTTCATCATTGTAAGAGCTGTTGTCTGGTATGTACAGTGACATTTTCTTCTGTTTATTCTGCCAATGTCTCATTTTTTTCATATTGTCTTCAAAGAAGCTTTAGGTTACAGAAAAGTCACATACAGAATATGGGTGATTCCCATATACCGAACATCCTCCCCCTTTTCTTCTTTCCCCTATTAATAACATTTTACATGTGGATGGTACATTTGTTACAATTGATGTGCAAATATTGATATATTGCTACTAACCATGGTCAATGATTTACATTATGTTTTACATTTTGGATGATATACTTTTATATATTTTGTTGAAATTTAACATGGTCCATCATTGCGAGATCATGTAGAACAATTCCATCACCCGAAAAATGCCCCATGTTCCATCTATTCTATTTCTCTCTCCTCTCCCCTCAGGACCCATGGCAATCACCAAGATTAACTCATTGAAAGACAAGATTCATAGTTACTTGCAACAACACTGAGGGCTTTACATACTGGCCTGTCCTCCCTATTAGGCACTGCCTATGCTCTCCAGAGACTCCTTTCCCTCTATTTGAGATCATAGCAGGACTCCCCAGGAGGGGAGTCCAACACCTTCCTGCTCATTATGTGAGTCTCCTCCAACTGACACAACACATTATAACAAACTGAACACTATACTCCCTAAAAGTCTGCCCCAGGTGCACCTTGTCCCGCCTACCCCCCACATCCAACACCTTAAACCCTCCTCTGCCAATGGTACTGCCTTCATTCTTTTGCATATGGACATCCAATTTTCCCAGGACCATTCATGGAAAAGTCTATATTTTCCCAATTTTGTGGACTTGGCACTATGTCAAAATTCAATTAGCCACAGATGGGAGGATTTATTTTTGAATTCTCAATTTGATTTCATTGGTCTATATGTCTGTCCTTGTGCCAATATCATGCTATTTTGATTACTGTGGCTTTTAATAAGTTTTAAAATTAGGAAGTGTGAATCCTCCAACTTCATTCTTCTTTTTCATGATGGCTTTGGTTGTTTGGGTTCCCTTGCACATTCACAAAACTTTAATGATTGGCTTTTCCACTTCTAACAAGAAAGCTGTTGGAATTTTTATTGTGATTGCATTAAATCTGTAAATTTTTCTGGGTAGAATTGACATCTTAACAATATTTAGTCTTCCAATTCATGAACATGCAATGTCCTTACATTTATTTAGGTCTTCTTTGATTTCTTTTTGCAATGTTTTGTTGTTTTTTGTATAAAAGTCTTTTATATCCTTGGTTAGATTTATTTCTAGATAGTTCATTCTTTTAGTTACTATTTTAAATGGATTTTTTTTCTTGAATTCCTTCTCAGAGTTCATTACTAGTGTATGCAAACATTTTTTATTTTTGTGTACTGATATTATACCCCACAACTTGCTGAATTTGTTTATTGTTTCTTATAGCTTTGTCGTGGATTTTCCAGGATTTTCTGTTTGTAAGATCATGTCATCTGCAAATAGGAAAGTTTTGCTTCTTCCTTTTTAATTTGGATGCCTTTTACTTCTTTTTCTTCCCTAATAACTCCATCTAGAACTTCTGGTACAATGTTGAATATTTGTGGTGACTGTGGGCATCCTTGCCTTCTTTGTGATCTTAAAGGGAAAGCATTGTCTTTCATCACTGAATATGATTTTAAAAATCAGATTTTCCAGATATACTCTTTATCACATTAAGGAAGTTTCCTTAGATTCCTAGTTTTCTAAGTGTTTTTATCAAGAAGTGGTGCAGGATTTTGTCAAATATCTTTCCTGTGTCAAATGAGATGATCATATATGGGTTTTTTCCCTTTGTTCTGTTCATGTGGTGTATTATATTCGCTAATTTTCTTATGCTGAGCCACCTTTGCCTTCCTGGGATAAATCCACCTTGATCATAGAATATAATTCATTTAACGTGCTGTTGAATTTGGGTTACTGATATTTTGTTAGGCATTTTTGCATATATAATCAAAAGGGATATTGGTCTGTAATTTTCTTTTCTTGTGGTTTCTTTATCTGGCTTTGGTATTGGGTGATGTTGGTCTTAGAGAATGAGTTAGAGAGTATTCCTTCCTCTCAATTTTTTTCGGGGGAACAGTGAGCAGGACTGGTGTTAATTCCTCTTGGAATGTTTGGTAAAATTCACCTTTGAAGCCATTTGGTCCGGGGCTTTTCTTTGTTGGGATGTTTTTGATTACTGATTGAATCTTATTACTGACTATTGGTTTGTCAAGATCTTCTCTTACTTCATAAGGAAATGTAGGTACTTTGTGTGTGTCTAAGAATTTGTCCATTTATCTAGGTTGTCTAATTTGTTGAGTACAGTTGTTCATAGTATCCTCTTACAATATTTTTTATTTCTGTGGAATCAGTCATAATACCCCACCCCTTTAATTTCTTATTTTAGTTATTTGTGCCCTCTCTCTTTTCTTGGTCAGTCTAGCTAAAAGCTTGCCAATTTTATTGATCTTTTCAGAAAATCAACTTTTGGCTTTGTCAATTCTTCCTATTGTTTTTTTTTTTTTTTTTTTTTTTTTCAATTCTCTCTTTTATTTACCTTCACTCTAATATTTGTTATTACCTACTTACCACTCACTTTGGGTATAGCTTACTCTTTTTTTCCTTGGGTCTTCCAGGTGGGAGGTTAAATCTGTTTGAAATATTTCTTCTTTTTTAATGTAAAATGCTGTGGTTTTTCATTTTTATTCACCTCATATAATTCCTAATTTCTCTGATACCTTCTTTGGCCCATTGATTGTTTAAGAGTATGTAGTTTAATTTCTACATATTTGTGAATTTTCTAGTTTTCCCTCTGTTATTGATTTCTAGCATCATTCTGTTGTGGTCAAAGAAGGTACACTGTATGATTTCAAACATTTTTAGTTTAATGAGACTTATTTTGTGATCTAACATATGGCCTGTCCTGGAGAATGATCCATGTGAATTAGAGAAGAATGTGTATTATGCTGCTGGTTGGGTGGAATGTTCTATACATGTCTGTTTAGTCTAGCTGGTTTAGAGTATTGTTCAATTCTTCTATTTACTTATTGATCTTCTGTTTAGATGTTCTAACCATTATGGGAAGTGGTGTACTGAAGTCTCCTACTATTAGTTTAGAACTGTCTATTTTCCCCTTAAATCTATCAATATTTGCTTTATATATTTTGGGGTTCTGCCACTAGATGCATATATGTTCATAATTGTTATACCTTCTTGGTGAATTGACACCTTTATAACTATGTAGTGACCTTCTTTGTTCTTCTTAACAGTTTTTTACATAAAGTCTATTTTATTTGATATTAGTATAGCTACCCAGCTCACTTTGGGTTACTATATGAACGGTATTTTCTTTTACATCCTTTCACTTTCCACCTACTTGTATCTTTGAATTTAAGGCGAGTCTCTTATTAACAGCACATAGTTGGGTCATACTTTTTTATCCATTCTGCCAATTTCTGCATTTTGACAGGAGAGTTTAATACATTTACATTTAATAGCACTACTTGTAATATAGGATATTCTTCTGCCCTTTTGCTATTTTGTCTTTGTAAGTCTTATACTTTTTGACCCTTAGTTCTCCCTTTAATGCCTAGTTTTATATTTAGTTGATTTTTTGTATTGTACCATCTCATTTCTTTCTGAATATATTTGTCATATATTTCCTTTGTTTTTATCATTGACTAAAATTTAACATTTTGAATCTATACAAAACACATTTGATTTGATAACAACCTAACCTCAATAGCATACACATACAAAGCTTCCTTCCTTCTTTTCCCCCCATCTTTTTATTATACTTGTATAAATTATATGTTTATACATTGTATATCTAAAACCATAGATTTATCATTATGTTTTTGGGTTTTTTTTTTTTCCTTTTTTTTAATCATTACTTTTTATGTCTGTATTTTAGAACATGTAAGAAGTTAAAAGTAGAGTTACAAAAAACAAAATTTTCACAATACATACCAATATTTGTAAAATGATATATAAATATATATACATTTGCTTACAAAAATGTTATTTATATATATATAAATATATTTTAAGAGGTGCTTAGATTACGTAAAATATTACACGGAACCCACTGGGATTCCCATGTTGCCCACCTCCCACACCGCCCACCACATCCCACACAAACATCTCCCACAAGTGTGGCCCACCACCCTCAATGGACTTACACATCCTGGGGCCTTGCCACCAACCATAGATCACAGTTCACATCGTAGACCACACTCTCTCCCACTCAGTTCTGAGTGGTGTGTGCTGATTTAAAATGGCCTACATCCGTTGCCACAACGGCATTCAGGACAACCTCCAAATCCTAAAGAAGCCCCTGTATTTCAACTGCACATCCCCTCCCTGCCCCGAAAGTATCAAGTGGCGACTGGCTCCACCTCACTGTTATAATTTCTTCCATTGCTAGAATCACCATATATGTACAACAGAATACCATCAAATATTCTTTGATTTTTACCCACAATAAAATCAAATTCTTTGATTTTTACCCACAATAAAAAATAAATTAATTTAAAAAAATGAATAGGAAAAATAAAAAATAAAATAAAATAAAATAAAATGTAGTACTATCATTACCACCACCAACAACAAAAAAAGTAGAGTTACATACCCAAAATACAATTTAATGGTTCTGGAATTTATCATTACACATATTGTTACATTTGCTGGAGCACCGTATTCCTTTATGCCCAGTTTGACCTACTATCTATGGCCTTTCCTTTCATTCTGAATAATTCCCTTTAGTATTGCTTGTAGGAATGGTCTAGTGGTGACATACTCCCTCAAATTTTTATATCTGGAAATGTCTTAATCTCTCCATCATTGTTGTAATTTGGGGCACCCTGGTTTAGGTGCATAAATATTTATGATTTTTATTTCTTCTTGGTGAATTGTCCCTTTTATTAATATATAATGATCTTCTTCATCTCATAATGGTTTTGCATTTAAAATCTATTTTTCCATTATTAGTATTGCTACTTCAGATCTTTTTTGGTTACTATTTGCATGGAATATCTTCTTCCAACCTTTAACTTTCAGCCTGATTGTGTCCTTGTGTCTAAAGTGAGTCTCTTGTAGACAGCATATAGATGGCTCATATTTTTTATCCATTCTGTCAGTGTATGTCTTTTGATTGGGGAGTTCAGTCCATTAATGTTCAATGTTATTACTGTAAAGGCTTTACTTCCTTCATCCATTTTATCCTTTGACTTTCCATTGTCATATTTTACTTTTGGCTGTTTTTTTACCCTTTTAGTTATCCTTACTAATAATCTTCATTTCTATCCTCTTCTCCAAGTTTCTCACGCTTGCTTTTCCTTTCAGGCTAAAGAACTCCCTTTAGTATCTCTTGTAAATACAGTCTTATGGTAACATACTTTCTCAGATTTTGTTCATCTGTGGAGACTTTAATATTACCCTCATTTTTGAAGGACAGTTTTACAGGATACAGAAGTCTTGGCTGGCAGTTTTTCTCTTCCAGTACATTAAATACATTATACAACTTTCTTCTCACCTCTGTGGTTTCTGATAAGAGATCAGCACTCAGTCTTATAGAGTTTCCCTTGTATGTGATTCATTGCTTTTCTCTTGCTGTTTTCAGAATCTTCTCTTCATCTATGGCATTTGATATTCTGAATAGTAGGTGTCTCAGAGTAGGTCTATTTGGATTTATTCTGTTTAGGATGTATTATCCTCCTTGGATATTGATATTTATGTCTTTCATAGGAATTGGGACATTTTCAGTCATTGTTTGCTCAAATATTTTTCTGCCCCTTTTCAGTTCTCTTCTCCTCCTCAGATACCTGTAATGCATATGTGTGTGCATTTTGCATTGTCATTTAATTATTCCCTGAGATCTTGTTACATTTTTCCATTCTTTTCTCTTTCTATTCTCTTGGCTTTTCCAGTTCAGATGCTCTGTCCTCCAATTCACTAATTCCATTATTCACCAGTTCAAATCTGCTTTTATATGCCTCTAATGTATTTTCAATTTCATCCTTTGTGTTTTTCATTCCCATAAGCTCTGTTACTTTTATTTACAGGCTTTCAAATTGTTCTTTATGTTCACCCAATGTCCTCTTAATATCCTTTATCCCTTTAGCCATATTTTCCTTCAACTCCTTGACTTTATTTAGGAGATTTGTGTGAACATCATTGATTTGTTGACTTATATCCTGTGTCTCATCAGGATTTTTGCTTTGATCCTTTGGCTGGATCATCTCTTCCTGATTCTCAGCATGGCTTGTAATTTTTTTCTGATGTCTAGAAATCTGAATATGTTGGTGAATTTACTCTAACAGTAAATTTCTCTCTCTTGCTTAGTGGTTTTGTTTTATGGCTCTTCTTAATTTTTGGTTCAACTTATTCTAAATCTTTAAGACTGTCCAACTTAAGTTACCAAAAACAGGGCCAGGGATTCATAATGGGATGCAGACCAGATTTTTTGCTTACTGAAGTTTCCAGGCATGTCAGCAGATGGTGATCTTATGAGACTCTTTCCACAGAGGTGTCTCTTTCAAACTCTGCTGACTGGTGATTCTAGTCTGGCCAGAGCCAAGATTCAAAATGGGCTCTGCTGGCCAAATTCACCTAAGAGAAACCACTCTCCTGCTTCTACCACACCCTCCCTCCCCCAAGGGAGGAAGATATCCATTCCCCTCTCAGTTGGTTGCAGTGGCAACAGGTTTCATCCCAGACGTTTGCCTTGAGAGTGGGGGATGTGTGCCAATCCTGGCCCTGGGAACATGATTTTCACTTCTGCCTCTTCATCTCTCTGTCCCTTTCCCTCCAGGATGATGCACAGCACTCTTCTGGTCTGTAAACCCCCAAACCAGCTCCCTCAGAAAGCGTTTTAACTCTTCCTACATTGTTTTTTGTAAGAGAGTTGAGCCCTGCCACCCTACTCTGACACCATCTTCCCAGAAGTCTCTCTCCCTCATTTAAAAAAAAAAATGTCTCAATGGATATAAAATTCTTGGTTGGCAATTGTTTTCTTCCAGCACTTTAAATATATTTTGTCTTGTTGCCTTTTTACCTCCATGATTCCTCAAAAGAAATTGGCCCTTAATCTCATTGTAATTCCCTTGTACATAGCATGTTGCTATTCTTCTTGCAGCTTTCAGAACTCTCTCCTTATGTTTGGTGTGGCTATCTTCTAGTTTATCCTATTTGGAGTTTGTTGAGCTTCTTAACTGTGCATATTCATGTCTGTCAAATTTGGAAAGTTTTCTGCTATTATTTCTTTGAATATTTCTTCTGCTACTTTTTCTCTTCTGTTGGGACTGTGATAATACATATGTTGGTATACTTGATGGTGTCCCACACATCTCTTTAGCTCTGTTAGCTTTTTTAAATACTTTTTTTTTTCTTTCTGCTCCTTAGCCTGAATCATTTAGATTATCATATCTTCTAGATATTACTGATTCTTCTGTCAGCCCAACAGCTATTGGAATCCTCTAGGGAATTTTTCATTTCATTTATTGTGGTCTGGTGTCCCTCCTATTCTTTCATTCTTTTTCCATATTTTCTTCATCTCCTTGACCATTTTGAGGATCATTTTTCAAAAGTTTTTTCCGGGTATATTCAATGTTTGGTCTTCTTCCTTGGTGGGTCTAGATTTTTATCTTGTTTCTCTGCATGGTCCATTATTTCTTATTTCTTTGTTTGTCTTGTAATCTTTTGTTGCACACTGTACATTTTAATATTTTAAAGACTTAACTCTGGGATTTGTTTCCTGAGTTCTCTGTCCCTTAATTTTGTATTCAGCTAGTGATATGAAAAACTTTCCCCTCAATGCCAGCAGTTAACAAAAATAAACAAACCAAAGTAAAAAGCACCTTCTATAGTCTTTACAAATTGGTTTTGTTTTGTCTTGTGGTTTCCTTCAGAGCTTACCCCTCCCATTGAGAAGATTGGCCAAAGTCAAATGTGATGTGCAGGGTCCTGCCTTCTTTGAGCCTGTGTGGATCCTTGCTCTTGTCTTTAGGAATTCCCCTGTTTACAGTTTACAGGAGTTTGAATGTCCTCTCTACTTCTTTGAAATAGACACTCAGCCCCATCTGGATGCCCTATTGTATGATTTAGTGCAAGTCATTCTTTGCCCTAGACCCTTGAACTTAATTGATTCTTACTTTAGCTATTTTCAAGCTGCTTCTCTGCCTTCAGGGCAAATTTTGGGAGGGTGTGCCTGAGATAAGTTTCCTAGTTCAGTCTTTCAAGCTCCCTCTGGATAGATTGGCATTGATATGCAGGCACCCCAATATGTGGACAGGGGTTACTCTGCTCCCTCTGGAACAGGACCACAGACCCACAATGGTAGGGCAGGCTGGCTCCATACTGTGCTGGGGAGGGGTTGGAAGAAGGGCTACCCAGGGCACCATGAGTTTTGCCTAACAGTTTTCAGACTGCTTTTTCTTGATTTGGCACTTGCCCAATTACTGAAACCCTTTAACTGTTTTCTGGCATTTAAGGAAGATAGCTTTTCCAGGTTTTGTTAGTTGTTCAAAGATTTTATGAGATAACAGCAAGCTGAAGTGCCTTATGCACAATCTTGGTCTATTGGAAGTCTTGACAATCTTTCAAGAAATCGCAATTACAAAAAAAATCATTCCCCCTCTAGGTTTTTGCCTAAGAGAAATATAAATATATGTCCACACAAATATCTGTTTATATTCATCAGAGCTTTACTTAGAAGAGCAAAACATTTGAGACAATCCAAATGTCCATCAACAGAATGGATATATAAATTTTGGTATATTAACACATTGGAATATTGCTCAGTAATAAAAGGGAATTAACTACAGATACAAGAATCATCATGGATGAATCTCAAAGGCATTACCATAATTAAGACAAAATGTGAGTGAAAGAAAGCAACTGCCAGGAGGTGAAGATGTGGGAAGGGGATTGACAACAGTATTGCATGAGAGAAATTTTGTGGAGATGAAGTGTTTATGTTTTCATTTTAGTGATATTTACATGACTATACATTTGTTAAAATCATTGAATTATATACATAAAATTGGTGATTTATTATATGAAAATTAAACTTCAATAAAGATAAAAAAAAGTAAACCTTGGATCCTGGTGAAGCAATACCTATACATTTACATACTTACTTCCTCCTAAATAAATTGTCTTCTTTATCTGAATTTCTGATTTAAGTGTTCAGAAATATGCCAGAACAGAAACTTTTTGATAATTTTAACCATTTGTTTATTAATCATTTTTGAATTGATTCATTCACTAAATATTCAATATCTTTTATAAGTCAAGCAAGAGTTAAAAAGAGTTCTCTGTTTTATTTTGTTGATAATAACTGAATAGAATATTCTGATATTAATCCCATAGACTTTTCAGAGAGGATTATTGGCTTTTTAAAGTTAATTAAACCCTGCCTGTTCTTTCAAACACCCTTTCTTATTGTGTTAGTCAGCGAAAGGGGTGCTGATGCAAAATACAGGAAATCGGTTGGCTTTTATAAAGGGTATTTATTTGGGGTAGAAGCTTACAGTTACCAGGCCATAAAGCATAAGTTACTTCCCTCACCAAAGTCTGTTGCCACATGTTGGAGCAAGATGGCTACCAATGTTCAGCCTTCCTCTTCCTCTTAAGGCTCCATGGTCAGGCTCTCTAGGCTTTGTCTCTCTCCCTGGGGCTTGATTCTCTCCTGGTTCAGCTGCTTGTTCTCTCCACAAGGCCAGCTGTAGACTATCAGGCAAATGGCTTGTTTCTTTTCCCAGGGCATTCTCGCCTTCCTCACGTCCAAGCTCCTCTGTGTGCTTAATTCCTGGGGCTCCAGCTCAAAAAATTCCACATCAGAACTCCAACTCTGCCCTTTGCCACGTCTTTTATCTGTGAGTCCACACCCATTCAAGGGGTGGGGACTCAACGCCCTACTGATGTGGCTCAATCAAAGCCCTAATCATAATTTAATCATGCCCAGAGGAACAGACAAGTTTACAAACACAGTCCAATATCTACTTTTGGAATTCATAAACAATGCCAAACTGCTACACGTATTGTCTATTATCTTCCCATGATGCTAATAAGCATTCCTCCACTCACAGAGATTTTGAAGCCAAAACCTACTTCAGAGCATACTGTAGAAAATATTTTATGTTTATCAAGGGACTTTAGTGGGTATAAAGAAATCAAGGAGATTGAAATATGTTCCATTGTAAGAAAGCAACACTGATTTCTGTTGGCTAGGAGAAGTGTCTGTATGAACACCAAATTGGAGAGAATGGTCATGCTTCAAATATGAACTAGGGCAGGACAAATATCCTTTGCATTAAAAAAAAAAAAAAAAACACCTCTGTCTCAAGAGGATTATCTATAAAATATTCACTCACTGTCCTGATTTTTTTGATAATCAGGGTAGGCTAAACAATCACTATATTAGAAACCAGACCTAGTTTTTCTCCCTAGGTCTGGTTTTTAAAATGCTGGTGATAAACCAAGACTGATTTATTATATGACTATCCTGTATGGGAAATGACTGTAACTCTAGTTTTTTGGTCAACGTTAAGAGATATAGTATGGGGGCTGATGTGGCCCAGATGGTTGGGAGTCCTCCCATATGGAAGCACCTGGGTTCGATCCCCAGGACCTCCCAGTAAAAATTAAAAAAAGAAAAATATAGAAGGTGCATGGGCCACCAGACCCTGCCGAGCTGCGCAGCAAGATGATGATGTAACAGGAGAGTGACACAAGGGAGAGCCAAGACGAAACGCACCAAAAAACCAGGAACTAAGGTGGCACAGGTGGTAGGACACCTCTCTCCCACATTGGAGGTTCCAAGATCAAATCCCGGTGAAGACAGGAGGAGAAGGATGAGAAGAGAGGGCAGGAAACAGACACAGAGAATCGCTTAGCGAATGAACACCAAAACAGCAAAAATGGGGGCAGGGGAGGGGAGGGTAAAAATGGATAAAAGCAAATAAATAAATAAATAAATCTTTAAAAAATATTCATATAGTGTAAGCCTAATTATTATTTTATCTTAGAATTGAAAAAGAAATGAAAAAACATTGTTTTTTGATGAAAGGTGTTTCCTAATTAACATTAATAACAATAAAAATAATTATGGTAACAATAATCACTTGCACCCCTATGATTAACTACAATATATGCTTTATCACATTTGAGTAGGAGGGTGGGTGCTCGTGTATTTAAATAAACATGTTCAGCACTTATTTTGAACCACCTGTTGTCTAAACATGGCAAGGAAAGTGGAATTAAGTGTAATATTTTTCTAGCGGAGTCTACTGCATAGCAAGAGATAAGATAGATACATACATAGTTAACTCTAATGCAGCGTGAAACAACCATTCAGAAAGAATGGCCTGTGTTTGACAGAGGCAATTCAATATACCTGATATGGAAAGAATGGTAAGACATAACCTCCCAGAAAAGACAATGTTTCAGGGAGTTCCTCAAATAAATCTAGGTATTTATTAACTGGGGAGGGCTTTATTCTGGACAAAAGTAATTAGAAATGAATTCATATATGATTGAGATCCTAGATGGAAGAAACTAAGACATTAAATTATTTGCTCAACGTCATTTCTGCTAAAAGAATAGCCAGAACTTAAACTCATGGCTTCTGATGCCAAATCTGATGTTCTGTGAGTGTTTGCCAGTCATGTATATAGTAACACTTCAGAAATGCTGGTTTCTTGTCTGTTACAGAGGATGTTGTATTAGTTATCTATTGCTGTATATGAATTGCCCATAGCCTAGTAGCATGATGAGGAATTCAGTAAGGACTTGGCTGCTCAGTTCTTGGGTTCTCTCATGTAGTTGTAGTTGTATGTCAGCCAGGGCTACAGTCATCTGAAGAAAGGAATGGGGCTGGAAGATCCACATCCACTGGCAAGTTGGTGAATTCTGTAGGTCAGGGGCCTCAGTTGCCATCCACATGGGCCCTCTCAAGCATCGGGGTGGCAACTGGACTCTAGGTTCCACCCTCATCAAGCATTGGGGTGATGGCTAGAGTCTAGTCTCCACCATCACCAAGCATCAGGGTGGTGGCAGGCTCTCTGCAATCCCCAAAATATCTGAGAAAACTGGGGTGGTAACACTCTTCCTGAACAATGAGGCAGGAGGCCCACATTCTCCAAGTAACAGGACATACACACCCTTTCCACACACATGGGTGAGCTCACTTTCTTGTCCCAAGATGTCTTCAGTCCAGACCTCAGCTTCCATGGTTCTGCCTGTGAAGTCACTTTTCCTTCAATCTGTCCCTTTTCTGTCCCTTTTAGTGCAGGCCAGCAGTGGTTCCTTTCATACAGATCTCTCAAAAAATAAAATAAAATAAACTTGTCATTTTTGCATACAATATACAGGGGTCCATACCATCAGGCAAAAGAACTTTCTACAAATCCTTACTAGATAATTGCATTTCCAGTCCTGGCTTGCGTTGAAATGGCTGAATGGTTCCATGTTCAGTTAAACCCTCACACGCAGCACTATTCTCCAGAAATTCGATTTCCAGAAGCTCAGAATTTTTCCAAATCATCAGTATCTGGTTTCTTTGTGCCCAGGAGTTCAGTTCTCAGCTTCCCTCTTTCCTCTCACATTTTACTATAAGCTGCAAGGAGAAACCAGGCAGCACTTTCCATGTTTAGTTTGGAAATCTCCTCAGCTAAATATCCAAGCTCATCATTTTCAAATTCTGCCTTCCATTTGATGTCCAGACTCAATTTTTCCAAATTCTCTGATAATTTAAAACAATAACCACCTTTCTTCAGTTTGCAATGGCACTTTCATCATTTCTGTCTAAAGCATCATCGGAAGTACCTTTAGTGTCCATATTTCTACCAACAGTCTCTTCAAAGCCATCTAGGCCTTTTCCATCAAGTACCTCACAATTAGTCCCACCTCTACTCATGACCCAACTGCAAAGCCTTTTTAAAATTTTTGGTATTTGCAATAGCAGCATCCCACTCTCCTGGTACCAAAATCTATCTTAGTTTGCTAAGCTGCTGAGTTGCTTAGCAAAACGGGTTGGCTTTTAAAAATGGGAATTTATTTCCTTACAGTTAGAGTCTGGGAAAATGTTCAAGTCAAGGCATCATTAAAGTAATTGCTTTCTTCCCAAAGACTGGCTGCCAGCAACCTCTCATTCCTCTGTCACATGGAAAGGCACATGGTAGCACCCGCTGGTTTTCCCCTTCTCTTTCTGGGCTTGTTGCTTTCAGCTTCTGGCCTCTGTAGCTTTCTCTCTCTCTTTCTCTGTATTCATCCCATTTATAAAGTACTCTAGTAAGAGGATTAAGACTCACCCTGGGCCACATCTTAGCTGAAGTAACCTAAAAATAAGGTCCTAGTTACAGTAGGTTTATACCCACAGGAATGGATTAGCTTAAAGAACATGATTTTCTGGCATGCATACAATATCAAATCACCACATTGGAAAATTCCAAAATATTTGGAAATTTAAAGAATACATAGATCAAACAAGGGATCCCAAAGAAGTTTTAAAATATTTTGAATTAAATGAAAATGAAAATACAAATTATGAAAGTATATGGAATGCAGTGAGATCAATGCCTAAAGGGAAATTTATAGTATTGAATGCATATATTAGAAAAGAAAAATATCTAAAATTAATAATCTAGAGAAAGACAATCAATACACATAAAAGAAGCAGAAGAAAATAAATAATAAAAATTAGAGCAGCAATCAATGAAATTGAAAACAGGAAAACAACAGAGAAAACCAACAAAACCAAAGACTATTTCTTAATATCAATGAAATTGATAAATGTTTAGCCAGGCAAACTGTGGAAAAAAAGAGAAGATTTAATTACTAAATCAGAAGTGAAAAAGCTCTATCACTAGGATACCACAGACTTTAAAGGGTAATAAACTAATATTATCAAATGACTCTCAACACTTCTATGCCCACAAATTTAATAACTTAGATGAAATGGGCCAATTCCTAGAAAGACACAATCTATCAAAGCACATGCAAGGAGAAAGAGATCATTTGAATTGGTCTATACTAATTTACAAATTTAATCAATAACTAATAACCTTCCAAAACAGAAAACCCCAGGCCCAGATGGTTTAGCTGGCAAATTCTAGCAAATATTGAAGGGAAACATGATACCACTTCTCAACAGTCTGTTCCAGAAAATTAAAGCAGATGAAATACTTCCTAATTCATTCAATGAAAATTATCTTAATATCATACCAAATAAAGACATTACAAGAAAGGAAAACTACAGACCAATATCTCTCATTAACATAGATGCAAAGTCTTTAAAAAATTAACAAATTGAATTAAAAATTCATTAAAAGAATTATGCATCACAACCAAGTAGAATTTATTCCAGGAATGCAAAATTGGTTCAACATTTGAAAATCATCAATGTAATTTTTAAAAATCATCAGACTAAAGAAGATAAACCACATCACCATCTCAATAGATACGGAAAAAACATTTGACAAAATCCAACACTAAATGATGATAAAAACTGTCAGCAAATTTGGAATACAGAGGGCCTTACTCAAGTTGATAAAGAATATTTACAGAAGTCTTCAGCTAATATTTTAAATAATGTTGAGAAAAACACAGCTTTCCCCCTAAGATAAGGAACAAGGCAAAGATGTCTCCTCTTACTGCTTCTATTCAATATCATACAAGAAATCCTAGCTAACACAGTAAGACAAGAAAAGGAAATAAAAGATATACAGGTTAGAAAGGAAGAAACAAAACTTTGTTTTCTGATGACATAATTGTCTAGGTAGAAAATCCCAAATAATTAATAAAAAATATTGCGAGTATAGCAAGGTCCCTTGATACAAAGTTAATATACAAAATCCAACTGCTTTCCAATATACAATCAATGAACAATTGGAGTTGGAAATTTAAAATGCAATATCATTTACAGAGCACCAAACAAATGATAACACATAGTACTAAATCTAAAAATATCTACAAGATATAGATGTGGAAAACTATAAAATTATGATTAAAGAAATCAAAGAAAATAAAAATAAATAGAAAGATATTCTATGTTCAAATCGGAAGATTCGATATTGTTAAGATGTCAGTTCTTCCCATATTAATCTATAGATTCAACACAATCCCAATGAAAATCCCAGTAAATTAATTTGTAGATATTAACAAACTGATATCAATGTTTATATGTCAAGGCATAAGTCCTAGAATAGCCAACACAATATCAAAGAAAAAGAACAAAGTTGGAGGACTGACACTATCTGATTTCAAGACTTTACTGTAAAGCTGCAGTAATCAAGACAGCATGGTATTGGTGGAAAAGATAAATAGATGAATGGAACAGAATAGAGAGCCCAGAAATAGACCCAGACAAATATAGTTAACTGATATTTGACGAATTAGCAAATGAAATTTATTGGAAGTAGGAATCTTTTCAAGAAATGGTGCTGGAACAACTGGACATCTACATGGAAAAAAAAATGAATCTACATGGTTTACAAAATATAATTCAAAATGTAAACTGCAAAATTATATACTTTCTAGAAGATAATATAGGAGAAAGTCTAAGTGACTTTGGGTTTGGTGATAATTTTAGGTAAAATACCAAAAGGACAATTTGTGGAAGAAGAATAATTGATAATTTGGACTTCAATAAAATTAAAAGCTTCTGCTCTGTGGAAGACACTTTTAAGTTAATGAAAAAAGAAATCACTGAGTGGGAGAAAATATTTGCAAAACACTGTCTGATAAAGGACTTTTATCCAACAATATACAAACAAATCTTAAGTCTCTACAATAAGAAAATAAACCACACAATTTTTTTTTAAATGGGCAAAAACATTGAGCCAACTCCTCACCATATACACATGGCAAGTAAGCATCTGAAAAGATTCTCAACATCATATGTCATGTGGAAATTGTAAATTATTACAACAATGAGATACCACTACACATCTGTTAAAATGACTAAAATCCAAAACACTGACAACAAATACTGACTAGGATGCAGAACAAAAGGAACTTTCATTCATAGCTGGTCAGAGTGAAAAATGGTACAGCCACTTGGGAAGACAGTTTGGCAGTTTCTTCCAAAGGTACTTTGATAGTTTGAAGCTGTATGGACCCCAGAAATGTATGTTCTTAAATTTAATCCATTCCGGTGGGTGTGGACCCATTGTAAGCTTCCTTTAGTAAGTAGAATCTTAAGTTAAGATGTGATCCATCTCATTCACTATGAGTCTTAATCTTCTTACTGGAGTCCTATTTTATAAGAGAATGGAATTCAGACAAAGAGAGAGAAAGCCATGGAGGGAAGAAGCTGGAATCACTTAATCCTGGAAGAGACCAGCAGACACCACCATGTACCTTGCCATGTGCCAGAGGATTCCAGGATTGCTGGCAGCCCGTCTTCAGGAAGAAGGTATCATCTTTCTGATACTTTAATTTGGACATTTTCATGGCCTTAGAACTGTAAGCATGTAGCCTAATAAATCCCCATTGTAAAAGCAAACCCATTTCTGGTATATTGCTCCCAGCAGCCCAGCAGACTAGAACAGCTACCCATAAACTTACCATAGGACCCAGTAATAGCGACCCTAGGTAGTAACCCAAGTGAGTTGAAAACTACACCAAAACTTGCACACAAATGTTTATAGCAGCTCCACTCATAACTGACAAAAACTGGAAGCAACCAAGCCGCTCTTCAATATGTGAATGGATAAGCAAACTGGTACATCCACGCAATGGAATATATTATTTAGCAATGAAAAGAAATGAGCTATCAAGCCAAGAAAAGATGTGGAGCAGTAAATACATATTGCTTAGTGAAAGAAGCCAGTCTGGAAAGGCTACTTCCTGTATGAATCCAACTATATGACAGTCTGGTGAAGGCAAAACTCTAAAGCAGGGATTTTTTAGTCAGGGGCCCATGGACTCCCAAGAGGTCTGTGGAAAGATTTCAGGGGGTCTACGAGCTTGAATTGAAAAAAAGTCAACTTATTATCTTTATTTTCTCTGACCTCTGACAGAAATCTAGCATTTCTTCACTTATGAATGTGCACAATAAATTATAGCAATATTAATTTCATATCACATTATAGTTGTTGCATATCTCGAAAAATCGCTTAGGGTCATCCACACTTTGAAATTACGGTAGTTGTTAGGCCCTATGCTAGTTGAGTGCCATGAAACTATCTGCTGCTACATTCTGAGATGGAGTCCATGGTTTTCACCTGACTGGCAGAGGGGTCGGTGGAACATTAAAGGTTAAGAACCCCTGCTCTAAAGACGGTTAAAAGACCAGTGGTTTCCAAGGGTTTGAGAGGAGGAGGAGGGGGGAATGAATAGGTGGAACACAGGGGAATTTTCAGACAGTGAAACTATTCTGTATGATATTGTAATGGTGGATATATGACATTATGCATTTGTCAAGATCCATAGAACTGTATATACAAGATGAGCTGTGTAAACTAGCTAACAATAATGTGCCAAGGTTGTTTCATCGATTGTAAAAAACACAAGATGTTAATAATAGAGGAAACTGTGAGAAAGGGCAATGGGGTATATGGGAACTCTGTACTACCTGCTCAATTTTCTGTAAACCAAAAACCGCTCTAAAAAATAAGGTCCATTAATTTTTAAAATATATATTACCCCCATGAGGGGTTTCTATATGCACACACAAAGCCCTCTGAGGGCAAACAAAATTTTCTCTAGGCAAAATCTCCGGGGTTTGGTTTTGAGCACTGGCTCAGACATTCTTCCACTTTCAGTCTTTTTCACTGTAAAAGGAGTATACACCCCTCCTGCTCTCTCCCTCAAACGCACATCAGAAAATGGAGGTTGACAATCAAGAGCCGAATGTATTGATTAATTTGACTAAGGACACATCGGTATCAGTGACTAGTTGAGTTTATTTCAGTGTTGCAGATGATATAGTTATCACTTCAGGGTCCTTCCAGGAAGCAATGGAGTCTTAAATTTACTATAAACCCCAAGTTTATAGGTTCAGAAATGCAATAGTGTCAGCATATGCAGAGCTGAGGAGATTAAGTAGAACTCTCACGCAGTAAAAATGCTCACGAAACTGATGTATAATATTGATAAGGCACATATCATCCATTGACTCATAATAAACACGCCATAAATGTTAAGTAACAGCAAGAATCTTAGTAGTAGTAATAAATATCGTTATAATAATGGACAAGAAACTGCCAGTGGGACTGGATTTAAAATTTCTCAGTTCAGCATATTCATTCTTTAAAGGAGCGTCTACTTTGAAAGCCAAATTATAATCAGGTTTCCTTGGTAAGTATGGAATAAGGACAAAGAAAATTCGTTGGAAAATCCTAGGGGCTGGAGTTTTACTGAACTATGAACTCCAATTTGCGGTAAAATGCACCAGTAGCTCCCACTTCTTGGGGAGACTACAGTCCTGTATTGAAGACACCCTCCCCCTTGGAGAGTGGCAACGCCATGGCCTATTTGTCTGGCATCAATTTTTTAATATTTTCATGCTAATCTGCCCCAAACCCTCTAGTCCAGTTTTGCTGATTGACCTTGGAGAAGTCTGCCTTTTAAAAATGATGTCTGTGTTTTTATCTCTTCCACAACATGTCTTAGCAGCTCAGCTAAGAGCTGCTTTTGAATTGTTGAATAAAGTAATTGTTCTCATTAGTTGAACGAATTTCAGGACTTTAATTTTTTTTTTTTTAGGTCCTGGGACCAGGAATTGAACCCAGGACCTCATATGTGGGAAACTAGCACTCAACCGCTGAGCCACATGGGCTCCCCTGAGTTTGTTTGTTTGTTTGTTTGTTGTTTTGTTCTGTTTTGTTTTTTAGGAGATAGCAGGGACCAAAACAAGGACCTTCTCTGTAGGTAGCAGGCGCTCAACCACTTGAGCCACATCCACTCCCCAGGGCTTTAATTTTAAAGGGAATAATTTATGTTCTGTTTGACTAAAACTCTGAGTCTATTCGATATTTTCCTGAAGCTAAAGTGGGTCTTTTTGTTGCCATTTAAGGTAACAATCATTAAGTAATATCCATAATGACTTGCATCTCATAAGATCTAATACTTTGTGGAGGAGAGACTGGCATCCTAATTCTAGGAACTGCTGGTTTTCAAAGCTCCCCTGTCATTTCTTACCAATCGTTTTCACACCCTGCCCAACAATATGTCCCTTCTCTGTAGGCACCCTTCTTTGACTGAGCAGTTTGGCAATACCCTACCTAATATCTCATAACCCCCATGCACAACTTTTGTCTGATATATTTGGTAGATATTTAGGACATGTTATAGGATTTTCATGGTCAACTCACCCCATGTCTTTAAACACAGCCCTGAGTCTCCTCTGTTTCTTCTAGCACTTGGCACTGAAATGCTCCCTCACTGTTGAGGGAATTACTACTGTGTTTAGTGAAATGTGCACCCAGCTTTAGTTTCTAGGGTGTGACTGATACATGTTTGGCAGGTGAGACACCTCCAACTCTGAGCCACTTGTCAGATTGGAATAAGGAGTAGAGAAATGTAGGCCATTCAGAGTTTGGATTTTAAACCCATGGTTGATGTCCTTTAGTTCAGGGTCTACTTTTTTGGGTTTGTAATGCTACAGTGGGTTACAGCCTCCTGATGGTTACTTTTCCCCCCATGGGTTCCTACCTCTGAACTCATGGAATCCTCACCATAACTCTGTGGGATAAGCTGGGTCTAGGGAAGGAGGCAGAGGTGAGGTGAAGTGGCTCGGGATGGCTATGGATAATAGCAGGTGCCTGACTCACTGCTCCCTCCAGGAAATTGCTCCTTTCATCATGTGAATGCCAGATTTGTTGCTCCCCCCCGCCCCGTGCCTTCCTTTAAATTCAAAACAAAACCATCTCATTCCTTCTCTCTGGAAATGCTTCAAATTCCCTAAATACTTTAGGTATTATCAGTAGATATATTATGGAGTATGCATGCCAAAATCTCTGAAACTCATTATGACAATATTTTTGAAATTACTTTTTTCTCTGCAAAAAAAACATTTTCTAAGTTTTTTTGTGTGGGGGTTTTTGTGGGTTTTTTTTTTGCCTAGTTATTTCCTAACGGGTGTTCTTTCCCATTTGGCATTAGTAACTTTCTCTTGTATTTGGGCTTATCACTACCCTGCCCCATGCCCTCTGCTAGTTAGGCTAACACAGCTCATTCTTCACCAGCCAGCCCTTAGCAAAATTACAATAAACATATTTGTTGTTCTTGTTATCCAGTGGGATATTTATTTTATCATCACACTTTAATCAAATCTATTGCAACCAGAAATGATGACTTACATCATTGAACTACTCAGTTGATCGAGAAGGACACTTTTGCAAATGTTAATTAAAGAATGGGGTACAGAGGGTGTTTGGTGGATGGAAGAAGGCTTGGTGGGGCATTGGATGCCATAATGGCAATTGTGAGACCAGTTGTCTCAATCCAGCAAAAACTTCAGTATTCTCTTAATCACTCAGGTTGATGCCATTTGACTTCATTTGGTTCTGTCTTCAGATTTGACTGTCGATTTTTAAAGAAGAGGAAATAAACCTTATCTGGAGGATATTATATGTAAATCTAAATGCTAGGCACATGCAAGGACACAGACAAGCTGTAAGGTATCGTTGTAGAAAGACAAAAACCTTGAGATACAGCTGAAGAAAACAGAAATGTTCATGTAACTCAGAAAGCTGTGTGTATCAGATGGAGGTGGGGAAACTGGGCCATGTACCCACTTCTCTTTGCTATTGGCAGTGCAGAGGATATGTAGTGAATAAGACCAAGTTCCTACTTGCACCCAGTTTAGTAAGAAGGGAGACTATCCAATGAATGAATAAATAAACTGATTATAATATAATTTCAAGTATCTGGATTAGCTTTGGCCACAAGAGATATGTGCTCATTTGTCTTTTGTGGACCCCAGAAAACTATACTCTTATCCTAACCCATTCCTATGCATGTAAACCTATGTTATGCAGGATCTTCTGGCTAGATTCAGTTAAGGGACCTTTTGATTAGAACACGTTTGATTCCATAGTTTTAGTTAAGAGCCTTTGGTCAGATTGTGGGACCAGCATGGGTTTTAATCCTCTTACTGGAGTCCACTATAAGCAGAGGGCTAGAAAGTGGAGACACACAGAGAAAGAGAGCTGCCATTTACCCTGAGAGAGGACTCCATGACTGTCTGCAGCCACAGAAAGACAGAGAAACCCCAAAAGCCAGAGAGAGGACCAGAGGCTGGAATCAGCACAGCAGTCTGAAGCTGAAGAGATGTAGCCTGGGGAGAGAAAAACCATATGCCTGATCACCAACAACTGAGCTGGGGGAGAACGTGAGCCTGGAGGAGACACCAGAGACTGGTCGCCATTTGGCCTTGCCACGTGACAGGAGTCCAGGATCTGCCAGCAGCCGACCTTTGGTGAGACAGCATCTCTGATGATGCCTTGATTTTGACATTTTCACAGCCTCAGAATTGTAAGATTTCACCCCAATAAATTCCCTTTATAAAAGCCCACCCTTCTTTGGTACTTTGAAGTGGCAGCCTTTAGCACACTAAAACAAGACATTTTGCAGAAAAAGTGGAAGGCTGGCATGAAGCAGCAGGTATCGTTTGTATGTTCTGAAGGTTAGAGCACCAGGTACTATGCAGCTTTCAAGTTGTGGCTGATCGATTCACGCACCTTATTGGTAGGGGCAGTAGCCAGACACGCAGGTCCTACAGCTCCCTCCAGGACTCCTCTTTCTGTTGCTCCAAGTCCTGGTCCAAGTTCTTATTCACCTCTGTGGAAAAGGGTACAAGCTTCTCCCACAGGTTAGCCTGGGGTCAAGCTGAAGGTGGTAAGAGGCAGAACAGGTTCTGGGCTGTTTTTGCAGCTTCCTGTCGTCCTCTCTCAAGTGCGGCTTTACTCCTGCACTTATCTGCATCCAGCTTTTCTCCCTGACTGCTCGTCTGGCTGCTCTATAGAGACTTCAGACTTAAAACTGCTCTACCGGCAACCACAGTTGTGTAAGCTCTAGCACATATAATCCATGCCTTGTCTTGTGCCACTCACAGCAGTTCTGATTCTCTAAGAAAACCCTTACTGAAAGAGAAATTGTTGCTAGAAGTGGCTCCAGAAGATGGCTTCTCTCAATTGGTTCTAGGTTACCTGGAATAAGTTGTTGTTGTTTTTTAAATCTAATTAGACTTAAAGGCATTGATAACCCTCCTTCCAGGGGTGAAGTGGTAAAATAACCCTCCTTCCATGAGTAGTCCATGGCATGGAGATGGAAAATAGCTATTTAAATTATCACATTATTAAGTTCTATAGAAAGCAAGGTTTGGGGCATCCATTTTATGACTTAGAATACTTTAGAATATTTGTTCCTTCTAAACGCACTGGAGAAATTGAGAAAAGAAAATTACACACTCAGAGTTTTAAATGACCAAATCAAGGTCCAATGAAGAGACTTGAAAGCTTCTGTGATGGTCCTAAAAGAAGCCTATTTCTCCTATAGCTGCAGGATGGAAATTTCTGAAAACCATACCGAAAGTGTAAACCTGAGGGTAGCTGAAGCAGATATGAAGTCAGTATTCTATTCTCAGTATAATGGGAAGCCACAGGAGGATTTTGATCAGAGGTTTATGAATCCTAGCTCTATTTCACTAATTGTGTAATCATGGACAAATTACTTGATCTCTCTAATTTTAGTATCCTTATCTGTAAAATAGGGATAATAATACAAAGAACAATATATTTCTGATTTATGACATCTTATACACATCTTAGCATCTCACTCTCAACTGAAAGCAAGCATAACATAAAAACATAAAATATGACAAAATGTATAATTCTTATAAATTCATAATTTATACAGCATAAAATGGAAGGGTGTCAAATTTATGGTCTTCTTGGAGACAGAAGAAATAATCAGTAACAACTCAAACTAACATTTGATTAGCTGGCACAACTTACAGATGATGATAATTGCAATAGGATAAGGCAAAGGCAAATGTATTCTCACCTAGCAACAGAGGGAAATCATCTTTCTTTTTCTATTGCCTTATTGTCAATAGCCATGACCATTAAAATGTTTGTGTCTATAAAATCAGAGATTTTTTTTCTTAGTTGAAATCAATACATTATATGATCAAAAATACATGCACACACACATGTTCAAGTGTTTGGGCCTTGGAGGTGTCTTAGTAGCTAACAGAATATCACAGTTTGTTAAGTCCATCCTGTTCAGATGTTTGTTCAAAGGATGCCAGGGAATACTGCAGCTTGTTATCCCTGCAGTATGTGAGATAATGAAGCCAGGAAAATGGTATGAATGTGTCCTAAGTACTCTTCTATGATCTAAGAAGTGTAAATAAGAAATGTTAAGTGTAGCAACCTGGGCTTCTGCAGCCTTGAAACTCTACTTAAGCATGCTATTTGCCACCTTTTTCCCTGTCCACATTTGGTGTTTATGCATTTCTGGCTCAAAGTGGGGTCCCTGGGCCACCGGCAGCATCGTCACCTGGGAGTTGGTTGAAAATGCAGAATGTCAGGCTTACTGAACCCAGATCTACACTTTAGTAAGTTTCCCCAGGCAGTTGCTCTGTGCATTAAATTTAGAGAAACACGGGTCTACCTCCTTTTCTAGTCTCCAGGTCCTCTTCAGTAGTCCCTTATGACTCCTGGCATTCTCCTTGTTTCACCTGCGTCACTATGACATTTCTTTTCCAAATCACTTATCCTTTTATATTGAAGCAAATTAATGTCACAGACATGGGTGCACTCATTAGTTCCAGCATTCCTTCATTCCCTATATGCCTACTCTATGCCAGAGAGTACATACTTAAAAACACTCAAAAACTTTGAGATAAAATCAGTTAAAATATAGTTGAAAAGTGCTAGAATGAATTTTTAAAAAGTAAAATGGGAACAAAAGTGAAGGAAACATATTGATGGTCTGGGGGATATCACAGTAGGCTTTGCAGAGAAAATGCCCCTTGAGTTGACTCCTAAAAGAAGAACAGGGATTTGGCGGGGTGGGGGGATGGCATTCCATGAAGTATCGTACGGCAGTGCTTTCTGAGCATTTGCCATTGATTTGGGTGCACCATAGACTGAGGGCATAAGGTTGAGAGGGGAAGAGACTTAAAATTGGCAGGTTGTAAAAGGCATGGAGTTGCACCTAGAGAGACAGACAAGGGCAAATCTTGAATAAGCTTATCGGCACCAACATACCATGTATTCTAAGGCATTCCTCATTTCAAAGAAATTCCTTCCACTGTCCTCGTAAACACACACATACACACACACCAGGAGTACTTACAATATCACGAGTCCCGAGTCCTGACTCAGAAGATAGAACCAAACTGTCTACGACCACTCCTCGTCAAAAATGCAGAGGCAACTCTTTCTAAGTGAGAGGGATAAGCAGGAGTAGGGGGTCTACAATAGATGGGGGGAAAATGATCATCTCAGCAACAAGACTTCATCCTGGAAGGCACGAACATAATCACTCTAGGCAAGAAAATGAAAACTGCCTTTGATCTCCAAACGCTTAGGTCCTTGTGGCAGTTTGATGTAATTATGAATTCCAAAAATATAATTGGAGCATTCTTGTAAACTGATCTGTTTATCTGGGCATGATTAGGTTAGGATTAGGGCGTTGAGCCCCACCCCTTGGTGGGTGGGGAATCGAATATAAAAGGCAAGGCAAAGGACAGTTGAAGCAGTCTTTTGAGAAGCAGCTTTGATGTTGGAAAGAAGGCCCCAGGAGAAGAGAAGCAAGCCGTTCGCCTGATCGTCTACAGCTGACCTTGTGGAGGAAACAGGAGCTAAGCCCGGAGAGAAACGCAGCCCCGGGAAGAGAGGAACCCCAGAAGCCTGAACCCTGGCAAACGCCGGCAGCTGTTTTGCTCTACCACGTGGCAATGGACTGTGGTGAGAGAAGAAACTTGACGCCTTATGGCCTGGTATCTGTGGACTTCTACCCCAAATAAATACCCTTTATAAAGACCAACCCATTTTTGGTATTTTACATTAGCACCCCTTTGGCTGACTAATACAGAATTTGGTACTGAGGAGTGGGGAAGTGCTTTTGCATATACCAAAATGTTGGAACGGTTTTATAAATGGGTAAGGGGTATTTTTTGGAGGAATTGTGAAATGCTTGATGGAAAAGGCCAAGATTGCTTTGAAGAAACTGTTGATAGCAATATGGATGCTAATATGATGCCTTAGAAGTAAATGATGAAACTTTTATTGCAAACTGGAGGAAAGGCGATCTATGTTTTAAAGTTGCAGAGAACAGGGGGGCGGCTGTGGCTCGGTCAGTGGGGCTCCCGTTTACCATATGGGGGGCCCCGGGTTCAGTTCCCGGGTCCTCTTGGTGGGGGCAGGCCCGCCCGCACGGCGTGGTTGGCTGACCCGGCGAGCGCGGGCAGCAAGGGGGGGATAAATGAATAAATAAATAAAATCTTAAAGTTGCAGAGAACTTAGCAAGATTAACTCCTGGTGTTATATGGAAGACAGAATTTAAAAATGGCGAACCAGAGCATTTAGCTAAAGAACTTTACAAGATAAACTCGGAGAATGTAGCTTGGCTTCTCCTTGCAGCTTATAGCAAAATACTAGATGAGAGAAATACACTAACGACTGAACTTTTGGGCACAAAAAAAACAGAAACTGATTCCGGAACTTCCAAGTTTGTGGAAATCAAATTCCCAGATGAAAATGCCCCATTTGAAGACTTTACTAAACTTGGAACTCATAACTCAGAATTGAAGATGCAGTTAACTCGGAAAGACTTGTGGAAAGTCTTACTGTCTGATGGCTTGGACCCCTGCTTCCTGCAGGCTAAACCAACAAAGTTTTTGAGAGAGCTGTATGAACAAAACCACTGTCAGCTTGGACAAAAGAAGACATGGAAAGGAGAGATTGAAGGAGAATCAGCTTTAAGAAGAAAACCATGGAAGCACAGATCTGGACTTAAGACATCTCCTTGGGCCAAGAGAGGAGTCCCACCCATGTGTACAGAGAGGGTGAGTTTGCCTCTGCAGTTGAAGTGGGTGGATGTTCCTACCCAATGTTCTGAGAAAGTTTTGATGCCCCATGTGTGCAGAGAGGGTGAATTTTCCCCAGCAGTTGAAGATGGTGGATGCCCCCACCCGATATTCTAGGAGAGTTTTGCCATCCCAGGGTGCAGAGAGGGTGGAGCACATTCCTCAAAGATTAGGGTGGTTAAGGTCAACACCCCATAAGTCTGAGAGGGGTGTACCTGTCCCCCATAGATTAGAGAAGGCCAGGTGGTCAACCCATTGTTCTGAGAGGGTTGAGCCTGTATGCCAAAGGTTAGGGAAGGCCAGGTGGTCAACTCGTTGCTCTGAGAGGGCTGAACCTGTATGCCAAAGGTTAGGGGGAATGTTGTGTTCACCTCACTGTACTAGGGGGGCTAAGACTAACCCAAAGATTGGGTAAGGTGTGGCAATCACTCCAATACTCTTGGAGGGTGAGGTCTGGAGCTTGGTCGACACCCAGATGCTTGATGAGGGTGGAACCAAGAAAATGTCCGTTGGGCAAGCCTGTGGAAAGGGTGGGTTCCCATGTGGCCCCAAGGAGAAGAAACCATCATCTTAAGAATGACTCTCAGACTTTGAAATCAAATGGAGGATGCCCTGCAGGTTTTACTGAACTATAGAGGATCCATGACTCATGTTTAACACACCAATTTCTCCTTATAATGTTGAAAATGTTTGTCTTTTGTCTCTCCATTTGTGTACTGGAAGCAGTTAAATGGTTTTGTAAGATTCAGAGGTCTATAGCAGATGAGACTTTGCCTGAAGACAAACTGTATTTCTTTAAAATGATTTTGATATGATTTTGTACTTGGATTGTTACTGATTTAAGTTTTTTTAAATATTGTAATATATTTTTGGAATTCAGAGGGTGAAATGTGGCAGTTTGATGTAATTAATTATGAATTCCAAAAATATAATTGAATCATGCTTGTAAACTGATCTGTTAATCTGGGCATGATTAGGTTAGGATTAGGGCGTTGAGCCCCACCCCTTGGTGGGTGGGGAATTGAATATAAAAGGCAAGGCAAAGGACAGTTGAAGCAGTCTTTTGAGAAGCAGTTTTGATGTTGGAAAGAAGGCCCCAGGAGAAGAGAAGTAAGCCGTTCGCCTGATCGTCTGCAGCTGACCTTGTGGAGGAAACAGGAGCTAAGCCCGGAGAGAAACGCAGCCCCGGGAAGAGAGGAACCCCAGAAGCCTGAACCCTGGCAAACGCCGGCAGCTGTCTTGCTCTAACACGTGGCAATGGACTGTGGTGAGAGAAGAAACTTAACGCCTTATGGCCTGGTATCTGTGGACTTCTACCCCAAATAAATACCCTTTATAAAGACCAACCCATTTTTGGTTTTACATTAGCACCCATTTGGCTGACTAATACAGGCCTTGTGGGTGTACTTGATTTCACCATTTAGTTACGTATGGCGATAGAAATCAGAACAGTATTTACCTCAGGGAGAGGAGGTAACTGATTGGAAAGGGGCTTAAAGGAAATTGCTGGCATGTTAGAAATGTTCTCCATCTTCTTTTGAGTGTTGGTACATTCTGTACACAATTGTCAAAAGTCATTGAACTGAATACTTAATATTTGTCAATCTTTTGCATCTTAATTACATCTCATTTATGTACATTATTTCCGGATCAACCTCCTACTTTCATACACGAAGATGGTTAAGAAATTCATACAATCTAGCAGCTAATTTGTGTCTCAGCTGCTCAATATACAAGGGGATGTTCAAACGATCTGTTGATCAACTATACAGTAGTTTAATTAGGAGCCTCTAAGACATAAGCCAAAGCTGCGAAGAACGATTGAATGTTAGACACTGGCATGTGGAAGGCATATTTGTGGAGCCACCAGATGGCTTTGAGAACTTTGCAAACCATCTTTATGAATGTGCATCCTCCTGTTACACAAAAACTGTCAGCGATTTTATTTTGGGTGCTATATCCTGAATATAAGACCTGTGCAGATAAGGAAATGATGAAAAAGAATGCAATGCCAGGAATTGCCTTCTTCCTAGAAATCGAATAGCTGCTAATCATGAAGGGAAGGAATGCAATTGCAGGAGACAGGGGAGTTATTTAAATAAAGCAGGTATGTGTAAAAGAATAGAGAGCGGTGGGGAGTGGAGCAGACTGGAGATTGGCTGCCAGATGTGAAGGGGGCATGGAGAACTTCAGCTACAGCCCACCCATACCATTAGGAGATACACAGTGTTGCTCCATCGTCTGTTTTCCGAGTTATACAAAAAACCTGAATTCCTATATGAAAACACCCAATTATTAAATGATGTAAACTAGTGGAAATTTTGAAGACTACTCCATGGGCCAAATAAAATATGTCTACAGGCCAAATCAGCCCACATTTCTGATCTATGAGCTCTTATGTAATGCATCTTATTTAGCATCTCACTCAGCTGAAAAGCAGACATAGCATAAAAAAATGAGCTAAAAAGTGTAACTCTTATAAATTTATAATTTATGAAGCTTAAAATGGGCAGGATATCAAATTCATAGTTTTCATGGAGACAGAAGAAATACTCATTAACGAGCAAGCTAACATCTGATTAGCCTCTGAAAATTTCATGAAATACTTTCACATCCTATGGAAAACTGTGTGAAGAATCTGTTGGGGTAATAGTAGTAGTTATAGCTGCCCAAACTTCCAGGTGATGAAACTGAAGGTCAATAGGATGAGGCAAAGTCATATGCACTCTCACCTGGCAACAGGGGGAAGTAATCTTTTCTTTTCCTCTATTGCATTTATTGGCAATAGCAGTGTCCTTTAAAAACTTTGCTTCTATAAAAGCCAAAATTTCGGTCTTAGTGGAAAGCATACATCATAAGATGAAGAGCATAGAAAGGTGGCATTTTTTGAACTCCTAATAAAAGATAAAGCAGTGGGAAGAGACTTACCCTGGATTTAGGGTTACCAGTGCTTGCCGGCTTCCTCTGCTGTCAGATAGTACCCTGGAAAGCACAAGAAAGCTCATCAGACTTCGGTCTGTGTCATGCATGTGTCCTGAACCTCAATGCTAGACGAAGGGTTTTGATGTCACTCCTCATTTACAGCTGAACTCAAAGATTATTAAAAGACAAGAGTGTGGTGAATCAAACCAGAGGGGAGATGGGACAGAGAAGAGGGTGGAGTGAAAAGCACTGATTGAACCCATTCTAAAGCTAGATTTCATTATCACTCCTACTTCTCAGATTTTAAAAAATCAAATATATGAGAAATATTAGGAGATGGAGCCTTCGGGAGACTCTATGGCGCATCCATAATCCCAAAGCTATGCATCACTTCACTGAGCTCCTTCTTTTGAAGTTCTTTAGATTTTAACTTCAAGCATTATCTTCACTTGGAAGATCTTATGAACGTTGAGAGGCAGTGAACTAGAAAAGGCATTACACTAAGTGCCAGGAGACCAGCACTCCCTAATTTCCTGTGAGATTCAGGGCAAGTCGCTGTCATCCATCCAGTAATTGTTTTCATTTGTATGCACTACACTTATAGGTTCCCAACTTTGCAACCAACATTCTTTTCAATATTTTCTCAGTCCATTCTCTATATATTCTTAGGGTAAAAAGCCACACTTGAAGAGCTTCACTTTGCATTGTTTTTATTACAAAATACTAGATCTCTTACATCTGCATTTTCAAACACTCAAACCTCCTTGCACGCTCTCAAAACTAATTCTGATCCTTACCATCCCTACACACACACACACACACACACTTATGAATATAATCACTGTGGTACATAGGTGCTGGGGCAGACACATAGGGAAAAACAATTGTTGAGAAACTATCAGCAGGAGCTGCAGTCTGATTTGTGAACAAATAATATAAGTGGAGTTAAGTGGAAAGTGTACAGGGCTAAGGGAGCACAAAGGAGAAAGCGACTAAAGTGACTAAGGGAATTCTTAAGAGGTTTCTCAGAGAAGTGACATTTTAATTGGTTTCCTTCTGCCATTTTCAACACAAGTACAGTTTTTTTTTAAATTATCATTTTGTATTTAATTGTGGTAACATATATATATTTATAAAATAAAAGTTCCCATTTTAACCATTTAAGTGTATAATTTAGTGGCATTAATTACACTCCCAGTGCTGTGCCTGCCTTTATCTCTATTCATTACCAGATCTTTTTCATGACCCCACAGAGAAACTCCATACATATTAATGTCAAGCACAGTTTTCACTTATAAAAATAACACCAACCAATTATAGAAATTTGAATTTTTAAAAAAATTCTGTGTTTTCTTCTATACTTTTGGAAGCTGTGTGTTTCTTTTCCTTTAGTGGTAAACCATAATATTTTCATTAAAAAACTAATGGACCCCTTTAACATCTGTAATAGGAGGGTATATAATGGGCTCACATATAGCCATCACTCTGTTTTAAATCATTTTCAATTCCTGGCAAATCTTGTTTATCTACATCCTCACCTACTCATCTCCCCCCTCATTAGATTTAACGTATTTAATTTCTTGATCCATTGAATTGATGTGTTTGTTTTTGTTTGTTTGTTTGTTTGTTTTGATGCTTACATTGTTCCATTCTTGCTGAATGGAAATCCCTTTAAGTTGCCACTGGAATTTCTTTAGCGTGAGTCCAGTCGTGTTTGATAAATTTCTTGCTTTCTATTATGTCAAAAATATTCCTTTGGACAAAGCTAGAAAAAAATTTAAGAGAAAACATTAGAAGGTTGTACTTAGTTACTCTGATTTTACATTTGTGTCTCTTTTCTCTTACAATAAAAATCTTTTTTTTTTAATTACAATAAAATTATTTATTATTTTAATTAATTTATCCAACAATACTTATTCAATAGTTTCAGAATAACAATACCAATAGTATTACTAACAACATGATTTGTTGAAAAGAAACTCTACTATTTTGTGCCCTTAGGGAATATCCCATTAAGGGTATAGAATCAAATTGTTTGGTTTTTTTTTATAGTCACTTGAATAAAGTCTTTTTTGTATGGGTATGTTTCCAATTCAGTATACAGGTAGATTAATTTATTTCTTTCTGCTTTCCATTATTTGAGAATTGTTTCTTTTTAATTTTGATCTAATTTTGTTGTATAATTATATAAAACACTTTATATAAGTCAAATCCATGCAACAACATACATTCAAAAACATTTAGCTTCTATCTCTATTCCTTCCACTAGCTTCCCTCCATTCCTATCTACGCAAATATTTTTATTAGTTTTTGATTTATCCTTCCCTTATTAGCAAATACTTAGTTTATAATTATATTCTCACCCTCTTTCTAAGGTAAGAGTTATCATATTAAACTACATTATTCTGCACCTTGATTTTTATTTAGCAATAATTTATATATTGCCACATATATGCATAGTCCTCAATCCATTTTACAGCTGCATACTCAATTCCCATGTGCAATTGAAGCTATTATTTCTTGAATTCTCTAGTCTAATCTATTGACCTGTCAATCTATTTGGATGCCAATATCACATTGTTTTTTCTAGAGGCTTTAAAAATTAATATCTATGGGGTTTACCATTCCTCCCCCGACTGATTTTCTTTTTCAGCGTTTTCTGCTTTTCCTTTCCCTTCCGCCACTGCCACCACCACTGCGATTCCAAATGCACTTAATAATCAGTAACTCCAGGACACATCTCTAACTCCTCATGGTGATTTCATTGGGACCACATTAAAATTATAAATGAATTTATGGATAACATTTTATGTTGCTTAATCGTCCTCTAAAGGAAGGTGGTATTTTGTTCCATTTGTACAAGCTTATTTTACAGCTTTTAGAAAAGTTCTGTAGTTTTTCCATCCCATTTTGAACATTTCTTGTTAGTTTCATGTTTTGAAATTCTATTAAATTTTATTTTACTTTTACTATTGTTAAGGAGAAGGATGATTTACCCATTTTATCTTCTAACATTTTATACATTTGTCTGTTTTGCTTTCTCCTTTTTTTTCTTGAATAGGCTACTTAGTGATTGTTTTTTCAAGATCCAGCTTTCAGGTTTATTTAGTTCTACATTTTTTTCCAATTTATTAATTTCTACCACTGTGTTTATTAATGCCTTCCTTTTTTTTTTCTTGTAGTTTGTTTTGTTCTTCTCTGTGTAGCTTTTTTGAGTTGACAGTTTTTATATTTATTTTCATTTTTATTGATGTAGGTATTTATTGCTACAGATTTTCTTATGATAATTGCTAAATTTAGTTTTACAGATTCTGATATTATATTTGTAGTCATTATAGTTACTTTCAAGAAAATGTACAATTTCAGTTGTTTATTAGCATGTTTTTTGCTCTGTCCAGGCAGAGGGGCCTTTTTATATGTTGACTTTGTTACTTTCTAGTTTTAGTATATTATTATCAGAAAATGCTAACATTTCATTGGTCTTTAATTTATTAAGGTTTTGTGCCTCATAATATATCAAATTGCACGAATGCTTTATTGTACTTCAAATAAAAGTGTACTCTTTATTATCAGAGGTCTGAATTTAATACATATCAATTACATTTATATCATTGAATATGTCGATTTGATATTGACCTATTTTATTAGTCAGCCAAAGGTGTGCTAATGCAAAATACCAGAAATCGGTTGGCTTTTATAAAGGGTATTTATTTGGGGTAGAAGCTTACAGTTACCAGGCCATAAAGCATAAGTTACTTCCCTTACCAAAGTCCATTGCCACGTGTTGAAGCAAGATGGCTGCCAATGTCTGCAAGGGTTCAGGCTTCCTGGGTTCCTCTCTTCCCAGGGCTTGCTTGTGTCTGGGTTCAGCTCCTCTGCTACCTCTACAAGGCCAGCTGTAGACTATCAGGTGAACGGCTCATCTCTTCTTGGGGCCTTCTCTCCTTCCTCATGACCAAGCTCCTCTGGGTGCTTACTTCCTGGGTCTGCAGCTCAAATCTCAGCATCAGAACTCCAACAGCTGAACTCCAACTCTGTCCTTTGCCATGTCTTTTATCTCTGAGTCCCCGTGCACCAAGGGGCAGGGACTCAACATCCTACTGATGTGGCCCAATCCAAGCCCTAATCATAATTTAATCACACCCAAAGGAACAGACCAGTTTACAAACATAATCCAATATTTCTTTTTGGAATTCATCAATAGTATCAAACTGCTACACCTCTCTTGGACTAAAGGGGTGTATTAGGATATTTCTATATTTGTTTTATTATACTTCTATTTCTTGTTGCATCTTTTGGTTCCAGTTAATGAAAGCTGTTATTTTATTATTGGGTGCTAACAGATTAACAATTGTTATATTTTCACTGTGAATTTAGCCTTCTTTTTATCTCCTTAATGCTTTTTGGTCTGAATTTGTCTTTATCAGATATGAACTTTCTTTATGTTTGTATGTTCCTCTTTTCATTTTAAACTTTACAAATTATTTTTATTTTAGGTGTGTTGCACATGTTTTTCTTTATTAGTTAATTAGAAAATCTTTATTTTAATACTTTTAATTGATATGATCAATGTATTTGATCTTTTATGTCATAATTTCATGTTTTGTTTGCATACATAGAGGGCATGATTATAAAAGGTATATATTATGTATATGTATTATATATTATATATGTACATTACACACATTTACTCTTTCACTCTATTTGCTTCTCTTTCTTTTGGCCTATATTTGATAAATAGAAATGTTTGTATTCTTTTTCTAGGCAGCTGCCATCATCAAACTTACACTAATACCTCAATAAAATTCTTTAGTCTTCTCTATTTTGGTGGGGATACAGTCAGTGGTTCCTATTTTGAGCTATTTTGAAATTAGCTAGTAACAAATTCTTCCCCGAACCCTTACTTCTTCTGTAGATACTAATTTGAAATGATATATTTGAAGTAATTGCCTTTAATATCAACTAATAGCTATAAAAATACCAGCAAGCTTATTCTTTTTCCCATAGAGCCTTCCCATTTTTTCCTCCAATTTCAATGGTTGTGCAGTATTTACCATTATATATTATACTGATCTCCATCATTTAGTCTTAGTTCTATAGGTGTGTATATATCCAATGTTTGCTATCTGGTGTGTAGTTATCAGACCCAAAGTTTGAGTGGGGGAGATCAGCAGCAGTGAAAACATTCAAACTTATTTGAATATTCTAGTAAGTATATGTATTAAGGATAATGGGAGTTTGGTTTCTTGCCTCTAGAGGAGGCATTTCCAAAGACTGAAAGGAAGAAAGATAGAATGAACCCTGTGGTATTAGGTGGGAATTTGCAGTGTCAGTGTCAGCTCATGGTTTTCAGTATACATAGGCATAGAAATAAATATAGATGTAAATCTGTGTGTGTGTATCTCTGTGTGTGTTGATCTAGATATAGTCCCCGAGTCTGTCCCAGGAGAGAATCTGGGAACAGCAATACTTCAATAGCACTGAGAATACCGAGTATCCAGTTCCTGGTTTATAAATAGTAATATCCACTGAAAGGTACCAGAGCTCCTTGAAGAAATGACTAGTTCCATGGCTGCAGCAGGGAAAGAACAAAATGAGCCAGGGACACCTTCATGTGCCAGAAAATGCAGAAGAACTTGATGAATCATGGGGACATGTCAAAAAGATATAGATGCCAGGTTAAAGGGTCCTGCACTGGTCAAAGCTGGGATAATTTTAGCATAAAAATAGATAACAATAGCAATAGATTATAGCCCATCGAATAAAACAGCAAATCATGACTTCACACTTATATAAATAAATAAAAGAGTAAATTGAAAGTTTGAGAATAGCAAGATATTTACGCAGTCATTAAAATGTTTTCTTAACCTAAAAGTGAATAATAATAACTGGGCAACGGAGAAGACCGGGAGACATCAACTTAAACAAGCAAAAGTGACATAAAAATTGATGGGACAAACTGAAATCATGTACCACCTGGGAGAATACACAACGAAGAACACAGAATCACTTCTGTGATATTCTTGCCAAAGATGCATCACCTAAATCAAATGATGAAAGAACATCAGACAAACCCAAATTGAGGGACTTTTCTACAAAGTTATCAGCCTACAATATTCAAAAATATCATGTCATAAAAGACAAGAATAGGCTGAGATTCTTGAATGTAAGAGTGAAATAATATCTATTTTATTTATTTAAATCTTTTCCTCTCATCATATATATACCCAAACCTATTACTAATTAATACAGTGGTTTACTAAGGAAGGTATTGCGAATTTTTTAAAAATAGAAAATTGTCTCAAAATATATGGATGTTTGATGAGTTCTTTGAAGAAAGAACTTGTGGAAATTTAAAAATTCTTTTTAATACAACTATAGATTTTTGTACTTTTAGTGTAGATTTAACATACAGATTTAATACCACTAAAGATGTGATTTTTGGCCACAGATAATCATAGAGATTTCTTTATCTTGTACATTTGAGAAATAACCTAAAGAATTTAAGCTTCCTGCTCTGTAATTAGCAAAACATAAAATTTGGCTTTCTGAAGAAACTGTTATTATCACTAATAAAAGGGGTGATCACAAGAAATATTTTAAACCATATATGCATGTGTGCCTTTTCAAAAAAGCAACAGATGTCAACAGTATTTCATGGCATAAGGACTTTCAAATTGTTTTGCTATCACATAAAGAATGTTAATTGCTATTTTCTTATTTACGGCTTCCACCAGTTTTTAGAATATTTCATTGCAATTATGTTTATAGTTTCTTGCTTCTTAACTTCTTCCTAACAAATAACATTGTATTTCAGGTTTCCTCCTGTTTGAAAATCATCCACATAATATTTTTTACATTCTCTGACTCTGCTCATTCATTTTCTAAACTTGGCCCTTAGTTCTGTCTTTATCAAATAGTAACTTGTGAACAAAGCGGCTGAAATTAAACGACGTATGGATGCAAATGACACAAGATACGTGCAAGTGAAACCAATAGGTCGTTGCCCAGACGCCACCCATTTGAACCTTATGGGTCTGGGCCTCTGGGCCCTAATACTATATTGCACCACTCCCATCTGCTAACTTTGGGCTTGTTCCTGCTGATTTGAGTTGCCCTGAAACAACTTTCCACTGCTTGGCTCTGACTTTTTCTCAGGTTACAGTGTTAGCTGGGTACTTTGTCAATGGCTTTGCTGCACTTGAACTTTGCTTATGATCTACAATCCCCACCTCAAGCAGATTCTGTTCACAAACTTAACCAATAGTCTCATCAATGCTCTCTGATCCAACTACCCTGGCTCCTTTTTGGGGCACCCAAATCCTGCAGGCAGGACAGGAGGCCTCACACACCCCTAGATGCCCATAGCATTCCTTCTCCTCCCACTCACCGAGCAATCTTTTTTGCTTCAAGTCCTAACTCCAAGCTCAACTTTAATTAGTGAGTGCTTGAAATGGCTTCCACCACGGTGACTAATGACTTTATATCTGGGGAGTATTCTATTCCACAACATGCTTTCAAATGCAGATGTGAGGTAGGCATGCAATTGTTTAACATGTCATCTGATGATAGTAAAACTGGGATTCTGTGAAGTTCCATGATTTGCTCAAAGTCATACAGCTAGTAAGGAACAGAGTGAGCCTTGGGCCCTAAGTTTTCACTTCATACCTTATGCTTTCCACTAAACCACAGCTGTCTAAGTTGTAGCTAAAGTAACCGTCCAGGTCATTATCCAAACTTCGGGGTTAGAGTTGGCTGTATGTGCACATGTTAATCATTAGCGAAAAGCTCTTTAGACATTGGTTCCCATAACCAGACAATTCCACACCCCCAACTCCAAGTTCATGTTCAATTTCCTTTATATTGAACAAAGGACATTAGGAAAACTAAAGACAACTCACTTTCAGCTACTGGGGTCCTTGGAGAAACAGCAGCAGGTAGAGTGGTGTTAGCTCAGGCTTTGCAGTACGAAAGCCCTCAGTGTGACTCCTAACCACCGAATCTCATGCTGTTTAGTCTCAGTTTCCTCATTTGTGGATCTGGCACCTTAGTATTTTGTATATAGTACCAAGTACCTATTAGGTTCCCAATTATGTTTGACAATAAATATATAAATACTTTATAGCACGTGTTCTTAAACTGAGGAGAGGCATGTATGTGTGTGTGTGTTTTTCCTGGGAATACGGTCCACAGCTTAATCAGAAAAGGTAAAACGCAGAAAGCAATAATGTGCGCATAAAGGGCCCTGGCACATGATTGGCTCTCCACAGCTGGACATTGTCCTGGCCGTAAGTGACCTTATGATATGAGCTAGACACTCTGCAAATGGGGAAGACAGAGAGCCACCTATTTTTTTTTTTTTTTTTTTTTTCAATTTTAGAGTAGGAAAAAGGCCTTGGCAATTAAAAAAATTTAATCAATTAATTTTACAGGAAAAGTTTATTACTAATGTATGTGAGAAATAAATAAAAGAAAACATTAAAGGGCTCCCAACCACAGAAATCTATAACCATCGATCCTCCCCACAACTCTATGACTTGGTAAGAGAGATTAACAGTCACAATTTTATAGATGAGAAAAATGCAGTTTAGCGGAGTTAAATAATTACCTCAAGGTTTCATCTAGTAAACACAAGAATAAGACTCAATTTTAGTTCTTTTGCCTTAAAACCCAATGCTCTTTCTAAAGTCACTAGTTTTTTAATTCCATAAGCATCAGTTATTTCACCCTCAGCCATAGTTCTGTCTCTCATCTTGAGTAGCACCAGTAATATATCTACTGTTATATGTTATTTTGTCTCATTCTTCCCGCTTATATAATAGCCGATTATAATGTCTAACTTTAGATGAAATAGGAAGAAAGAAAATCACGTTGTCTACTCTGCATTTGTGCCGGGAGCAGGCTCGGAGGGCCTATAGATAATGAATGTTTTCTGGGAGCAGTTGTTGCACTACAGGCATGCTTTTTTCTTGTTTTGATTAGTGCCTAATGATTTTTCACTTCAGATTTCCTCAGACCATTCCAAAATACTAATAACTAATAACAGGAGACCAGGTGGCACGGCTCATCACCAACGCTGGAAAAGCTGAAACGGTGTTTAGTGATTACTAATTATGGCGTGTACCGACTTGGGAACCAGGTGCCAGAAGGCAGTCACATTTGAGTCCATAAAGATCTGTTCAGTCATGAGCTCCTTTCTAACATTACAATAATTTTGCATCTGAAAGCCTTAATACTAACATGGATGTATGCTTGTGTTTTGCTTACCTTTGTATTGTAGTGCTTAATTGCTTGGCAAATGAGATTTTAAGACAATTTAGCATAATTCTCCTTGAGAGTAAAAGCCTGAGTAGTCATGCTGTAAAAATTCAGTAGCAGAATGGTAAGAATATAATCTTTTTTAGTTAAAAAAAAAATAGTTTGGCTCCTGGCTCTAACACAAACTCAATGAGGTTGGGCAAATTGCCGCACCTCTCTCTGTTCAAACATTCTCATCATAATTAAATTAGTAAATGTTACACAGGACTGTGGGCATGGATAAAATTAAGAAATGTGAGTTAGAAGAGCTTTATAAAATATGAAGCAATTGTTGAAGAACTCAAAGCATGTTCTCTGGTGTGATCTCAGTTATCTTCAGGAATCCTCTTACCATACCCATGTTGCAGAGGGGAAAATCAAGGAACCAAGAAGAGTCAATTCAAACACAGGATTCCATAGCTAGTTACATCCAAGTTAGAAGAATAATGATGTCTTTGACCAGGAGAGCTATAGATCAGCTACCAATATGGTCAAATAAAGCAATAGATTTGATATATTTTTGAAGCAAATTTCCTGATATTAATTAACTGAATATTGAAATTGTCCATTACAAACCATTTCTCTTCATGCGAATATTATCACAGTTTCTTTTAAGGCCTTCACAGACTAGATACACCTGGCATGGAATTGCACCACTTCAGGACTGGCCCATGAAAACATCTGCTTTGACTCTCCACTCTTGCTTTGCCCCCACCTGTCACCTCGATCTGGGTAGAGTTGACTTCAGTGTGTTCCTAGAAGCTACATATTAAAGACAGCAGAGTCTCGTTTACGCTGGGTCTCTGAAAACCTGCTTGGAGCAGAATCTTCTGGCTGCTGGTCAGAAACACTTATTTTGGACTTTATGTGATTGAGAATTGCAACTTGTATTTTGTTAAGCCACTGTAATTTGGGTGTGTCTTTTTGTTTGTTTGTTTGTTTGTTTGTTTTGGTTACCGTAACTGGTGGTAACTGCTTAACTAATAGTACTGAGAAAAACTTATTTTTTTTCTTTATTTTTAAAGAAGCTTTAGATTACATAAATGGTACATTGAAAATATAGGGGATTTCCATACACCCCTTCCCCCTCCCACACTTTCCCCATTAACAACATCCTTCAATAGTGTGCTACATTTGTTACAGTTGACGAACACTTATTGAAGCATCGTTGCTAACCATGGTCTGTAGTTTACATTATGGTTTACACTCTGTACCGTACAATTTTATAGGTTTTGACAAAATGTATAATGGCTTGTATCCATCATTGCAATGTCATGCAGAACAATTTCAATGTCCCAAAAATGGCCCATGTGTTCTTCCCTTCCCTCAGAACCTCTGGTGACCACTGTCTTTATACCAACCTTACAAGTTCTTCCATTACTGCAATAATAATAAGTCTATTTTGGTCCATATTTGCACTCCCCCCTTATGTTTGTTCATTCCCCAATCCTGAGGATTCTGGGATGGTGATGCCCACTCTGCTTCCATTTGAGAGGGGGTTTAGATCCCATGGGGCAGATGGATGGAACTGTCTTGCTTGCAGTTGTAGATACTCTGTTTTTTGGGAGGAACGTTGCCCATCATCCTCCTTTTGTTAGTTGTCCTGGGCGTGTCCGATGAACTGGAGAGCAGGTGTTGGCTGCACCTCTGCTGATTCAGGGCTCAACCAGCATATGGACAGCTGGAAGATTTAAGTGTCTGGGACACCTATTTAACAGGTATAGTGCTAATTAGAAACACTTATTTAATTTATTAAACAAGTATGTTGCACCTACTATGAGCCAGGTGCTGCACTAAGTGCCCTTTTTCTTACAAATATTAACCATTTAATCCCTACAACATCCCTATAAGGTAAGTTACTAAGGCACAGAGAGATTAAAAAAAAAAAAATCTCAATACTCCTCAGCTAACAAATCAGAGTCAGGTTTTTATTCAAGGCTGTCTGTCCCCAGATCCCCTGCTCTGGCCTCTATACTAAACCAGTGGAGAGCTGGAGTCCACCAGTTTAGGTGATTCAACTGAACAAGTGAAAAATTAACTCTGAGGTAGATCTGCCATCTTTACTCATAATTTAGTGAAAGGATTGGCAACAGGTTGAGGTGGCAGACCATCCAAAATCTACGGGTACTCAGATATGGAATCCTGCATTTTTTTGAACGCTATAAAGTAGGTAGTAGACCCATTTTCCATATAAGAAAAATCAGTCTAATAAAGGCCAAATACCTTGGCCCAGATTTATCATCTATTCATATGACAGAACCAGGTTTTGAACCTCACTCTCTCTCACTCCAAAACCATCCTTTTTGCTTTTTTCTCCTATTGCCTTAGTTTTTTGGGAGGAGGAAATTACTATTGATTCATTTTACTCAAAATAGAGAATTAAATCAAGTCTACCAGAAGATACTTGTTTTCTAGTTTTCAGATACTATTATATGAAATCAACTCATTACCAAATCCTATAATCTCATTCAAAATTCCTAAATAATATCTTTCCACTATGAATCACTGCACTGTAAGAGATGCAACCAAAGGACATTTTATTCTTCATGACTCACATCAAATAATTTCAATTCTAAAACCTAGAGAAAATAAAATGATATTGTGCTGGCAGCTTGCTTACAAGAAAGCTTTTGCGTATTTTCTATAACAGACTTGTAGGGAATTATCAGGCAGTTTAAACTGGGGGAAAAAAATGGAAACACCAACAAAGCAGCCTTTGGGGCAGTTGATTTAATTTGGTTTGGATTGATCAGTATGTGCATGCTAAAAGGATTCTCTATGACTAAAGCCTCTAAAACAGTCCAAAGCTGTCCTTCCTATTTGCCAACTAGTTACCTTTTCCTTCTTCCCTTGGCACAGTTTTGAGTTGATGTCTGGAGAGTTTTATCTAAGACTGTATATTTTGGCTCTGAGGTTATGGTGACAGCATGTTGAATGGCTATAAGGAAACTGAGATTGGCCAGGAAAAGGACAGTTGGACCAACAGCTTCTAAAGGAAAATGGAGACTAGAATCTCTATTTACAAATGGTCAAGTATGAGGAAGCCATCCCAAGAGGAGGTAAAGTAGATGTAATTTATAACTGACACAGTATATTGATTTAAACATTTACTTCAATAACCTTTGTGTGCTCATTCTAGTGTTAAATTCATTTACTTAGGGTTTTACCATTAATCAAGAGTGATATTTCACTGGGATCTGCTGGGAACCTACTGTTACATTGAGATCCTAAGGCAGAAACTATTACTAGTTAGTACTTTAGTCCCAAACTCTAATATATCCTCCTGATGACCTTGGCTGAATCCTATGAAGCAATAACAATGTGCCTTTTGTTTAGGATCCAATGGCCCACACCAATGGCCTACACCTACATGCTCCAACTAATGTCAAGGGCTGCTAACAAACGTGGCCACACACACACACACACACACACATACACACACATACACACACACACACGTCCCATTCTCATCTAAATGTGGAGAAAGTAGGGGAGAAGTATAAGTGGGAAATGGAGAGAATTCTTGATCTATCATTTTATAGAAAATCATCTTGCCGAGCGAAAAAAAATAGTTTCTGCAAATGTTGGAAGGTCTATCTTCTCACTGAGCTGCCATTTATCTGCTCTTTTTCTGCCTTCTTTAGAAAACTATGACATTCCACAAGCTTTTGCATTACTCTATCCCATCAAAGAGGGAGCAGTTACACAGTAGCTGCACAAAATACATTTGATATCCTACTTGTGCTTGAGTGTTTAGCTTTCTCTCCCGGTGACCCAGTGCCTATTTCTGCTTTGCTCCCATCTCTTGGGCCATCCAGGAACTGATGATGTTTTTCTGGAGATGCCCAGTTTCAACTGCCATAATCACCATTGCTCACTCTACAGTAGCAAGCTGAAAGAGCACTTTATTGAGCTAACTTATTGCTGGCAGAATCTTTGTAAGTTTTCCTAGCTGATACATACCTTGTTTTTATTTTTTTCAGATCTAGGAGCCATGAAAAAAATTGTCTTGGAGTAATGATTTACATTGTGTTAGCAGGAGTGAATACTCAAGTGTAATGAGGTTAATTGATAATATGAGACTGTCTCCTTGAGCTACTGACATCTGTTTTTCCTGGATTTGCTGTTTAAAATATGCACCCAAGGGAAGATTTTTAAATGTTAAAGAAATTTGAGTTGCTGGTTAAATAGAGCCTTGAGAACAGACAACTTAGTGATTGACTTCTTCTGTGGGTTCTGACATATGATTAGCATCTGTTATTAGGGGAAAGACGGAAAGCCCTAAAGCACCATAAAAAATTGCCATCTCTCTTACTCCACCTTCAACTCAGATGGTCCCTTGACACCTTTTAAGTTTCTGGGGTCTAGAAATTTGTCTCTGACAAACGCCAGCTTTTCAGACCCCATGCTTCTGACTCAGAAAGATGATCCAGTGACTAAGAATCCAAGAAGGCCAAGATTGCATCTCCATGCTCCTCCTGCTGTGTGAGCATCAGAAGGCAAACATGTGCTGTGTTGTGTGCTGTGCTCAAGCTCACCTCCTCTACCCTGAGGGCCAGGGACGTAAAGGATGTATCTGTCTGTGAGTAAATATGTGCGCTGGCGTATGTTTGTCCTTGGCAACTCATTACCTGATTATAGAGCAATCAGCTAAGATAATGCTGGGTTTTACACAGATAATTGTACTTCAGTTTTGCCCTTTGCTGGAACCCTAAAATGGTTTCGTCTAACCTTTTATAGTTACTCACACTCACAATAACATAATAAACCCTCATACAGACACTTGAAGATTTATTCAAACACTGCCTTTGATTGTTATATTCTATTTCACTGTTGGTTTAGTCACTGAGCTTGCATGAAAGAAGACAAAATCATATGATCACTGAGGCCAGAGCTGATGTTTCTGTATAGATTATCTTTACACCCTGTTAATAACATCAAATGTATGGTGAAAGAGCTGCATCAATCATTGGTTTTTAAAGAAGATAAGTATGAAGTAATCCACATGGAGGCTTCTCTATCAACTATTTTATTTTCTAGAAAAACTATAAATTTGTACTGTGGTAGAGTTGACTGTACTCATGGCACAAACTTCAACTCTCGCCGTATCCAGGTCTGTGCCCTGTACTTTGCAACTTCTGGCTTTGAAGGTACAGAGTCAACTTCCCCATGCCTTGAATCATGCCTTGGTTATGTTACCATTTTGGCCAATAGAATGTTAGCGGACCTGAAGCAAGCAGGGACTTGAAAAAGCCCTTGTGTGTTTCTGCTTTCTCTCTTGCTTCTATAAAATCATGAGAACATGCCCAAATTCACCTAATCATGGGCTATGAGAGAGGGATGCATGTGAAAACAAGATGGGGTAAAGCCTTGTCCCAGCCAAAGCCATTACAGACCAGTCTATAGATAGCTAATCCCCAACAAGGGAGAGAGCCCAAGCAAGACTGGCAGGGCTCCTATCCAACCTGAAACCGACCGCAGACTCCTGAGTGATTCCAGGTTAGCCCGGAAGGATTACCGGGCTAGACATGGAACAGTGCACAAACATAGATTGGTATTGTTTTAAACCCCGATTTTTAAAGTAGTCTATTTCATTTCATTATTGGGACAATAGGTTGCTGATACATGTTCCTTAAGAATATAAAAACATAAAAATTCCAGCTAGACTAGAGGATAATTATCCTGAAATGATTCATCATAGGATTACTTTAAACCATTAGCTACTCTGAGTTCTGTAAATCTTTCTACAATATGTCCATTGTAAACAAAGGCATACTTGGGCATTAGTTTCAGAGCACTTTAAAATTTTTTTTCTATTGTAGAAGCTGAAGAAACAGTACTCTTATAGTACCCCTATGGCTTAGCCATAGATGCTTGAGCTAAAAATAGAGTATCCTGATGTCCTGAGGATAACATTGTCTACATAGAACTACTGTTAAGAACTATTTGTACTACTTGTTTTCTTCCTTAACCATTGTGGTAGGTAAAATAATGCCTCCTCCCAACCCAAGATAGCTGCATCTTAATCCCTAAAACCTGTGTTACTTTACATGGTAAAAGGGACTTTGCGATGTGATTAAATTAAGGATTTTGAGAGTTAGGGAGATTATCCTGGATTATCCAGGCAGACGCAATGAAATCAAAATAGTCCTTATAAGAGGGAGGCAAGAGAGTCTAAGTCAGCGAGAAAACATATAAGGATGAAAGCAGAAAACATAGAGGGGAGAAGATGCTGTGCTGCCAGCTTTGAAGGTAGAGGAAGGGGTATGAGCCAGGAATGTGGATGGCATCTTAGAAGCTGGAAAAGGCAAGGAACGGATTCTTCTCTAGACCCTCCAGAACGAATGCATACCTGCAGACCCATTTTATACTTCTGACCTCCCAAACTGTGAGATAATAAATTTGTGTTTCTTTAAGACACTAATTTGGTGGAAATCTGTTACAGCAACAATAGGAAACTAATGCAACCATGCATCCATGTTTCCTGGTAATTTAAGCAATTTGGTTAAAAGCATACTCTATCCCATCTCCTATCCAGTCACAGAATTTTCCAAAGGAATGCCTAAAGTTTGCATAAAATGTCCTTGAAAACACATTTTCTATCCTAGACATACCACTAAATGTATTGCAGTGGGGATGGGACAATTAAACTCTGCCCTCTTCCATTGCCTTTGTGGGGCAACAAATGACTGCTCTGTAAATTAAAACACAAATGCGAGGATTAACAGGGAAAAGGTGTTTTGCGTGGGGCTGATAAGCCCAATGAAGAGAATAAAGTAAAGAAGCTACTTTCAGTGTCCTGATTTGACAGATTGAGTCTGGCAAACATTTCAGATTGAGTCAATGTGATGTTCATCAAAGGCCAAATTTTTTTTTGCTCAGGAAAAAAAAAGCTTCCCACTTTCTGAGAAGCAACACAGAATAGGGACAAAACTGTGGGTTTTAACACTAAACAGACTCAAATTCAATTCTGTTCCTAATACTCAGTAGATGAGTGTGTTTTTAAATTTATTTAACCCCTGTAGGGTTTAATTTTCTCTCCTGTAAGTTTCGGTAAACACCATTTAAAAAGTGACACTTATGCATACATATACAACTCCTCAGTGCCTTGCATAGAATAACTCATTTAACCTTCCCAGTATCCCTATGAAGAAAGACCTTTTCTTATTCCTCTTTTATGCATGAGTGCATTGAGTCACAAAGGGATTAAGCAACTGTGGCAGTTTGGCATGGTTTGTGAATTCCAAAAATAGATATTGAATTGTGTCTGTAAACTGGTCTGTTCCTCGGGCATATTAGATTGTATTAAATTCAGAGGTTTCACTTTTACTTGATTCAGTTATGATTAGGGCTTTGATTCAGCCACGTCAGTAGGATGTTGAGTCCCACACGGAGAAGGAGAACAGAGAGAGTTGAGTTTTGATGCTGGAGTACCGGGGAGAGAGCCGAGACTTTAGCCTGATAGTTTACAGCCGGCTAAAGAGATGAGTAGAGCAGCTGAGCCCGGAAAGAGATGATCCACAGGAAGAGACATGAGCCCTATGCCAGCCTATAGCTGAAATCAGAAGAAGCTGGACCCACGGAGCCTTAACAGGGAAGAAGGAAGGCTGAACCCTCATAGACATCGCCCACCATCTTGTTTCAACACGAGGCAACAGACTTTAGGTAAGGAAGTAACCTTGAGTTAGAGTCTTCAGGGCCTTGTGACCATAAGGCTCTACCCCAAATAAATACCCTTTATAACTGCCAACAGAGTTTTGGTACTTTGCATCAGCAACACTTAGGCTGACTAATAAAGCAACTTTTCCAGGATCAACAATTAGTGAAGGGCAGGAGCTGGGATTCAAACCCAAATATCCTAAATGGGTAGCCCTATGGCTACACTGCCCCTCAAGGCTATTCTGCCTGGCAAGCAGTTATGATGACTAAAGAAGGCACTGCCTCTAAGGTGCCGGGCAGGTGATGGTATTCAACCAATGCCCAGGCCACCCTGCTTCCTGCATGGCCTGCGTGGTCAAGAGCCACCCCGTGGCCTGTTTCTTCCCCTGGAATAGGTCAAACCGATTCATTGATTATTAAATTAATGAATACTGGAGAGATTTCTTAGAGTCCTTTAGAATTTTAGGATTTATGCTTTTCAAAATCAAGAGAGACTTTAGTGATTACTCGGTAAAACGTTCTCATTTCATACGTGACAATACTAAGAACCAGAGTCATTGTGAGTATCGAGTAGTCCCTCAGCTAGATAGTGGCAAGACAAGGACTAGAGTGTGAGTCTCTCCGCTGGTTTTGATTTTGAAAAAAAAAAAATGGGTTGATTTAGAGGGTGAAGGGTACTAACATCTTTTAACATCTGCTGTGAGCCAGGCATTGAGTCTGACATGTTACGAAACTGCCTTCTGTAATCCTCAGCATGATGGGCCAGCTGGTATTTAAAGGTTTAGTGCTAGCTCAGAGCTCTCACGAGGTGGATCTTGCGTGCAGGTGTGCTGCCTTTAGAATGCAGCTTGCAGCAGAACTGTACAAAAGGTGCGCCAGAGGTCCTTGGCAAGCAGGCTGAACTCTGACAGATGGGGACAGAGCTGTCAGGGTTGACGATATTCTTGCTTTCAGTAAGAGCTGCTTTAAAGTAAAATAAATAGAGGATGGCAGTAAGGAAGCCAGGGACTGTCTGATGCACGGCTGTGGTTTGTATCAAAAGCAAGTCCACAGCTGACAGCCTGGGGTCCAAACAGCAATTTAGGAATGTGGTATTGCTTAGGTGACTTGCTGCTGGAAATCACAAACAAATCTCAGGATGACAAAACTGGATTAGGAGATTAAACACAGTCAGACACGTACACATACAGACACACACATTGATGTATCCTACTATGTTCCTTAGGATCACTAACGTTAGGATTATAAGGGGAATGTATATATTTTTATATGTACTAATCCACATTGCCCTTGCTTTCTCTCAGTAGAGAAGAGAGGTTGGACTGGATGCTGTCCCTAGCACTAGAGCCTCAGAGTACCCCTGGAGCATGAGAGATGGAGTTTTAAGGACAAAAGTAAGTACAAATCCATACAATTAAAGTATCAAATCGATTATTTCTGCAAATTTCCTATAGATGTCCCTGAAAAACAATATAGTTGATGAGTGGTGAATTTAAAGCTCCTGCAGAGGTAAAGTTCTCCCATGTGTGGCTCTGTGAGAGATTGCCAGGAAAATTATGCACCAATAACTTCATAGCTGCATTCAAAGCTACTTTCCTGCTTAGGAGCCCCAAGGTTTTGAATTGAGGGAAAGAGGATATCCATGAGTAAAAGGGAAAGGTAATTCATTAGCGAAAGGGAAAAAAACAGTGACTACCCATGTCAGAGACTTTTCCACATATTGTGTTTTTTGACTCCTGAAATGATGTCATGATAAAACCAACTCCCTTTCCCAAAACCCATGTTGATTTATAATCAGAACCTGTTATTTGGTGGTCAGAAATTGGAGCCTGCCACAAGTGTGGCCCACCACCCTCAATGGTGGGAGGTGTGGGAGGTGGGCAACATGGGAATCCCAGTGGGTTCCGTGTAATATTTTGGGTAATCTAAGCACCTCTTAAAATATATGTATATATATATATATATAACATTTTTGTAAGCAAATACACATATATGCATATATATTTATATATGATTTTGCAAATGTTTGTATGTATTGTGAGAATTTTGATTTTTACCCACAATAAAAATAAATTAAAAAAAAAAAAAAAAAGAAACTGGAGCCTGCTGTTCCTAAAGCCAACATACCTATGGGGCTGTTTTCTCCACTGTCTACCCATGTCTAGTTGTTTAAGAAAAA